>JAABKJ010007545.1:69382412-69759856 GCA_011634705.1 Andricus grossulariae | reverse complement strand
TGGTTTAAATTTCAAGTACTTCGTGGGATCGTGAACTCTTTTGTTGAAAAGTAGTTTTTTTCTATTATGATTTATCATTTTAGTTAAGAAAAACTCCATTTCTTTGGTTGAATTTTTAAATAGTTAAATCTTCGACCAAAACAGATTAATATTCCACCAAAAAGACGAATTTTCAACAAAATAAATGAATTTTCAACCGAATAGTTGAATTTTTAACTGAAAAAAAATTTCAGCTGAGAATGGACTAGTTGAATGTTCAACCAAATAGACGTGTTTTGGTGGTGCCATTGTTGTTCCCACGAGCAGCTAGGGAAAGGGTTGGTCCATCCTTGTAGAGCCCCGCGTGCGAGGATAAGGCTGCATACTCTGAGAGGTCGCCCGGTATCCCAGAGTCACCGTTGAAGACAGCTCACCCAGGTGCTATTCAGCTTTCGGCACGGTTGGTACGCCTCCGCTTAGGGGTTATTCCTTCGGGACCATCCCTGGACAATTGATCTAAAACAAAATGGCGTTTATCATGATTGGTCAAATGAATTATTCCAAGTTGTAAAAGGGGAGGGTTCACACATGATTTCATCAAATGGATGATCTCGAGCTGGGAAAGGGGAGCGGCCCTGCCCCCTCTCATAAAATTGGTATATCGAAGCTGAAAAGAGGGAGGGGCCCTACCCCCTCCCTGTGCAAACCTGCGATTTTTCATAAATGGAAACGTTCCACCTCCAAAAATGGGGGGGGGGCACCCCCTCCCTGTTAGTCTAAGAGTAGAGGATGTAAACTATGGAGTTGGAAAAGGTGAGAACTGATGAGAACGCAAATTAATTAGCCTAATCTTATTTTCTATTAAGGTTGGCAAATGAGTATTGAAATAACAACAAAGCTACAGTTACTTAAAAGGTATGTATAATATTCAATTTACTAATTAAACTTTAAAATTATCCTAAACTATTCTAAGTGGCAGTTAGTACAGATACACATTGATTTTAGTTATAATTCCATATCTATTTTGATGATCTTTCCAACAAAATACATTTAATTATGTACATGTAGAAAAAATGAGTTCAACCTCGCCAACCATGTATGAAATTAAGATGGATGTCAGTTCCATAAAAACGATTTCAAAATACAATTCGGCGAAATGCTATTCCAGCTTTGTTTGAACCTGTCTTTTTAATTATGCAGATTTAAACTTCATTATCTGACGGAATAATTCCTCATTCCGTGTGTTTATATTTCCCGAAATTGAATACTTTACAATCGTTTCAATTAAAAAATCTTTACATCCATCCACGTTTTCCAATATTCGTTGAATTCTCATGAACCTTTGATCGACGCACACAATAACATTATTTAGTCCTTCGAAACTAGACTTCTGAAGAATTATTTCGGTACTATACACTTTTTTCTTCTTAGTGTCATCTTCGCCCTGCTGCGTGTCATTGTTAGACTCGGCGTTGTGTTCCTTGCCATCCCACATAAGTATCTCTTTGTTTTCTTGAGCGGTCGTAAACACAAGTATGTATTTGATCAATTCAATGGTTTGCAGGTATAAAGGTAAATTCCCGAAACAGAAGTATAATTCTATTATATCCAAGTGTTGTTGGAGTTTTGCCCAAGTTGCCGAGTCGAAGGAAATACCACTAGATGAACTATTCATAATTTCAATGATTGGAAGAAATTCTCCATGCGATTGAACCTCTAGTCCAATTAGAATCGTCATGGAAAATGAATGATTGAGTCCGTAAACAGTTGGCAGAATCATTTGTTGTGTGTTTCTCTTCGTGAAATTTGTGGACATCATGAACAATCCTTTAAGAGCAGCCTGGATGAGTATTTGTTTAGGAGGTGTTAATTCAGGTTTGATTCTTCTTATTTTTGGTGTCTCAGGAACAGTTTTATTAATCTGTGTGTCAGACCAAACTTCGATAGTTTGAGTGGCCGTGGAGTTTGAAAAATCAAAGACCTACGACGATTCTAGCTCTTCTGATTCGATGTTAACTTGCGATTTAGTCATACAAAAGTCATACAAAAGAATCAATATGTAATGAAAATCAGACAAAAGAATATGTGATGTATGTGAATCAGACAAAAGAATTCGTATTTTCCAAGCAAATCACACAAAGGAACACGAGTGTACTATAATTCACACATATTCTTATTTTATCGGATTTTGTCAAAAGACTTTGAACACCTGCAACATATAAATCACACCGTGACAATATATGAGACTTCAGTTTTTACTATCTTACGGCTATTGAAACCAAGGAGCATTCTGGTAAATTTTTCGGAAGTGAAAATAGTAGAATCTCACCATGAAAAGGTTCTCAAAAATGTTTTCGCCCACAGATGAACTAACAAGATACGAATTTTTTCGTTGAAATTGAAAATGATCACTGAACACGAGAGTATGATCTTTTATGAAACAAGTGACAATACATCGATTTGAAGATCTTAGTAGGGTCACTCGTGGAAAACAAGAAGAAAAAACTGATTTTTCATCGAATTTGATTTTAAGTATTCATTTGTGAAAAGTTGTAGCACCTGCAGTAAACATTTAGTTACATACCAAAATATATACTGAAGCAGTCCAGTTTATTTCATCCAGTCTTAAAGGTTACAGAGCTGTATCTTGTAGAGACCATAAATTATACCTGATAGCATTGAAAATTACATACTGTTCTGTGGTGTGAAAACTCTGTAAAATCAGAACAACTGTTTGAGGACCAGGAACACATACCAGAATTTGTCCATGAAAAGCACGATCACCTCGCGAAGAATGTCAATGCACAAATTTTAAAAGGTCGGTAGGTACCCTCACACAGAAAGACTGTATTGGAGCAGGTATTACTGACTCATTGTGCTAAGAATTCATAGCTCAGGTTTGGCTCAATCCCCTTGGTCGTCTCAGTTTTTGACATCTCCGAAAATTAAAGTTTTCAAAATGGTTCTTGTGAAAGAGTTAATCCGCGCTTCATTCGAAATCAGTGGTCATTTGACAGGTGAATATTGCATGTGGCATATGCAAAATATTCTTGATACATATTATTCGGACGAGATGTACCGCATATCGCGTTAGCTAGCCTCAAACAATGACTCTTGCATATAATAGTTACATTGAACGAAGTTGAAAATTTGCTCATATAATTATGCAAAATAATAGTAAGTGGCTTTTCATCATTTCTAGTGCTCCTGTGAACGTGTGTGCCTGCGTGTGTGTGTGTGGATTTAGGGCTATTTATGATGTTTTGTGAATATGCAGTCATTTTTATGTTCTTTAAAATTATAGTGTTCAACGAAGCATCGGCGATGGTTATTCAGTCAAACCATTCTGATCCAAATCATGCAGGCTACTGACAAGGATTCGGTGATCATGACAATAACATTAATCATGGTTCAATGGTCGAGGATGAGGACGATGAAGAAGAACAAGAAGGTCAAGATGAAGACGAGGTTATTGTACAGGAGGAGGAGGAGGAGGAGGATGAACATAGAAAATATGAGGAAGAAGAGTTTTCTCAGGACGGGATTGAAAACGAGGATAAGAATAACGGTTCGAGAAGATGGTTTTTTAGTGATACTGTTCACGACGATGTCTAGGATGACGTCCCATCTGTATATGGTGGGGATTATTCGAATTTCCCAAATAAAAGATGCAGTAAGTTTCTTTTCTCAATAAATCCAAATAAAAATTTGATTATTCTTAATACTTAAAAACATGATATTTTTTTTAACTATTAAAAATGTGATAAACTTTTGTGATACTCAAAAATGTTCAGATACCTTTGAACAAAAATATCATACAAAAATGTCGTTCATTTTCATTTTCGTTCCAAAAACAAATTAAAATTATTTACATTTAAATCAACAAAATTGTTTATACACTTGTCTTATTATTTTGAAACAGTTTCAAAAATTAGAACATTTTTACGATGTTCTTTTTTAAATTCTCTGTACATTTTTGAGAGTTTTAAAATATATACCAAAATATAACAAAAAAAATCTGAACTAAAATGTCATAAAATTGATGTCTTTTAAATCTTTGTGTAATCTCTAGAACCATCAAATTCTTTAATCTTGTTTCTTACGATATTCTTGTTTAACATTATCTAGTTTAAAAAAACGAATGAATAATTTTGTTCAATCTAGTGTAGAAAAAAATTATTTTCTCTTTTTTACAAAAAATAAAGTAACATTTTTTAAATTCAAGTCAAGAAAATTATTCATGCACTTTTAGAATTTTAAAAATCTAATCTTGAAATCTTTGAATTGATTTGAAATGTTTCAATTCTTTGAAATCTTTCAAAATATTTTGAAATATTGAAAATATTTGTAAAATTTTTGAAGTCTTTTGTGAAATCATTGAAGAAATTTGACATGTGTGAGATTTTTTTCATTTTTGGGATTTTTCTTTGAAAGATTTGAATTTTGTTTTAAATATTAAAGACATGAAATCATTAAAATATTTTTGATTTTTCTCTGATGTTTTTGTATCTTGTAAGATCTCGGCGAAATTTTTACCAAATTTAAAACAAAAAATCATTATTGAAATTCTTGAAATGTTTTAAAATATTTGAAACCCCTGCGAAATCTTTGAAATATTTAAAATGATTGAAAATCTTTTAAATCTTTCAAACCATGGAAATATTTTAATATTTCAAAAATATTTGAGAAATGTTTAAAACCTTTATAAAAGACAATGGAATATTTTTAAATCTTCGTGAAATGTTTTTTTTTAATCTTGTTTCTTACGATATTCTTTTTTAACATTATCTGTTAAAAAAAAAAGATTAAAGAACTTAATTAAATTCAGTGTACGAAAGAGAAGCATTTTCTCTTTTTTTTCAAAAAATAGAGTAACATTTTTTTGACTGATGTCATGAAAATTATTCATACACTTTTAGAATTTTAAAACAGTATGAAGAATAAGACATTTTTATTACGATATTCTTGTTAAAAATTATATGTACGTTCTTGAGAGTTTTTAAATATATACCAGAATATAAACCACAAATCTAATATTGAAATCTTTGAACTGTTTTGATATGTTTTAAAGCTTTACAAAATATTCGAAATCCTTAAAAATCCTTTGAAATCTTAAAAATATTTGTAAAATGTTTGAAGGCTTTTGTGAAATCATTGAAAAAATTTGAAATGTGTGGGTGAAATCTTTGTGATATTCAAAACAAAAAATCATTATTGAAATCCTTGAAATGTTTTAAAATCTTTAAAACATTTAAAATATTTCAAAATCTTTTAAATCTTTCAAATCATAGAAATCTTTCGAAATCTTAAAAATATTTGCGAAATCTTTCAAGATATTATAAAATCATTTAAATATTTTGAAATCTTTTTTGATTTTTTTCTAAATCGTGAAAACATTTTTTATTCTATTTAAGTGTAAAAAAAATTTGCTAAATAATATTTACATTTTACGGAAAACTAACACCTAATGGATCTAGTTGATTTCGCCGATACCGAGAGGTGACATCATCCCGAAACAGAAACTGAGAGGAATGAAGAAGAAATGAGACAGCAAGTTGGAGATGTCGCTGCAGCTAGCTAGCAGTATCAGAACTACCACCAACAGCAGAAGCAGAACCAGCAAGATGAAGAACAACAAAATCAACAACAAGAACAGCAGGAAATACCTGGTGAGAGGGAGAATTTTCTTCAAATAGGTCGAGGCTGGTAAACTAGCGTATCTAAATGAACACTCGACAATCGACTGTTTATACGACGTTGCTGATTGGTCCAGCCTTAATTTTCTATATCTCAAAAACTAAAGCTTTGACTGATTTTTGGAAAAGAATTTTTCAATTTATTCATTTTTTATTTTTACGCAGCTATATAAGTCCAGAAACTTGAGTTTGGGAAACCCAGTATAGAGTCATTGAAGTATATGCACGGGTCAGTGTGTGTGCGTGTCAATGAAAAATAATCTTATTACATTTCTTTTGTAATAAAGAAGCCGCAATAACAACAACAAGGACAGAAATATTCCAGGGGGTTGAAGTAGAAGAGGTCGTTACCATTAACAAAACTATCCCTAGAAATGTTAACATTCTTTTCAGTGAGTATTAATTTTTTCCCATTTTTTAAAAAAAGAATAAACTATGTTCAGACAAATATTTGATACTTCTCTCATTTATGTTTTCCAGATTACAAAGAATATGACGGAGACGACCTCGTTTTTGAGGTTGTAAGACCCACAGACAACGACGACGATGAAGATACTCTGCGACCAGGCGAGATCCTTAGAAATCAAAGCTACTTGCGGATTTCCGATGTAGCTTTAAGCCATCTAAACGCGGCGAGAGAGGAAGCTTCTGCCGCTGCTGCCAGCACTGCCTGTGCGAGAAAAGGCACAGTTCTAATAGATCTTACGAGCGAAGTTGATGACGATGACGATATTGTAATAATAGAAGAAGTCTCAGATGAACTAGCACTGCAAGAAGAGGAAGACTCGGTTTTTTTTAAACATCTTTTGAGAGAAATTAAATGAAAATAAATATTCATTCAGATTCTTGTAATATCATGTAAATAGTTTTAGGTGTAGGATTGTAAAAAGATAGATTTACTGTAGTTTAGTGAATAGTTTCAATTCTACATTTCTTCTTTTTTATATTTTGCCAAACTTCTCTATCTATGTGTAAACATGTATAAATTTTAAAAACTAAAATTTCAATAAAATAACAAAAAGGTTCAAACAGATTCCCTCATGCACTTTAATATATGTCAATTATAAAATTTTACAGCTTTACGGCAAATATCGTAGATTGAACACTAAGTTTATCACAATATATTTTTAGGCAATTTTCAAACTCTAAACCATAGGGGGAATAGTGGGGTGGTGGCTGCGGTGATGGCGAAGGCCATGTCTCATAATAAGCCTATATGAGACGTGGACGGGTGCGCAGTATCCAGGTTATCAGCTCATATCCTGGACGCGGAGGCGGAATCATCTGATATTACATGGGTCGAGCTGATACATACTTGTTACCAGCTGACTGCCGCGTCCGCAGCAACCAGGGTAACGAGCTTATAGCCCTGGTTGCTGTGCCTGCAGGGACGTATCAGCCAAATGGCCCCTGCCCACACACGTGGGGACCCATTTTCCCATTTTTTATGTATTCACTACCAGTGGGAGGAGACAGAAAGGTTATAAAAGAAGTAGATTCTGAAGATTTTAAAGATTTCTTATTTTTAAAAATGGATTCAAGATGGAAACCTGACTTCACATCGATGACGATGATGTATATTTTCAGCGCATAATTTTCCACCGTAGAGTGACAAACATCTTATGTCGAACACGGAAAGGGTATCTAATTTCGCGAAGGCTTACCACAATCATCGGGTTATTCCAATAATAGTCGAAAACAAATTTTCAAACTGAATAGAATAAAATATTTGTTGAAAAATATTTTTTATGACACATGCATGATTTCAGCCCTTTTCGACGCTTATGAAGCGGGGCTGAAGCTCTAATTTTTACTCCCTAGGGACTGAAAAGTGATGTCTGATGTGAATAATGAAAATTATACATCTAGGACCTCGCATTTTACAATTATCAGTCCACTCAACGTAAAAACTTGAGGAAAAATTTGTAATTTTTGGTAAGTTACCATCTTTACCCGTAAAATTACCATAAATTACCGACAATTTTCATGAGTTACCGGAAATGTATGGAAATTTGACAAAATTAATATGGGGTAATTTATGGTGAGTTAATATATTTACCGGTAAAATTGCCATAAATTACCGAAAATTTTCATAAATTTCAAGGAATTAAAAAAAATAGATATTGGGTAATTTATGGTAAGTTACAATACTTACCGGCAAAATTATCATAAACTACCGAAAAATTCCATAAATTTCCGGAAATTTATGGAAATATTTAAAATTCAACTTTAGATAATTTATGGTTGTTACCATATTTACCGGTAAGATTACCATATATTACCGAAAATTGTCATAAATTTCCTGAAATTTATGAAAATTAAAACAAATGAATATTGGTTAATTTATGGTAAGTTACTATATTTACCGAAAAAATTATCATAATGTACCGAAAATCTTCATAAATTACCGGAAATTTTAAAAAATGAATTGTGGGTAATTTGTGGTAAGTTACCATATTTACCGGAAAAATTACCATGAATGAACAAAAATTTCCATAAATTTCCGCAAATTTATAGACATATTTAAATTGAACTCGGCAATTTTTGTATTGAATTTTGGATAATTTTGAATAAGTTAACATAAATTCCATGCTTCCTTATTCAAAATCTAATATGAACTAAATTAATGACTGCATCTTGAAAAGTGTCTGAAATCATCCATTTGTTATAAAAAATATCGTGTGCACCAAGGGGAGAGGCACTTTTCCTCCCCCTAGGTGCATAATATACTATTGAAAATCTTATAGAAAATTGAATTGTCTAATGGGAATTTCTCAAGAATTCAAAAGATTCAAAGTTTTTCAAAGGGTCACACAAATTTTTAAGATTTTAAAAAATCTAGATGGCTTGGAATATTGCAAAGGTTTTGAAATATTTCAAAGGATTTTATAAGGATTTCAACAAATTTCACAAAACTTATCAAGATTTTGAAAGATCTAGATGGTTATGTATCAAAGATTTTTTAAATTTTTTAAAGATTCCACAAAGATTTTTCAAGATAATAATTCACAAGTGTTTCAAAATATTTAAATGATTTCATGAAGATTTTTTAATATTTCAAAAAATTTTCTAATCGTTCAGAATAATTTTTTTTCAATTCAATATTTTATTTGTTGTTTATATTCTCGCATATATTTTGAAACTCTTAAAACTGCATAGATAATTTTATAGAAGAATATCGTGATAAAAATGTTTGAGTCTTCATACTCTCTTGAAATCATAACAGTGAACGAGTACTTTTGTTGAAATAAATGCATAAATTCTGCTTCATTTTATCAACAAGAATGAAAATGATTTTAAAGAATATTTGAAATGTTTTAAAATCTTTCAAACATTCCTGTATTCTCCCACTGGTTTTGAATAAATAAAAAATGGGAAAATGGGTCCCGGCGTTTGTGGGCAGGGGCCATTTGGCTAATACGAATCTGCAGGCACCACAACCAAGGCTATGCGCTTGTTACCCTGTTTGCTGCGGACGCGGCAGTCATCTGGTACCAAGCATGTATTAGCTCAACCCATGTGATATCAGATGATTCCGCCTCCGCGTCCAGGAAATGAGCTGATAACCTGGACGCTGCGCGCCCGTCAATGTTTCATATAGGCTTATTATGAGACATGGCCTGCCTCTTCTCCGCAGCCACCACCCCCACTATTCCCACTATGGTTTAGAGTTTGAAAATTGTTTAAAAAGATATTGTGATAAACTTAGTGTTTAATCTACGATCTTTGCCGTAAAACTGTATAATTTTATAATTGAGATATATTAAAGTGCATGAGGGAATCTGTTTGAACCTTTTTTTTATTTTATTAATATTTTTGTTATTAAAATTTATACGTGTTTGCACATACATAGGTAAATTTGGCAAAATATAAAAAAGAAGAAATGTAGAATTGAAACTACTCACTAAACTACAATCAATCTAGTTTTTTTACAATCCTTCTCCTAAAACTATTTACATAATATTACAAAAATCTGAATAAATATTTATTTTAATTTAAATTCTTAAAAAATATGTTAAAAAAAAAGGAATCTTCCTCTTCTTGCACAGCGATTCATCTGAGACTTCTTCTATTATTATAATATCGTCATCATCATCAGCATCGACTTCGCTCGTAAGATCTATCACAACTGTGCGGTTTGTCGCACAGGCAGTGGTGGCAGCAGCAGCAGCAGGTTCCTCTCTCGTCGCGTTTAGATGGCTTAGAGCTACCTCGGAAATGCGCAAGTAGCTTTGATTTCTAGGAATCTCGCCTGGTTGCAGAGTATCTTCATCGTCCTCGTCGTCGTCTGTGGGTCTTACAACCGCAAGAACGAGGTCGTCTCCGTCATATTCTTTGTAATATGGAAAAAACAAGAAAGAAAAGTATCTAATATTTGTTTGAAGCGAGTTTATTCTTTTCTTGAAACATTGGGAAAAAATCAATACTCACTAAGAAAAATGTTAAAATTTCTAGGAATAGACATGTTCATGTTGAGAAGCTCTTCTACTTCTACCTTCCTTTTCCAAAAATCAGTTGAAGCTTTAGTTTTTCAGTTATAAAATATCCAGGCTGGGCCAATAAGGAGCGTGGTATAAACAGTCGATTGTCGAGTGCTCATTTAGATACGCTAATTTACCAGCATTGTCCTATTTGGAAAAAATTCTCCCTCTCGCCAGGTATTCCCTGCTGTTGTTGTTGCTGCTGCTCTTTTTTTCTTGTTGCTCTTGTTGTTGTTCTTGTTATTATTTTGTTTTTCATTTTGCTGGTTCTGCTTCTGCTGTTAGTGGTATTTCTGATTACTCTCGCTAGCTGCAGCGCCATCTCCAACTTGCTGTATCATTTCTTCTCCATTCCTCTCAGTCTCTGTTTCGGGATGACGTACCCTCTCGGTATCAGCTACATCAACCAGATCCATTAGGTTTTCGTTTTCTGCGAAATATAAATATTATTTAGTAAATTTTTTTTTTCACATGAATGGAATAAAAAATGTGTTGAAAATCTTGCGGGAAATTTAATTTTTTTATGTGGATATTGCTCCGATTTAAAAAGATTTCAAGTTTTTCGAAGGTTTGAAAATATTTCTAAGATTTCACATAGATTTTTCACGATTCAGGAAAAAATCAAAAAAGATTTCAAAATATTTCAATGATTTTATAAAAACTTCAAAGATTTCACGAATATTTTCAAGATTTTAAAAGATTTCGAAGGTTTGAAAGATTTAAAAGATGCTCAAATATATTAAAGGTTTCAAAGATTTTGCCGAGGTTTCAAAGATTTTAAAACATTTCAAGGATTTAAATAATGAATTTTTGTTTCAAATATTACAAAAATCTTACCGAGATTTTACAATATACAGAAACATAGAAAAAAATCTAAAATATTTCAATGATTTCATCAAGATTTTTAATCTTCAAACAATTTTTTCAAATATTTTAAAGAAAAATCCCAAAGATTAAAAAAAATCCCACACATTTCAAATTTCTTCAATGATTTCACAAAAGAATTCAAATATTTTACAATTTTTTTTTTAATTTCAACAGATTTTTGAAGATTTCAAAGATTTTATGAATTTTGTAAGCATTTCAAAACAGTTCAAAGATTTCAACATTAGATTTGTTCTTTATATTCTAGTATATATTTTAAAACTCTTAAGAACATACAGATAATTTTAAACAAGAATATCGTGATAAAAATGTCTTATCCTTCATACTCTTTCAAAATTCTAAAAGTGTATGAATAATTTTCTTGACTTAAACTTTAAAAATTTCACTTTACTTTTTGAAAAAAAGAGAAATTGCTTATTTTCTCACACTAAATTTAAGAAAATTACTTATTCGTTTTTTTTACAGATAACGTTAAAATAGGAAAATCGTGAGAAACAAGATTAAAAAAAACCATTTCACAAAGATTTCAAAATTTGTCAATGTTTTTTATAAGGGTTTTAAAGATTTCACGAATATTTTTGAAATTTTGAAAGAATTTTATGTTTCTAGAGATTACGCAAAGATTTGAAAGACAACAATTTTGTCACATTTTAGTTCAGATTTTTTCGGTTATTTTAATGTATATATTTGAAAAATCTCGAATTTGTACAGAGAATTTTAAAAAGAATATCGTAAAAATGTTTTAATTTTTAGAATTGTTTTAAAATAATAGTAAAAGTGAATAAACAATTTTATTGAATCAAATGTGAATAATTTTACTTTATTTTTTGCACGAAAATAAAAATGAGCGGCATTATTGTATAATATTTTTGTTTAAAGTTATCTGTACATTTTCAAGTGTTGGTAATCACATTTTCAATAGTTGAAAAAAATATCACGTTTTTAAGTATTAAAAATTATCAAATTTTTAAAGATATTTATTGAGAAAAAAAACTTACCGCATATTTTATTTGGGAGATTCAAATAATCCCCACCATATTTAGAGGGGACGTCATCCCAGACATCGTCGTGAGCAGTATCACTAAGGAACCATCTTCTCGAACAGTTATGTTTATCCTCGTTATCAATCTCGTCCTGAGAAAACTCTTCCTCCCGAGGCGCTATACACTGAGTGAAAATGAGTGAAAAGTCATTCCTCACTCAAAAGAGGTCATGTGAAATTTCTTATGATCCGGCCGGATCATGAGAAATTTTTCCAAATCTTAGAAAATCGCGCCAACTCAAGGAGAATCACGTAAATTCTTCGCAACTCTTCTCAACTCTTCTGAATTCTTCTAAACTCTTCCAAACACTTCTCAAGTCTTCTCAACTCAGCGTCAATGTCTGTAAAGTCAGCGCGGTCCGAGGCGAGGTCATTTTTGGGCTATCCGTAAATCATCCCAAATTTTTTTTCTACGCCCAGAGCGTAGACGCATCTGTCCTGCTGAAGACATATCACGTCAAAGTATGTTCATTCAAAAATAAGCATTAACTTGTTAAATATAAACATTTAAATAAAATTTTCTTCATGACAGTTCAAGTAGACGAAGAGAAACAGCTTTCTATTCTGTCTTTGAACTTTTTTATTTCTTTATTCAATGTTTTCTCGAAATTGATCATTTTCATCACAGAACTTCCTTAAAAAAAATTTTCCTCTGGTAGTAGACCAACTTTTGTATAATACTTTTTGCTGCAGAATCAACATTCTAACTAAAATGAGCACAATTTCATTTCTTCTCGTTTTTCAACGTAATTATTCATTTCTTATGTTAAAAAATTGACTGATTCAAAAAATGATGTAGCACATTTTTTTATAAATCTGTTTTCTAGACGACGCGATATTTGAACTTAAGAAACTCAAAATAATAAGAGGACTACTGCATTCATTAAACAATAAATAAAACGCATAAAAAAGCGAAAACTGGATTTTACGAAAATAAATTTCTCCTGTCCACAAACATAATTCAGCCCGCATAAAACTCACAGGATGTATTCATCATAAATAAACAAGTACAGTAAAAAATTGGCAAAACGTAAATCTATTTTTTATATTTTCAAACAAGTCGTCGCCAGTTTTTTTATTTTTAAACTTTAAAAAAATTTTCGTCAGATTTTGTAAGAGAACCGAGAAGATAACGGTAAACACCAACAGAATCCAAAAAGATATTTATAATATGAAAATTAGGTCAAAAATTATATGAGTTTCAAGAAGGAATTATATTTTTGGCAAAAGAGACGTCAAAATTCAAATACTCGTAACATCGTAGTTTTTTTTATTGTTCTGAAAACGGAAAAATACTTATCGCCTAATTTTCTAAAGAAGAATATGCTTTGCCGCCAAGGGATTCTGTGATTTTATGTGTGAACTGTGATTGTGAAACCTGCCCGATTTGAAATGGATTTGGTCCTTCCATTAATATTTTTACGTTATTTCATTTGATATTGTAAAGTCATTATAAATCATGTTTGCAATGATGCTACCGGGATAATTTTTTTTACTGAATATTACGTGAAAACTACGAAAAACTAGGGCCACCGTCCCCGATAAATGGATCACTTTCCAGATATTCGCGTTTTAATTTTTTTTTTATCAATAATGCAATAATCCTTTTACAATTTCGGATTTCTTGAAACTTCGAACATAGGATTGGTTCCTGTCTCATTCCTTGATTATGTCGATTATTGGCATAAGAAATGAACAATTAAGTAGAGAAATAAGAAAAATTAAGCTGTGCTTATATTCTTTTTAAATTTAGATTCTACAGCAAAAACTTTCTATTACTCTCCCAGATGACTCCCAGATGAGCATTTTTTTCTAAGACATTTTTTGATACATACAACTGACCAATTATGAGAAAACACATATTAAAGAAAGAAAGAAGAAGAAGAAAGAGGAAGAGTATTCTCTAAATTTATCCGTATTCTTTCCGATTTTCTTCGATTCTTTCCGATTCTCGCCAACTCTGACTTGTTTCGCTTCACTCATCTCAACTCAGACTCAAGATCGCGTATTCTTCGAAATCCAGGAATTCTTGCACTCATTTTTACTCAGTAAATAGCCCCTCGCTGCTTCCTCATATTTTCTATGTTCATCCTCCTCGTCCTCCTTCTCCTCCTCCTCCTCTTCCTCCTCCTCCTCCTGTACAACAGCTTCGTCTTCACCTTGACCTTCTGGTTCTTCTTCTTCTTCGTCGTCTTCATCCTCGACCATTGAACGATGTATCGTTATGATCACCGAATCCTTGTCAGTAGCCTGCATGATTAGGCTCCGAATGATTTGGCTGAACAGGCATCGCCAATGCTTCTTTGAAAACTATAATTTTAAACAACAATAAAATTACTACATATTCACAATACATTATGAATAAGCTTAAATTTGCACACATAGACACGCGTAGACACACGTTTGCAGAAACTAAAACGATGAAAAACCACTTACTAATATTTTGCAGAATATGTATGAGCATATTGTCCACTTCGTTCAATGTAACTATTATATGCGAGCCTGAAGACTGTTGTTGTTGACCAGACAAGGGCAAGGGATATCTACCACTCCACCTGCTCAGTTTGTATTTCAGCGCCTTCTTAATCTGCATCCACACCCTTTACGAGGTGATCGTGCTTTTCATGGAAAATTTTTTGTACGTGTTCCTGGTCCTCAAACAGTTGTTCTGATTTTACAGACTTTTTACACCACAGAATAGTATGTAATTTCCAATGCTACCAGGTCTAATTTATGGTCTCCATATGACTTGGCTCTCAAACTGGAACAACTATAAAAAACTGGACTGCTTTAGTCTACATTTTGGTATGTAACTAAATGTTCACTACAGGTGCTTCCTCTTTTCACAAGTGAATACTTCGAATACAATTCGACTAGAAATCCGTTTTTTCTTCTAGTTTTTCACGAGTGACCCTACTAATATCTTTGAATGGATGTATTGTCACTTGTTTCACAAAAGATCATATACCTGTGTTCAGTCATCATTTTCAATTTCCAACGAAAAAATTCGTATCTTGTTATTTCATCTTTGGACGGAAACAGTTTTGAGAACCTTTCCATGGTGACATTACTATTTACTTTACGAAAAATTTACCAGAATGGTTTTTTGGTTTCAATAGCCATAAGACAGTAAAAACTGAAGTCTTATATCTTGTCATTGTGTGATTTATAGATTGCAGGTGTTCAAAATCTGTTATAAAATTCCGATAAAATAAGAATATGTGTGATTTATAGTAAACACGTGTTCTTTTGTGTGATTTTCTTGGAAAATTCGAATTATTTTATCTGATTCACACAAATCCCATATTCTTTTGTCCGATTTTTATGACATATGGATTCTTTTGTATGATTTCAATGGAATACATGATCAAGCCTTAATCAACGCCTCGCAAACAAATACTCACTAAGGTTGCTCTTAAAGGATTGGTCATGATGTCTACTAATTTCACCATTGTTGCTGGACTTTGTGATGATATGGAACATAAATTCAAGATGTTCATGACGCTGTCTTTTGCTTTCGAGTAGAATCAGTGTCAAAAATCTAAGAATATGAACATTTACTGCAAACTTAAACCTAGCGAGTAAAATGTCACTAAAACGGTCCCCAGGAACTTCTAGCACGAAGGTCCAGATTTGTTACAGGAAGTTCCCATGTCAGTTTCACCCCCCGTGACCAAATTAGCATACTGTCGCTTGGGCATGTGGACCATTTTATATTGATGGAAGCACTCATTTTGTTCATTCGACTTATCCTTTTTTTTCACGTTCAAGAATAATTATTTGCCAATAGTCTATGAAAAAAGTAATTAGAATAACTGTAGAAACTGTTAAAAAAATAGAAAAAAGATGTATATCACAAAGAATTATATATGAAGAACCTAACTTCCAAAAACATTAACAAGTTTCTATGCAGATTCCTCAGGTTTGTATATGCGACAGTTTTGGCTGAGCGTGTAGTATTCGGCATCTTCTACTAAATTCTAACCTCCTACAATGTAAATTTTATTTTTTTTCGAAAACACTGTGGGAATGTGAACCAATTTTTGATCGTATCGGATTCATTTTCGATTACTGACACCTAGAAAACGGCTTTTTCGCTCATTCCGAAAGCTTGCTCAATTGACACTCCAGAAAAAGTGTCAATTAAAATATCTGTTGAAAGAAAGGTGGTTGGTTTGATAATGTCTTTCGATGAAAAAGTTACCATCGATAAAATAGCAATAATATTTTAAAATATTGAAGATGTGGAAGAAAGAGTAATATACCACCTAGGTAAAAATATTTGGTCTTGATCTTTTCTTGAATGTCTTCAATATGTCTTCAGGACCATGATTTCTCGTTCCATCTTGTCAGCTAGACATTGAAGATATAGACTTGTCTTGCATTTATGGCTGTAGATGTGCCAAAACAAGACCAGGTAGACTTGTCTTGATACACGGAGGGATAATTTGTGTATTGGTTTTATTACTACCGCCAGGCCCTGCCATTTCGAGATAGTTTGCCACCAAACAGTTGAAATCTGCTAAGCATTAAAATTTTACAACCTATGAAAACTGTAATTATATAATCACTGACTTTTAAGTTGAAAAATTCCCCTTCTTCATTTCTGTCCGAGAACAGTGGCTTTTGCGGCCTGCTAGGGCCTGCTAGGCCTCGGCTTTCCAAAGACGTTCATGCGACCGAATCCCATGCATCCACTCTGCTGACCGAGAGCAGCAGCGTGGCGGTGCTCCGCGAGGTGGCCTCAGCGCCTGCTGATACAGGCGACAAAAGAAAAAGAATCCGAGCTAGCAGCCGACAACGCATTGTATTAATAAAACATTAATTACACGAGACCACAAAATCTGAACCCTTGCAACACGGACCAGACTAGATGGGTTTGATATTTTCGGGGTCGCTGAATTCGAATCCGTTATCCGTTTGGTCCCATCAGGTGAGGGTCAAGATCAGTTCTAGGTCACGCTTACCAAATTTATCGCTAAACAAATAAGTCAGGGTACTCATGGATCTCCGGGGTCGCTGAATTTAAATCCGTTATCCGTTTGGTCCCATCACGTCAGGGTCATGGTCAATTCAAGGTAAAACCTACAAAATTCATCGATAACCAAATAAGTCAGGATACCTGCAGGTTTTCAGGGTCACTGAATATAAATCCGTTATCCGTTTGGTTCCATCAGGTCAGAGTCAAGGTCAATTCAAGCTCAAACCTACAAAATTCATCCCTTACCAAATAAGTCAGAGTAACTAAAGGTTTCTGGGGTTTCTAAATTCGAATCCGTTGTCCGTTCGGTCCTATCAGGTCAGTTTCAATGTCAGTTCAAGGTCAAACTTACAAAATTTGTCGCTAAACAATTAAGTCAGGGTAACTATAGCTGTTCGAGGTCACTGAATTCAAATCCATTGTCTGTTTGGGCTCATAAGGTCAGGGTAAAGTTCAGTTCAAGGTTAAAACAAACGGACTACGGACTTGAATTCAGCCATCCCGAAAACCTATAGGTACCCTGACCTAATTGGTTAGCGAGGAAATTTGTAAGTATAACATTGAGCTGACCTTGACCCTGTCCTGATGATCTCAAATGGACAAAGGATTCGAATTCCGCGACCCGGACAACATATAGGTACCCTGACTTAATTACTTAGCAATGAATTTTGGAAGTTTGACCTTGAACTGACCTTGACAATAGACTCGAATTCAGCCACCCCGAAAACCTATTGGTACTCTGACTTATTCAGTTAGCGATTAATTTTGGAGGTTTGACCTTCAATTGACGTTGACCCTGACCTGATGGGACCAAACAGACAATGGATTTGAATTCAGCGACCCGAAAAATCTATACGTCATGAGAGAAGTTTTAGGCTCCGGAAGCTACGATAATGGTTCTTGAAGCAACCAATCCCGACACAACTGGAACGTGTACGTCATCTATTTTTGCTCCTTCTGTCCTAGAAGGTAAGCAAGAACGGGAAATTTAAACGAGAAAAGATCGTTCAAACCTATTCCTTGAAGTCAGATCTCTAGCCACGGATGACCTTACGCGGCAGACGGGACAGTTGAAGATGAAAATTTCACCTCTGGATAATTTTTTAGAGCTACCAATCTTTGTAGAATGATATGAGGAACAGTGTTGTCAGACCAGATGAAGTGATCCCAGAAGAACAGCCTTTTGCATCCGGTTCGCGACGGAGTGAGCCTGACGCTGGCAAGCCGGAATCTTGTTGAGTTGACTAAGAAATGAAGCTTTCATACCTCCAAGACAGCATGGCAAAAATTCATGAATTGGGCTACGAACTGCTACCTCATCCAGCATATTCTCCAGATTTAGCCCCCTGCGACTAGTTGCTGTTTCCAAACTTGAAGAAGTGGCCGGGTGGCAAGAGATTTGGGTCCAATGAAGAGATCATCACCGAAACAAACGCCTATTTTGAGGGCCTTGAGAAAACCTATTATTTGGAAGAAATAAAAAAATTGTTAAAACGCTAGACTAAATGTTTCAAGCTGAAAGGAGATTATGTTGAGAAGTAAAACTCTCATTTGCCGAAAAAAAATCTTTTAGTCGAAAAGTCACTGACTTATCAAACAGCCCTCATATATTAAACCGGATAGTAATAATTACTAAATGTATCTGCTGTTTGTCGTATAATTATGCGTACTAAAACTAGGGGCCAACTCGAAAAACGGAGTGGTTCTTTTAGACGACCAACGCTAGAGTGGTCGTTTCAGGCGATCACCCAAGAGAGGTTTTTTTTAACATGCAGGTATCGAAATATAAAAAATGTTGACTCTGTGAATAAATAGCTCGAATTTTGCAATAAATAAACCATACTGAACAGATGTAACAATTTTTTATTAATGAATGTTAAACTTGAAAAAATCAACAGTTGTCAAAGCATTATATCAGGATCGACATTAAGGGCATGTGATACATCAGTTCCCCCGGGTTTTTGTCCACAAAAATTAAAACATTTTCAAACTGTATTCGGAGATTCTATAAAATAGAGCAACAGACGTCCCGGAACTCTTTTTTTGAGGGATAATAGCAAAAAAAAATTATTTTACTAAATACAAATTTTCTCTATATGTACTATTTGGAGGTTAGGATTCGGTTTTGAGGTCTCTGCCATTCCGATAATGTCGGACTCTGTTGTACCTCAAAATACACTCATATTAATCAAATTCAGCAAAATGAATTTTTTTTTAATTATTCAACAACAGAAGAGTTCGGGGACGTCCGTTAGCATGTTCGCTATCATTCATGGCAGAGATCTCAAAACCGAATGCTAACCTCAAAATAGTGCATATAGAGAAAATTTGTATTTAGCAGAATAAATTTTTTTGCTATTATCCCTCAAAAAAGAGTTCTGGGACGTCTGTTGCTCTATTTTATAGCATCTCCGAATACAGTTTTTAAATTTTTTAATTTTTGTGGACAAAAACCCGGATGGAACTGAACCCGATTTACCACACGCGGAAGTATCACGTGGGGAGAGGTGTAGATTTTCAGATAGATCTAGAATTCTCGTGTTATTTATTTAAATAACACGTTTGTTCCGCAACACTGCTCCGATCCAGGTTGCTGATCAATGTACTGTCCAATGAATCTAGCGATCACCCCGAGTGAAGATCCTTACAAAGTCATCATGTGGAGCTCCCCACTTGGGCCCATTAGTATCCAAGGTCTTTGTTTCAGGCGCCATTCACTCTGCTGACACTCTTTTTATGAACTATTTGTCGCCACACTCTTCTGTCCTGGCATACCTTTCTAGTTTCCTTCACCTTCATGTATGTTTTCATGCAAGCTCTTGTGTTTCTATGGCTTTTTATGTATCTTCGAATTAGGATTTCATTTACACATTCTAACAATTCTTTCCGCGGTCTCCCTCTGGGCACACTGCCATTTACTTTACCTCGATACACTTGTTTCGTTAGTCGTTCATCTTTCATTCTGTCAACTTGCCCAAACCATCTTAAAGAATTTTTTTCACATATATGAACTAGTGTCTCCTCTATACCACATTCTTTGAGGATTATCTCATTACTCACTTTGTCCCCAGCTGAAAATTCCTGTTGAGGGACCTCGGAGCATCCTAGACATGTTCTTGGACATGAACCTGTACATGTCATCTTGACGGTTGCTGCACGGGAATTCGGCGAAGGAAACTGTACATGATCCTGCAAAGGAACATGTATGTAAACTAACCTTTAAATGATCCTGTACAGGTTCCTTCACAGAGTGATTTGAGACGCGGGTTCATGGACAGGAAACTGTTCAGGATCCTATACGTTAAGCTCTAAAGGAACTAATCCGCGAGGGTTCACTATTGGCTTGGTTCTTCTTCATAGCTGTGAGTAACATGAATTTTCGCGACGGCCTTCTGTAAAGGACCCCATACGTGTTTCTGTACAGGATC
Organism: Andricus grossulariae; assembly: GCA_011634705.1. Taxonomy (NCBI): domain Eukaryota; kingdom Metazoa; phylum Arthropoda; class Insecta; order Hymenoptera; family Cynipidae; genus Andricus; species Andricus grossulariae. The sequence continues at coordinate 69,739,364 of JAABKJ010007545.1, read as the reverse complement.
CCGGGCCTCAATTCACTTCGCAGAGAAATCTGTACCGGAGCCTATACTTATTCGTTCAAAGGTTCCTTTTCCGTGCAGGTTCCATTGCAGGATCATGTACAGTCTCCTTCGCCAAATTCCTGCACAGGAACCGTCAAGATTACCTGTGCAGGTTCGTGTGCAGAATCGTGTAAAGGATCATGTCCAGGATCCTCCGAGGTTCCTGTACAGGAATTTTCAGTATTTTTACTTATGAGATTAGGCCTTGCTCTAGCAATAACCTTCTTATCTTCGTTTATACGCCTATCTAACTTCTCATCTGTGACTTGTTAAAAATTTTGATTTTTTTTTTTTTTTTCTTCACTGTATCTCTATGAAACTTTGCATTAAAGGTTTTTCGTGGGCGACGATAACTAATTTTTAATGCAATTTCCTGTACCAGGGTTGTCTCAGAATTTTGATTTCGAACCTCGAAATCTTTCCGTGGTTTCTTCGAATACAATTTCTAAAAATTCTAAACCTTTCGCGGATATTTCCATTCCAGAAAAATCACAGTTTTTTGTGGAAACAAAAATATCATCACTGACGAATAATCGCATAAAATGAAACTAATTAAACTGATTTAGAATATTGCCAAGATAAAGAAAATCTTTGATAACACAGGTACACAAAAAAAGTGTGCGAAGCCAGAAAAGCGACATATATAGCGTTATGTCATATAATCAAAATTTGCATTGATTGGAATTTTCTGCTTACCATTTTTTTTATTCGAGTTTGAATTTTTAGTTTATGTCAAATTATGCCAAGTATGCCAAAGAAATCGAAAGCCGTTTTTTTCGCTGAAAACTTTATTTTTTTAATAGCCCTTATATTCGAAAAAAATTTTCCCCAGGTTTTGGTCGCCAAAAAAATTCTGTTGCAAAAGTTATTTACAATTAAAATTTAATGTTACAACTTGATCGACCTTTTTTCTCGTGAACGGCTAAACAGATCAAAACATTGAATTTGTTTGAAAAATATCAATTGTTTATAAACAAATTTAACTTTTTTTATTTCAGAATAAAAATTTGGTTCACACGTTATTCTACATTTTTTCTAGCGAGAAATATGAAAAGAAATACTGAGTAGTTTTTATTATTTCACGGAATGTAAATTTTTTATTGCGACCCGTGATCTTGTTAATTCAAAACCTTTTTAGTTTTTAATGTTTTCAATTTAATATTTTATACCCTTGGGTGTGATTAAGTAAAATTTCTGATATCGGAAGACTTTCAATTCGATACATAATTCGTTTTTGAACAATATTCAATTAAAAATATATCTATAATTAAAGCTTTGATTTGAAAATTGTACTTTGAAACAGTAGAACTGAAATATGAATTTATTTACTTTTTAATCATCTAATTTGAAATTATTCGATTGCGGACGTTTCGACTTTAAAATGTTTAACCACTAAGTGTTAAAAATTAAAATGGTACAATTTCGCAAGATTAGTCTTCAAAAAGTCAACAAAATTCGAATATGTCTTAGAATCCAAAACTTAGGAAGTAAGGAATAGATTAATTTAAAATATTTGAGAAGAAATTTTCTACATTATTAGCCTTTGGGACTATTTTTCGGTATGTCATTCTATACTTGTATGTATGCATGTATATATGTATATATCTTTTTAGCATTTAAGATTACAAAAGGCTGTGGCAAGGGAGAGACACTATCAACGAAATAAAATATGTATATATAACTGGAAGTTAGAGGTGTATGTACAAAAATTTGATTTGAGAGTCGCTGGATTAGTATAAGACAATAAAAGATGTAGATTGTCTCAGTTAATCGTGTGTAAGTTACGCAAATTTTAATTTCTAATGTACGAGCAAATTGCAAATTTTGTGAGAATGTGTAGGAGGTTTTCCTTTTCACGCAGATTACACAATTGACATACTTGTTGTGGTTCATCACAATAGTACCAACTTTTGAGGTCAGCTTAATGATAAATTTTTAGGATATCCTAAGCTGGATAAAAATGCGTTTAAAATGAAACGGGGCTTTTGATAATAGATATTGTTCAGGTTGTAGATCAATGTTAAAAATTTTGTTCGTAAATAGCACTGAAATTGCTATTTTCTAATCTTATCAAATCTTGAAAGAATATTTATTCAGTATGTCTGTTAACCAGGTCCACAATTTGATCATTAAGTTGGAACCATTTAATAAAATTAAATTGTGATTAATGCCCGCACCTTTGGGGAATCTTATAAGCTGGCCCAGTCAATCGTATTTGACGTTTTTAATATGGGCGGTTTGAGCCAGTTTTTGCATATAAATTTTGGGGTAACGCGACTCATCCATATCGAAGACCCGTGTCACCCAGTTCTAGGTTATTTTTACAATTTGCCCAGACACACAGGATAAGCCCAATTCTAATCTGACCACAAAGCCAGGCGTGTTTCTCGGTAAGCGAAAAAGTTTCTTGAAAAAACGAATCAGAGCTTTTTCGTAGACTTCGAAATAGTTCATATCGACAATGTAAGCCGCATATAATAAAGTGCTCTTAAAGAGTGCGTCCTATATTTTGATAATAGAAGGCCAGTAGGAACATTTGGTTCGGCTTAAAATAATGTACACCGCTGCCGAGGCTTTTGGTTGGCTCTGGTGGCTGCGGCATGATCTGCCAAACCGAACCTTACTGATCTGGAGAAAATCGAGGCGAGATGATCAAAACAAGAAACAAATTGGATCTGACTACCACCATACTTCAAACCAAGAAGTTTTTCGCCAATTCGACCTTTTTTGAAAATAGTATACTTGGTTTTGTCTTTATTGACAATTTATTTATTTATGTTACAATATTCCTGCAGGGCATGAGTTTTCCTATTGCATCAAGTTTAGATTCAGCTAGAATAATTAAATCGTCTGCATAAATTAAAACAATAATATCATTACCATCAAGAATTCTTAGGCCGAACAGACCTTTTCCTCTGAAGAAAGTCTCAATGTTGGAAGTGAAGAAGTTAAATATTATCAGACTCAATATTTTTCCCTTCGGGACCCCTTCCGTAACCGGTAACTCATCTGCGAGTTCGTCATTCACCTTTACACGGGTTGAAGCTTCCTCATATAAACTTTTTATCATCCTAATTATTTTACCTAATCAGCATTAGCGGCCAGTTACGAGAGAATAGTGGTATCAGTGGCTTCGCTGAGAAAAAAGTGTCATATAGTGTCCATATTGGCGTGCGTCCAAGCACTGCCCAGGTGAAAAAGTTATATATAATTCATATATATATATATATATATATAGTGGACTGATATTTTTCATTTGTTTTATATAGAAAAATGTAAAAAAGAAAGGAAAAATATAGTTCTCTTGTCTACTATGTATATAAATTATATATAACTTTTTCACCTCGGTCTATTTGGAGTTTTGACATCATAAGTGTAAGCAGCGACCACGAAGACCCCATAGTAACTATATTTGTTGTGTTTCTTTTATATTTCTATGAAAAATCCTCGCAAGAACCAAAATTCATTTTTATTGTACATTTTTCAGCTCGCGCCATTTCGAAATTTTTGTAAATGAATTTTCTTGAAAGCAAAGTCTTATTCTATGTATAGATCTGAATAAATTGGGAGACTTTCAGATATTTCAGACATTTAAAATAAGGCCGTGGCTACATATACCGAAATTTCGGTACAAATAGCTGGATTTTTTCGATACACATTAGATGAGCTGGAAAAGGGGCTATTTGCATCGAAATTTCGGTACGTATAGCTGAATTTTTTCTGTACGTATAGACACTTCCTCAAAATAAACATTTGAGAAATATAAAAATATTTTCTACTCAGTAATATAAGTGTTTTAAATATGATATGAATTTCATACATTTCAGCCTATGTCGAATTATTGACAAAAAAAAATCAATGAAATTTATGGAATTAAATTAATCCATAAAATTAAACTCTCGAGGCAGAATTTACACTGCAGTCCCGCTTTATCAGCCGTATCGGGGGTACCCTCAATGGCCTCGATGATGAATCGGGACTCTCCAAGCCGTAAACAATCAGGGTCGTATGAACCATTTCTATCGGAGTTTTGTCCCAAAAATAATATTTTCTTTGTATTTTTGCCATTTTGGTTTTATAATATCATGATGAACGTGAAAATGTTTGTGTTCGAAAATCAAACTTTGTTAAAGTACTGAGTTATGAGTATGTACGTTCATATAACAGGGACGCCATTTCAATCGAAGAAAAAAATTCCCGGTTATTTCTCGGTTTGCAAAAATTTTTCACGGTCAATAAAATTAAAAGATTGGAACTCTGAAGCTAAACATTTTACAATTTGAAGGAATAAAAAATAAACTACAAAGTAAAGCACTCAAAGTGGAACTCTTGAATTTTAAACTTTTTAAATTAAAGTTTAAGTTTTTGATTTCAGAAATTTTGTATTCGAATTATCGATAATTTACACTACAAAATGGAAGGTTTGAACATTTTTCAATTAAACAATTTTAAATTAAATACAGATAAACTAGAAAATTAAGAATTTCTTACTTTTATAAATTATAGAGTTCAAAGATTCAGATTAAATTACAAAAATATAAATTCACAGTATCATTTGCAATGCTCTAAATTGAAGAATCAATCAATGGACTTTGAAGTTTTCAAAATTATATTATTTTAAGCAATTTGAAGCTAGAAACATTGAAAATTTAAAAATTATAATTTGTTTAACTGAACACTTTGTAAATTAAAAGTTAAATTATTCTCGTTTCAAATAGTTTAAACATCCTTGAAAAGCTTCAAAATGTCATATCTTGAGAAATCTAGAAGTTGTTTTAAATTTTTTCGAACTAAAAATTTTTTCAGAACTTCTAAATATTTTAATAAATGTGAAATGCTAAATGTTTTTCATCAAAAATCTTCAACCTGAGAGGCTTTTGATTTTTAATTGTTTAAGTTTTCAAGACTGTATTATCCACATAGACCACATTATCACTTGATTTTGAAGATTTTTTTTTTTATACATCCACAACTTTCCATCTTATTTTTTAAAAGAAATTTGCCAGCTCTCAGATCCTTGTACATCCCTCAGCAATACCATATTTTTGTAAAATAGACTGTTTTGAGCCACATGTTTTCACTTCGTCTAACAGTTTATATTTTTCTTCGAACGATAAGCGCTTCCTGCTCTTACTGTCATTTGACAGTTTTGTAATACCGAAACACTGAAAGCGAATCAGAAGCGATCTAAACCGATTGTCCTGCGACATTTTTACAACTGACTGAAAATGACTGAAGCAGACGACGCGATTAACCGCCGCGGGTACTGCCTGCATTTTTCATACATCCCTGCGATGTTGCAGAGTTGCTCCGCCGACCACGCAGCGCCTTTCTCTCGCATCATCGCACTACCTTGTCTGATCTATCGGGAATGGATAAAGCGGGACTGCGGTGTAATAAAATAAAGAGAACCTTGTTTTACCACTTTTATAAGTATAACTCTAAACAGCTCAATACACGAAAGCAATGTTTTTCGATTACAGACACTGAGTAGAACACACACATTAGTACAGATTGGAGAATCTGTGAATATTTTGGTATAATGTCGTCCGGGAGTGAATCGGATTGGTTTTGGTATTACGATGATGAATATGAGGATCCCAACGTTCTACAAGCAGCTTTATTTTGTAGTCCGATTGAAACGGTGGAGCTTGTTGTACAAAAATTGCATGTGGACTACGAAAATCAAGGAGATATCAAAGTTGCCGATGATATCCAGAAATGCCAAAAAATTGTTAAGTTCTTATTGAAAGAAAAAGTTGACCTTATGTTTCCCAATTCAAAGTTTTCACTTCTACTCCTTTTCGTGCTAAAGTTCGGAGATGAAGAAACCTTCAAGCTGGTTTTACAAACTGACAAATATTTTGATATTGACGCTTTGAGTCCAAGTGGAAGTCCTATCCTTCATCACGCTATTCGTTTTAAAAAACTTGCGCAAGTGAATCTTCTTCTTGCTCATGGTGCAAATATTCATGTACATGGTTATAATAAGCAAACATCTCTTCACGAGGCAGTTGCAGCAAATAATTCACAGCTTGTGCATTATTTTTTACAACATGGCATTAATGTTAATGCCGCGGCCAACTGTAATGCATTCACACCCCTGCATTATGCTGTTGCTGTGGGTAACAAAGAAATCGTTGATAGCCTTTTGCATGCAGGAGCTGATCTACAAGCTGAATTTAGAAACGATGAGTGGTTACCGTTGAAAAACTCATCCGTTCTTAACATTGTTTGCGGCTGCACTAAACTCAACACGATATCCTCTGGAATTATACAAAGTATGGGCTGTGATCCAGAGGTTATATTTGATATAGAGATGATGCAGTTTTTACTTGAAAGGGGCGCTAAGACTGAAGTAGAAGATTGTAGAAGGTGGGACTGTGGATTGACTCCTCTTGAACGAGCATGTCAGGCAGGTCGAATGGATGTATTGCAACTCCTCGCAAAGTATGGAGCCAATTTCCATAGAGTAAATAAAAAAGGTTATACTATGCTTCATCATGCCGTTATTGGCGGCAATGTTGAGATCATTGATCTTTTGCTACGCATGAACCTTGACATTAATGCCAAAAACAAACAAGACCAGACACCGCTCTATCATGCTACTGGTAAAAATGTTAAAGGTGAAGCAGTACCATTGATAGAATTTTTAGTAGACAACGGCGCTAATGTCGATCTTAATTACCTTAAAGGTGTGCTCTTTAGAAATTTAATTATGAATTTTCCAGATCTAAATTCGCTTCATTTTATTAGTAATGTTTTAGTGATATTTTTCAGATTACTATTTGAAACTACCTGATGTCGTCCTGTGCTTATTGGAATTGAGTGACAGCTTCAAATTTGAAAATAGCCAAGGAAATTGGACACTTCCATATCTACTGCGTTCTATGATAGAAATAACGATTAGTGCAGAGCTCCTAATTGCGTTTATAGCCACAATGGAAATTGAAATTAATTATAACTTTATTTGGGAAGGAATTAGAGGATTTGTTGACAGATTTTATCAGGAATGCAAACTTGAACTTTTGCGAATGAAGAAAATCAAATTCCGTGAAGATAAACTTATTTCCTTGTATGATTTTCTAACTAGTGACTTAATGAAGGTAACAAATTTCACAGTAATTGAGAAAATAATAGAAAATCTGGAGTCCAGCGACCTTGTACGTGAATATCCACATTATGCCTTTTTGTTAGAAAAACGCATAGGTAGGGTGAAAACCATTTTATATTTTAAGGGTGCGATTGCTGATTTTCTTGAAAAGTACGCAATGTTAAAGTTGCCGATTGATGTTGTTGACTACATTTTTAGCTATCTCCGCGCTGGTCACATCAGAAATTTTGCAAGAGCTTTGTCGTTGATTAAAAAAGAAAGTAAGACCGGAACTTTGCCTTTACCTGGTTATTTAAGTTCTCAATGTAAAAAAATTTCTTTTGATGATTATTGATTCGAAATTGATGGAAAGTTCAAGGCTATACCTTGACTATCAGTCGACTTCGTTTTTAATTTACCTAGTTTGATAGTGACTCCTCAAGCCTGTCTTTGTATTTTTGTAGTATGTCCAATGTTTATTGAATTTTTCATATTAACCCAAGTACTAAGCTATTCCAGTAATGAAAAAATATTTGTTTTTTAGAGCGATGAACCTCTGATGATGACCTAAATCAGATTGACTATTGTTTAATAAATATAATAAACTGATCAGGATAAATCCTTATAAGTCAGCTTTGATATCATTTATTTTTCTCACCTCCCTTTCAATCCATCTAAAGAGAAATCTTAAAAAAGAACTTCAAATGTCAGAGTTGTATAAACTATTCTTGGAGTATTCCCGCTTGAAAAATGTATTATAATTATGAAATAAAAAAAACCGTGTACTTTAGATATGTGAAAAAAAAGTCGAAAGTTCTTTGCGAATCAGCTATTTTTTGAAATTTTTTACTACTGAAAACTGTTACAGAAACTCTAATAGCAACTCGAACAGCTCGCATTATTGCTGAAATATATTCGAATATCCTCTCGAAATCAACATTGCTTTATAATATTGCAACAACGCTGTGCGACGATCTCGCACTAATATTGTATTGTTCTCGGGCAGTTTTTAAAATACACTATATTCGGGCAGTTTTTAAAATACACTATATTCTTTGGAATACTTAAAAGTTTTTTTAATCCCTTAAAACTTGTGATATCTCGTACAACATCTTAAAATCATATTCAACTTACCTTATGGAATAACGCGTCTAGTACATGATTTAGGAGAACAACAATTTCTTTTGATGGAAGATACATAATTTTAAAATTTGTGTATAAGATTTGTTGTTGCCAATGAAAAGTATTCAATGTTTATATTTTCGGTAATTTTTAATCACTTTGGAAGACATTTTAATACTGTTTTATGATGAAATCCATACATGGCTGTAAAAAGTACAAAAGTTTATTATCCAACGTTAAAATAAAAATGTTTATTGAAATGTTTATAACAATTAGGTTAAATCGTTAAATAAATAGTTATCTACCTTGAACGGTCCTGTATTCATTATGCTAACCAACATGTTTATTTAACTCTTTTTACAGCGATAAAAAATAAGATTGTTGAAATGGCCATTATTCAAGCTGTTTTCGTTTAAATAATAAATTCCACCGTGTAGCTGTTCCAATTTTTGAAAAAACTGATAAGTTCTTCATTCTTTAACTGGAGCAATTTTGAATAAATCCAATGTGGCTGACTGTATCTAAAACTATACTACCGGACCTTCATTTTTAAGCAGCTTAATTGTATTTTGATATATTTTAGGTTTCACGGGAATCGTTACTTTTTTGCCCTGTTTTAATTTTTTCGACAATAAAAAAGTATCTGCCTGGATTCGAACCACGAAATATCGGCTGTAATCATTTTTTTTTCTTACGAAATACAGCAGTTTCTGGTTCGAATTCAGAAGGAGGTAGATTTTTGTCATTCCCAGTAAAAAATTAGAACACTAGGGGAAAAAGTATACGTTCTCGGTAAAAAGTAACTCTTCCTTCAAAAAGTACGAAAAGATAAATATTTTATCTTTAACCTTGTAATGCTATACAAAATTACATACATACTGCTTTTCAAAAACGCGAAATCGCAGCGATTTTTGTAAGTTTATTTAAATTGATGTTTTGTGTGCTTATTAATCTATTCTAAACAAGCTTAGAGTTGAAACATTGTCCACATGTTTTTATCAAATTGTGATTTGTATGCCAACTACGTGTCCCATTGTTTTTTTAGCACAATTTTGCATCCACAATTATTGTCTCTTTTTGAAGAAATGAAGATATCTTATATATCTTCTTAGAGATATACTTTTGACCACAGTTTGCGTTTTTGACGAAAAAAATGTACAGCCTTCAATATTTTTTTCCCAGGAAACAGTCACCATTTCGGCAAAATATGAATCAATATTTATTTCAAGTCCGGCTACACGTTATTTTTGTATCTTACTTTAATAATTGTTCGGATATAAAACTTTATTTTGACAGTAACTTACCAATGATCGGTACATTTAAAAGGGACCTATCGTCCGAAAACAAGTTTTACGTTTTTTTATGTCTTTTAAGTTCCTGTGTTCTTCTCTGAAGTGCATTTGTAAAATAAATAATGTCGTTAAAAATATACAGTTTGTTTCATTAAAAAGAGCGTACTTTTTTCTATCAGAAATCGACAAAAAATTGATAATCAAATTTTTCGAACTATAGGTCCCTTCCCTTTTAACTGTCCCGGTCACCTATAATGAATAAAATTATTAAAGAAAATATAGCACATATATTTTAGTACAATATTCAAATTACATTATTTTAGTATAAAATACAGAAAATAAAAAAAAATGATTCACGAAAATAACAAAATTATGAAGATAACTAGCGTGTAAAACCAAACCATATAACAATCAACTCCAAATAATTATGCTCTTTACTATAGGGTCCTAATATGCGCTACTTTTTTGCATGTACTCTATTTTCAATTTCCGAAATTTGGTTTCCACAACCACAACTAACTACTCAATTTTTGGTTCGGAAGTTATCTTTTTGGGTTTGAAATTTTACTATTTGGTTGAAAATTTTTAATTCCGGATTGAACTTTTAACTATTTAGTAGAAAGTTCGTCTTTTATGATTGAGAATATTGAACCATTTGGTAGCATTTTTTTTCTTGACAGAAGAATCATTGTTGGTTGAAAATTAAACATTTATGTTCAAAATTTATATTTTCGAGCTAACAATTTCGTAACAAACTCGTTATTTTTTCTTACTGGGATGTTCAGTTGTATCACTGTTGTATACTATCAGTTATTTATAATAATAATTGTTAAATTCTTTATAAACTTTATTCATACAATATCAATGCTCAGGTACTGTTAGAACAGTTGGAGTGGAAAAAGCACTTACTCAAGTACAAAACTTTGACAGTTGCGTATTTATTGAATAAATTGTTTATAAGAATTTTAAGTTTGAGAACCAGCTAAAAATATAGATTGAATGTTAGTGTGAGCTTGCTCTCAACATAACTTACTAAAAAAATTTCAGGTTTAATTGTGTTTCGTGGGAAAGGGGAGATGAAAACCTAGAGAAATAAATCAAAATATAATTTTTTTGACCACGGTATGGTTGCATAATTTGCATTTGGGCCCATTTAATGCCGGGATATTCAATTTTTTTTTCTCACCTCGTAATGGATTGTTAAACTATTCGTTTTTTAATTTACCGCTTAAATGTCGTTGACTGAATGGTGGTGCCACTACAGGGAAAAGTTGAAAGCACATTTGCACGAACATTCTGCGTATAACAAACCTTGAAAGGCTGTGAATCCCAGATCCAGAACACAGCCTGTCAAGAATTCAAGTTCGCACTACTCTCCGCCATCATTTACGCTTTATTTGCGAGGGAGCTAAAGAAGGTTCCGATGAGAAAGATTAGGAATTGAGAAAAAAGATAAAAACGACATAAAAAACCTAACGTCTGGACTTCATTTTGTAAAAAAGGTATTTGAAGTTTCTATATTTTACGTTGGTTTTGTATCTTTTGTAAAGAAATACAGTTTGAAAGTATTTGCAAATAAACCCACCTCAACCACTCGACGATCTCAACATGAACATAACTTACGAAGAAATTATTTTATTAAATTAAAGTTATGAGCCGTTTTTCAAAATTAAAGACTAAAAGAAATACCAAATCTGTCATTTGTACATATTCTATACGAATTCCGAAAATTGGTTTCTAATTATAATTGCGTATTAGCGAGCCAGTGGTAAAAAAATAATTTTATTTAAATACGCAAACGTTTATTGGTTTTTTGTATATGGTACAACATCATTGTTTTGACACAAAGGAGTTATTACTTTTTATTTCTTGTGAATATTAATTGAATTACGAAAATACCATAATATTAATTTTATAGTATTATATAGGATCATAATATGTTTAGCAAAATAATTAAGAATAAGCTTTTTCATTTACCAAAAATATCAATAGAACATATATAGTATAAACATTAGGGGTGGTCAAAAACATTTTTTCTTTAATTCCAAATGTCCAAAATGACAAAAATTCCAAATGACAAAAAGTGTTGTGCACTGGTCTTCTCATCATCCACCTAAAGTTTCATGGGCATAAAAAAGCCCCTTTAGGCTGCATCAAGGTCACGTATATGACCCTCGCTCTTTCATACAAATTTCAACCTAATTTTTGGTATATTAGACTTTGTAACTCACTTTTTAACGTAAAATGATCACACGTGTTTGAAATTTTTTAATTCAAGAAAATAATATTTTTGAAAAATTGATATTGTTTTTAAACGTGTATTTTAATTTTGTGTGTTTAGTTAAAAATACTTGTGCGTCATCAAAAATGAATAATTGCTCAGAAAATAAGTTTGAAAATTTTATATAGCAGCAGGGTTCATACATGCGACCCCGGGGGAACTCAATGATATTTTTTAATTTTCATAAAACTTTAGGTAGGGGATAAGCGTACCAGTCCAACACTTTTTTGCCTCAGAGATTTTGAAATTCTAAAATAAAAAAGATTTTGAATACCTTTCTGATAATAAACTGTAGCTTGGTCTTCACCGGATGTGGATTTATACAGCGCGATTATTTACAGTTTGGAGCGATAGTCGCCATATAGTCATAATACGAGTACATTCATCGCTTTCTTAGCAACGTTTATATACTTCTATATATATGCTGCTGAAGTGGAAATACGAGATTTAGGCGGCGTGTAATGTTGAATTACATATCTCGAAATGCACAAATTTTGAGTTATTTCGAAAACGTGACAGATCCTTGAATAATGTCAACATTTTCAGGGTGTTCTAAAGGGGGATGATTCTAGATCAACTTGAACTAACGTCATTGTAATATTTTTTTCATTAAAAAATAATTCAAAACATTGAGGTATCTCGAAAACAGTGAGAGATATGATAAAACTGACAATTTTTTAAGACTTTTCTAATGGGATATGGTCCTTGGCCACCCTGAATTAACCCAGTGAAATGATTTTCAAAATTCAAGAAAAAAATTATTTTGAGTTATCTCGAAAACGGTGAGAGATGCGTGAAAACTGAAACCGTTAGTCCTCTAAATGGTGATGATCCTTGGCCACTAGGGCGAGTGTTAGACATTTGTTTTTCGAATTTTGCTTTTGGCAACCCCAAGTTCGCTGCCAATAAATTCAAAAATATGATAAATGCGACCTAAACTACGACCCAGATAGATTGATTCTGGATCAACCCAAATAACCCAGTGGACAGATTTTCAAACAAAAATCTTAAATCAAACTTTTGGTGCGCTTATATCAAATGTATATTACATTTATTTCTCTATCTCGGCTTGGGATTGCTTATTCAGATATTGCAAAATAAAGTACAAATTTTATTTATCATGTTTGCTATAATATGTTATCAATGAATATTGGTATTAAAACAGGCATATTTTCATTTTCTAAGGAAATTTATAGATACAACTTAGGGGGGAAATGATGTTACATAAAACGTTATTGTAACTTGCTTCGTTTTTCCAAAAAGTTATTTTTTTCGTCGTTTGTGTCGTTTTTCCAAAAAATTCAATTTTTTTAAATCTTTTTTTTACTATTAAAAGAAAATCCATTCGTCCTATATCTAAAAATGATTAATAACAAATTTATACATCTTTTTTAGGTGTATAACTTTTGTTCGTAATTTTTTTTTCGTACCTTGCTTCGTTTTTCCAACAACTAAATTTTTTTAATTTTTAATGTTATTTTTCACGATTAAAACAAAAACTACGCATCCTATCAAAAAATTGTAAGTGAAAAATGTGTGACTCTTTTTTGGGTAAACAACTCTCATCTCATTGCTTTTTTTTTGTAGCTTGTGTCGTTTGTCAAAAAATTTAATTTATTTTTATTTTTAATGTTGTTTTTTACGAATAAAACAAAAACTGCGCGTCCAATCAAAAAGTGATTGACAATAAATTTGTAGATCTTTTTTATATACACAATTTTTGCAAATTTCTCTTTTGTCGTATCTTACACAGTTTGACCGCAAAATGACATTTTTGATTTATCATTATCTTCTGTGCGATCAAAATTTGAATTTTCGATTTTTCCAGAAAATTTAAAAGGTTGTTATGACAAACTTGCGGGGTGTTTAAAAAGATACGTTTTTCTTCTCTTGACTTTTTTCATATCGTGCGTCGTTTGGCTTGAAATTTTCATTTTTGTTTGTTTTTTTGAATTTTGTAAATACTGTAACTCTGGCAATTTGTTTTTCATCGAAAGATGTCATCAAGATAAATCGTTCATCTTCTTCAGTAATACGATAACCGTGAGTGATCATTTTTGAACCTTGAAAAAAATTGTCTCCAAAGTTTTGAAAATGCTCTAACTTTTCGAATTTTCATCCAAAATGGCTGGCTAACGAACTTGACCTTCAGCTTAGGACACTTAAAGAGTATACCAAAGGCCAATCCAATTTGTCAATTCTTTCGAAAGTTATCGTGCTAAGTGACTAAAAATCTACAGACAGACACACAGAGGCAGACATATTCGTGAAAACCTGTTCTTTGGGTTCAGGGAGTCTCAAAACGTGGACTCAAAACGTCCACTAGAGCTAGAATATACGAAGTGGCACAGAAAAAGGCTTAGGGTATAATTTGATACGGCCCAGCCATATCCCTAGGATTTTTTTCAATCATGCTTGAAAATTATTATTTAAACAATTATATCACTTGCTAAAGGGGTATGGTTCCAAACCACGGGAACTAATCGAATGGAAAGATTTGTTAAATTAAATAAATAAATAAAAAATATTGAACTATCCCGATTACGGTGAGATACTCGTACGTGAAAATTGACGATATTTTCAATTTTCTTAAGGATCATACGTTATAAGGATCCATTAAACATTTATTTTTCGAACTTTTTTCTTCCACCACACCAAGTTCGCTGCCAACAAATTGAAAAAATGACACATGCGACCTAAACTACGAACCAGACAGATTATATGTAAACATCTTCAGTGAAGCAAAATATCTGAAAGTCTCGAATTTGATTTATCGTTAGATGTAGAATAAGACCCTCCTTTATAAAAAAAAATCTAAAAATTTCGGAATAGTGGGTACCTTAAAATGTAAATTAAATTTTGCGCATTGGTAGTTTTTTCATAGGAATATATAAAAACTCAACAAACATTATTACTAGGTTGTTCTAGAGAACCTCTAGGGAGAGCTGGGACACGTGAGCCCCCACCTGGTAGGTATGCGATCCAACGAAACTCGATTTAATCGAAATGTAATTTCAACGAAAAAGGTATAGTTTGTGCACGGTGGTAAAATAAGTTCGAAAGATGGCGGTGCGTGTATTAAAACTCAGAGAATGATGCCAGAAGTGTTCAATTGGCGGCGCGACATGCATAATCTGTTTATTGCCGCATAAAGTTCAAAAATACAAGTGAATAATATTAAATACGAAAAATTGAATTGTTTAAAGTGAAATTTTTCACTTGAAAGCATTTCAAGAATAAATTGTTGATTGATGAAATAGAAGTAAAGTGAAACTTTCAGTTACATCTGTGAATAGTGAAGAAATGGAGGAATAAATATATGGTTATGTTTTTAAACATCATGAACATTATTAATTTTGTAAGTAGAAATGTTAAATTTTTTCCTAAAAATAGTCATAAAATAATTGTTCCATATAATTACAAGTATTGAGGGTGACAGATGGTGAGGTTATGAGTGTACGCAAACGTTTTGGAAGGAGAGTGAATAAATAAAAAAGTAAATTATAATATACATCAATTTTAGTCGAATGAAAAAATATAATGTTCGCTGTAAAGCAGTTGAAGAATGAATTTTTTACTTATGAAAATGAAGCGAAGTGAACGTTTTAATTGCTTGCATTTACCGAATCTGCAGCTATGCATTGTGAATAAATTTTTTAAGAAATATGTTTTCATGTTAAATATCATGAGCATTATTAATTTTCTAAGAAGGAATGTACATTTTTCCCCTGAAAGTATTCGGAACATAATTTTTCTTTATGATGACATGTGTCGATGATGACAGATATGGTAAGGTTATGAGTATCCATAACAGTTGACAGGATGCTCATTGTTTTGCACGTTATTTTTCAGAAGGAGAGCGATTAAATAAATAACTAAATTATAATAGATTGATTTAGGCAAATGAAAAAATAAAAAATTGTGACGCTAAGATATATATGACTTCCACAATGACTGTTGTCTTTGACAGTTCTGTATGAGCAGGTCGTGGTTTGGAAAGTAAATACTCTCTTACAAGAAGCAAAAGGTTCATTTTAAATATTGGAATATGAATTTTAAATGTATGCGTTATATTATCACTATGATTTCAAAAAACCCCTCCAGCTTAGAAATAAAAGAATCGTTTCCAATCGTTTCGTTTCAAGGTCTGGAAAAAGGCGAGTTTTTACTGTGTATGTAAAGGGTTAATTTTAATATGTAAATTTTGTTTGCAAATATAAAGAATCATTATTGTATACATGAACATCTAAGATATATTTTCCGTTGTAAATTAGCTTTCTTGAACCGTACATCACTTTTATTTTGCTATGTAAAACATTTTTACATATTTTTTAAGCTAAAGATGTTTTTTTATATGTAAGGGTGCTTATTGGATCTTTTATATATAAATATATTGGCCGACCCAATAAGTACCTTTATGTCCATCACTCATCAGGGGTAAAGCGTGGTTTATCGGGCCCTAAGTATTTAAATTGAATCTTTCTTTTACTGTGACTTATACATACTAAATTGGAGTTCATAGGTATTTCTGCAATTAGTTGAAAAGTCTATATAAAGCGTTAATTTTAGTATTTAAGGATGTTCTGCAGATATAAAAAATCAATATTTTATACATTAATACCTAAGATATATTTTTCGTTGTAAATTAGCCTTCTTGTACCTGACATTACTTTAATATTGTTATGCAAAGCATTTTTACATATTTATTAAACCGAAGATGTTTTTTATATACACTGAAAAAAAAAGGATTACTTGCTGAAGTAAGTGCAAGTCCTGATTATTTTCAAGGAAATATTTATTTGAGGCAAATGAATATATGCACTTTGAATGAAAAAAAAAGAATTTCTTTCAGCCAGACAAATGTTAATAGGATTGAGTTAACATTGTTTGAATAAAAAATACGACCTATTGGTTGGAGGTAAATATTTCTTTGAAACAAAGAAATATTAATTGAAGACAAAAATATACATTTTAAAGTGAATAAATGACTGATTGATCCAAATGCATGTGTCATGAATGGAAGTGAATATTTCTTTGAAATGAGGAAATGTGAATTAATGGAAAGAAATATATTTTCAAGTCAAGCAAATATTTTATAGGCTCAAAAAACTATTTCTTGACATCAAATTTTTAAATATTTGGAAAAAAAATATCCCACTGCTTCAAACAAATATTTCTTTGGTCTAAACCATGCTCGAGTGCAATAAAGTGGTTCGTACTTCAACTGTAGTACATATTTTCCTGAATGAACTAATAGATTCTTTCAGCCTTAATTATAATTACCATTCTTATTTTTATACATATTTAATTTAAACAATTCACGTAATTAAAAATCTTGATAAACCTGAAACAGAAAAATTCGATGAAAAATCCACCTCCAGAAGGAATCGAACTTGGGTCCGTCGAGTGTAAAGTCCACAGCGGTGACCACGACGCTGCCGCAACATGGAAATTGGTAGGTGGAAAGCCGTACTTAACCCTCGCCATAAATGCCAAAGAAATATTTCTTCAAATCAAAAATATGGATATTAAATTTAACAACATATTTCTTTAATCTAAAGAAGTATTAAATCGAAACAATTTACGCTAAATTATTAAATATTTGATTTGAAAAAATAATTACTTTGTTTGAATAACTGTGTTTTTTTTATAAATAATTTAATTCGAGTAAGCAAATGAAATATTTCCTTCGACTGAAGAAATAAATATTTATGCAAATACAATATCTTGTTCATCTAAATGAATGCGCTTCATTGGTATAAATGCATGAACTCTTTGTAATAAATAAATTTATTTTAATGTAATTAATATTATTCTGAATTAAACCATTATTTCTTTGATTTAAATAAACCTATAATCGAACTCACAAAATCAATTAAATATTTCTTTGAGCGACTAATCCAATTTCAATGAATGACCTTTTGAATCAAGGAAATAATTTTCTTGAATGTAAGAAATATTTGTTTGCATCAAGAAAATATAGCCAAAGAATTCATTTCTTCAGACCAGCAAAAGATATGTGTCTGGTTTGAATAAAAATTACTACGGTTAAAGAATATTTTCTTGATGCTAAGAAATAGGATTCAAGTAAATGCATTTTCTTGGCTGTAGAAATTCTTTTTTTCAGTGTAGACAAATATATCTCCAAGACACTAGACATAGAAGAAAAATTCAAATAGTATATCATACAGAGAAAACCATCTAACTGCGGTTACTCCAAAATTATCGAATTTTTCAACCTATTAGCTTGGATTTATGCAGTTTTTATAACATAGGTGAGACCACCCCACAGTAGATAATGATCCTACAGTAGATCATCATCAATTTAAAATACGAATGTATGTAAAATAATTAATTTAATGTAATTAATAGTTGAGGCATGATACGTGGTAATATATTAAAATAAGAACGGATGATTTTACTAATATTTGTGCTCATGATTAACCCCTTCACTGTGTAGACCGTAAATCAGAAAGTGGGCCCAAAATGTGTGAAACGTTCTACTAGATGGATTTCATTGAAAATTGGTACTCAGGGGTTCTTTGGGTCGCTAAATATGAATTCAACGTCAAATTTCAAAATGGATGATCCAATATGGCGACCAATTTTTTTCTAAATCCAATAAGTTGACGGTTTTGAATGATAATCCTTCGAAAAAATATTGTTGTAAAATTCTTTATTTGTACCTTGTAGTTCAGAACTATGCCGCCAGGTGCGCAGAGTTTATGATCTCACAATTGAAATGAATTCTCCAGTCTTTAAGTTAGCCATACATTTTCACCATAGATATCATCTGAAAAAATGTGGTGATTGGTGTTTATCGGTCTTCCTAAGCATTAGTCAGTTGATTTTGCTTAAAATTCTTTTTTCTACTTCGCGAAAATAAAAATAAATATATTATTATGAATCATAATCATTATAATTGCATTAAATGTTTTTTTCAAAAAATGGAAATGCTTAATTTTTGTACTTCAACAATTCAAAATTGTTGAACGATAGAAGAACTTTTCCTGTTTGAGTAAATTGTTCTTTAAATCAATTATTATTTCATCAACTCTGTGTTACGTGTTTTCTTTAAACAATATGTCGCATCTTAGAAACAAATGAATATTTATTTTCGTTGCAAAAAATTTCTTTGCTGCGAAGAAATGTTTATTTTACCAAAAAATACGCTAATCATATCAAATACTAATTATTACAGTCAATAACAAATCTATTTCACTCAACGAATATTTGACAGAGTCAAGTTAATTTTTCGATGTCTTACTGCACATGTTTCTGTACAGGAAACTGCACACGAACCTGTACAGGTAATCTTGACGGTTTCTGTGCATGAATTTGGTGAAGGAAACTGTACATGATCCTACAAAGGAACCTGCACCGACAAAGGAACCTTTAAATGATCCTATACGGCATCCTGTACAGGTTCCATTGTGAAGAAAATTGAGGCGCAGGTTCCTGTACAGAAACGTGTATAGGATCCCACACAGAAAGACAGCAAAGGAACCTTTGAAAGGATCCTGTACAGAAACACGTATAGGGTCCTGTGCAGAAAGCCTTCGCGAAAACTCATGTCGCTTACAGCTATAAAGTTGCCTTCCTTTTATTCCCTTGAAGATCCCACTCACCATCGAGAAAGCCAAGCAACTAGCGAACCCTCGCGGATTAGTTCCTACGCAGGTTAATGTACAGGATCCTGAACATGTTTCTGAACATAAAACCACACCTGAATTTACTCTGTGAAGGAACCTATACAGGATCATTCAAAGTCTACCTTGTATACAGGTTCCTTTGCAGGATAATGCACAGTTTCCTGCGCCAAATTCCTGCACAGGTACCGTCAAGATAACCTGTACAGGTTCGTGTGCAGTTTCCTGTACAGGAACATGTGCAGGATCCTCCGAGGTTCCTGTACATGAATTTTCAGCTGAGTTAAGCATAGCTTTCCTTAGATACTTTTTTATTTATCTGAACAACACTATACAATCATACTTTTCGGTGACAATATGGACAAAGAACAATGTGTGTTCCTTGGAAATCTAACTTTACACGAAACATATAGCAGAAAATGCAGTCTTGACTTCGAAAAACAGTAAATAGGCAGTTCACGAGTGTTACGTCGTAACACCCTTGTATATATTAAAAAAGCATTTTTCTTACTCCTGTGAGTATATTGAATGTGTGACTGTACGTGTATATGTATAATCCATGAATGTACAAGGGAGTTGGGCCAAAATCCCTCCATGATGGCAGCACTTTACGGTGCTACCGGAAAATCTGGGAGGACAAACGCGTCCTCCAGAAAATGAGTCAGTAGCAAACGAGAGAAAATCGTGCTTTCCTTCAATCTCGCCTTCTCGCTTCTTGCTTTTCCGCTTTCTCGCTTTCTCGCCTTCATTCTTGCTGTCCTTCAACCTACCGGGTTGAATCGCATACCTTGCGAAAACCAAAACTAAAACAGCCTTTACTGGCAAAGATTCCAGGTTAATCTACCATTTTAAACCGACCGTATAAGTGTGTTCCACCATTTTCCCTATATATATGGTGGAAAATTGTGTGGGCCTTAGTGGTCTTTGTTCGCGGACGCTCGGCGTCTTGCGTGTGTTACGTCATTCGAACCTTTCGTTATCATCGCGTAAATTTTTTTGTTTAATTTTTTCTTAAATAAAAAGGGTTTTTCGTGCCTTTTCAGGCTTTTTCCCTTGAAATCAGTGTACATTTTTTAACCCTAAATTCAAATTTCTGCTCAACTGCCAAGCCACCTAGGGCAAGGCTCGTTTTCACAATCATTCATGGTGCCGCCTGTGAGGTTTGCATCGCCTTACACAATAAAATGTGAAGTCACACGCGTGCGAGTGTAAGTGTCCGTGAGTGTAACAAAAATAATAGTGAGCGACATTCCAGAGCAAATTCGCACGCGTATCAAAAATCAGCAATAGCTCGTTGCATTGCTCCTGCTCTTCGAGCGTGCCATGGCACTCAACCGTCCTCACGGATAATCGCAGCTTCGCATACATCCACCAACATCCATTTTGTTTCACCGCCGTCGCTCCCATTTCAGTACGCCTCGCCACCCGGTCGGCAGCCTCATGAAGCAGAACAACGTTGGATTGTACTCAGATAAGTCTCTCTCTCTCATTCATAGTGGCTTTCTATCTTTCCCATTTTTAGCAACATTATATTTTTAATCGGAAATTACATGAATAGTTCGTTATTTAAATCTAAATAATATTCAAATATATTACTATTATAAATTTGCCACGCACTCTCGCAACGGTCACTCCTGCGACAATCGATCTCATTGGTTTTAGTTCCCTATCGATAGCGACAACGCGTGTTTTACGACACGCCAACTCTCTTTTGTGATATACGCGAGTTTTAGGTTAGCTTTGTAATCTGAGATTGTCAGGGTTTCACATTTTAATATTTTTTTATATTATGCGATTACTATTAGGGATAACTTGATTAATTTGTTTATGTAATAACTTAGATTAATTTCATTGAATTAAATTAATAAAGTTATATTTTTATGGAATCCAACATGTAACGTACTTGATAATTAACTTCAACATTTGAGTCCATTACATTTGAGATGACTTGTTTGGTTTTTTCACTTAAGAATTTAAATTCATTCCATTGAATTTAATTAATAAAGTTACATTTTCATTGAATATAATTGGTTGCGTACCTGACAATTAAATTCAACACTTGAATTATTAAAAAATTTCAACTGGTGTATTAGTTTATTCAAAAAGTTAATTTTTTTTTATTAGTTACGATTAGTTCCAGTTGAATTATTAACTTGATGTTGGAAACTATTTATAATGGCTGAAGGATCGAAGCGTATTACACACTGTGTGCGAAAGGCGAAGGCTTTTGAGAAACGAATTGAATCTCTCAAGATTTATCTAGACGGTGACTCGCCGGACTCAGTCAACGCACAGTTGCGCTCAAGTAGCCTTACTTCGTCATTCAAATACTATATTAGATACAGTGACAAACTAACTTTATTGCAAGCAGACCATCTCCAACTTGACGTTTTCCCTGACATAGAGTCAAATTACTATGATATTCTTGCTCGAGTTAAAAAATTACAAAGTACTGAATCACTTGTCAAAACTCCTCAACTAAACACTACCAACCTGACGTTTACTGAACAGTACCACCAACCTAAACTTCCAGAAATACAGGTCTCTGCTTTCAAGGGTGATCATGAGGAATGGGTCGCTTAGAAACATAGTTACGTAGCTCTTGTTCATGAGCTTCCTAACACGAGTAATTATGTGAAACATTCCCTGTTGGCCAAAGCGCTCTCCGGTTTGGCATATGGCATTGTCCAACACCTTCCTCCTAGTGACAATAATTATCTTCTCGCTTGGAATGCACTGTGTGAGGCCTATGATCAGAAGCGCATCATAGTGGCCGAGCACATTGATGCTCTTCTAGATCTTCCAAGACTATCTGAAGCAAGCGATACCGATTTAGCAGACCTTATAAACAAAGCTCATCAGTATGTCAGCATGTTAAAACCAATGGACATCGTTGTCAACGAGGAGATCGTGATTTGAATCATCAAAAGGTGTTTACCTAAAAGTGTAGTTTCTAGGTGGCAAGATCGTTTGGAAGGAAATAAACTTCCAAAGCTTGATGAATTGTTTTGTTTCGTCCAAGATACTATCCTTATACTCCACCAATTAGGCAAACATCCCTCAAGTAGTCGCCCTTCCAAGAAGCGAACCAGCGATAAAATTGATACTTCTCTAGACATGATGTGCCCCAAGTGCAACGAGGGACATCGTCTTTTCAAACGTCCTACGTTTGATGAAATCAAATTACGAGAGCGATGGGATTTTGTGAGGAAGGCGAAACTCTGTTGTAATTGTCTTCATGCACATCCCTTCCCTTGTAAAAGTGAGAAACGTTGCAAGACGTGCGGAAAGGATCACCATACCTTACTCCATGCCGGAGAGAAGTCCAGCAACAAAACCCTTAAGATTGAAAATCCTCAAAATGGAAAGAAAGCCAAGGCTTCCACTCCCTTCACTTCAAACCCATGACTAACACGCCAGTCTTTCACATCTAATGCCTTTCCATCTCACTTCCTGTTGATGACCACTGCGGTGGTGAAATTACATCATAATCGAGGAAACTGTTCCATGGCTCGCGTATTACTAGATTCTTGTTAAACGGTCAATTTGATTACTGGAGAGTTTGCTAAAAGATTAAATTTATCTAGACAATCTTGCACCATTAATATCAGAGCCGTTGACGGTATGAACACTGTTTCAAACCATTTTGTTAAGACCACCCTTCAATCTGTTTGCAATAATTTCAAACGTGAATTAACCTTTTTAGTAGTTCCAAAAATAAATAAATATGTGCCTAATGAAACGTTTCCTCGTGGACTTTTCAACATGCCCAAAAACGTAAAAATCGCTGATCCTCAATTTCATGTGCCCAGACCAGTTAATGCCTTAATCGCAGCAGGGACTACCCTGTCTGTATTGTCCGTAGGTCAGATCAGGCTTGATGATAACGAGTCTCACATTGTTCTTCAAAAAACTACCTTAGGTTGGATAGTTGCCGGGGGTTCTGATTAACTTATATCGTCGTCCAAAACTTCTTGTAATGTCGTGAAATTGGATAGTCTTCTCGAGCATTTTCGGATGATTGAGGACCTTAGTCATGAGCCTTCAAAATCTCGTGACGATCTGGCTTGCGAACGACATTATGTCGAGAACACTCAACGTGATGATTCCGGCAGATACATTTTTCGTCTTCCGTTTCGAGATAATAAATTCGAATTGGGTCAATCACGTAGACAGGCATTACAGCGTTTTTATTCTCTCGAGAAAAAGTTCGAAGCTAATCCTTCATGCAAAGCTCAGTACAGTAACGCTATGGAGGAATACACTACTTTAGGTCACATGTGCCTCTGTGAAGGGGACACAGACGATGGTTACTATATCCCTCACCACGCTGTATTTAAAGAATCCAGTGAACCTACGAAGTGTAGGCCAGTCTTCGATGCGTCAGCTAAAACTTCTACGGGAATCTCCCTTAATGACATATTCATGCCTGGTCCTACTCTGCAAGATACTATTTATGAACAAATTTTACGTTTCAGAACGCATAATTACGTTGTAACAGTTGACATCGAGAAAATGTACAGGCAGATTCTCGTTCATCCCGATGACAGGAAATATCAGAAAGTCTTCTGGTATCATCAAGGAAAAATTCGCACTTTCGTTCTCAATACCGTGACTCTCGGCATTTCATGTGCTCCTTTTCTCGCTATTCGTACTCTTCACCAGCTTGCTCATGATGAAGCAGCAGACTTCCCTCGTACTAGTAAGCTTCTCGTCCGTGACTTTTATGTCGATGATTTCATGTCTGGTGCTGATTCGATTGAAGAGGTTCTCAGCATTCAGGATGAAATGATTCAGCTTCTTAGTCATGGTGGGTTTGTTATCAGGCAATGGGCTTCGAATCAGGTCGCCGCTTTAGACAATATCGGCAAGAAAATCTTTAATCTAGAATGTGGAGTTGTGAATCATTCTATCCACAAAGCCCTTGGCATTGTTTGGAATTCAGAACAAGAAGTGTTCACTTACTCAGTGAAAACCATAGACGCTCAAGCCGCTTCAACTAAAAGGAAGCTCGTGTCTGAGATCGCGAAGATCTGTGATCCTCTTCGTCTGCTGGGGTCTGTTATTCTATACGCGAAGGTCTTCATTCAGGAGTGCTGCAAGGCCTAAATTACATGGGACGAATCCCTTCCACAAGAAATCCACACTAAGTGGACATCTTTGGCCGACCAGCTTCCCAGTTTACAGGATTTCTCAACATCTCGATATGTGCTTTGTCCTAGTCCTGTGATTGTAGAGGCTCATGGGTTCTGTGATGCTAGCATCCATGATTATGGTGCGTGTCTCTTTATGAAGTCTATTGATTCTAATGTTGCTGTGACTATCAAGCTCGCATGCAGGAAATCTAGAGTTGCCCCTTTGAGTGGTCATTTTTTGGTCTGATTCAACAATTGTGCTTTGCTGGCTTAAAAAGGCTCCTCATTTATTGAGAACATTTGAATCCAACAGAGTTGCCGAGATTCAGACTCTGGCATATCAGGTCGAATGGAGACATGTCCGTTAGAAAGACAACCCAGCTGACTCTCGCGTGGACAACTACCATCCGAATTCATGAGAAGCTCACTTTGGACTTCTGGTCCTAGCTGGTTAGCACTTCCTGAGAAGGAGTGGCCTCCATCGATCGGGTCTTCATTGATTGAAGTTCCTGGCTTGAAGAAAGGCATTCATCTGTGAACATATCCGTCATTCAGTGACATTTATTCATGCTTTTTCAACTATCAACAACTTGCTGGGGTTCTAGCTTATGTTCGTCGTTGAAGAGGGTTCAATGTCGAAGGAAAGGCTATAAAGTTATTTCCGGAGGTTACTGATAGCAAGGAACGGTTAAAGAAGATATTGGAATTAGTTTCTCCATTACTCCGTTCAGAAGTCAGAGACGCAGAGCTTTGTGTCATCAGTATGATCCAACGTGAACACTTCACTAAAGAAATAAAACTTCTATAGACTGCTCAGGAACATCCTCCGGGAACAATCACTGCTCGATATAGAAGAAACACTAGGTTGGATGAAATCAGTCCGTTTATCGATGAACAGGGGTTGATCAGAGTAGGTGGTCGTTTGAAGAAATCAAAACTAATTCACAATCAAAAACATCCTCTTTTACTTCCAAGGAAACATCATGTGTCGGACCTCATTATTCGTGATGTACATGAGAGGTATCTTCATTCTGGCATTCAAAGAACTATACGGTATTCGTGAGCGTTTCTGGATTCATAATGGAAAAAATAAAGTTCAAGGTATAATCCACAAGTGTGTCGAATGTATTCGTCAGAAACCCCGAATGATGCATGCTAAAATAGCCGATTTACCAGAGCCTCGAGTAAATCAATCTCCAGCTTTTTGTTATACTGGTGTCGATTTCTTCGGTCCTATCCTTATCAAAGAGAAAAAATATCGGAAATAGAGTTTTCTTGAAACTTACGGTTGTGTGTTCGTGTGTATAGCTGCAAAAGCTGTGCATCTTGAGCTCGCAACCGATCTCTCTAGTGAAGGCTTCTTAGCTGCTTTGCGTTGTTTCATTGGCCGTAGAGGTATTCCTGAAAACATCTATTCCGACAGTGGCACCAATTTTGTGGGAGCCAATCGAGAACTTCTTGAGATCTACAAATTGGTTGATACTCCAGAGTTCAAGCAAGCTATTGGAGACTACACTATTTCTCAAAGGATTCAGTGCCATTTTAATCCACCTTTTTCACCCCATTTCAGTGATATTTGGGAAGCTGCTGTGAAAAGTTTTAAACATCATCTTAAGCGTTTTTTGAAGGATCAAAATCTCACATATGAGCAACTCAATACTCTGTTAATAGAAATTAAAGTCATCTTAAACTCACGGCCATTATATACGCTTTCCTCTGACCCTAACGATCCTCTTACCATGACTCCTGCTCACTTACTTATTGGTGGACCCTTCAATTTTTTACCAGAACATAATTTTGTTTCAGTTCCTGGGAATCGACTATCGACATACAAGTTCGTTACTATGGCCAGGCAGGACTTTCAGAATAAATGGCACAAAGAGTATCTCAACGAACTCAAAATTCGTAAAAAATGGCAATCTTCCTCAGCTAAGTTGAAACCTGGATCTGTAGTCGTTTTGATGGAGGATAATTCTGGATGCGCACGATGGCCACTGGGGGTTATCCTTGAAGTGTATCCTTGGAGCGACAGCATCGCTCGTGTCGCCTTAGTGAAGACTGTGAATGGCGTTACAAACGCAATATCACTCGTCTCTGCATGCTGCTTGCTACTTGATTGACCAGTGCCAAAAACTTTACTGCCTGATGAGTTTATTAGGTTTAAATTGTTCATTGGTTACTCGAACATATATTTATCGAGTTTTTAATTTCAGACCATGTTACCAAATAGTAATCATATTCTAGTTCAATTGTTACGCTAGCATATTTTTATATTTTTGTGATAATAAGATACCAAACAACAGAGCAGTTCTGACTCTACTTGCATAGTCTTCAAAGGCCATCAAGTGAACCAAAGATTAATGTTGATTTTAACATTCTTTAAATACGCACATTTGTTTGCTTGTAAATTGTTACTCATAGCGTTTTTCTCTAAATAAGATTTACTATTTAATCATTTTTTCAATTATTCTTCTAGTTTAGTCTTACTCTGCTCAATTCATTGTAAATAAACTCATTCCGCAGCTTCCGCGGGGAGCATGTTACGTCGTAACACCCTTGTATATATTAAATAAGTATTTTTCTTACTCCTGTGAGTACATGGAATGTGTGACTGTACGTGTATGTGTATGATCCATGTATGTACAAGGGAGTTGGGCCTAAGATCCCTCCATGATGGCAGCACTTTACGGTGTTGCCGGAAAATCTGGGAGGACGAACGCGTCCTCCGGAAAATGAGTCAGTAGTAAACGAGAGAATATCGCGTGCGGAGTTCCCTCGCTTTCCTTCAACCTACCGGGTTGAATCGCATACCTTGCATAAACCAAAACTAAAGCAGCCTTCACTAGCAAAGATTCCAGGTGAATCCACCATTTTAAACCAACCGTATGAGTGTGTGCCTCCATTTTCCTTGTTGTTCGCGGACGCATGGCATCGTGCGTGTGTTGCGTCATTCGAACCTTACGTTACATCGTGTAAATTTCTGTGTTTCATTTTTTCTTAAATAAAAAGAGTTTTTTTGTGCCTTCTCAGGCTTTTTCCCTTCAAAACGGTGTACATTATTTGACCCTAAATTCAAATTTCAGCTCAACTGCCAAGCCACCTAGGGCAAGGCTAGTTTTCACAATCATTCAACCAGTGACTTTTTAACTGAATACAATTTAAGATACACATACAATTCCGGTTGTGTTCGAGAATTTTAGTGACTTAGGACAAAGCATCACTTGAAACGCAGACTAGATTACAGAAACGGAGCAGAATACCAAGACCTCGTCGTGCACATGTCTCAGCGCGATTAGGCAGAGTCAACCTGAAATTCAGTAAGGCTTACTTCTTAATTTTAGGTAACGAAAGCCTACATGTTATTTCAAGTTGCCTTCAACTTGCTTTCAGAAATGTATATTAAAAGTTAGGTGCATAGTTTATTTTATTTCATTCGAGGAATGCTTATTTCTTATTTGAAATAAGTAAGTGCTTTATTCAAGATCGTGTGTATACTTAAATTTAGTTGCTTCCTTATTTCAAAGAAAATTTAGAATCAAGTCGAATATAACTTTAAGTATTCGTTTTTACTGTGCACACGCAGAACTTCCCAACTTAAATATAGCAGCCAATAATAGAGAAACAAGTGCACCAGGACGCGACCCTAATTCTCAGTCTTCAGGAATAATACGGTTTCACAAAAGTTAATGATATTTTTAAGCAAATCCTACAATCAGATGTTATGCATTTGTGAGACCTGGCTTTTATGTCTCACTAGACTGCTCCCACGATGAATGGATGATTTTGAAATAGTTTACAGCAATGCGCGTAGAGATTCAGAGAGGGGATAGAGCTAAGGGGGAATGAGTAATAATTGTTAAAAAGAACATCTATACCCACAAAATCCTTTTAAATACGGAGAACTTCCTCTTTGTCAAATTTTAAGATTACTGCGCGACATTTCTCGTTGTTCTAGACTCTATTTTGTATTAATCAATCCTACTACAGCTTGAGCAGAGTGATGATAACTGTCCAGCCATCTTGGGAGGGGATTTTATTTGTAGATTTGGCGTTCTTGGCCAGGTGGATAATTGAGGTATACTTGGTTCGTGCCATCATGTCTATTCAGAACTCACTTCGCTAGATAAAGTTTTAAACAAAAACGGTAGCCATTTAATCGACCTCTTAGAAAGTTACGGCTCTAAGAGTTTGAACGGCAGAACTGATAACGACTACGCAGCCCAATTTACATTATTAGGAGCGCTTGGTAACTCAGTTATTGATCTATATTTGTTTAAATTTTCGGTTATACATCTAGCCTTGAACTTTAGCGCATTTTATATTGTGAAAAATTTTGATCATATGCCAATTATTTTAGAATTTGCTATCGAGATGAAGGAGAAAAGCAACACAGTCTTCTGTGAATGGTTTCTTCCTCTTTCAAATGGAAACAGGAAAATGTCAATAGCTTTCAGAATTTTATGTACTATGCCATTATAATTTCGTAAAGAATCTATGGTTATACGCATGTAAGTTGTAAGTTATGTAGTTGGTACAAAATACTTTTCGAGCTCCTTCGCAGTATCAAAAACAATTTTAATGCATTATTCTCGTCTTGCTTCTAATCGCTTATAATCTTTCGAGTTCGTAAATTATCTCCAGTTATCACCCAGTAAGAAGGTGTAGGGTAAGGAGGGGCAGCGCCGACCGGTGGGCAGAGGCGACTTTGCTTATAACATCGCTATTACTGAACAATTTTAATTCTACTTAGCATCAAATAAATATATTTTATTGAAGAGATAGGGTTACTTACTAAAAGCTTGAAAATTGACGTTGCAAAAGAAGAATTATACAGAAAACAGTTTTGACAACGAAATAATGGAAGATTCGCTGGCAGAAATATAAAGTTTTCAACAATAATAGCAATACTTACAGTATGAAAATTTGTTATTCCGGCAGATAAAACAATATCACTTTATTACATCATAATCATTGAACCTAATTCAAGTCTGAAGTATATTAAATATCGTAAATATTTGAGGCCTCACCAGGGAGGCAAGCCCGACGAAAAGAATAGTTTTAAAGTGCTTAGGTTATGATAAGTGATCGGTAATGTAGAACAGCTACTTATTTTCTGGGCTACATGCAAGAAACTATTGAACATTATTATTTTCAGTCTGGTCAGTACGGTAGAAACCTTTGCCGTAGTCCGTCTCTAGTGGAATTTTAACGAATGAGAGGTTATATCACAGCTTCCACTATTTTTATTAAAAATAACTTATTCTTCTTGCTGCATATGTTTTAAGGTAATTTTCCAGTACATAAAACACCACAGACACGAACCATCATGTTTTCCCATTTTCAAATGTTTTGGTTTTTATAAAAAGCTGCTGTCGGCTTTGCCCTCCGGTGTGAGGCAAAGCCGACGAAATACAACTTGTTAGAAATAATTTAATTATTAAATCACTGTTTCATTCATGTAATTAATACTTATAGAAATATGATATACAATAATGTAGGACTCGAACTGAAAGAAAAACGGATCAATTCTACAACTTATTAACTTAAAAAAATCATTAACTGTTAACTGGTCGGCGCTGCCCCTCCTTACCCTATATAGAAATGAATCAAAATGATATTAAATTATAAGCAGAGCTATCCAGGTAAGGTTGTTTAAATAATAGAAACGAGATGCAAATAATTTTCTTTATTGGATCATCTGCATAGTAAGGCAGCTTAGACTGGACTGACTCTGAACGAAAAACGGAATGGAAGATTCTTTAGTCATACCCTATATGTCGTCAGTGTTTTGTTTTTCTAAAGTAAACTATAAACATATAGGAAGATATGGGATATCCCTTGATCAACTTTAAAAACATTTTTCTCGATTTTATTAAAAGAAACACCAATATTCCCACTCAAAAATGAGATGGTAAATCTAATAGTTTATAATAATGATGTCCAATATAATTTTTTCATACTTAATTAATTGTATACATGCATGGATACAAATATGCAAGTTATATATTTAAACATAGGTTAAATATTTTTGTATGCTTTCATTTTCTTTTTATTCTTTTAGTCCCAGCTTTGCACGAATTTGCAGAAAATTCACTGGTGTTACAGATTTAGTGAATGCATCCACCAACTGCTGATCTGTTGGAAGATAATATAATATTAACACCTGTTTCTCAATTTGATGATGAGTAATGTGATATTTGATATCTATGTGTTTTGTTATTTTATGATTTGTTGGATTTTTTGCAATACTAATACAACTTTGGTTGTCTTCATAGATTGGAATATGATGAGACACTTGGCTTCTTTCGCGGTTTGATAAAGTCGCATATATTCTGCTTCTGTTGACGACGTTGCAACAGAGTTTCGTCTTTCTGTATTTCACGTAATAGTACAGTTTAAAAACAATTGATAGATATAGCCAGTAGTACTTTTTCGTGATATTTCATCACTTCCCCAATCCGAATCAAGAAATCCAATTATCATTTTGTTATAGTTTTCCGTGAATAAAGAAGTTTTATCTTTAGTGAGCCATTAATATACCGCAAGACTCTTCTTAAACATTTCCACAATTCAGCATTGTTTTTTTGTTTGACATCTACTCAAAATATTAATTGCTGTACAGATATCAGGCCGCGTGTGTATAATCGCGTACATTAAGCAAATATTTAAATTTTTACATGGAGCTTCATAATAGGTTCCTGAATTTAGCGCTTGATAATTTTGTTTGTTTGTTTGTTAACGTACGTTCAATTTTTATGCCCAAGAAAAGCTTTATTTCTTTCAGACCAACCATATCAAAATGTTTCATTAGATATCCTTTGAAATTTTTTATTGTTATCCTGTTACCTGTAACTATGACCAAATCATCAACATATAGTATCAAGTAAATATTTTCATTCATATTACCTCTGTCTAGAAAATAAAATTGAGCCCGTATAATGCTTTGTTTAACTCACATACCAGATTATCTTGTACTTGTACACCTTTAGGTGGATTCATAAAAACTTTTTTTGATATACCATTTAAAAAGGCTCTTTCAACATCCATATGGTGTACCAACAAAGTAAATTGGTTTGCAAATGCTAATATTATGCGAAAAGTGGATACTCTTGCAACATGTGCAAAGGTTTCCGTGTAATCGGTTAAATATTGTTGACGAAAACCTTTTGCCACAAGTCAGGTCTTGTATTGCACTGGATTACCGTGTTCATCATTTTTCACAGAAACTACCCATTTACAGTCAATGATGTTCTTGTTATGCGGTTTTGGTACGAGTATATTATCTGGTTTGGTTAAGTCAGATTTTTGTATTGACGTCTCCGATCTTCGTGGTTTATTTAACTCAGCTTTATTATTTTCTGGGGACATAGAGGTTTCCGCTGTCCCCAGTTCGTTGTTTATTCCTGGCGTCAACAGATGATCAAACGATGATTTTATAACTTATTTCATCTACTATGACCTCCCGAGAACATGCCTCTTTTATTTTGCCTTTAAAATTGGTAATCGCGCCTGTTTCCCATAAATACAAGCCTCACATAACTTGTAAGTTGGTGTGATGACCTGAATGGATTGAATATCATCTATCATTTTGTATTTCTTTAATTGCATACATTTATCTTTACTAATGTGACCAAGGCGCTGATGCCACAATTTATAATGGGTTTCTTTACTTATTCTACTACTTAAATACACGACTTGGTGTGAAATTTGAAAAGTTATTCCCATATCCTAGCATAGGCTTACCTGTTATAATTATTTTGTCACCATTCCGAATAGTCACGCCTTCTTTGTTCAATACAACTGTCATCCCTTTTTCTTGATGACGACGGACCGATAGATGATTGTAGGGGATTTCTGAGGAGTAAAGCACGTTTTCCAGGCGCCTATGGATGCCTTTGTTGGTTATTACTTCGATGACTCCTTTTTTCGTCGCTAGTATATGGACATTCCGGTTTTTGCAACCGAAATCTTGAGGGGCGGCACCAGGTCCTCGCAGGATGTGAACACATCTGGATTTTTAATGATGTGTTAGCTTGCTCCAGAATCCAAGTAGAAAAAAAAATCATTTTCTCTACTAGTGTTTGCATTACCAGAATATTGAAGTCCGAGCATAAATTTTGACAATTATACTTAACGGAAAGAATTAAATTGACATCAAAATTCGCCTTCATCTCATGGCATTAAATTGGATTAACTTGCCCGTGTGGAAAAATTTTGTGGCAGTCTTGAATCATGCTAAAGCCAGTACAGTTTTTCTCAAGCCAGGTCTATTCACGCAATACTAAACTGGCGCTAACTGGCGCTGTCTAGTTTTGTTACGTGTTTGATTCAAACATTTTTGCTGTCCAGCCCCAGTCTTGGCTCTATCTAGAAGTTCGTTACGAATTTGAATATATAAAGACTGTCGAGATTTTAGCTAGTTTCTAGAAAGAATCAGAATATAATAATTTTGGAATAAAAGATTTAGGAAATTACAATACATAATTGCATAAATACTCAAGTAATAATCAAATGTACACTATTACATATTTAAAATGAAAAATAATAATTATTGAAGGTGATTGAAATCTTAATATTTGAACTGTCTTCTTAACAACGATTTTTTCAAAAGAATATTCCCAAAAAATTTCTTTCAATTGAATTATATAGTAAAATTATGATCAATTTATATCAAATTTATAATAATTTTAATATGTGTAATGCTATGTATTATATTTATAATATTCCAGGAAATCAAATTTTAACATTAATGATTTATTTAATTTTAATTTTAATTATTTATCGATTGCGTAAACGATAATTAGGCCTAACGTATTAATTATTAAAAATAATAAAAAATAATTATTGCGTAGCCTAACCGCAAGTGTAATCATACAAACCTTATTATTTTCAATGAATTATTCACACATCAAGCACATTTATTGTACAAAAATTGTTCATGTTTTATTGAAATAATTATTAGGATGTGATGAATTGAAATTCATATCCAACCAAAATGAAATTTTTTTAACTTTCAGATAGCCAAGTGTGCTAAGGCGACGGAACAAAGTTACAGAAACATAATATGAAATTATATCAAAAGTTCGACACGCGGCGTATGTATAAGATTTGCGGAAACTCATTTTTTCATTTTTTTGTGTAGAAAAACTTTTTTTTATATTTTCAATT
This sequence comes from Andricus grossulariae, assembly GCA_011634705.1. NCBI lineage: Eukaryota > Metazoa > Arthropoda > Insecta > Hymenoptera > Cynipidae > Andricus > Andricus grossulariae. The sequence continues at coordinate 69,705,585 of JAABKJ010007545.1, read as the reverse complement.
AATTACAGAATCTATTTTAGACTTTTTTACATTCTCATCATAATGAGAAGGTATTGGTTTTATGTGAAAAATGACTTTCGTGGATTCCATAGGATGTCGACATTTTGAGGCCCCCTAAGACAGAAAAAATAGTTTTTACGTCGTCGTCTGTATATCGGATAACTTTCGAAAGACTAATCGGATTGGATTGTGCTTTGGCACACAGTTTCAGGGACGGGCAAATAGGATATTGAAAGATTATTGTACTTTCAAAAAATTTGCACGAATTTGCAACCTGCTCCAATTCGTGATTATCGTCAAGCGAGATTCACGGGGGCTCATAGCGCCTTCCTCTAAACTCGAGCTATTCATTTATTTTTCAATATTTCTGACGCCATCTTCTACGTACCTTTGTTAGCCGTGCACTGCAAATTATTTTATACGAGTCGCGAATTGGGATGTATTACCAGCAAGAAAACCCTGGCTGGGCTCTTCTATTTTCGAGCCTACTGAGGCATTTCAATGTGCTTCAAATAGATTATACTTTGGAGCGAATAAATAAAATAAATTTCTGTTAAAAAAATATAATGTCCTCGGACCCATATATTTCTTGAGGGCATCCATATTGCAAGTATTGTCTTACCTTACAGAAAATACTCAAAATGCTTAGGTGCATATATTTGTATCACCAGCAACCGAATCATATTTCCTTGAATTGTGAAAAAGTATACTTCATAGGGGTTGCAATATCATATTATGCATTTCAAAGACTTTATACACAACTCTTTCGATCTTTCAATACTTAAATGACTTGACAGAATATGGAAAATTGTGCAAATTCTATCTACGCAGAAGAGTATAATATAATATTTCAAAAACTATGAAGGGTAGTTTTTTGAGTGAATTTTTGTGTCCTCAACATCTGGTATGTTGCTACTATTTTTACTAAAAATAAAGTTAATTAAATATTTTAGTCATATGTTGGCGCTGGTTAGGACCCTAGGAGCACGATTGAAACTTCTTTTGAAAACAAAACAAAATTATGCAATAATTTTTTCACCAAATGGAAGATAGCATATTATGCTTCATGTGAATTTCACATGCCCAATAGAAATGTCGGGAAAAAATAGAATCATTGGTTGAAAAAGTTTCAAAGTTTGTATTTTTAACCGATTTCAGACATTCTTTTTCTAAATTGAAACTTGTCAAGTTTTCCAGTGTTCACTAACTAATGATTTGTTATTTTGGATAAAAGCTGCCAAAAAAACACAATATTTTATATTTTTGCTACCAAAACTTGGCTCAATTTATTGACATTTACTAAACAAGAAATAGCACTAGTAAACTCACTCTTGTTGAATGGAAATTTTCATTAGCGATCAATGTACATTATTGCTTAATGTTTCATAAAAAACTTAATCGAATAAACTGGCATCTGCTTTATTTCCAGTATTCGAATGCATTCATATACTGATTTTATCGTTAGGTCATGTAACATTAAGCTTATAAGTAACAGAAGTTTAAACTGTGAATTTGTTTCTAAGAATTGTTTTTTAATAACTTTGTTCAAGACTGCTATATAATCCTAAAACCCTTTGAGATACCGTTTTTGTTTTTCTGTTTTGAATCCACGTAGCAGCAGAACTTATCTCTCAAGCTTTTTTTGTACTCAGTGGCGACATCGACGAAGACGAAATATAACATTTTTAATTCCTTCGAAATTTGCACATTTCGCTGTTCTTATTTACTGTTTTGCGAATGATAATGAGGTTATCATCATTTTAAAATACAGTATTAGAAATTTCACTGTGTCAAAATTGATCGCTAAGCAGGCAGTAGTGAGGAAAACTAATTTTTTAAATTTTGTTTATCATGGTTTTATATTTTTTTAATTGATCACATTTGAATAAAGCAAGGGTTTTGTGATAAAGTGATGTATTTTTATTGCACTTCTACGAAAATGGTGCTTTTCATTTATTTTAGATTACGCTCAATACCTCCGCTCGGCTTTAAAGGGGATTGGAATGTATATATTTTTGACGCCTAATCGGGAATTCAACAAAGAAGGACAGAAACGGCATTCCTAAGTATGAGATGGAAAACAAGGTTCCATGCATGTGGATTACTTTCTAGTTTAAGAAATTCATGATATTTTGAAAATTTTGATTTCAAAATTTTGTATTAATTAACACTTTGGTCAGGAATTTTCATTTTTACCAGAACTACATACCTTGATGATTCGCATGTTCGTTGCTGATCCCAAACTTGGCCAAAAAGTTTCTTGTTTTGGGCGGCATCTCTGATGATATTTCTGTGAAAAGGCAAAAAAGATTGACGAATTTGAGACGTGAAAAATGTATTTTAAAAATAGTAAAAGCGTAATTCGACTATTACATTTTATGTTACTTAAGTCGGTTGCGAATTTCTACATAAATTGTAAAATCAAAGTTTGGGAAATAATGCTAAGAGATGTATACGTTTTTATTGTAAAACTTGTAAATACCTTACGTCACTTTTACCAACATAACGTATTCACAACTGATTACTTCAAACTGGATAAAAAATTATTCACACACATAATCTATGTTAATTTACTTTAAAACTTGAAAATTCTTGAAGAGTGATCAAAATTGAATCTTTTGAGGCATAAAGTTTCCATTAAAAAATCTACGAGGCACTGATGTATATAAGCACGTCCAAAAGTCCATCTAATTATTATACCTAATTAGCAAATAAATGATGTGAATAATAATTATTATTTATTTTTAGAGAGTTTCGATAGTATTTCACGTTCATGATTGTATACTAGATTTCACAACGTACTCACTATAAAAAACGTTTATTATTTTATTGTTTACTAACCAATTGAATTGAGAATAACACTTAAGCTTAAGACCGGAATATGAAGAATCATCATTTTTTCAAAAAGTAGGAAAAAATGATTAATGCAGAATTTTGAGAACAGCGTAACTAATGAATATTCTGATGTTTCGCATATATATACTGTTCTGAGATGTTTGCGTTTTCCCCTCCTCGAGCATGAAATGCGGATGTGGATAATTCGGGGGCTTCGTGCGGTAAACAGTTTTAATTAGTATCGTTAAAATGTAATAGTGTTGACATTAAACCTGTGCAATAATTATATTATAACAAATTAAGAAACTCAGACAATACATCAATAAATAAAGAGTGAAGGAATTAAAATACCTCTTTGACAAATATTTTGCAGGCAAGTCTTCTACGTAATTAAAATTGGTCCAAGGTTATATGCTAGAAAAGGCCTTTGTCTTTGAGAATATGAATAATATGGGACGCAGGCTCCAAAAAGTAAATAAATTTTTCTTACAGACCTTCTTAACAGCATTTTTCCTCCAAAGTGCTTTGATAAACAAAGAAAAGTAATCTATAAAACAATATATTTTTATCTACGAATTATCATTTCTAAATACAAGAAAGCCATTTTTTACTGAAATTATTCTACAGCAAGGTAATAGTGATTTTTAAACGAAATATTAGGCAATTTTAACCTAAAAAATGTGCAATTTCCACCAGAAGAGATGTATTTTCAAACTAAAAGACATATTTTCAACAACATACATGCAAGTTTGCAGATATCCAAGAGAATTCGAGAATTTTACCAAAGAAAGTATAAACAGCAATAAACAAATAGTATCAGAAGAGAAAAACGTTATTGAAGAGTAATATAAGAGATAGAGAGAGAGAGAGAGAGAGTAAATTAAATTGATTACCAATTTCTAAACTTTATATTTCCAAATAAATGCATAATTCTACTATGAATATTCAACTGAACGGAGTGATATTAACCAAACTTTGACTCCAATTCGGCAATACGCATGATTTTATAGACTCAATTCTGCAATGTGTAGGGCAATGGACGCGGTATGTAACTGGTAACTTTATTGCCGGCAGTTGGAAAACTCACTGCGTTCATCACCCTGCACCTTGCAGAATTAAGTCTGTCAAATCATGTGTATTGCCGAATTGGAGTCAAAGTTTGGTTAATATCACTCTGTTCAGTTGAATAATTAATAATGCTCGCCCAAACCACACAAATGTATTGGAGCAACTTAATTTTTCATAACTATACTCATTTCCACCCTGAAAAAGTTATAATTTCCCTTTATTTTTTCAGAAACTCGGCCGAATAGAGAATGCAGAATTGCAGAAAAGGCAGAATTCCATTTTAAGATCCAATTCGATAATGGCAGCCAATCAAATACACCAAACCTAACCTGAATTCGTTTTCGCGATATATCTATTCAACTTTGTTTACTGGGTGGACAGTCAGACACCTCTTTATCAAAAGGAAGAACGTAAGCTAGTAACATGAGTTAATTAATAATAAGTCAGGGACACGCAAGATGCACCAAACCTTTTAATCATCTAGGGTTAAGTAAGGTGCTGGCAGTAGCTCAGAAATTACAAAATATGATTAATAAGTATCCAAGTCTTTGTTGCTGGAATCTTCAAATATTGCAAAGATGTCACCATTGGAAGTTGATGATAAAACATGTTCTTCGGGTGGATGGACATAAGAATACCATGTTTGGTTTCCACGCGATTGCTGTTGGCAATAAGTCAAACAAATCTAAGTTTTTCAGGTGCAAATCTAAATATAAGTGAAACCGAATGCAGATGGAGGAGCCCAGACAGAAGAATAAGGACTGGAAGGAGAAAGAGACCTTCCAAGAGAATATCTGTCAGGATGAGAAGAAGAAGTAGCTAAAGGTCGACACCGGGGAACATCAGAAATAGAGTCGCCATTAGCCAACCACTCTAACTGTGAACTTAATTCTGCAACATGAAAGAGAAGATTATATTTTTCTTAAAGTACACAACTGTATGATGGTATTTCATAAGTTGTGGATGTGGTTTTAATTTGTGACAAGGTGTTTCTCACCTGTCACTTAACAACCCACGTGCAAAGAAATACCAATCTAATACCACTTTAAGACCATTTTTAAACAACGTTTGGTCTTTCTCTGGTATGCCACGAGAGAAAGCTTTATAATTCAACTCATGCCAAAGTATCGAAATTCGGTATAACGATTGATTGTTAAAAAGGGACTTCGATGAAGCCTAATATGTGTTCAGCATCCAGGTACATTTTTGTTAGTTTCGCAAACTACTTCGGCGACATACTAACTAGTCAAATGATTAAGTTTCCGGAGGGATCGCCAAGATCATTCGCCATCCTAAGTGTTCTTTATGCGGGTTTTTCTCGCATGCAACTTTGTCAAAAAATAATCGCGGAATCATGCCGGCTCGTGGTAAATGGTTTTCCTTGCTAGTCTTTCGTGCGTAAAAATTTCGCAGCTTATTTTTTCTTGGGAGTTTTGAAAACGACCGCCAATTTTACTTGTCTACTATTCAACCTAATAATGGAGCACGTGGTCGATAATTTTCTTTGTGAAATTTGAATAACTGGGGTCGACCGCTTGCTGTAAAATCGTAAGATTTGGGGTTCTCTTTTTTTTTCGTACCGATCCCGAGCTAATTCGTTTATCTCAAATTTTCTTTTGAATTTAGTTTCGGCATCTTTAGTACAAAATAGAGCTGTGTATGAATCATCTTGTTGGTCGTCATTGTTAGCTTTCAATTTTTATATACAATAAGGAATTTGTCGATTCTGAAATGTTGGCCTCTAGTTCATTTGTGGTTGTCCCCCCCCCCCTTCCCTGAGTTAGTTTCGTTGGGTCCTTTTTTTCTAATCAGACAATTGGAATCTAACGATATTTACGATTCCAGACATATATAATTTATTGAGAACTGTTTCAAATTTCAATAAGTTTAATACGGGGAAAAATATATTTTCGAATTAATTGCTAGTAAAGATTTTAACTTTTTTTATACATATCACATATGCCTGGATTCGAAAAAATGTGTAGATTCTAAATCTCATATTTTCTACTTTTCATGACTGTATTTTAGTACTATCTATCGTAGTCAACGATCTAGGTAGATAATGTTCCTGTAGCAAGTTTTAATGGCTAATCTATCAATCCATGAGATTACGAATACATAAATTTTGCCTTGATATGTTCTAAAAGTATGGAAACCTTGATGCGTAAAAACAGATAGCATTTTCAGATTCATTGCCAGGACATTACGGTACATACTGTAACGAAGTTCTTGAAAGGTCAGAAATATGTAAGGCAGCTTTCCGGAGGTTTGCCAAAGCCGTACCCAACCACCGAAAGTGAGGAAAGCACGGTGCCGACACAGTGCCGCAGCGCCACTACCAGCGGCGAGAAGCGGTACTGAGTCGACCGATGAGTCCAACCGAACCAACCTGTAACACCACATCGTTAAGCTCCACTAACAGCGTCAAAGGCAGCGCGCATCATACTCGACGTTTGGGACAATGTGGGGGAACCAATAAGAGGATCAGCAGCCCAGTTGAAGGACCCAATAAGCAAGCAGCAGATGTTCGAAGACACGCCTTGGCTCTCTCAGCTCCAACGTACAATCAGCGGTCTGTACACGAAACTACTAAGGGTCAGGAAGAAAGGAACGGAAGGAAGCGGAGAGGAACAAGAAAATCGTCACTTGTGTTCTTGACTTGGCGACGGTGTGATCGAAGGGATTGAGATAATAACTGAGATAACCTGAAATGTCCCTTAAAGAAGGTATTCGATGAAAATGATCAAAAAGATGGACCAGACGAAAGAGGAATACGCTCGATGGCTTCAAGGTAGGTGGCTGACCTTCAAACTTCTTCAGTGCCCGCTGTCTTGACACTCGACGCCCACGGGGTGAGACATTTGAGACAGCGTGTGATTAGATTCAGTGTAGTGACGGCCGTACCAGCTTCCCTTGACACACGAAGACTGAGGTACGCCAGACTTAAAGCCTGATGTCAGCCAGTTGATACGGACATCCCTCAGGAGAACCGTAGGTGCGGGCACGTGACAACGTACGTCGGACGCCGTGGTGCAAACGAGAGCGTCTCGGGCGGCCATTTTGAATGGTAGGGGGTATCTCTGGCAACAGGTATGCCGTTTCTGTCCGGGTTTCAACTAAATTAGAATGGTTTCGTTTATTGTAGAGTGAGTTTTGAATGTCAAAATGTTAATAAATAAATATTGTTGTATTTTCAATGTAAAATAAACGCGCATTGGTCTCCATCACTCTCAAAGGAAAATTGTCTCTTGCTCATATGATGTCACCCCTCTTCCTGTCCTGTGTGGAAGAAAATGTGAGCTAGTCAAGCGCGGCAGAGCCGGAACCAACTGGGCTCAGATAGGGAAACCTCTCTGACGCCTGGATAAAATTAACGAGCTTCAGGAGTTATTCGAGGGTCAAAAGGGTGTGACCCACAAACTCGGTTCACTTCGGTTTTGCGTCGCGGTTGACAGGTAAGTGGCAGCCCTTTTGTATACCGTGGTTTTTCTTCCTGGGCCATCCCCGGCCAGGTCGTGGTTACCTGTGGCGAACACTGTGAAGTTGGAAAACCGTGTTATATTACTTAAATATATGAATGAAGAAGTTTTCATATATAATAAATGAGAAAAGATTTGTAGTGTAAGCGGAGATTAGTTTTATAAAAACTTTACGACAGCCAAACCTTTCTTAACTGCCTATCGTGTTTCGGAATCCTCAAGGATGGACCGCCATTTTAAACATGAAAAAGGACCCAAATCTTTCAGGCAATATCACGAGACGGATAATTCACTGATATTTGTAAGACCCCGCCTGACATATTCACCTGAGAAGTTCCTGAGATTTCCTTCAGGTAGGGTAGCTTAAATGAAATTTTTAGTCATAGAGTGAAAGGAAGTTTTGGTCCGTTGAATACAAATTTGGATAAATATACCAGTCAGTATCATTTCCCCTTTTTTGCGTTCTAGAAAAAATGCATGCAGTTTTAGCAGTGGCGTACTCAGGGCGGTGGCTTAGGGGGCTAAAGCCCCCCACCCCCGAAATTTCGTAATTTTATAGACTTGAAAACTTTATTTTATTGACAACAGCTTGTGTCTATGTTTTCATAGATCTGTTATTTGCCAAAAATGCTAATGATAAAAAGAGATTATATATAGTATAGACACCGTAATAAACTGATGCGTCTATCCTTCATGTTACCTGCTAAAATGAAGGCAGTAAAATGTAGGTTTTTACATTTAAAATTAGATAAACTCAAAAGTCAACGCCATAAAAGATGACTTTAGCAAACCAAAGATTCAATTATATTTATAGAATTTGCACGCATATCGGCCTCAAATTTGTTTAAATCATAAACTTCCCAAAAATTAGTTTTTCTTTTAAATTATATTCAGAGGTTTCGCAAGCCTCATGACGTTTGACACGTACTTCCCCTAAGAAACATTTATTTTTATTTATTTCAACATTTATTTTCACGTTTAGCAATAGAATACAAATGAAAACTTACTTTTCAAACATCAACCCGATAAGTCTGTTTTATAGGGTCCGAAAAATACCCCATAAGTACAAAAACAATTTTGGAGAGTTTCTGGCGCTAATTATAATTTTTGTGCTGCTTTTGTAATAAAAATTGTTTATACTACATGAAATACAACTTTATACTAATAAATAGCAGTTTACATGTATTATTTAAACAATTCATGATTTTGAGCAATCTCTTGTCAGAATGGATTTAAAAAGTCGCGGTTTTTCTGAATTTTTCAACTTATTTTCAACTTTTCAATTAAAGCGAGGCTACCGTTCGAAATACTCCCTATGGTTATCAAGTTTCTCTCTCACAATAAGGCCATAGCCAACTCTTCTAGAATTTGAATTTGCCCTTTATAAGTGCCAATACACCAAAAACATACAAGCAAGATCTAATTCTAAAATCCAAAAAGGACGCTGCGTTGGCGAAGCCATCAGCACGCTCGCTGCCGTCAATGCCGACAGGGGCCGGAATCCAAAACAAACCAACCGTTAAACCGCGAGATAACGCACGGGAAAATAGATGCCCCTCCTCACGGGTCCTCCTGAAGGGGAAGCCTGAAACTGTAGCCCATCTCAGGAATACAAGAGAGAGAGCCAACCCGATCGGTGCCGGGATCCACCGAGCCATCAGCAAATATCCTCATCGAATCCGGATAGGACGCAGAGAGCTTTTAAAGGAGCTCTTTCCAGTCATCAGCGAAGGAAGCTGGTCTGAAAGATATACCTCAACTCTCCCTGGGTCGTATTGAAAGAAGAAAACAGGGCAGACTTATCAGCCCTCTGTCTGAATGTCCTGCATTTCTTACCCGCCCTGAGTCTCCCCTCATCCTTATTGCATTTTTCCACAACTCACTGAAGTTTCAGAATCAATGGATTATTCCTCCAACTGAAATTTTTAATCAGGAAACGATCAGAAAGGTATGACTTTCTTGAAACCAAAGGGGATAGTTCGCCTCAGCTAGGAGTACAAAGATGGAAGTTAAGCTCCTAAAGCCCAGCAGAACTCTAAGCGACTGGTACAGAACACCGTCGAGAATGCTTAAGGCTGAAACACTCGCACAAGCAAAAGAAGAGCACCCCACTCGAAACAGACCCTAACCAAATTCCTATAGACGGCCCTCAAAATCGCAGGATCAGGACACCAAAGCTGGACGAATGTTCAACAAAATCCGCAAGTACATCAGGATCGACTGACAAACAATCAAGTGAACACCAACCTGCAGGCAGATTTCCTCCAGGATCACGCGCAATCTAGTGAAAACACAGAACTGGGATTTCGGGTAGGAGATAGAGAGGCCAAACTAACCAAGCCATGGGATCAAAGCTTTAATGGCTTCCTCAAGAAGAGCCAGAGCCATTATGATATCCATTCGTCTTACGATTAAAAGCAGATCATCAGCATACTGACTAGCCCTCACGCTAGTAGCAAGATCATCACTAAGCTTACGCAGATCAAGATTGAACTAGATGGGTGACAGAATTCCTCCCCAAGGGACAAAAATGAAAAGAGAGTCGACCGAAGCCTCCGGGAAGATGTACAGAGCATACATTCTGTTGAAGAGAGAGCTACAACGGCGGAACCACAAGAGGAGAGATATGTAGGCGTACATGAGCCCGTGAGTTTAAACGAATTGGGGTCAGTAATAACCCCAGTGTTTTTAGAACTACAGCGAGAGGCCAACGACCACATAGTCCGACAGATTCAGTTGAAACCACTCGAAGGATCAACAGAGCCACAGAACTGATGAAAGGAGCAGTACTAATGCCACATACCTGATCACCTCCTTATTCCACAAGAGCGGCTGGGTCTTACGTCTGCATCTGCGGGAATTGGAACGATAGGCCTCACAATTAACCAAAATACGAAATACTGTTTACGAACTGGTCATAGAAAGTCGCAGGATTTACACCCTCTTCCAAAGCTAGGGCCCAATCCGGGATGAGATTCTCTGCACCTTTCCGAAAAAGAAACCAATCAAGGTTCTTGAAAATAAAACGATTGGAAGAAGAGCAGGGTGTCGATGGAGTTGCATCCAGAACACCCACAACAGGAAAATGATACAAGGAGAAGGTATCCTCAGATAATGAGACAGCAAACAAGTAAGAAAGAGCAGTCGAGATAAAGATCAGATCCAAATTCGCACCAGACCTACCAGACAAGGAGAGTGGAGATTGAAATCTCCACATAGAAGGATAGCATCACAGCCATCAGCGCAGCCAATAAGATCGCACCAAGAGTCATACCATAGAGTGACAAGCGGAGAAGAATTGACTAAAAAAATAACTACGGTTGCAAGGGAGGTAGAAACCACGACTCCCACCGCATCAATTTCACTAAGCCAATCGCCGCGAAGATCTGAAGAACTAAAAAGGAGGTCTCTCCTATTTAAAATAGTAGTCACTAACTCTGTTTTGAGAGCGGTTACATCTATGCGTGATATAACCGGGAAACTCCCGGACAGTATCAGATTCTTATTTTTTAAATTATTTTATTTCATTATCTACATTACATATTTTATTTATTTTAAGAATTTTCCAATTTTATTTGGTAGATCAACGTGGATATGATATACTTGAGGCTGAATCTAAACTAGGCCATGTGAATACTTATATATCTAGTGAAATTTCTGATCTAAATAAGAAATCGAGGCAAACAGAGCCTTTGGAATTTATATAGTCATATACATTATATTGAGATAAGATTTTACATATTTTATATTTTCTTCTTCACATGAATCCAGAGCCTTTATCACGATAAGCAACTCATGTACATACAATCTTATGCTTTTCTCAGCCAATTTTATCTTTTGAATCTTCTTTTGGTTATGAGATCATGTTTTGATGCTGATTCCAGTTTTGCATAATTATTTTTCTTCATGTATTTTTCTCCCGAAAATGAATAGAGTCACGAAAAAATATTATCTGTTTATCAAACGAGAGGAAAATACCAAAAAAACAAGACTTCAAACTTAAAAATTTATCAGAAACTTTCCAATCATAGCGTTTTGAAAAACACATCAAAAATCAAATAACCACAAATAACTCGGAAACCATTCAATCATATTGACTCAAAATTAAACTCGATCAATAGAATCATATTGTCTATTTTTTCTAAAAGTTTTAAGAAAAAATTATATATTTTTACTCGAGTTGTCGACAAAAAATGGAAACGTTTTTTTTTCACTTAACCTAAAAGTTTTCAAAACAAATCAATCAATTGACGTTAAAATTTAGTCACTTATATATCTTTTGATTACCTATCTTTTCATGAAAAATTTTTATAGCGGGATATATAAATCGGAAGCAATTAGAAGAAATTGTGGTTTTTAGGTTATAAAAATAAAACAGCTCAACATAACCTAAATATTCAAGTGCGAAAATAATAAAAAATAAAATCTCTTTTAGACGCATTTGAGTCAATAGAGTTGCATTTATTTTGAACCTCCAAAAAATTGAAAAAAAACTGATAATAATAAAATCGTTTTTAGATTATGAAATGAACATAAACTAAAAATGACTGGAATCTTTTTCTTTATTTGTCTTTGTTTTAAAAAAGCAAAAAAAAAAATTAGACCTGCAGAGTTACTATCGGCCAAGGCGTTACCGTGATATGATAAGCCACATAGGTAGATATGTATATACACACGTCCATTCTCTAAAAATACTATATTTCGACTTCTCCAACTAAATATATAATCTTATAAATAGTGTTGGTTGAGAACTAGATAAAATTAAAACATAACATATATATATATATATATATTAGAAATTCATTATAATTAACTACATATAAATACCAACTAAAATCTCTCCATGAACAAGACTAACGAACTTAAGTGAAAAGTATAAAATTATATTCAAAAATGTATCAGCGTTTCGGTTTGAAACACCACATACAATCCTATTGAAAATTTAATTGAAAAATAATGCGTAAAATTTGAATAAAATAAAACAATGTATTTAATTTAAAAATGCTTATAAAATCTAAAAAAAGTTGATTTAAAAAAAAAGGAAATAAGAATATAAAAAAGATTCTAATATTATGAACTGTAAATATCAGATGAACTTTCGTTCGTCAATCAAACTAATGTACTTTATAAAAACAAATAAAATCCTATGCAATATTGGACCAATAAGAATCAATGAAATTTATTGAACATGAAAAAGCGGAAATATTTCAGAAAGGAATTCAAAATCTAGAAAAATAGTATTATCTTGAATAATATGAAATATTTCATTTGAAAATACTTATAAAAGTTTAAAAAAGATAATTATCAAAAAAAAATTAGAGTATATCAAGAATTCCAGTATCACTAACTATAAATATTAGGTAAGATCTCGTTCGTGAATCATACTAATAATCTTTGAAAAAAAACAGATAAAATCGTATATAATATTGTACCAATAAAAATCCCTTAAATATGTTGAGCAAAAATACTTCAGAATATAACCTACAAAATCGATAAAAATATTATTGTTTGGATGATACAGAAAAAACTCTCCGAACATTATAAAAAATGTATTAATATGTGCTCTGAATAACTGGTAAACTCTCTCTTGGAAATTGATTAAATTGACTTTATAAAATGAAGTAAGATGAAGTGTAGTATAATACACTTATAAGTTCTTGTAAAAGAAAAAAAACATCAAATACAGCCTCATAAAATATTCGTTTCATGACAAAACTGTAACAAAAAATAATTTTGTCTGAGTAATCCTTGTACGATCTGCAAAAATTATCATCTGAAAATTTTATTTAGATATTTATGAGATTATATAAGAAAGGACCCCGCACCAGATACATGGTAAAAACGGTCCCTGTGGAGTGGAATATATCACAGGCTTTTTACACCCTTTGCATTGCTCTCGTGCAAGTTTATGTGGAAGAAGAATTGCACGGACGAACAATGCGATGTAATCGCGTTAGAATTTATGAGCGCTAAGCGTCTTATCGAGCTTCAAACGCGAAATTCGATTTCTATTATCAAGAGGCGTTTGGTTGCCTGAATCGGTGATACAAATAACTATTTCAAAACGCATGACAAACGCTGCTTGCGACTGAAAGATGGCATCCCAAGTTCGTCGCAAAGCACTTAAGTTGAATGATCAAACAAAAGAATCGATACCCAGCGTTGCAATTGGGCACGGATCAACCAGTTTCTGTCAAAGAGTCTAAAGTACCATTTACAGAATTCTCCTTTCGTGTCAACGCTACGATCCTACCTTCAACGCTAAGCGTTTAAGAAAAGCACTCAGACAACATAATAAAGTCCCAGCGTTGCTGTTTGACTTTAATTCCCCAGTTTAAGTCGAACAGTCTAAAACACTTTTTCAGGAATGCTTATCTCGTGCCAACGCTCCGACTTTAACTTCAACTCAAAGCGTCAAAGGTAAGTATGTACGTAGATCACGAAATCAACCTCAGGCGGTGCTGTTTTCGTAACCATTAATAAATACCACCTGAAGTGGTTGCTGGAGAGCTTGATGACTTGATTTTGTTGTATGAATGCTTTCCTAAACGCTTAGCGTTGAAGTTAAAGTGGGACCGTTAGAACGAGATGAGCATTTTTCATAAGGTCTTCTAGACTGCTTGATTAACACTGACGAATCAAAGCCAAACAGCAACGTTGGGAGAATATTTTGTTGTCTGAGTACTTTTATTAAACGTTTAGCGTTGCAGGTAGGATAGAAGCACTGGTTGATCAATGCCAAATTGCAACGCTGGGTATCGATTCTTTTGTCTGGCGATTAAACTTGAGCGCTTTGCGACGAACTTGGGATGCAATCTTTCAAACGAAAGTCGCCTTTCTCATGCGTTTGTAAATTAGCTATTTTTATCACCGATTCCGATAACCAAACGCCTCTTGATAATAGAAATCGAATTTCGCGTTTGAAGCTCGATAACATGCTATTATATGCATCCTTTTCGCGTTGCCTAAACGCTTAGCGCATCGCCTGAACGCTTAGCGCATATCACTTCCAACGCGATAAAATCGCATTGTTCCTCCGTGCAATTCGTTTTCTGCCTAAACTTACACGAGAGCAATGCAAAGGGTGGGAAAAAAGTCTGTGATATATTCCACTCCACAGGAGAAAATAGGCACCCAAATCTGACACTTAAATCGTCGTAGCACAAAAACTGTTCATAACTTGAGTTTTCGCCATACGGATTTTTTGATTAGGAGAGCATAAAACAAAAAATATCAAAAACTTTGAAAATTCCAGCGGTACCTTTTTTACCATTTATTTGGTGCGGGGTCCTTTCTGATGCAAATACCTGATTAAATCAAATTTAGTTTTATTTATGAGATTATATTCAATATAAATATTTAAATATTCTATATATATGAATATTTTAAATATATTAAATATTTAATGTAAAACGCATTTCCCGAAGAGCGTCTTTTTGTATGAAATAAGCCAACGTTTGTTTAATTGGAAAATTCCGATTCGTTTTTGAGAAATTGAAGAAAAACTATTCTTAGGGGTTAAGTTTAAGGGCGATTCTAACCCCCTAAATTTAAACATAGCCGATTATATGTAAAAATTAACTTCGGTACATTCATATTTTAAAAAATTTATAAATTTAACGATTCGAGACACTCTATTTAAAATAATTATGTTTTTAATTGTTTAATTTTGAATATTTGATTAAAAACTTTTTATTTTCAATAAACAGTCAAATATTGCCAAATATTAGAAAATAAGTTTTCAATTTTAATTGAAATATTGTACATTTACTATGTAAAAAATGGAATATTTCAGACGGAAAGAATATTTGAGGAGGATTTGAAATTGAATGAAAGCGTTGTGTTATTAAACTTTTTTTCAGTCGCATGCAATTACATGAGATGTAGGGTTATATTTAAGTAATTGAATAGATTTTTCCTCTAAAAATTCGTAAAATTCCGGGTCGAAGAGAAATTCACTGTAATTTCCCGTTTCATCGATCACACTGAAAAGAATTGTTTAATCGAACTAAAGGTGTGAAGAATTGCGGTTTACACACGAAATATTCTAAAATTTCTTGCTATTGGGTATCGGGGACCTATGGGACAGTCCGTGGTTTCTTCTTGGGTCAATTTTTCAACAGCCCCACTGTCCATGTTAATTTTCACCCGTTTTCCCTTCCCGGTAACATGCAAATATATGCCACGAAAAATGTGTCGGTAGCGAATACTATTGTGGCCGAAAATTGCAAAGACGTCACCGTTGGGGGTTGACAATACAATTTGTTCTTCGGTGGGCATGTGCATAAGGTAATTATTGGCGCTTTTTATTCGTATTGGTTGGTCTGGGAGGATGAGACCTTCGAGGGGAATGTTCATCGGGAGAAGATACAGAAGGTCCACAACGTGGATCAGTAGATATGGGGTCACCACTAGGCGAACAGTCGAGCTGTGAACTGAATTCTGCAACAAGAAACAAAGGATTAAATTTTACTCAAAGTAAACTATCGTATGTTTGTATATCATAAGTTTTAGATTTGGTTGTAATTGGCAATGGAGTTGTCAACCTACTGATCCTGACTAAAACTTTGACTGTTGCATTTTGGTTAAAAAAATTTTCAGTTGAGACGAATACATCAGATAATAAGTTCTGAAAAATAAATCTGCGAATTATAGGGTGATCCTGGAGGTATGTAAAAAATTTACCTATGCTCAACGGCAACTATTTTATGTTTTAGGCTATCGTGAATGCTCCGTGAAAGTGACTGCTTCTAAGTCTTGATTTTACATATTGTACCTACTTTTCTCCTTTTCTTGCAAGAAGACATCAAGGGAGGTTGCTCACGCGCTGACTAGGCCCGATCGCAGGCCTGCGCTCGGTCATAGTCAAAGCGCGTGACAAACCTACAGAAAGCCATTTTGAATTTTGATTTTTCAAACTCACTATCATCATTAACTTTTTAATTTCAAATTTCTTTATTTTTATTACTTCATTTAGAATTAATAATTATTACTAAAATCTTTCAATCAAACCTTATTATTTTGTAAATTGTTCTTTTTTTCGATCTTTCAATAAAAATCGGACAATTTCAGGATAATACATGGAAAATTAAAAAAATTACAATATAATGCAAGAAATCTATAATTAAAATTTTTGAAACATCATAATTTGTCAGAAAAACAGAAGATAAAATGTGTTGCAAACAAATTTTGAAGCGTGTAATTCCCAGTAAAAAAAATAATTTAGGCAAATTATATCAAATTAAGATTTTAGAATTCTTCCGAATCTGGCTTTCTGAATCGTTGAAACGATAACTGAGCAATTTCGAATTAAGCATGTGTCAATCCGCCCTTATTCGAGGTCATGAAAGAAAATGCCCAACTCGAGACTCGAATCAGCGATCCCAAGTATAAAAGTTGGTTATTCCCTAAGGACTTGATTGAATAAACCAGTTATTAACTGTATTCGCGCTGGCGAATGTAGGCGAATTGAGGTTCTACATTATAGGGCGAATGAAATTAAATTGGCTGACACTGAAAGTAATTTATGATTACACCGGCGCACAAAAAGAAAAAATTGTTCTGCCCGGCGGACTATACTGGCATATCTATATGTTTCTCGGGGTGCTGAATCCAAATCCGGGGTCGAAATACCCAAGCTAACTCGTATTTTTCCAAAAAACGCAAAAATAGACGTAAAATTGACGAAAACAGCGATTTTTCTTGTATATTTTTACAAAAAACAAGGTATTTTTATGCCCGGTGGACTTAACCAACATATCTATATGTTTTTGGGGTCGCTGAATCCGAATACAGGGTACAAATATCCAATTTGGCTCATATTTTGCCAAAAAGCGCAAAAAAAAGACGTAAAATCGACGAAAACAGCGATTTTTCTTGTATATTTTTGCAAAAAAAAAAATGTCTTCATGCCCGGTGAACTAAACAAGCACATTCATATGTTTTTTGGGTCGCTGAATCTGAATTCGGGGTCCAAAGAACCCAGTTGGCTCATATTTTTCCGAAAAACTCAAAACTAGGCGTAAAATCGACGAAAACAGAAATTTTTCTTGTATATTTTTGCAAAAAAAATAAAAGGATCTTCATACCCGGTGGACTTAACCAGCATATTTATATGTTTTTGGGGTCGATGAATCCGAATCCGGGGTCCAAATAACCCAGTTGGCTCTTATTTGTCGGAAAAACGCAAAAATAGTAGACGTAGAATCGAACAAACCAAATGACTGTGAACAAAACAAATGACAGATCGCGCTCGAACTTCACTTCAAAACAAATGACTGTAAACAAAACAGATGACAGATCGCACTCGAACTTCACGTCAGTAATGAGGACATTGGTGTCAAGTTAGCTTCATAAAGGTTTTTGACAATCTCTTTAAGCGGGCTCTTTAATCTGACTGTAGTCAGTGGCTTCCTTATTTTCATTTCTCTATGAACTCTAATAAACTATAAACTCTGAAATTAAAATACATCATGTCTTCTAAGCGCTGTTTCAATTACTATTCATCCACTTCCACCATAGCCCATGATTGCGTGAGTGACCCTGATGCATTTTTCTACATATGTGGTAAATTTGAATTTTTAGAAAAACCTAGATTAATCAGCGATGACATAAAAACACTTTATAAAAGCTATTTTGGTATGGAAGTTCAAAACCAAAGTGGAAATTGGGTTCCTCACAAAGTTTGTAGTGCTTGTCTTTGTGCATTCAATCGATTGAAAGGCAGAGAAGAAAGTAGGAAAACTCTTCAAATTCAAGAACCTACGATATGGAGGAAACCTCTTCGGAAAGAGGAATGCTACTTTAGTATGACAAACCTGACAGGAATAAATAGAAAAAAAAGAAGTGCTTTCGAATATCCTGATGTACCTAGCGTCACTAAATCTGTTAAAAATAACGATGTTACGTCTGTATCATATAGCATTTCACCTTTGTTGTTTCTCATGCTAACAAGTTCTGTACTTTTATTTTTGTTCATCTGTTCATCAATGAATGTTTTGTTGTTCTTGAAAATTCATGTTTTAGGGTTACAAGTTAACTGTTTTCTAATATATTCGTCTGTTGGGCTTGAAAACTCAACTCTTTCGTTGCAAATTTATCTTTTTTGGTTGAAAATTCAATATATTTCAACTTGAAATCTTAAGCATTTCATATTGAATTCAGTATAGTACCTTATACATTATTTTTATTTAAATGCATGTATTTTCCCATTATTCTTTTATTTTCGTAAAAAAAAGTCATCGTATTTCGCCTGTTTCTCCAACTTTTTTTTTGCATTCGCATTATTGATCTACTAGGTGTAAGGTTGTTTATTGTTTTTTTACCTGAACGAAATTTTTATAACGGTCAGGGAAACTGAAAAATTGGCCAGGGAACAGTTGGAGAGTCTGGACATTGGGATTTTGTAGCAACCCTGAAAAGTAAAGTAAAGATATATTGTAAACGTAAATTTTAAAGTACCGACAAGTTAATAAATGCATCGACGAAAGAGACTGAAAGTGGGGGCGAAAGAGAGTCGGTCGGAACAACCTCGGAACTCTTGGAAGACGTGGAAGGGAGAAACAGGGAGTAGCCGAGTAGGAGAAAACAGAAGGTGGAAGAGTGAGGAGAGCGAGGAGAGGCCGATAAGTAAAATCATGAAGCAAAACCTCCAGTAAACCTCCAGAGCCAGAGGTCTCTCCTCTCATTAACCAGAAACGCATTCTCTTTCTATCCAAGCCAAAACAGAAGTCTTGATTTTCTTCAATCTGATTCTTCCTTCTTTTCCGTCCCGTTTTTTCTGTCCTGCAAGGAAAAGCGGCGCTCTAAACTCTTTAACTAAAGTACTGGCCCGTTTATCTTGGAATCTAGTCTAGACTCTAGATAGTCTAGATCATGACCATTGACCGTATTCCTCTTCCTGCTCCTCTTCTTGGTTCTTGACTTATTGTTCCTCTTCTTCTCGAATCTGGACTCTGGAGTTCGTGCTTACTCGTGGCTGCTCGTGAGTGCTCGTGTCCCAGGTTACAAGTTACGGTTACAAGCAGCCAGTGCCGGAGATGATCACGCCAGGCAGCCAAGCACAGCCAAGTGTGTAACTCGTGTAATTGCACCGATCGGCAATAATAGCGGAGACTTAATTCGCTCAATTAGAATTGGAGTTTAAAGATGGCATTCCGGAGGGGTGTCGAGGCTGGTGAACGTCCTGAGTTGGAAAAACAATTAGTGGAAGAGAGTTGAGAGCTGGTACGATGGTACACACTACTACTCTGTCTTACGCTGACCTCTGTCTCTGCTTGGTCCGGAATTGTGCGGGTATGAGTTTGCGCCTTGAAGAGAGCTGCCACAGCTCTACCGGGTGACCCTGAAGTCAAAACGACGTCGGTCATAGACTGCAGGACCTGGAAGAAACCCGTAAAACATTGAAAACACGTGCTAATCACTAATGCATGCAGACTGAACCCAGGCGTTGTTGTCGAATGTAGTTATATGTGTCCGGCTCAGTCTGCTCCAAACAACGTGCTTCAAGAGTCAGCAAGAGTTAGTGACTGGCAGGTATCTATAATCTAGATCTCGAATCCTATTCAAGTTCAACAAGTTCATTTGATGAGATAATATAGATAACGTGGTGATAGAATCCTTTGATCCTGAAATCGAATTGGTACTAGAGTGGACCAGAAAATCACAGAGAGTTTATTTTTTATCCTGATATTATTTAATTCTCAGAAAAACACCCTATATAATTACATTACATTTTTAAATCCCGACATTTAACGAGTTTGTTTTGAAAATCTGTACAATTGCTACTTCAGTTTGAAATTTTTAAAGCTTCGAGTTTAAAAAAATTCTCATCATTTAAACAAAAGGAAAATTAAAAAAATTTAAATGTTAAGAAATTTATTTCTGACCGACTCATTTCAAATCAAGCAGGCCGGCGAGTTAAATGTTCAGGATTGATTGACTTGCCAATGAAATATGTTTTTATGCGTGCAAAAAAGGAGACACTTATTTTTCTAAATTAAAATAACCACATTTGTACGTTTTTACGAGTATATTACAAGTTTAAGGGAAAAATGAGTTTTTTGTTGTTGCAAATTTTACTTTAAAACCCGTGTCACTTTTACAACTTTTGAAATTTGAAAGGTTTTTGTTTTTCGGGAAAACAAATTATTTTTTATTTTTGTTCAAAACCTTGCCCTTTTTGCAGTTTTTGAGAGTTTTAGCTTTTTTTTTGTTCCACATGAACAAGTTTTTTTCGCTGTTTCGAAACCGATGAGAAAACCAAGAAATAATAAAAAAATGGTAAAGCTGTTTCGATTTCTTGAAAAATTGAAACACGAAGTTTTCTTAAAACAGCTACCTTTTTTCTGTTTAAATTTTTAGGAGTAATAGGTACTAACATAATCTACTTACCATACAGTTTCCATTTAGTATATTTTTGGTCCTTTTGGCGAAATACAATTTTTTTTCAAAACCTTGCATTTTTCGAGATTTTGGGGTTTTTCTTGTTCCAGTTAGTCAATTTTTTTCGCTCTTTCGAAACCTATGAGAAATACGAAGTTTACTCAAAACAGCTACTTTTTTCGTTGAAATTTTTAGAATTTTTGCACTTTTTGACGGATTATTTCTTTATGTCCAATAAAATAAAATTTTTCTTATTTGAAGCAGAAAATAGAAGTCAAATACAATAAATGCGAGAACTGTATAAAAAAATAAAATTTTGTTTCTCCCGAAATACAAATACACCTGCGAAATTTTAACGAAAAAAATGTAGCTGTTTTGAAATCATTTCGCGTTCCAATTTTTTTTCAATCGAAACAGCTTTACCATTTTTTATTATTTCTTTGTTTTTCTCATAGTTTTCGAAAAATCGAACAAATCTCGACAAACTAGAACAAGAAAAATGAAAAATCTCAAAAATTGCAACAAACGCAAGGTTTAACCTTCATGCGTTCGCGCCAACTTGAGTCACACGGGCGATCGCGCGGGCACACAGTGGTGTCTGTCAATGCAAAAATGGAACATGGGGGGAAAAAAAAAGTTACTAGATCGGTCTTTCCTGTAGCATATTTTGATAAATAGAGAATTGAAGTTACAAAATTCGAAGTTCCCCTTTCGTTACCATGCATCTGCAGTGTTCAAGTATCAAACGTGCATGACCTTTGAAACAGCTTACATGCGAGCCTATTGCATATATCGTTATTCAAAAAAATGGATTCGACTTAGGAAAGTAAGTACTTTACACATACTATAATAAAAATTCTCGATAAAGTTTTCAGTTTTTATTAAATCAATAGGAAAATCATGAAAATTGCATAAGTTTTCTTTACAAAATAAAAGTACATTGATAGAAAACTTATAGTATACCGCAATATTCCGTCAATATTTTTATTAAAAGTGGTGAATAATATTCATAGGTACCTAAAAAACCTGAAAACGTTTGCCGATATTTGCCTAAATATAATTTATTTATTAAAATCTCGTTAAATTTTAAATTGAACACACAAAATCATTGTTTTATATATTTCTAGCTGTTTACTTCACATTGAAATATTGTTTCATAGAATATCATGTAAAAATATCTACTCAAGATGTTATAATAATATATCAAGGTGCAAATTGTCATTAACAATTTTGTTTAAACAATTTATTTGCAATTTTTTTTTAATTTCAACCAATTTTTTCTGAAAATATGGGGCCAAATAAGAAAGAAATATTATATACGTAATGTACAAAAAAACTTATAGATTGAAAGCTATTGAGGATTGAAAATTGGCAAAATTCATTTTTGACTATTTTGAAAAATTCATAACTCTAGTTTTTATAATATTGCAACGTTTTGACAAGTGCAGTATATTTTTTGAAGTAAAAACTATCTAAGTATGCTGAGATACTATTGAAAATATTTTTACTAACTTATATATTAAATAAATAATTCGGCATTGCTGTCACGAGATATACAGGTTCATTAAAATGTATATATATACAGTATATATATTCATATATAGTATTGTGTGTATTAGCGCTTCTAAAATTTACTCATTATCCACTTTCGCTAAAGTTTTCTATAAGATAACGTTTGAAGTTTTATCCGATGTTTTTTTCAAAGATGAGTATTTAGGAAAAAATAATTTTGCGAAAATTGTGCGAAAAAATTGCAACTGCCAAAATGTTGGCACTCAGTGACAATATTTGATTTTTGAGACCTTATGTTTGTGATCAGCGAGCATTAATAAATCAATAATGAAAATTGCACAAATTTTCATGCAATTAATGGTAGATCACGGAAGGCTAAAAATTATTATGCATTTTTGCAATGTAAATATATACTCTAGAAAATTTTTGCAAATGAGAAAGCTTGTTCAATTATCTGTTATAATTACTAACTTCCTATTAAATTTATATTGAAAAAAATGTTGGTAAAAAAATTGCGAAAACAAATTTTGATTGCAAAATCTTGCACTTAATGGCGACCATTGATTTTCTTCACATCATATGCGTGCTAAACAATCCCAAAATCATCAAGTACACCTGATTTCAACTCGATTCTCGCACATTTTCTTACCATTCCCATTTTTGCAAGGGTAAGAACCATTGTAAAATTTTGCAAATTTGAAAATTTGATCATTTATCTGTTACAATTTGCTTTCTTATGCAATTTTTATGAAAACGATTTTCTTTTGCAAAAATATTCCGAAAAAAAATTAAATTGCAAACTTTTTGCACTTGGAGGCAATTCTCGCTTATATCGACATCATATTCTTGTTCAGCGACCCAAAAAACCTACTAGATACCAATTTCGTCTTGATTTTCGCAAATTTTCTGACCATGTCCCATTTTTGCATTAACAAGCAACACTGTGCAACGCCCAGAAAATGAGAAAACCATACTCGTGTTATATACAGAATATTAAACTGTTAAAACAAATTCTTTGTTAACACAATTTGACTGAAATTTGACACACTTTTAGGCATTATTATAATTATTTCAATAGAGCATTGGTATAACAAATGATAGTCAGGGTGTCTAGCGTCTGGAAATTCTTGAGAATCAGGAAAAGTCCTTGAATTTTGCTCATTACCCTGGAATTTTTATTCTTTCAAAGAAAAAATTTTTTTCTAACGTTTTCCCTGCTGAATGAAAAAAGATTACATTTTTAAGAACAGATTTTTCATTTTATCACTGTAAAAATTGCAAAGCAATTTAACAAAAACTTCAAGAAAATTTCGCAAACCTAATAATGTTTTCCTCTCGATATGTATAATAAGTTTAATTCAATTGCAAAAGTCAGGGAATTCGAGAATTTATCTTTTTTAGTAGAAAATTCAATTATTTGGGTGTAAGTTAAACCTCTTTATTAAAAAAAATCATTTTTGTGTTGTCGGAAATTCATTATTTTAGTTGAAAATTCATCTTTCTTGTGGAAAATTCTTTTTATTTTTGGTTGGAAATTAACATTTTTATTTCAAAATGTAACTATTCCAGTTGCCGATTCATCATTATCGTTGAAAATTAATTTCGTTGATTAAAAAATTAACTTTTTTTGTCAAAAATTTAATTAAAAAAAAAAAAAAATTAATTTCTTCGACTGAAAATGTATCTGTTTAATTTTTAGCTGAGAATTGATTTTTGTTATTGAAAATTTAATCACTTGGGTGAAAGTTGAAACACTTGGTTTGAAAATATTAATTTTTTTTTGGGGGGGGGGTTCATCTCTTTGATTGAAAATTTAACAATTTTGCTAAGAAATCATTTCTTCTTATTTAAGATTAATTTTCTTCGGATAATGTAACTTTTCCATTTTTTCTAAATTGATCGTTTTTAGTTAAAAATTCGTTGTTATTGGTAGAAAACTAATCCTTCTGACGGAAATTTCATTTTCCTTTGTTTAAAACTG
This sequence comes from Andricus grossulariae, assembly GCA_011634705.1. NCBI lineage: Eukaryota > Metazoa > Arthropoda > Insecta > Hymenoptera > Cynipidae > Andricus > Andricus grossulariae. The sequence continues at coordinate 69,681,327 of JAABKJ010007545.1, read as the reverse complement.
CAACTGTTAGGATAAAAATTAACCTTTTTGTTAAAAATTCACATTTCCGGGTTTAAAATGTAACTGCTTTGTTGAAAATTATATTTTGTTTGGTTCAAGATTCATCATTTTAATTGAAAATTCGTTTCTTTGGCTAAAAATTCAACTATTTTGTTAAAAATTTTAAATAGAATTCTGGATCTAAAATTTACCTTTTGTGTTAAGAATTAAACTGTCTTCTAAAAATTGAATAATTTCGTTTCAAAAGCAACCGTTTATAGTTAAAGTTTAATCTTTTTGATTCAAAATTCGATTATTTCGATGGAAATTCATCTTTTCGGGCTAAAAATTTAACAATTTCTCAAAACTGCAACTCATTTGTTTACAATTTTATTTTAATTAAAATTAAACCTAAACTAGCTTAAAATTTGATAAATCCGTCAAATTTAAATCTATTCTAATTTAAATAGTCTCATTGCAGACGGAATTGTAATCGCTTTGATAATATCAGCAGCCAAAAATTATTTGATTTCAAAATTGTTATGAAATTGTTGTTATGGCTGAAAAACTGAGAAACTTTGAATGTTTTCGATCGTATGGTCATGACTTTTCACCTTGATAAAATGAACAATGCTCAAAAAAATGTTTTTTTTTTCTATAAAATCAGATTTTATGGACCTGTAAAAGTTCTGGAATTTTGGTTCGAAGAAACGTTAGACACCCTGAATAATAAATTGTCTAAACCATTAAGTTTGTGAACTTCTATTAATTATTACACCAATGTAAGTGAAAATGTGACAAAAGTTTAGGAATGTTAGTAATAATAGCAATTTTCTATGATTATTCTGAGAGGATATTGTAATAAATAATAATAAATTATTTGAACCCTATACAATAGGCTTATGAAAATGAAATTTAGAAAGTAGTTTCTTGTCGATTATATGCAAAATGTACAAAAACTTTTATTTCTCATAGGATTATCAATTTTTTAGAAAGCAGAAAAATGCGGTGTTTTTTTGTAGAATTTCTTAATATTTGATTTAGATTGTATTTTAGTTTTTCAATTACCTTCTCCAACAGCTCTGTTTATTTCGCATATGTTCCCGTCTATGAGTTCTCCATGTTTTTCTCCATTTCGGTACAAAAAAACACCACGATAGAATTCGACTGCACGATAAATACAGTTATTAATTACTTTGATAATTAAAAACCAGTCTGGCAGTAGTGGGGATATCAAAGAGGAATTTTAGATCAATTGCGAATAGCCGCACAAAGGAGATACGCGAATAGAGAGGTATAGAGCTTACAATTTAAAACCAATACTTTTAAATATTCTGCAGGTTACAAAATGTAAGTATTGTTTTATTTGCTTATCAACAAATTAATGATTGGAAGTGCTACTTCAACAATGAAAATACTTCACACTTTTTTTCATTTTTGTGTTCTGAATATATATTGACAAAAAATATATACATATATTTCAAATAACTGTTAATGTTAAAAATGAATTCAATAAACAAATACATATTTTAGTCATTTATCGCTGTAAAAAAATCGTTCTATCAGCAGAAGTGGTTAAAAATTTGTCAAAAATAAATAATATACACATTGTTTTGATACACGATAACAACTGTTAATTTCTGAAGAAACTGAATAAACAAATATAGATTTCCGTCAATGTTCAAGCGGCAGATTTATTTTTTTCAACGAAATCAATTTCAAATTAATGGCAAAACCCTCCGCTTATGGTAATTCGTGAAAAATCCATGAATTTTCATTTCATAAACAAATTGCTTCGACTCATTAATTTGTGAATCAAAAAAATAAACAACTTTTGTTAATGTTGTAAACTGCTGAATACTATTTTTAAGGAATATCTTGATTTATTTCACGAGCATTGACATATATATATGAGTAGTGAGGTGACTGAAAAAAATGGTATTAAAATCTAAACACGCACACTATCCTAAATTGTACCTTTTTAGTTAACAAATTTTTGAACACAAAAATTTAAATTCAGATGTGACTTAAAGTTTTGATTTTTTTTTTGCTTTCACTTTCCCAATATCTTCAAAATGCATGTATTAAATGTTTACTGCATATTAAATTATCCTCTTTCATATTATTATTATTATTTTAAATAATTTAATGAAAATTCTTTAACTCTTTTTTAATAAAAATGATAATTTTTTCTTTACTTGTTTCACATTTTTTTAAAGTTTTTTTTTTTCAAATTTTCTTAATGTATGTAAATTGAACCGAAAAAGAACATTTTTTAACAAAATTGTTGAATCCACTAGCAAAATCATGAATTTAAAGAAAAAAGGGATTAATTTTCCACCCGACACTGTGAATTTTTGAAAACAAAAATTTATTTTTCACCAAGTATTTAATTTTTTATATAAATAGTTAAATTTTAACCACATGGCAGAATTTTCAACCAAAAAGATGAATTTCTAACATAATACAAACATCTTTAACCAAATAGTTGAATTTTAAACCTCGAAGGTTGATTTTTTACCGGACAGAAGAATTTTGCAAAAAATACATACATTTTTACCCAAATAATGAAATACAAATTTTCAGCTGAAAATGAAATAGTTATATTCATAGTTTGAAAAAGCAGATTAAATTTTTTACTCTAAATATGAATGTTTAACTAAAATGATAAATCTTCAGAAAAAAATGGATTTTTACCAAAAATATGAATTCACAACGAAAAGTGTAATTGATATTTCAACCAAAAAATATTTCAATTTGAATCAAAAACAATTGAATGCAATGAAAAAAAAAGAATTTTTAACAAAATATTTGAATCCTCAACCAAACAAATGAATTTTTAACTAAGAAGATTAAGTTTATACCAAAAAACACCAAAATCTTAAACCAAATAGTTAAATTTTTAACTAAAAAATTTCAATTTTAAGTCAGAAATGTAATAGTCAAATTTTCAGTTTAAAAATGGTTAATTTTCAACCAAAAAAAGAAAAAAAATTTCAACGAAATAGTTTAATTTTGGATCAAAGAAATGAATCTTCAGCCAAAAGATGACTTTTTAACAAAATAGTTTCATTTCCAACAAAATAATTAAATTTTCATTCAAATCGTAGAATTTTTTACAAGAACAAAATTTTAATGAAAAAATAAAAAAGGGCTAATTTCCTGAAAATAGAAGAAAAAGGAGATAATCTCAAAAAATACGAAAAGAGGAGATTATGGAAAAAATAATGTCTGAAATATGAAATTCATTGTCAAACTTATTAAGTTGTCAATAAACTGTATTGAAATAACTTTATATCATCACAAATATATGCTTTCAAAACATTTTGACAAAATAAGACTAACACAAAATCAATAAAAAAGACAGCATTAAAATAGAGGGCTTTTAGTCATATCAAAATTAAAATTTTTTTTTAAATTTGTTAACTATAAAGGTATAATTGAGAAGATTAAAAAATTTTAATTCCTGAAAAAAGATCTTTCTCCTTTGCTTCGATGGGAATCGCACCTCACGACTTCCGGAGCGAAGGAAAAAGATCTTTTTGAGATATCAAAAGTTTTTAATATTGAAAATTTTTTTTAGAATTATAGTTTTTCAATTACAGGTATCTTCTCGTGTGTGAAAATTTCGATATTGTCTGACCAAAACATTTCCATTTGAATCACGCAGTTTCATTCGAAGATCTCCTTTTCCATAATATGCCTCCTTTTGACGTCTCCAAGATTCCTCCAGCTCAAAACGTGTTGGTCGACGACTCGATTCTGTTAGAACAAATATAGAGATTTTTTATTTCAAAATTTTTTCAACTAACCCAAATCTAATCGCTTTGAACAAAAAATAAAAAAGAAACAGTGGGTTCACCCTTCTGGACTTTTGTTTCCTAATATTGAAGACATAAACAATTTGAAATTCCAGAATAACAAGTTTGTAAATATTCATAGTTTATACAATTTTTAAAACGAGTCATATAATTTCATTAATCATGATATTAAGCAGATATACACAAAATCAATAATATATTTTTTTAATTTTCTCTGAAGACAAACAGTTGTTCCAGTCTCAAATATATTTTTCAAAAGGGTCCACAGCTTTCAAGTTTTAATCACACTGAAAGTTCTCTTCAGAATGAAAGACTATTAGATTCTCAAGAAACACACAAATAAATAATATTAATCTTTGTACTTTTTGTAGGTGAATACTATTTGAAAAATGAATTTTTAACAAATAAGATTTATTTTCTGCCACTGGAGGCGATTTTTTAAGATAATATATCAAGTTTCAACTAACTAGACGAATTTTCCATTAAAAAAAGATCAATCTCTTCTAAAACATGGAACATTTCAATATATGCTTAACTTGATATCACATTGTATACTACTCACCAACATCACTGAGAAATACTATCAAAGTGAACAGGAAAGTAAAAATAAGAATCTTCATTTTCATAGCGACCGAAAATAGATTTTTCAAGAATTTTTTTCGACTGTAACTGGTGATTTTTTTGATCTGTCACACCTGTATACCAACCATTATCTCATTATTGACAAAAATTACTAATTAGATCAAGATGGTAGGGTAAACATAAACGTTTTATCGTTCTGATAAAAAGAAGTAATTCCCCAGAACAAATTTTCCATGTACAGAAATGCTAAATAAATAAAATTGTTTATAAGAATTCTTTACAACAACGTCAATCACATACAAAATAATAATTACGCCCAAAGAACATTTTTCTTGTATTGAAAAACGCCAAATAAATTAAATTATTTATATTTATTATCATTATTTCGTGAATTCATGATTATTATATTTAATATTATTGATGATATTAGTGTAGGTTCTGCTAATATTGATATGTATATTACAAGTAATACCGTTGCAATTATCATTAAGTTTCATTAACTCTTTTTAAATTTAATGTTCTAGGTGCCTCATTAAGTGCAGTTGTTTACAATAAAATCTGTTACACTTTTATTTTTCAATAATTCGCAGATTTGAAAATATCTGATGAAAGAAATGGTTTCCAGTCGTTACATTACGTACAACAATCGCATTTTTAATTACTGAATTACCTACTCTTTTCATATTAGTTCAAGAAAATGCGACTCTGATACATTATTTAGGGAAAAATGAAAATTAAATGAGTAATTTTTTAAATATAAAAAGAACCTTGAATTGTTAAATCGCTAATGTCCGAATCTAAACAAATTTCAAAACACTCGAAAGATTTCCTGCTGCAGCACTTCTACTAAGGTGGCTGTATTTGCACACTTCAAAAAGAACAAATTTTAGAACGACATAACAAAACAGATACTGTTACCAAAATTTGCTTCCTCATAGTCGAAATGGTTATATATTTTTATTTCTCAAGCTGAACTTGAAAAACAAATGTTTTTTTTTTGTTGAAATGACCCTACAACTTAGTAAAAATTTATTAATTTAGTTAGCGCTATAAATAGCAGATAAAAATCCGGTATGAAAATAGCATACATGACAAGTAAAAATGTTTATTCAAGGCACGTGCGTAAGTATTATCGTAAACATTATTTAAACAATAGCGATGTCATATTGTGAAACTTGTAGGCAGGCTACGTCATTTCTTCTACTTTAGAATAGAAAAATTTGATTTATTTACATTATTCAACATTATTTAACCTTCATTACATTTATTAAAATATACTCATACATAAACATCCAAAGAATTACTTAAAATATTGTTATTGAATATTAGAATCTTTTTTTAATTCAGAAACGTTTAAGTGAATGAATTAAAAAACATCTAAAGCAGTATCGTTGTAAATCGTCCTCTATGAGGAAGTGAAACATCATAGTCTGAATTAATTATATATTTTTAAATTATAAATTCTATGTCTTGAAAACTGAAAAATGTCATACATGGGCATCATATTTATAAAATGAGTTTTCGAAAAATATGTTTAAGTATCAATGGAATAAGTATAAAACTGTTTAAATACAATAAGAATTTTTTTCATACAACAGTTAATAAAGTAGATGATAGTTATTACAAGCTGTGATTGTGATTTTTTCCTGTATTGAATAAGAATTAAAAAAAAACGAATTAGTATGATTATTTAATCAGCAATAATTTCTCAATATGTTGTATGGTAATGAAATAAATTTTCTTCAAATGTGACACTCGCTGTAAAATATTACATTGTCAATTGATAATGCATTGAGAAACAAAATTTATTCTAATACAATTTTCAAAGGATTGTTCACACTTTTATTGATCGCAAGCATTTTAAACAGAATATGAACGAATTATATTGTTTGCGTGAATCGACTTTTCTGAACATTAGGCAATGATAAATAAATATTTTTTCAAATGACGCAATCTTTTAATGTTTTCTTTACTCGCCTTACACGTTAAACGAGAAAAACAAGGTTATAAATTATTATATAATAGCTCAGGGGACGAAACTGAAAATTTGCCATTTCATCACGCCCTCTATCATTTTTTTAGAATACTTACATTCATATTTTTCATGATATCAGAGATTAGCAAACAATTATGAGAAATTATGAAACTGATTATGAAACCGAAGACGCTTGTGAATATTATGTATGTCAATATTACAGGTTTTGGCAGAATTCAACTTTTGAAAATTCGTTTTTTTGTTGTTGAGAATAAATCTTGAAATTAGAAATTTAACGCTTTTATTTTTAATTCAAAATTTAGCTTTTTGGATTGAAAATTCTACAATTTGGTAGTATTCTTTAGTTGAATTTAACTTGTTATTAATTCGTCTTTTTTTCAATGAAATTTTTCAAACTCAAAATTGAACTATTATTTTTTATCGATAACTTATCTCTTCAGCTGAAAATTTGTTCTTGCTTGAAAATTTAAATATTGGCTTGGAAATTTATATTTCTTGTCGAAAAACAATTTTTTGTGGTAAATTTCATCTTAGGTTTAAATATATTTTGTTGAAAATTCGTATGTTTCATCTGAAATAAACTTGTTGAAAACCCGTTTGTTTGATTGGAAGTTGAAAAACTTTGTTCAGAATAACATGTTTCCAGATTGACCGCTTTGGTTGAAAATGTAACTATTTTTTTTAAGATTCATCTGCTTGGTCGAGGATTCAACGATTTTGTTTCAAAATCATCTTTTTCGTTTAAATTAAAGTTGTTGAAAATTAGTTTCCTTTTCTGTTGAAATTTTATTTGTTAAACTCAAATTTTAACGATTCCATTTTTGATTGAAAACTTATCTCTTGAATCGAAAATTCATATTTTTGTTAGGGTTGTACATAAATATTGAAGTAATATTATAGAATTGGGATACGTGACAAGTGGAGAAGTTTAATCAAAGAACGTGATTGTGTAACATTTTTTACTTTTTCGAAACAATTCAAACATCATATTGTGAAGATTGTAAACAGGCCTCGCATCCATCATCATAAAGTTTGACAAATCGTTGCTTTAAAACGGAAAAATAAAAATCATTTACACAGTTAATTACACATGAGATACGGAATGTTTAATCAAACGAAATAAAAAAATCTCAACATTGTTAACATTACAAGGCTTCATATACATGAGGAAGAAAGAGATCATATTTTTGAATAACAACAATTTTTGTATTATAAATTGTACATCTTAAAACTTAAAAAATTTATACAAGGCATTAGATTCATGAAACTTTTTTTCGGAAAAGTGGAATTTCAATAGTAATTTTAGAAATTTCTCTGATTTAGATTTGGAGAAATTTCACCATTTCAGTTACAAGTCCATTTGTTTTGTGGAAAATTTGTTCATTTTGTAGAAAATCAAATGGTTGATGATTCAAATATTTTGCTTTCTGTAAAAAATTGATTTTTTCAAATGAATATTTCACTATTTGGTTATAAATTTAATCATTTTGATAAAAATTCATATTTTCCGGTTGAAGATTTAACTTTTTTTGTCAAAAGTTTCTTTCAGGCTTGAAATTTCATCGATTTGGCAAATAATTACATATATGTAAAAAACTCCATTGTTTTGCATAAAATTCGTGCTTTCTTGATCGAAAACTCAGTTTTTTAAATGGAGATGTCACTATTAAAAAAAATTTATCTTTTTTAGTTACAAATTTAATACTTTGGTTCAAAATTTAATTATGTTCCTCAGATTCAAGAATTTTGTTACAAATAAACTTTTTTTGTTGAAACTTCGTCCTTTCAGCTTAAAAACTAAACATTTTAATTGAAAATTTAACAACTTTCATGAAAATTTATGTTGAGGATTCAGATATTCTTTTGAAAATTCGTCCTTTTTTATTTCAATCGATTGCTTTTTATTTCAATTAAAAATAGTTTTATTTTGTTGAAATAAGAACTATTGCATTCTTCATTAAAAATGCATATTTTTCGCTTAAAATTCAACTCCTTGGTTGAAAGTTGAACTGCTATTCTAAAAATTGATCTTTCTTGTTGAAAATTCTCAATTTTAGTTGAAAATTAAAGTAATTTGTTAGAAATTCTTCTCTTTTGTTAAGAATTAATTTTTTACCTGAAAATTTTACTATTGGGTTGTAATTTCAAATGTTTTGTTAAAAATCCATGCTGAAAATTCATCCTTTTTCGTTTAATTCGATTTTTTTATTTAAATTCAAAATCATGTTTGTTGAGATATCAACTATTGCATTTTTTGTTGAAAGTTCATATTTTTATTTTAAAAATTCAACTCTTTGGTCGAAAGTTGAACTGCTTTACTAAAAATTTATATTTTTTGTTGATGACTCATTTTTTTAGTTGAAACTTTATCTCCTTGATTGAAAATTGAACTAATTTGTTGGAAATTTTTCTTTTTTTTTCAACCATTTTTTTCATAAACTGGATATTTAACCATTCGGTTGCGAAATAAACAGTTTGGTTGAAAATTAATATTTTTTGGTTGAAGATTCAAATTTTTTGTAAAAAATTTCGTCTTCTAGGCATGAAATTTTAACAATTTAAGAGAGAATTCATGTACTTGTAGAAAATTCATCTATTTTATACTAAATAGGTTCTTTTTTTATTAAATTCAAAAAAAATGAAAATGTAAAAAAATTTTGTTTGGTTAAAGCTAAGCTTTTTTGGTCACAAATTCTATTAATTTGTTTGAAATTTAATTATTTTCTTGAAAATTCAATAATTTTGTTATAAATTATCTTTCTTGGTTTGAAAATGTATCTGCTTTTGTGAAAAGGCTATTTTTTATTACAAATGCAACTGGTTATTTAGAAATGAAAATGTTTAGTTAAATATGATCTGTTTTGGTAAAAATTCAATGCTTTTTTATCAATCAAATTCGGTTGAGAATTCAAATGTTTTGCTGCAAACTCAGCTTTTTTTGTAAAATTCGGTTATTTTTTATCAAGGCGAAAAACCATTTTTCCTTGAAATATCAGTTATTACATTTTTTATTAAAATTTCATGTTTCTCGTTGAAGGTTCATGATTTTTAGATCAAAAGTCATATCTTTGATTGAAAATTAATTAAATTTTCGGAAAATTCTCTTTCTTTGTATAAGCTCAATTTTTTCAACGGTACACTTAATTATTTGGTCGTAAATTCAAATTTTCGGTTGAAAATTTATATTCTCCAGTTAAATATTTAACTTTTTGATAGAAAGTTCGTCTCTTAGGCTTGAAATTACAATTTGGTACAGAATTCAACAGTTTTGTATTAGATTTGTTTTGTTTTTTATTGGGAATTATTTTTTTCCAATGAAAATTCAACTATTTGATTTTTGATTAGAATTGATTTCTTTTAGATTGACAATTCAACTATTTGATTGGAAATTTATGTAGTTTTTTGAAAATACGTCCTTATTGTTGGTAAATCAGTTGAAAATTTAACTGTTTTGAAGAAAACTTTTATCTTTGGCTTTGAAATCATCATTCCGGATAAAATTTTGCTTCTTCATTGGCTGAGAAATCTTTCTTAGTTGAAAATGCAACTGTTCTTGTAAATTCGTCTTTTCAATTGAAAAATTCATCTCGATCAGTAGAAATTTTATCTTTTTTTGGAAGAATCCAACTGTGCGTTGAATATGAATCTGCAACATTTTACATTTCACAAAGGCTTTCTTCTCAAATATACAGATTTTTTTGAAAAGATTTAAATACAATTTTGTGCCTTCATATTCTTCTAGATCATGGCCCTCTTTGAAGATTTTTTAATATAATATTTTTCACAACATTACGGATTAACGAGTAATTTTGAAAAATTGAGTAAACGACTATGAAACCTAAGGCGCTTATGAAGGTTATAACTTTGTAGATATTGCTGATATGAAAAACTAATGTACAGAATTGGTATCATTTTTTAATGCGCGATAATTTTTTTCAAATATTATATGGTCATTAAATCATCTGTATTTCATTATTCCACCATGCAAAAGAATATAATTATGTAGGAAAAATTATATTGTAGGCGCAACATGACTTTTCAAACATTAAGGTATGAAAAATAGATATTGTTTCAAATGACGCGATCTATCTTCGTTATTTTCCGTTCGTCTCAGGCATAAAACAAGGCGAACAATGATGTAACTTAATACATAAGTTTTCAGAAAAAAATAAAAGTTTTCCATTTTATCAGGTTTTGATTGTATCCGACGAGAATTTTGACATTTATTGATTGTAATTTCAAATTCGTTTTAAAATGCTGAACTAGTTCCTACCTTCATTTAAACAATGCAGAATTTTTATTTCGAAAAGTAAATTGCTTTTTAAATAGTGCCATGTAAAAGTCATTCCTATATTACCCTCTTCTGATGAATATATTCATTCTCAAACTCCTATTTGGACATTATTACATTTTCAATTTCCAAATACAATATCCTGTATTTTTATTCTGCACTGAGCAATCACTACTTTTTCACAATCGAATTAGTAATTTTCTATTAATCTTCACTGTCTGAATTATTTGCAATTGCATAATTTGGACTTCACTAGTAATAAATAAAATTTCAGTTTTCTACATTTAGAAAGAATGTAAGATTTTATATTTGCTGAGGGATTTTTATATTTTTAAATGTACTTCAATGGAATTTTGTGCCTTTTGTCTTATTCTATTTCATGGCCTTCATTATATATTTTTCAGAATACTAAGGCTATTATTTTTTTACATTCTCATCAGAGAAGGTTATAGTTTTTTTTTTTTAAATTTTTTAAGTGCCCTAAACTGAAGGTTAGTTTCGTTAGCCAGTCATTCTGGATGAAAATTCAAAATGTTGGAGCATTTTCAAAATTTTTGAGATCAAATCCAAATGACTTTTCTCGATAAAAAAGAAATTATTAGAGCCATAGCATTTACGAAATTCATAAAAAAAGAACGATAATTAAAATTGTAAGCCAAACAACGCACGATATGAAAAAAAAGTCAATAGGGGAAAAACTTTGATTTTCGCACACCCTATAAGATTGTTATAAAAGCTTTTTTAATTTTCTTAAAAAACTTCAATTTTAATTACACAAAAAATAATGGAAAGTAATAAATTCCATTTTGCCGTCAAAGTATACAAGATACGATAAAGATAAATATACAAAAATTGTGCATTCAAAAAAGATCTACGAATGTGTTAATCACTTTTTATTAGGACACGTAGTTTTGGTTTTAATCGTAATGAACAACATTAAAAATAAAAAAGTTGAATTTTGCACGAACGATTCAAGCTAAAAACAAAAATAACAAAACAAAATTTGTTCATCCAAAAAGAGATACACATTTGTTATTATTAATTTTTTGATAGAAAGCTTGGTGTTTGTTTCAATCGCAAAAAAAAAGATTAACCATTTGAAAAATTAAATTTTTAGATAAACGCGGCAAGGTACAAAGATATTATCAACAAAAGTTGTACACTCGAAAAAGATCTATAAATTTTTCATTGATAATTTTTTGATGAAACACACAGTTTTTATTTTAATTGTAAGAAAAGGAATTAAAAATAAAAGAATTAAATTTTTAGACAAACGGCACACGCTATGGAAAAAGTTAATCAATTCATCATGCATGATTTTTTGATAGGACAGTAGTTTTTGTTTCAATGGTGAAAACCAGCATTAAAAACATAAAAAAATTTAATTTTTGGAGAGACCACACAAGACACGAAAAAGAAATTAAAAGACAAAAGTATACAGCTCTGTCGCACTTACACACATCACGTTACGTAAATGAGCACTACTATTGGTTGTTCCCTTTCTACATGCCTGATTTGACGATTTTTGACGATAACGGTCAAATGACCAGGCAGAGGGTTAAAGTTTATACCAGTAGTTATTCTATTTTAATGATATTTAATTAATAAACTGAAAACTATATACACGTGCTCAAAGCACATCACTTGTGCGTATTACCTCGCCGACTACCGGATTTACTTTTTTTGTCTCTCTCTATTCGCAGCCGCGCTATACCGTACTCTCTCACGCATATAAAAAGGAAGGGGTAACATAGTTGTGTGTGAGCTCACTCTCTCAAGCATTCGCTCGTGCTGCTATAATGTACAACATAAATGTATACCTTAACACTTATTTTGGCAAGGATGTACGTATTTTCAGTCGCCCATGATAATTTAAACGCGCAAAGTCGGGATATTGACGTAACGGTTAGCTGCAAAGGATCTCGCGAAGCTAATCAAAAAACGCGGTTTGTTGTGCTTGGCCCCAGTTTAAAATTACATTATTTTTGAGAAGGTGAGTGCTTGAATTTTTCAATTGTCCGATCTTACGCCCCCCTCTGTAACAATGTGCACCAAATACACGATTTCATTTTACAAAAACTGGTTTTTTTCGGGTTGAAGCGTGAGGACGACAGTTTTTAATCTACCTAGGAGTCGCTCCAGCTTCATACCATGTTCTGTGAGAGAAGTCGCGTATATGACGATGTCGTCCATGTAGACAAAAACCTTTACGCCTTGTAATCCGGAGGGTATTCGATCCATCAGCTTCTGGAACGTAGCAGGGGCATTTTTTAAACCAAACGTCATCCGAGTGAATTAAAAAAAGCCGAAAGACGTTGTAAGGCTGTTTGATTCTCATCAGCGGGGTTCATAGGAATCTGGTGGAAACCACATGCGAGATCAAGAACACTGAAATATTTTGCCCTGCCTAATTGTTCTAGAATATCGGTAATGTTAGGAAGGGGGTAAGCATCTCTGGTAGTTTGGAAGGTTCTAAGCCATTATAATCGAGGCACTTGGAAACAGTTTCTTTATTTTCTGCCCCATGCTCCGGAGGGCGTTCAAGAACGTGGTTTTGCCTCTAAGAACGCCAAACTCTATGCAACTGTCGAACTCGAATGGGCACTGCTTCTGTTCAGAATAAATACCTCTATTAAGTTATGTAACAAAAATTGTTATTTATAAGTCTACCGAAGTGTACGGCTGAGTTCTTTCTGCATAGATGGATGATAAAAATATTCCAACTGGGATATCGAAGAGAATTGGAAGAATCGGATCTTTACAAGCCTCTGAAATCACATTCTAGTTCCTTCCTGGCCGAAAAATTATACCGTTTGTGGCAGGAAGAGGAAAGGCAATGCAAAAATAAAAAGCCTCCAAAGAAACCAAGTTTAATAAGAGCACTCATAAAATGTTTCAAAGGACGTATTATGATGATTGGATTGGCTCAGGGATTCTTGGAGCTTGTAATAAAGTATATCAATTTCATTATTTAATAAATTTACACACCAAATTAGTTTTAATATTTTATCAAGTCTATTTCGTACAAACATACAATTTTCTATCAAATAAGATCGATTCAAATTATTAATTTAAATTAAAACTTGGCAGATTACCACAGCCTATTTTACTTTCGAAAGTAATCAAATACTTCAGCGGTACTGAACAAATGTCGAAGAACGAAGCTTATTTATGGGCGAGTATTCTTGTTCTGAGTCTCACAATTTTTACTTTCTTTATGCATCCTTGTGTACACGCTATGATGCATATGGGAATGAAATTCAGAATCGCTTGCTCGTCATTGATTTTTAGGAAAATTTTAAAGATTTCCAAGACATCCTTAGAGACAGACACTACGATTGGCCAGGTGAAGAAGTAATAATTATTTATTGTTGTCGTGCTTTCTTCTTGAACATTGGAATACCACCAAATAGTAACCTTCTTACAGTGTACATTATGGAGTTTTAAGGGTATCTGTCATACAGGTATGACGCTAGCCAATTTTTCATAAACGTATGAATAAGTAACTCCAATGGATTTTCCATACCAGCCGCACATTCGTCGTTCTTTCCCCTAGCGACAGTTTCGGATGGAAATTAATTTTAAACTAATCGGAACTATTTCGAAATCTGTGTTCGATCCACTTGGAATCAATCCGAGCCAAACCGAAACAAGATTTCAGTCCCTGTCAATCCGTGCACCAGCACCAATTTCTGTCTTAATCCTTTAAATCCTTTTCAATCAGTGCGCCCAATCCAAATGAATCCAAGGCTCATCTGGAAAAACATTTCAATACTTTTTGATCCATGTATCCCCTTGAAGTTGAGTCCGAATGAATCAGACTGCATAGAAGAAATCCAAAGCAAACTTTTAATTCTTCTCAATCCGAAACCACCTTTCAATCCGTTTGATAATTTTCTTAAGTCTCTCCGCCGACCTTGGATTAGTTCAGGATTCAGTCATATATGAATCCTTGGTTCAACCTCGAATTAGTTCGGATTCACACGAATAGGAATCTTTGTTTTGATCTCGGATTAGCTTGAGATGAATCATACGGATATAAATTATTGCATCCGAATCCTTTACATCTGCATCGTATGGAAAATCCACTTGAGTTATTATTTTATGAATAACGTCATCGAAAAGAATGGGCTATCATCACGCCTGGTATGTGCCTTTAATAATTCTCATAAACTCACTGAAATGAAAAAAAAAATCTAGATAAAGCTATTATTTTAATAAGAATCTTGTATAGTTTTCAGGAAAAGTAATCAGTGTAAAATGGTTCAGTTGTAAAATAAAAAGTTGTCTAGGGTGAAGTTATTAAGATTTAGTGAGCTTAAATTATTAATACGAGTACATGTATTGTTAGAAAAATGAGGAAAATGTATCTATTTTTTAGTCATTGTGATTGAAAATTCATATATTTTGGGTAAAAATTCCACTATTCTTGGTTGAAATTTCAACTATTTTTGTTGAAAATTCAACTACTTTTGGTTTAACATTTATTCAGTTACGGTAGTTGTACACAACTTCAACTAATTTGGTAGAAGTTTTTCTAACAGCGTGATGTTTCGTGTTTTTGGGCTTCTGAATTAAGCTTATTCGTGATAAATTCGCGAGAAATATTCTCTCTTTAAACGTTCAGTATTTTCATCCGTGGATATACGTTGCTGTATATGGAAAATTAAACTGGTATAAAATAATTGATTCTAAAGATTATAAAAATATCAAATCTCAAGCTGTAAATCTTACTGGCTTATTTAAGCACTTAATTGTAATGTTATTCATGCCAGGTTTTGAAGAAGTAGATACAGTACAGAAAACATAAAAATCAAACATTTTACAGATAGTTAATATGTTGAGTAACGATGTAACCAGATTTGACTATGCTCTATTTGGTTTGAATTATATTTGGATTGCACCTATTCAAATAATTATAATGTCATACATAATGTACCAGGAAGTTGGTTGGTCAGCTTTGATAGGAATGGCTGTACTTGCACTGACTATACCCTTTCAAGGTGAGCTGAACTTCACTAAAGGTGGAATTATTTTGTCCATACATCTACCGAAATTATAATTTACAGATATACTTGGTTTAATATCAAGTCTAGCATTATAACTGCGTAAGGTTACACTAAAGATTTTTAGCGATATTTCAGGAATCATTAGCAAATGGATAGTTTATTTGACAATGAAGTCTTCCAACAGAACAGACGAAAGGCTTCGTTTAATGAACGAAATCATAAACGGAGTGCAAGTAATTAAAATGTATGCTTGGGAGAGGCCTTTTTCTGCACTCGTAGACAAAGCTAGAGCGTGAGTATTTCAACCCACAATCTTAATATAGATCATAATTCTTAAATAACAAACATATTATTTGTAACTTTCATTCTTTAGAAAGGAGATTAGCACAATTAAACAGAGTTGCTTTGTGGATGCGATTACTTTAACTTTCGAAACTTACATTCCTCGTCTTTGTGTATTCGCTACTATATTTTCTTATATCATGTTTGGAAATGACATAGCAGCATCGAGTGTTTATATGGTAACGGCGTATTATAACGAATTGAAATATTCCTTCAATATCTCTTTCTGCTATTGTAAGCTGCTTTTTTTAAATATGCATATACTGTACATTGAGAAAAAGCACACTGGAAGCCAGAGGGTCACATCTTCAATAATATACACTTAAATTGACATATGACTATTTTGATACATAGTAATCTCTGAACATAATATTTATCTGAAAGTGAATCAAAATACTCAGTTGATAATTTTACTACATTGACAATTACAACCACATTCACGAATTTAAATGTAGTTGTCATAGTTCCTACAGAGTTTTTATCCAAGTTTGGGATAAAAAGTATGTTTTGGATTCGCAGTGAATTTATTAAATTTCATACTTAAGCACTGCAAACTTCAGATAAATATTTTATTTTGTATTAATAGCATTTTTAATTAAATTAGATAAAAAATATTTAGGTTTTCTTAAAATGTCCCTATAATGACTAATTAGTAACTGCCCTTTTTCACTATGTATTAATGTACATTTTGCATACCCCTGAAAGCTTCTTTTTGATTCCAGATGATATTTTTTCTAAGTGTACGCATTGTTCAGACTATTGAAGATAACAAATTAATTTTTAATTTTTGTTTGTTTATGCAGGTATTCAGTTTCTAGCCAAAACCTTAGTAACCATTCGACGTATAGAAGAATTCATGTTGTACGAAGAAATAAAATATGAGACAAAAAAAGAATTTTCTATTGTCAATGTCAAGGATACTGGTAATTCGCGTTCATTTTAATGTACTGTTGTTCAACGGAAATACCTAGGAAGTGACATTTGCTATGGAGATTATTTTCAGTCATACTTGCCTGACAAAACAATCTCTATAAAAAATGTCACTGACTACGTTTTTCCGTTGGACAGCAGTGCAGCAAATTTGTATTGACGCTGGAATATAAATTTCTGCCTAAATTATCCAAAACATGTAAAGCGTATAGAAGCCAGAGTCAAATTGCCTCTACTTGTAATACTTGCTCATAAAAACTAAATTTTTTACATCATTTACAAAAATAACCATTACATTTGGTGACGCAATTACCTAGATTTAACGAGAAGTAAAACGTGAAATAAAATAACGTCAAACTCATAATAATGGTTGCGTTAATAAAATGTATGGAAATAAAATTCTAACATTTTTCCAACGTCTATTATAAGTCTGGTCTTTCAAGCTTAGAATTTGCACAAAGATTTTGAGGATTAAAATCTATTGGTAAAGTTTCCAGATATTTTAGTGTTAAATAATAAAACTCTTTTATTCTGAATACCTGGCTGCTGAATGATTGAGAGCAATTCAAATTACGGAAATTCTACCCAGACTTTTCAACATTTTCAGGCAATATGATTTTGAAAACTTATCCGGAACTCAAGATGCGCGTGTGGTAAGAAAGGCCCTCCAAAAAAGGAATCGCCAAATTCTCAGAAAAATTTGGGCTTCCGAATTATCTGGGAAGAATAAGATCCAGGCGACCAATATTCTGGCCATTCCTATACAGCTCTACACGTGTGGTGCAGTAACATAGTACGTCGATGAGTTGAAGCAACTTGACCAAAGCACACGCAAGATGATGACAATCCATCAAAGTTATCATCCTAGATCTTTCGTACCTCGATTATACCTCTCTCGCGATAAAAGGGGTAGAGCTTTGCTGAGCTTGAAGTGTCTTCATCGAAAAACGGTTCTGGCTACAGCCTGCTCAGTTCTAAATAGTGCAGATTCTCTTATGCGACTCGTACATCAACATGAAGTTGTTAATGTTGCGGCGTTCCTATAGCGTTGCGCCGATAGGGCCGCAGAGGAGCTTGGCCTCCCATTTGATTTCAGCGACACTACACATAACCTAGCATCACTAACACCTTCGGTGCTCAAAAGTCGTGTACAGGAAGCAGAACATAGGCTTCTGCTAAAAGAACATGCTGACAAGCCCCTTCATGGTAAATTCTACGGCATCATACGTAGACAAGAGTTCTCGATAGGTCTGTCCAGCATGTTTTTCAAGTCTGCTGGATTGAGATCGGAGACTGAGGAATTTATTTCTGCCTGTCAAGACGGCGTTATAGACACCATAGTTTACCGCGAGCGCATAATTGATATACCTGTAGGCGATACTAACTGCCGAGCGTTCATGCAAGAGCCAGAAACACTTGGACATGTTCTCAGTGGCTGCTCAAAGTATGCACGTTACGGGTACATAGAGAGACACAATGCGGCTCTAAAAGTGTTATATAACCAGCTTAGGCTTGAGTCCAGTAAGTGTTAGGCCCTTCTGTGACCGGTCACACATATAAAGTTGGTCAAACCCCTACCCCTTTCAAACGTCTTGTGAAGGGCGGAAAAGCACCCCCGTGACTGGTCACAGAACTAATTTCGGTCAAATCCCTACCCCATTCCAAAGTCTCGTGAGGGCGGGAAGGGACTCATGTCACTGGTCACAGAATTAATTTCGAGCCAACTCTACCCTTTTCCAACCTCTCGTGGGGGCCATAAGGCACCCCTGTCACTGGTCATAGAAATAATTTTGGTCAAACCCCTACCCCTATCCAACGTCTCGTGGAGGGCAAAAAGGTACCCCTGTCACTCATCACAGAAATAATGTTGGTCAGACCTCTACCCCTTTCCAACGCCTCATGAAGGCGGAAAGACACTCCTGTTACTGGTCACAGAAATAATGTTTGTCAAATCCCTAAACCTTTTCAACGTCTCGTGAGGCGGAAAGGCACCCCTGAAACTGGTCACACAAGTAATATTGGTCAAACCTCTACTCCTGCCCAACGTCTTGTGGAGGCAGGAAGACCCCACCGTGACTCGTCACAGAAATAATTTCGGTCAAACCTCTACCCCTTTCCGACCCCTCGTGGAAGGACGAAATGCACCCCTGTCACTGGTCAAACAAATAATGTTCGTCAAACCCCTAGCCCTTCCCAGCATCTCCTGAAGGGCAGGAAGGTATCCCTGCGTCTGGTCACATAAAGGTTTGTTTAAACCCCTACCCCTTTCCAGCCTCTCGTGGGGGACGGGAAGGTATTCCTGTGACTGGTCACAGAAATAATGTTTATTTAAACCCTTACACTTTTACAGCGTCGTGTGGGGCAGGGAAGGCACCCCTGTCATTGGTCCCAGAAAAAATGTTGGAAAATCCCGTACCCCTTTCCAGCACCTCATGAAGGACGGGAAGGTATCCCTGTGACTGGTCACAGAAATAATGTTTATTTAAACCCTTACACTTTTACAGCGTCGCGTGGGGCAGGGAAGGCACCCCTGTCACTGGTCCCAGAATAAATGTTGGAAAATCCCGTACCCCTTTCCAGCACCTCATGTAGGACGGGAAGGTATCCCTGTGACTTGGCACACAAATGATGTTTCTTTAAACCCCTACCCCTTTTCAGCGTCTGGTGGGGGGAGGCACCCCTGTGACTAGTCACAACAAAATTAAGGTTACAGCCCTAATCTTTTCCAATGTGTTTTAGTCTGTGACGTCAAATAACAAGATGGCCGATGCTGCACTGAAATCTGTTACACTTCTTCAAATTTATCACTAATGTTCTCGGAAAATATTACTCGTAGAAAAAAGTGCGTCCAACAAGAAATATGTATCTCGATAAAATATATAACTTTATTTTATGGCAATATTTATGGTTTTCTTTTTTAGTTACTTTTTGAATACTATATCACATAATTTTCTTTTGATTTATATAAAAAGTCCAAAATTCGGTTTAGCTAGCGTGAGTTCAAGTGAACAAATAGAAGTTTTTTGTTTGACAAAAAACTACTTTCTTGTAAATATTTCGAAAACGGTAAAAGATACAAAATACTGTATTCAAAGAAAAAGATTCGCAATTACATTTTCTATGGAAATATACTTTTAAACAATTAAAGTTTGTAACCTCATTTTCAAATGACTAGGGGTCTTCCCAGTTCCAGCGAAATGATTTTACGTTCACTTTTTGATCAGGTAGCTCAATTATTATGAATAGGTTGAGAATTAAAACTATTATTAATTTTTAGTCCATGATTCAATCTTACAAATTTTCAATTTTTAAGGTTTTCAAATACATAGTGGCCGTTCTAATCGAGGGAAGAAATTCCCGTTCATTGCACCATTTTTTCCCTGTTTGCAAAAATTGTTCATGGTCATTGAAATTGAGATTCGAAATTCGAAGCAAACAAAAGCATACAAAGTGGAACTCTTTTAAACTTGAAACTTTTGAAATGGAAGCTTAAAATTTTTTTGATTCAAATGCTCAACAATTTACACCTATGAAATGGAAGATTTCAATATTTTTCAACTATAAATTTCAAAATTCAATGCCGTTAAACTGCAAAATTTTGAAATATTATAAATTAAACAGTTAAAAGATTTCTGCTTAAAAATGTAAGTCCACGCTATCATTTTCGATGCGCGAAATTAAAGAATAAGTCAATAAATTCGTGAATCTTCAAAATGAATCATTTTTTAAACTTAACACTTTTCAAATTAAAAGTTATATTATTTATACATCAAAATTCAATACTTTCACTCACAAATTCTATTTTTTTTTGTAATGGAACAATTATAATATTGTAAAATTGAAAGTTTAAATACAGCGTGCTGAAATTTAGACGATTCAAGACTTTCTATTTCCAACAATTTAGTTTTCAATTGTTTAATTTTTAATATTTGATTTATAGTTGCTGATTCTAAATGAAGACAAATATTGATATGATTAATATTAAAAAATTTCAAATTGAATGGATTAAAAATTGAATTTTCTAGACTGAAGCAATATTTGAATAGGATTTGAAATTGACCAAAAGCGTTTAATTATGAATATATTTTTTGAATGATTTTAATCTTTAGTACTACATTTTTTAATTCTTCAAAATGAAAATGCACGTTAGTAAATAAAGACAAAAAATGGAAAATTTCTAACGTAAAAGATTTCAGAATCACGCATTGCAAACTGAATCATTTCATAACTTAAAAAAGTTACGAAATCAACCACCGCATGATAGAACAGGATAAAGTATATTTTTCAAGGAGTTTGAGGGCGAGGGTCCCAACCGTTTGGGCTTGAGCGACGTTCGGGGGACCCCCACTCCACGAAAAATATGCTACATATATCTTGTTCCACGATACGGCGGTTCAATTGAAGTTAAAATTTAAAAAAAAATTCGAAAGGAAACTTATTTTAAATTGCATTATATCGTGTATATGTTAGTTAAGCAGAGTCGATAGGGGTACGTGTGATACGAAATTTCAAAGTTACACTTTGAACAATGATATTTCAAGTATTTGAGAAGATTCTTGATTAAAATGTTACCAAAATTATCTTTAGATTTTCTACTTTTAATAGAACCCTTCCTTGATCAACAAAAACTTTCCAGAAGAAACACTTTTTATATTCTTTGGTAGTGTCTCTACGATTTTAGACTTTTCGTCATTACAGGTAAGACAGATACATGTAAAAAAAACACCAAATATAAAAAATTTTACCAGACTGTACTTACGCAACTATGGATTAGACATCCATTGATTCTTATTATGTATGTATGCATTCAATTTTTTGTAATATATACAAATATTACCAAAAATAAAAAACAAAAATTTGAATGTGGAATGAAGGTTTAGTGATATTGAAAAACTTACCTATTTTAAATTATATGATATTTAAATTTATTTAGAAAATAGTTATGTGTGTAAGTGTATATAAAATTTTTATTTGCCAATTATTATCATTATCTACTTACATTTTTATTCCAAAACTGAGGTTCACTACCCTCTTCAACTAATCTCAAACTGATGATATTTTTTCGTATTTCACAATGAAAAATAAAAACAAAAGCAGATATCAAACTTACCACTTAGTCTGATTTTTATTTCCCCTGTCAGAATAATATGCTTAGAAATAATAAAAATGTGAAATGATTTAGAAAAAAAAAGCAACGGATACTGAAGGAAAATATAATGACTTCCTTCATGCCTACAAAAAAAGTTCAACAAAAAGTGTTTTATGTTAGAAAAAGTAAAAACAAAAGACCAGATGACACAATTTCGAATTGGAGTTTTCTAAACGCATATCAGTTTCTTTAAAAATAATTGATTAAAGCAATGACTGATGATAGCCACCTTTTCCCTACAAATAATAAGAGATATAATCATTAGGTTGAAAGAAAAAAAGTAAATAACTAATTTGTTTTTCATTCCAAATGTTTTCTTTATCACACTAACCCCGTTATCACACTTACTCCTATTGACCCTATGTAAAATATGCCAGTTCAAGAACATGTACTTAATTGTGCCTTAACACTTCGTTGACACGCAGGGATGCTTTTCAGGCAATTAACCAGTACACTCGAACTCCAAAGATACGAGAATCTCGGGAATCGGGAACTCCAAAGATACGGCCGTGAAAGGGGCTCCCACTCCTGCGATGTTTAGATTTCGGGGGTAATGCGTGAGAAGACACACGGGCCTACTGCGCGCATGTGCGCGTATGCAATTCGCAATAAACAAACGTCGAATTCAAAACATCGCGCGTTCCCGTGCGCCTCACTTTCGACTAGGGTGGGAAAAAATTCCACTTGCCTTTTTGGAGTCGGGGCGCTCGTATCTGTGGAGTGATCGTATCCTTGGAGCTCGTATCTTTGGAGTTCGAGTGTACCATGGTTCCTTTCTCGAAGTCAAGGAGACCTAAGTCATGCTACGAGTGTGCGACAGAAACAATTGTCCAGAATATGTAATTCCATTATATTCGACACTTCTCATTTTCAACAATTGACTCTATTTCCTTAGGAGCGTTTGGCGGAGCGTTATCAGGGTTAATGCCCTAAGAATTACAGAGACGATAATAAAGCACTCTTAGTGCCGCATTGTGCCTTTGGATGTACGTCGTTCCCGCATAAGTTGGACAACTAGGCAGTATGTGACCTAGGTGATCTGGGTGTGCATTACACGTTGTGCAGCTATCATCTGGAGTGCCTTGGTTCAATATGTGGCGAAGGGATGCTAAAGTGGAAATGACACCGTCTTGACACGCTAATATGAATCCCTCCGTGCCCGACTTCTATTCAGTTGATTTGAGGAAAGTAAACGTTAGCTCAAATGACATCAACTGATCGTTCGCATTTCTGTGTAAGGTGGCGTACATCCTTTTGTTCGCGGAAGTTATTCTCTTGTCTTTCTTGATCCGGAAGTTTGGTATGCATTTTGCTCAACCCTGATATTGAAGTCAAGGCCAAGTGTTTCAGCAGCCTCCTCCGCTGCTTTGAAAAGAAACGCCCC
Organism: Andricus grossulariae; assembly: GCA_011634705.1. Lineage (NCBI taxonomy): Eukaryota > Metazoa > Arthropoda > Insecta > Hymenoptera > Cynipidae > Andricus > Andricus grossulariae. Next base: position 69,657,844 of record JAABKJ010007545.1, on the reverse strand, counting down.
GTTGCCCACTTCTTTGTGTTTCCTTACCACTTCAAGAACCCAGTTGTAAGTGAAGTTTAAAAAGAGCGAATGCGTTAAACACCCGAAAATGGGTCGGCAAACAGTACAGATCACACTAGAGCTGAAAATAATTTGGATGGAAACACAACGTCGAACCGGTGAAGTGTTTCAGCAGCCTCCTCCGCTGCTTTGAACAGAAACGCCCCGTTGCCCACTTCTTTGTGTTTCCTTACCACATTAAGAACCCAGTTGTAAGTGAAGTTTAAAATAAGCGAATGCGTTAAATACCAGAAAATGGGTCGGCAAACAGTACAGATCACACTAGAGCTGAAAATAATTTGGACGGAAACACAACGTCGAACCGGTGAAGCGCTCACATTGACTCGACGAATCGACTCAAGGATGACTTGCTGGACTGCTACGACGCCAGCATTATCGCGGTTCACGAAGGCATCATGGCGCGTATGCACAGTCTGTAGTGCCAGAAACACCCAGAGGTTCAGCAAGTTTCGCAACATTCTTTGCGAAATCAAGCTGCCTGCCTCTCCAAAACTGGATCTGAACGCAGAGCGCTTCCCTAACCGCTGCATGGGCTAGCCGCATACAAAGAGCAGGAAGCCCCAAGATCTGGATGAAATGGATGCCTCTTTTCGTAAGGATATCTCGGAGGAGTCTGAACTCTGGACCATCAGTAGTTCACTTTATGGTGCGGCGAGAGCTTTGGCTCAAAATACGGGTGTTTTCTGACCCATCGCGCCTCTTTAGCAATCTCCATGTTTTTGCCAAAAATCCACCCAAGCCCGACGAGGTAAAGACTTCTTGGAGAGAGGTTCACAAGATCCCACCATGGAAATTGAATCAAGATACTGAGAATATCATCCGCTTCAAGGAGCTTTGCGACAACCACCTAACATCTGAGGAGGAATGACCATCAATCTCTGCCGAAGAGGTGAAGAAAGCACTTAGGGGCACGAAGAGCTTGTTCGCTGTAGAACCAGATAGTTCTCAAGTACTTCTGGTGGAAAAAGTTTACTTTCAAACACCAACATCCGCTCCGCATCTTCACTTCATATTTGAAGTCGGAGACGCCCATTCCGCAGTGACTGGTGTTAGGACGCACTGTAATCGTACCGAAGAAAAGCGACTTGTCAAACCCAGCAAACTATAGGCCAATAACTTATCTAAACACGCTTTATAAGATCTTTACAGCTACCCTAAAAGAAAGGATTGTTCGAAGAATTGGACCTTTGTGAGAGGTATGTATGAAACCTGCTAATTGAAAGGTGCGTCTCCAAAGATGCAGCAGTCCACCAGCGCTGCCTGTCGACGGCCTTGATTTACTACCGAAAAGCTTTCGATTCAACCTCCCATAGACCAATAATCTGTCTGTTGGAAAGCTTAAAGGTTCATCCACATATAGCGAGGTGCATAGAGAGATTGATGCCCCTTTGGAAAACTAGATTTACTATCTCATTTGGAAATTCTCGTGTGACGATGAACAACGCCACCTGCCAGAGGGGCATCTTTCAGCGCGATACCATGAGCCATCTCCTGTTTTACCTTACGCTAATGCCATTATCTCTCGTACTTCGCGATCCCCAAGGGAACTTTTTTGGCAATCCTGGATATTGAAAGCACAAGGTCGCTGATGTATTTTACATGGATGATATCAAGATGTATCTTAGAAATGCAGAGCAACTAAATCTAGCTCTGAGAATTGTCGACGAGTAAGCTCGGGAAATTGGAATGATGTTGGCTTGCAAAATGCGCCAAGATTCATTTGAAGCGACGACGACTTGCTGGCATTTCCAAGGACCCTAAGTTCGTCGACAGAAGCGCTATAAGACACCTTGGCGCTGGAGACACCTATCCATACCTGGGCGTGCCACAGAGCCGCTTTCAGAATGTAACATCCATAAAGGATGGTCTACGATACAGATACGAAGGTCTTATCCGATAGATTTGGTCTTCCAAAACTGTCAGCGAGGAACAAAGTATCTGCAACGAACTGACTGCCGTCCCGGTACCACTCTATTCATTTGAAATGGTTCCATGGACGGAGAGCGAGCTCAGATCCCTCGACTTCGGGTCACGAAAGGTTATGTATAGGAAAGAAAGCTTGCATCTTAAGTCGTCCGTCCCGCGACTGTAGGTCTCACGCCTTGACCTTAATATCAGGGGTGAACAAAATGCCTCAAACATTAATTACCTGGAGTACTTACTCCTGAAGGCCAGGATCCAGAAAGCACGGGAGACAAACTTCCGTGAACAGCTCCTTGACAAGAGGATATACGGCATCTTCTAAAGAAATGTGATTTAAACGACGTAGTCCGAAGGCACAATGCGGCACTAAGAGTGCCCTATTACCATCTCTGTCACTCTTACGGCATTAGCCCTAATACCCCTCCACCAAACGCTCCGAAAAAAAACGCTTCGAAAACTAGAAGTGCCGAGTATACTGGAACTACATATTCTAGACAATTGTTTCTGTCGCTTACTCGAGGCCTGACATAGTTCTCCTTGAACTGGAGAAACAAACCATGTTATTCAAATTTTCGGCACCAGCCGATGGGAATATCACAGCCAAGAAGAATGAATAGGAAGAGATGTATAAAGACCTTACAAGAGAGTTGCGACGGTTGTACCCAGAATATTCCGTTAAGCTAATCGTCTTGATCATCGTTGCTCTCGTACGTGCCAAACTTTCACTGATACACAGGTTAAAATGCATCTCTGCGTGTAAACGAAATGCTGAGACACTTGCGGGGTAAATACAGAAGGCGCTCTTCCTTGGGTCGATTCGTGTCCTCAAGGTGCACGAGATTTTTGTCGGATAGTCGTATTGAGTTCATCGCAGGCTGTAACCCCTTATCTCACGATCGTGAGACGTGATTACATCTGAAACGTTACCGCGATTGCGCCAGGAGAGTGTGCAATTTTCGGGAATGACACCCGTTCCCGGTGAACTACCCTGGTTGTCCTTATAACAAAATTTTAACTGTATACACAGGGTGTTCCAGACTTATATGGCTGTATAAAAATAAAAAATAAATTAATAGAAAATTCCTTTTGCAAAAATCAGTTGTAGTTTTAGTTTTTGAGTTATAAAATATTTAAGCTGGACCAATCAGGAGCGCGATATAAACAGTCGTGTGTGCGTTAACGGGAGTCCAACGTAGTGTAGTTACCGCTGTTCTCCCGTAGCTAACCCTACCTCGGCGGTCTCTTCAATAACACTGATCACGTCCGCACGTATGTTTATACCGTGCTCCTGATTGGTCCAGCCTAAATATTTTATAACTGAAAAACTAAAACTTCAACTGATTTTTGGACACGGAATTTTCAATTTATTTTTTAAATTTGTATACAACTATATAAGTCCGGACCCTTGAGTCTGGGACACCCTGTATAGTCGCCCATGAAATATACATTTTTCTACTTTGTTTCCGGCTGAGTTAAAATGGGAGACCGGCAACTGTCAAATTTAGTTTCGTTTCATGATTTTTGTTCTGAAAGCTCATTACCTGAGAATTAATTTGTTAAAGCAGTATATATACAATTTTCCTTTGAAATATCTGCCACAAGGCATAGAGTTTGGCGAAACCTACTTTAAGAATGTACACTACGTAGAAACAATCTCAAAAATCGCCAATTTTTAAAATTATGTATAAAATCAACAAAAATAGATCTATCATTAATTTCTGCACATATTGACAGAGGCTTCTAAGCGTACTTCAAAACAATTATTCAGGTTAAAATTGTTTATTTAACAGTAATTATTTAGATTTCTAATTTTTGCTTTCTCTTTCATCATTAGGATTAAATAAAAATTGTAATTTTTTCCTAAAGAGAAAGCAATAACTGAAACTCCAAATAATTACTGTTAAATAAACCATTTTCACCTGAATTATTTTGTTCTGAAGTAAGCTCAGAAGCCTCCATCAAGATGTTTAGAAATTAATAAAAAATATGTTTTTAACGATTTTATCAATCATTTTAATGATACACGACTTTTGAGATTGATTGCACGTATTGTACATCATTAAATCGGCCTGCAGCTCAGGCAGTAGCACTTCGGCTTCATAGCCGAAAAGTTGCGTGTTTGATTCTCGCTGGGTAAAATTCATTTTATTTGTTATTAATTGTTTATGTAATGTTTACCAATTATATCCAAATTTAGAAGTATGGACGAGGTTTTTTAAACCTCGTATTTTACTTGATAAACGATGAGTTTTTAAAACAAGATTTTTTTTAAGTGTGTATTGGGAAACACACCTGATTTTTTTGCATCAAATAAATTTTTGCTTCTTAAAATACGAATTATGAATACCGTCTTCACCAGAATGATAGTTTTTTGCTTTTCAATTAGCTTACTAAAAAAATGTAAAATGTTGACGGGAAAATCCGGACATTATATTTATAAACATTTTAATAAATAAAAAAATTAGATCAAAAAGCGCAGGCAGGGATGCAGACATTAAGACGAAGCGCTACTGTCTGAGCCAAATTAATTCCGAATTATTCTTTAATCTCCTCTAAAAAGTTCTATAGAATTTATCAAAAAGCAGGTCCGTAATTATAACTGATTTTTTCTCATATCCGCTACGTCGCGTCAGAACGAATTCGGTAACTTTTTTTTTTAAAAAACCTATTTCTCTGTAAAAACAGATGAATTCGCAAGGAGCGACCTATAAATATTTACCAATTTATTTCTGCTTCCACGCGGTTTATTTTGAACCCATAATGTATGAAAAAATCGAAAATGCAAATTGAAACTCAGATTTTTTTTTTTTTTTGAATATCCCTAATATATGTATTAGGGTATGCTGAAAACAGTGAAGTTTCGAATTGAATGGCACGACTTGCATTTTAAAATATTTACTACAAATTTTTTCATCGTTCGAAGTTCAGTACCCGAACGATTCTCGGTTACCTGAAACAGCAGCAGTGTGTCACCTGCGTTATTTTGTAAATTTCCTTAACTAAACATTTATTAATCTAGTTCAGATGATAAGCACGTGTTCTGAAATCCATGATGAATCTTTTATAACAAATTTCAACGTAAAATATAAATTTTAAGTGTACTTAAAAGTTTTGCAAAGTTCATGATTTTTGTCCATTTACAACAAAAACAGCTGTTTTCAATGGTCGAGTTTGTCAATCAAATTTTAACTTTTTAAAGAGACTATTCGAAAATCATTTTTGAATTCATAAAGAAATGATGTTTCGAATAGGGGTAATGAGTAAACATTAAGTTCTTTAAATTGAAAGTTGAAAATAAAAACATATTTTCCCATGTTAAAATGACGAAAACTTCATAAGAAATTCTAATGAAAGTCGCACTATATAATTATTGTTAACAAATTTTCTTAAAAAAAGACTTAGGGTTTTATTACTCTCAAAAATAATCTATCTCTTAGGTACGTACGAAATTCGAAACTTCGCTGTCCTTGTCCGTATATTGTCTCTAAAAAAATGTCACGTAGTTGTTTCTAAATAAGAGTTTCTTTCAATTTAACTGTAACACAACATATTTTGGTTTTAGACTACTATGACACATTACCATGGTGTATTAGTAAGCTAGCCTGATATCAAATGAATTTTGTGAAAAATTCCAGCGTTTTTCAAATTATGGTTAAAGGCAGATGTTGAGTGAAAATTTTTTGTACTTCTTCATGATGATTTCGGAAGCGCCTTTGGTGAAAAGCCTGTAGCCACCACCTTCCCTGGGAACAACAGTAGACATGCTCTTCCTAACGCTGTTGAAAGTGTACACTCGTGTGAAAGTTTCTTCGGGGTTATCGTCTCGCACTGTTTGATAACTTTTGCCCAGGGCCAATACAAACCCCAATAAGGCACATTCGGTTTTATTGCCGACTTGCATCGCCAATTCACTAGGGTCTTGTGAGGGCATAATTCTGGACGTATATGCCGAATTAATGGAGATAGCTTGGATTAACAAATTGCCAACATGGCTTGGAATATCGGAGAAGCTAGATGTTTTGCTCATCTTCTCGCATAAGTAAGACTGAACCACAGTCATTCTATTGGTCGTCAAAGTTCCAGTTTTGTCCGAGCAAATAGCGGTAGCATTACCCATAGTCTCACAAGCATCCAGATGTCGCACCAAGTTATTATCCTTCATCATTTTCTGCAAAAGACAATGAAGTAATGAATATCTAATTTCAAATTATTTAATAGTCCGCGTTCGAAGTGTTTTAATTAAATAGAAGTCATTTTAAAGATTACCTTGACTGAATACGCAAGAGACAGAGTAACAGCAAGAGGAAGACCTTCAGGTACAGCAACGACGAGCACTGTCACACCGATGATCAGATGCCTTACCAGATCATTAGCGTAAGTATTTTTCCACTCCTTCTTTTCAATGACAAAATTTTTAACACAAAATTGAATGACTAGAATTACAACTGTGAGTACTGCTATTGTTGAACCGGCGTAACCAATTTGAATAGCTAGTTTTGTAAGTTTGGCTTGGAGAACACTTTTTTCTTTCTTGTTGGACTCTTCCGAGGAAGCTGGGGCTGAAACTTGATGATGTTCTCCACTTTCATGTTTTCCAGCATTACCTCCATGACTGTTTCCAGTGACTTCTCCAGCTTCATCCCCTTTTTTAATAATATAATTCATTAATTATTTATACGTACATATATATATATATATATATATATATATATGGTAAACACATCATCGAGCGCAAAGCGCGAGATAAATATATTATCGAGCGCGAAGCGCGAGAACCAACAGTCGCGCGACGTAGGCGCGCTTAAACTTGCGAGCCGCGCGCGAAGCGCGCAACGAGAATGTACCCGCGCAGCGGGCAGATTTTTTATATTTTTAATTAACTGAAAAATCTATGTTACAGACTTCTATTTAATAAAAAATAATTATATTATTTAATTATTGAAGATTTTTTATAAAAAATAGACGATCTGTCTAGAAACTAGACTCAAGGCGGTCTAGACAGAAACAGTTAAGCGCCACGAAATTTTTTCCAAACAGGATTCCAACAATGTAATTGAAACATCCGGGGTAGATATAAAAAATTTATTTTTGATTCCTGGTGGAAATTTTTTGATAATTCCTCAAATAGCTTACGAATGTTCAAAAAACAAAACTATAAAGAATAAAATTTTAATAATTTAAATATTTATAAAAAACGTGTTAAATTACTTTTAAATTTGCAATTGAATTTATAGAGGAGAAAACATGCTTTATTCATAAACTCCTTGAAATTAAATAATACATCTTTCGACCTCTATAAATTACTATTTAAAGTTTCTGGCCAGAAGCTTTTTATTGAGAAGACTTGATAGTGAATATGATAAAATATGACATTTTTGAAAGTTTGTCTCATATAATTTATTTTGAAGGTGAATTGAAAGACGCACAAAATTTCTAATTTTTATGAAAAACTTATTGTAAATCAAGTGTATACATATAAACATCAATTTGAAGGTTAAAGTATCTTTCCACAATTTCAAATATATGTAAATCTAGGTAAAAGAATTTTTAAAATTTATTATTTAAATTTATATTTTAAATTTAATATTTACAATTTATTTACGACAAATTTATTAAAAAGTGATTTTTCATTGATGAGCCAACGTCAAAAATGTATTACCATTTGTAAAAATGGGACCTTTTATACGGTTAAGGGAATATGCAATTTTTTTAAGATTCGAGTTATAAAAAAAAAGTATTTCAAGTAACTTTGACTACTTGGATTCTATGTTATGTTTCTTGAACTGAAAAAAAAAATTTTTATTTCAAAGTCCTGGACACCTTTGTTCCATTGATTATTATTATTATTATTGAATATATTATTCAGATTTTAATAATTGGATAGGACCATCATTTTAGACCCATATTTTCACCCTAATATACACCCTATCTCTAAATTTAAATCCGTGGAAAGAGGGTCACTGATCCAAATCAGTGACGACTGTCCACCGATTAATTAGTGATTAGATTACTGATTTCATTAAGTGACCTACTTATAACTGATTAAAATGTAGAGATAGGTTCATTTAAAGGAGTTGGTAAAATATGAACAATTTTGCTGAATAACATAAGCGCTTCAACCTCATTTTGTAATAGCTTAGATAATAAAAATATCGATAAGGCAATTACGCCCTTTTTCTATGCGACAGCAATCATTATTTCTATAAAGGCCTTCGTTATTTCCTCGTATGACGATTGATACCATAATTATGAAATAAAATAATAACTAATATTTTCTGTGCCCCGAAAATAATTTTAAAAATATATAAATAAAAATATAAAAGAAAATAAGAAACGCATAATTCACTCTACTTGCCGTGATGCATTTCTTTATCAAAATAGCAGGTGCAGCAAGGAAACAGTCACGCAGTAGATACGGCATGTATAGTCAGACCGCGCAAGAAATGTCAAGTTTATAAAACAAACTCTCTTATCTCTTATGCAGTTTAATTTTCCAGAATTTTTTTCCAATAAAAGTTCAATGCATGAAATAAGGTTATATAGACATTATATGTTAAACAAAAACCTATTACTGTAACTAGTTACTTTTTTTTGTAACGATAGTGGTAACAAAGTTACTATACTTGCAAATAAGTACCGAATTGGTGACTTGTTACATTATTTTCAGTAACAGTAACTATAAAAATCGTTGCTTTTTTAGTTACTTTCAAAATGTAGTTCACAAGTCTTTTATTATGACAATCAATACATTTTATTGCTTATTTTGCAACTATTTTTTTTACTTTCACTATTCAAATTGTGTTGGCTATTTTTTAAAAGATTCTTTAGTACGACAGGAATCATATTAAACTGAAGAAGGGCTAGATTAAACGACGTAGCTTTCGAAAAATTATTGCTGTTAAAAATAAACAAAGAGCGCACACGGGGCTGTCACAGCCTACTTAAAAAAAGTGAAAAAGTGACTTATTTCAACCGGAAAAGTGACAAAAGTGACTAATGTTCTTTTAAGTTCAAAAGAATCCAAAAGTCATTAAAAATAATTCGATGAAATTTATCAGAATATAATAATACAAAAAAACAACAATGAATTCACGTCTCGAAGACGCGAACAAATATATCAGATACATTACTTTTGTATTTCCAATATGTATTTTACCATTTTTCCTCATATGAAGAAAATAAACAATATATTTATTTAATTTATACATCGATATTGCTAGATGGAATATGCTGTCATGGAAGGTACGTCAACAGATCATCCGACAAGTCTCAAAGACGTAAACAAACATGTTGGATACAGTAATGTAGTATTTCTAATATGAGAAAAAGTTTTCTTATATAAACACAACACACCAATTTATTTGAAAGTTCGATAATCGGTACTGGTGGGTAATAAAAGGTTCAACAATAAGTCGATCGATGTGTCTCGAAGACGCGAACAAATACACGATATATAGTATTGTTGTATTCTGAATGTCAAAAAAGTTTTTCTCGTATAAACAGAATAAATCATTGTTTTAAAATTTCATAAATCGGTACTGGTGGTTCATAAAATATTCAACAAAAGTTCGATCGATGCGTCTCGATGACGCGAACAAATACACAAGATATAGTATTGTTCTATTAAGAATATGAAAAAAGTTTTTCTCATATAAACAGGATAAATCATTGTTTTGAAATTTCGTTAATCGGTACTGTTAGGTCATGAAAGTTTCAACAATGGATCGCTCGATGCGTCTCGAGGACACAAACAAATACACTAGATATCTTATTGCTCTATTTTTAATATCAAAAACGTGTTTCTCATGTAAACAAGGTAATTTTTTTTAAACCTGTAAAATGAAAAAACACTCCTAAATAGTCGATCTAGAAAAAAGTTACATATACACACGGACATTTTAAACAAAATTGTATTTTTGTGCTCCTGGGGTCGAATTATATCGAACTATGTTAGAAAAGTAGTTTTGAAGATTTAGGTTATTACAAACCTCCCTACATCAGGAAGAAATAAACAAAAATTTATAAAATCGATTTAATTGAGTCAAATGGAGTGGATTTAAAAAGAATTCAAGGGAACTCAAGAGAATGTGAACACATTTATGAGAATTTGAAAGAAGATCATTGATCAAATTTTCAAAAACAAAAAATTTCAACAGAATTTAAGTGAATTGGAAAACAAAAATTAAATTCGAGCGAATTTAGATAAATTCAAGGAAAATAAGAAGAATTCGATGGAATTCAGTAAAATTCAAGCGATTTGAAAACAATACAGAAATATTTAAAAAATTCATTAAATTCATTAAATTTTGAATAAAATGAGGAAAATTCAAGTGAGTTAAAAAGAATTTAATGAAATATTTGAGAATTTGAGGTGAGTTCAAAAGAATTCAGCTTGAATTAAAAAAATTTCAAGATTATTTAAAAGAATTCAGGATAAATTAATAAGAATTCAGGGTGAATTCCAAATAAACTCAAATGAATTTTAAAAAATCCAATATATTCCATTGATTCCAGTAATAAATTGGAATGGCTTGAGAAGAATTTAAGGGAATTCAAGAGAATTCGATGAAAATCATACAAAATCAAGATAAATTAATAATAAATCAAATTAATTATCTTTGAAGCATTTTTTTGTAGCCAAGGGCTTTTATTATATGTAAATGTCCAAACAGGATGTACATGTGAGAATTTAATCTATCTAATAATTTAAGTAGATAGAACAAAATTCTTTAAATTCAAGACTTTAAAAAATAACTATATAGTCACTTTTTCTTAAAAAAGTGGTTTGAGAAAGAAAAGTGACTAAAAGTGACTTAAGATAGAAATAAGCGTTGATCATTTTCCTTAGCATATATTTCTCTCTCACCCACACACACGCGCATACACATATATATATTTCTAAAATACAAAAGTAACTAAAAACTAAAGTTTTCATTTTGATCATTTTAAAAATACAAATTTACAGAAAATACAAAATCACAAAATAATACGAACCATTTTTAAAATACAATGTCAAATCAGACAAAATCAAATTTTGTATTTGAAATGGTAATTTTTGGAGCTGGAAAAGGGAACGAAAAATTTATGTCGCAGAGCCCTTTTCCAGCTTTATGATTTTTTTACAAAAATTGTCAGAATTATTTTATTTGAAAATTTATTATCAAAAAGTCTTCTCTTTTCATGCATCTACTTTGAATCATGTCGATAAAAAAAAGTGTTTCTATTTAAAACAGATCTTTCAAATATTATAAATGAGCATAACTTCCTTACTCTTCAATAAAATGTGTCAATATTATTGGTCAATCGATTCGCATCGAATCAAGGAATTTTTTCCGTTATTGCATCAATTTTCAATTATGCATTACCATAGCTTCCTTACTGTTCAATGAAATGTATAAATATTATAAGTCAATCTCGATACGTCTCGAATCAACACATCTTTTCTATTCTCACATCAACTTTAAATTATGAGAATGAGAAAATTTTCACAATAAAAATCGATTTTTAATATAATATAAATGACCATAACTTCCTTACTCATTGATAAAATGTATCAATGTTATAGGTCAATCGATTCGTCTCGCACCAAGGAATCTTTTATACTCTTGCATCAACTTTGAATTATGTTAATGAAAAAAGTTGTACTATAAAAAACCGATTATCAAAATATATAAATTACCATAACTTCTCTACTCATTAATAAAATGTATTAATATTATAGGTCAATCGATTCGTCTCGAACCAAGGAATCTTTTATGTTCTTGCATCAACTTTGAATTATGCTAATGAAAGAAGTTTTACTATAAAAAACCGATTTTTAAAATAATATCAAGTGTTAAAAAAAATGCAATAAATATTTTTAGCAATCAAACAACCGTTTTCAAGTTATCGTGTTCACAAAAAAGTGTGACATCCATACACACGCACACATTTATAAACACATAAACACATCCGGACAATTGCTTAGAACATTGTATTAGACATTTTTGAATTGAGGAAGGTTTAATAAAATGAATTTGAAACTTTTGGAAAATTTTACCATTACAAAGCTTCCTCTATGAGGAAGCAAAAGTGACTAAGCAAAACTTACATTTTGCAACAGTAACGATAATGATAACTAATTACTTTTAAAAAGTAACTTACCCATCACTGATTCAAAGCCTATATAATTCTATTATGATTCAGAATAAAAAATCACCGCATATTTTCATTTTCCTAAATCAAAATATAATTAATTGTGATTTAAATCAGGTCTGCACAACTTTTTAAAATTGAGAGTACCCAAAAAATCAGTAATAATAAATTGTACGTAATAAAAGCACGACTCTGATGAACCTTTCTCCACATTCATAAAATACGCAATCTATAGCGCAGTACAATGCTTTACGTTGAAGTGAATTATAAATATTAGGAAGCACATTTATAAACGTCAATGATTAGCTATTATAATTAAAAGAAAAACATTAAATAATTTAACTTTAAATGCCACTTTGCGGCAAGCGAGAAACCGGATTGGAAGTACGTAATACCAAGGTGGAAAAATTATACATAATGGGAAATATTATATACTAGCAATATTTTACGCGCGCTACAGCGCGCAGGAAATATTGCATTGCCAATTACTAATATACAAATCTAATACAAGATTATTATTTATTATTAAAAAAGGATCTTAGAAAATAAGAAATCTACCTCGAAAATATTCAGTTTCTAACGAACATTTTTACTTTCATATTAATCATATATTAAATCTTTCTATTATAGAAATAAAATTGTGTAGAAAATAATGTTATGAGTGAAATGAGTTTCGAGTCTATCTAAAGAATTAATTGAATATATAAATTGGTACAATTATTTTAAAATTCAAACCCCTTATTTTTACAATCTATTTATAAAATTTGAATTCTCACCTACAAAAAATTCGACGCAGTCAACTTATAAATTTTGCATATAGTTTTATGAGTGATATGACTGTTGTGTCAGTCTACAGTTTATCAAATTTTACAATTACTATCTGCATTTGCATTATTAAAATATATTAATCATACCAATATTTTTAATTTGTAAATTATTTTTGAATTTAAAAACAAAATAATTAAAAAACAAAATCATCAGAATGTAAAAATCAATCAGAATGTATTAGCTGCGAACAGAAACAACTTCATACTGCGAACACTTGTCGATTATTATTAGTAATAATAATTTTCGTTGGTTTTATATATATTTTTTATAAAACAAATTAAAATTATACATAATTTTTTCCACTGTGTATAAACTATATACAATTTTTTCGCCTGGGTAGTGGGAAATATTATATATGATTTTAATTTCCTTTATGTTTTGTATAAAACAAATGAAAATTACACATAATTTTTTCCACTATAAATAAACTATATATCATTTTTCCTCCTGGACACACTTCAATCGCCTTTTTATCGGAAAAACTTTGCATGCTGGTAAGAAATCGATACTACGTGACATTTTTAGCAGGATTGTAAGTTCCTCACAACACGAAGAATTGCCAATAAATTACTTGCAAATTCATTCATCGTCATATTTTACTGAATTTATGAGCAAAAAAATATCAACCTCTTCATCATTCTATAGATTGGAAACTTCTTAAGGAAAAATACGAAATGTCGTTAAAAAAATTGTTCACTCCTCAAGGTACATTTCAAATTGTCGTGAAACGACACGTTAACTACGTCAATGCTCAGCTGTCATGTAACCTACTTCCTCATTTCAAAAATAATTACAATAATTACGGTTAAAAACACAATCTTTTACATCAATTTCGCTGTGGTGAAATAAAGTGACTTTAATTATGTGCGCCGTTATATTAAAATAGCATAAAAAAAACACGCAACAGGTTTTTATACTCTATAAAATATTAGGTCTACAAATTAATTCGGTGCCTTTATTTTTATTTCTTGTAACTCTTGGTGAAACTTGAATTTTTTTCCATCTTAAGGTAAGTTTTAAAGAGCGAACCTTAAACTTCAAAACACAGTCTAATAGGTGGCGGCCCTGCGGGCTTAAACTCAAAAATCATTAGTGAATACAAAATGGCGTCCGACAAGGGGCATTTAAGATACTGCGTTCTTTTTTCATTCCAATTTAAAAATCACCATTGTGAAATCTCTGAAACCACTTTTTACACGTTTTATGTGTCACCGCACTTTCTCCTAATGCTGACCAAATGATTTCGGTCGCCTCAGCTGAATTTTTTTCAATTGGAATGCAAAAAGAATGCAGTGTCTTAAATGTTCCTTGTCGGACACCGCTGTACTCAATAATGGTTTTTGAGGTTAAGTCCGCAGGGCCGCCACATATTATATTGTGGTTTAAACCCACTAAAACTACCTTAGGACGGGAAAAAATTGACGTTTGGCCAAGAGTTACAAGACGTCGAAGTAAAAGCACCATATTAATTTGTTGAACTGATAAAAGTCACCATTTTTTTTTGTAAACTGTTCAGTTTCGGTAAATTGTAACATCTTTTTTAAGGAAGAGTAATATGAAAATATGTTATAAGGGACCGTCCATAAACTACGTTACCAATTTCAGGGGGGCGACCCCAAAAACTACGGTTGGTAACAGGGATGGGTGTACGAACTTGGATAAAATTAAGTACGTATCCTGATGATAAATTTAAACAAATTTTGCGAATTTTACGAAAAATGAGTTGTCTGAAGATCACTTTCATATTTCAGACTTCACAATCTTTCCCCTCTTTTCCCATTATTTTTCCCCTAATTTCTAAAAACTTGCCCTTTTCTCGTTGTTTTCTCTCAATTGCGATCTGAATTAAAAGAACCTAATAAAACAATCTAACCATTCGTTCAGAAATCATCTTTTGAGTTGAGTATTGAACTCTTTTGTTGCAATTTCATTTTTTTCGGATTTATCATTTTAGTTGAAAATTCATCTTTTCGGTTGAAAATTTAAATATTTTGTTGAAAGATAGTGTATTTTGTTGAAAATAAGTTTTTTGGTAGAAAAAGAATCTTCTTGGGTAAAAATTAATCGTTTTTTGTTAAAAATGCAACTGTTTGGTTGAAAATTCATCTATTTTGATTAAAAATTGTTTTGATGAATTTAAAATTTATTTCATTAATTTGATAAATTTAATAATTTAATAAATTTAAATGATTGATTAATTATTTAACTTGGGGAGGCCACTTTACAAGATTAATTTTCTAACCAAAAAGACGAATTCAGATAAATTTTAATTTTATCAAATTGTTTTGTTGAAATTTAGTCTTTGTCGTTTGAAAATCAAGCACTTGGTTTAAACTTAAACTAATTTTTTTTTTAATTAATTGTTTTGTAGAACATTTATTTTTTTGGTTGAAGATTCAACTCTTCGGTTCAAAATTTAAATCTTTGTTGAAAATTCAAAAATTTGTCTTTTTGGTAGAAATATAATCTTCTTGGTTTGAAATTCATTGTTTTTGGTTAAAAATGCAACTGTTTGGTTGAAAATTCATCTTTTTTGATTGAGAATTCAACTATTTTGTTGGAAGTTCGTTTTTTCATTAAAAAATCAACCACTTGGTTTACAGTAAAACTACTTTGTAAAAAAATGCATTGTTTTGTAGAAAATTCTTCTTTTTAGGTTGAAAATTCAGCAATTTAGTAAAAAATCAAACTATGTGGTTGAAAATTAACTTTTAAGCTAAAAATGCAACTATTTTGTTAAAAAGTCATCTTTCTTGGTCAAAAATTCAACCACTTGGTTAAAAGTTGAATTAAGTTATTAAAAATTCATTTCTTTGGTTGAAGAATCATCTCTTCGGTAGAAAATTCAACAATTTGACAGAAAATGCATGTATTTTGTTAAAAATTCGATGTTTTTGGTGGAAAAATAATCTTGTTGGTTGAAATTTTGTCTTTTTGATTGAAAAATTAACTACTTGATTCAAAGTTTAACTACTTTTTAAAATATGCATTTTTTGAAGATTCATCCATTTAGTTAAAAGTTCACACTTTCGGATTAAAAATTGAACTGCTTTGTAGAAAATTCATTTTTTAGGCTTGAAAAATCAACTATTTAGTAAGAAGTTAAACTATTTGGTTAAAAAATTACCTTTTTTGTTAAAAATACAACTATTTTGTTACAAATTAAACTATTTTTAAGAAGATTTAACTAGTTGGTAGAAAATTAACTGTTTGGTTGAAAATTTAACTAATACGTTGAAAATTCGAGTTTTTTGTTTGATTACAAATTAATTTTTTTATTTCAAAATTTAACTAGGGTAGACCACCCTACATTAGATAGTGATCCTACAGTAGATAATCATGAATTTAAAGTCGTAATGTATGTAAAATATTTTATTTAATGTAAATAATAGGTAAGACATGATACGTAGTAATATATTAAAATTAGAATGGATTATTTTACTTATATTTGTGCTTATAATTAATGATTATCTATTGTAGGGTGGGAAAATCATATATTTTGTTGAAAATTCGTCTTTTTGGTTAGAAAATGAATCTTTTTTGTTGGAAATTCATTTATTTAGTTAAATTTAAAATTTACATTTTGTCAACAATTCTTTTTTTCCTTTAATTCAACTGGTTGAAAACTGAAAATTCGTCTTTTGGTAGAAAATTCATCTTTTATGGTAGAAAAGTTCTTTGTTGAAAAATGAACTTTTTAGTTGCGAATTCATCTTTTCGGGTTGAAAATTCTATTGTTTTTGGTTGAATTTTTTTTTCTATTCGATCAGTTAGTTGAAAATGAACTTTCTTAAAGAAAATTCAACTGTCTTCGAAAAAATTCGTCTTTTTGCCTTAAAAATTCAACTTTTTGATTAAAAGTTCAACTGTTTTCTGAAAAGTTTGTTTTTTTTTGGCTTGAAATTTCAACTGTTTTTGATTGAATTTTAATTTTGTTTGAAAATTCGATAATTTGGTTGAAAATGCATCTTTGTAGATAGAAAATTCAACTATTTTGATATAGAAAATTAATTCTTCTGGGTTCAAAATGAACTTTTTTGATAAAAATTAAACTGTCTTGAAAAAAAGGTCGTCTTTTGGCTGGAAAATTTAGCTATTCGGTTAAAAGTTCAACTATTTATTTGAAAATTCTTTTTTTTTGCTTGAAAGTTTAACTATTTGGTTGTGAATACAACTGTTTCGTTATAAATTTATTTTGTTGAAAATTCGTCTTTTTCGGTTTAAAATTCATCTCTTTTAGCAGAAAATCTTTTTTAGTTGAAAATTCAACTATTTTGTTGAATATGTAATATACTCCGACATAAAATCTCAGGAATTTAAAGTATTTCATATTGAATCAAATATTATATTTACATTAATTTTTTTAAGAATTTATTGGGCGCGCGACTGTTGGTTCTCGCGCTTCGCGCTCGATAATTTAATTTCCTCGAGCTACGCGCTCGGTCTTTGTATTTCCCCCACATTTGTGGGCAGGCCTTTTAAAATTACAGGTTAAAGCATCGACAACTGTAATTTGCTGACTGTGAATTCTCTTTTGTTAAAGCTCCTTCGGCTTTAACGAATACATTCTCATCACGTATCTCGTTCTGCGCACTCGATTTTGTCGAAAATGCGAACTTTTCTACATTTTGTTCAACTCTATTATATCAAATGTATATTTTTTATATTATTTATTTCTCAGCTACCCTGAAAAATGTATCATTTCAATAAATTTATATTAATACAATTCATAATATACATGGCTATTGAAACAAAAGTATTTTCATTGTCTTGTTTTTATAATTAAAAAATAGTGCGCACCCTATTAAAACAAAATTTCTTATTGAACATTTTATTGAAACTTGTGTCTTTTTTCCTAAAAGGTTAATTTTTAAATTTTCAAGATATTTTTATAACAAGAGTTTATAACAAATTTGTAGATATCTTTTGGTTGAACAACTTTAGTTTTTTTTTCATTTTTTTCATCTGTTGTTTCGTTTTTCCAAAAATTTAATTTTTTCAGTTTTAATCTTATTTTTTCGATTTAATGAAAATCTACTCGTCCTATCTAAAAATTATTAATAACAAATTTGTAGATCCTTTTTGGTGAAGAACTTTTGACTATTTTTTTTCGTAACTTGTGTCATTTTTCAAAAAATTTTCTTTTCTTATCTTAAATGTTTTTTACGAATAAAAAAACTACGTGTCGTATAAAAAAGTGATTATTAACAAATTTGTAGATTTTTTTGGGTGCGCAATTTTTGTTAACTTTTTTATCGTATTTTGCATAGTTTGACCGCAAAATGTAATTTTTTATTTTACATTATTTTGTGTGCGATGAAAATTTGATTTTTCGATTTCTCGAAAAAATGCAATAAGTCGTTATAATAATCTTGTGAAAATTTCAAAAAGCAACGTTTTTCTTCTCCTGACCTTTCTTTCATATCGTGCGTTGTTCGGTTTAAATGTTCATTTTAGTTTGTTTTTTTGGATTTTGAAAATGCTATAACTCTGATAATTGTCCTTTTATCGAAAAAAGGCATAAGAACAAATTGTTCAAATTTCTAAGTAATGCAAATAGCCATACATAGAATTTTTAAATCTTGAAAGAAAATGGTCTCAAAAATTTTGAAAATGCTTTAACTTTTCGCATTTTTATCCAAAATAGCTGGTTAACGAACTATATATTTCTTTTTGGTCCCAAAACTATGTGCCAAAGCACAATCCAATCCGATTGGTCTTTCAAAAGTTAGCCGGTATACAAACGACGACAGACAGACACCGACGTTAAAACTTCTTTTTCTGACTCAAAGGGCCTCAAAAAGTCGACATTTTATGGAATCCGCGAAAATCAGTTTTCACATAAGACCAGTACTTTCTCATTGATATGAGAATGTAAAAATTACAACCCAATGCAAGGAATATTTCTAAACAGTATTTTTAATATCACCAATATTTGTGCAGCAAAATCTTTTAATTGAATTTTAAAAATAAAAAAAAACGTAAATATTTTTACGAATGCCGTGACAAATGCACACGAACTGTTACAAAAATAATCAAATATCGTCCAATTTGGTGTCACTTAGTACAAAAATAGTATCTTTAATCCCAGTCTGTTCAAAACAGTTAGAAATAGATGTCTCGTGAAAGAAATACGTGGTTTCGTGGTTTAGTAATACATTTTTGATATTTTGGATGTTATATTACAATCATTATATAGCTGTCATATGACGATAAATATTTATTTATGTAATATATTTAATAATTCAAAAATTGTTGCGTAACTGCTACATTAGGATGAATTCACATGACCGAATTTATAACCTTTCTGTTATATAACAGTTACATGATATATATTTTTAAAAATTGGTCTATCTCACAACACCACAACCAAATTATAACATTTGCAATGTGTTACATAATTGCAACAATTTTCTTAAATTTACTGATTAATAAAAAACAGAACAAACTTCCCATTGAAACATGGATGTAACACTGTAAAAAAAACGCAATGGCCGAGAGGGTTTTAAATGCTCTAAATCTATAAAATCTGATCAATAAATAAGGTTCTTACAAAAATGTTATAAATTCATAAAATCAATCCGTTACTAAAACCACCCCAAAACTCCAATCATAAAAAGTTTTGAAAAAAAAACTAGTTACCGTTACCATTTCAAAATTTAAATATCTCTCAGTTACTTTTCTACTTCGATATTGAAAAAAGCGCCATCTAACAGTAGCGCCTTTTTTAGCTAGTTTTCTAATCATTTTTGTGTTTAAAAATTTTTCTTAGCTAGCTTTGAAAAATCTGTTGAACACTTCAGCACTGTGTTAAGCCATTTCGAGCACGGATAGCACTCGGATGGGTGACCATCCACGACCGATAATTGTGTACATTCAATGGTCCCTGTACATCGAATGTCTACCTTCAAACTCGACCATCTGAATGCCGGAGATGGTTTTCTGCAGTTTTCCTTTCCCTTGGCCAAACGTCTAGGCAAATGCGAGTACTTCTAATAAAGTCGGATGCAGCCGCCGGTTATCACTGGCTGAAGGACTAAAATGATAATTTACCAGTTATAAAATTTTTTTTTCAAAAGTTTAACCTTTTTGCAATTTTTGCAATTTATTCAATTTTAAGGTTTTTCTTTTTTCAGTTTGTCAAGTTTCATTTACTCTTTCGAATCCGATGAGAAAAACAAAGAAATGTTGAAAAATAGTGAAGGTATTTCGATTTTTTTAAGTTTCAGGATATATAGTCAACTTACCATAAATTTTAAACCTGGGGCGTTTTTGTATTTCCAGAGAAAAACAATCTATTCTGTCTCACTTTTCTCGCATTTATTTATTTTACTGTTATTTTTCAGTTCAAATGCAAAATATCAGTTGTATGTCAAATTCATGCTGAAGACGGTGTTTTTTTTTTCTAATACAGAAATAGAATTTTGTCTTAATTTTGTTAAAATTATGTTTTTAGTGGTGTTCAATGATGAAATTTTGTAATCCGATATTTTTGATTAATTTTATATACAAATTATATAAATAAATGCCTAGTGTGGAAATTTGAAGGCAACAAGAAATCGTTTCTCTTAATTTTCCTTAAATGATGTCATCAGTGATGTTTGGTGATGAAAATTTGTCATCACATATTTTAAAATAACTTTCTGACGAATTCTGTAAACAAATGCCTTATGTTGACGTTAAGGCTGAGAAAAATAGCTTTTTCTCTTAAGTTTTTTGAATTTATGTCGCTAGTGATGTTTATTCATGAAATTTTGCTATCAGATATTTTTTCTTGATTTTATAAACTAATTCTATAAACAAATTCCCAGTGTGGATGTGTAAATCTAACAAAAATCGCGATATGTTTATATAATTGGCTTACAAAATTAACAAAAAAATATCAGATAACAAAATTTCATGAATAAACATAATTGGCGACATAATTTTAAAAATATTAAGAAAAAAAAGTGAATTTTGTCTGTCTGTGAACGTCCACACTAGGCATTTGTTCACAGAATTTATTAGAAAATTATTTTAAAATATGGGATGACAAATTTTCATCAAGAAACATCACTGATGACATCATTTAAGGAAAATTAAGAGAAAAAAGATTTCTTACTACCTTCAAATGCCCACACTGGGCATTTGTTTATATAATTTGTTTATAAAATTTACAAAAAATATCGGATTACAAATTTTCATCATTAAACATCACTGACAACATAGTTTTAACAACATTAAGAGGAAAGACTATTTCTCTCTCCCTTTAAACGTCCTGACTGGCATTTTTTTCTGTGTAATTTGTTTATAAAATTAACAAAAATATCGGATCACAAAATTTTATGATCACATATCATTTTTTCAATAAAATCAAGTAATTTCAACGCAAAAATGTACTTTGAAAACGAAAAATCCATGATGTAGACTGTTTGTTAATTTAATTTTTTTTATAACAATTGACTTTGCCAGATAATAATTTTTTTCGCTTCCAAACAAGTGAACTGTGAAGCGATTTTTGTCCAATAAAAGTGCTTTTTGTCACACTGTGCACTAGGGTGGTCCAATGATTCGGCTTTCAATTTTTTGTGATCGATCCCCCCCCCACCCTAATTTGTTCGTTTTCCGAAAAAAGAAAATCTGTCTTTTTTTCGAAAAAGTGGAAAAAAGAAATACTTTTTAGAAACTTTTTTCAAATTAAAGTATAGACACCTTTTAAGGAATGTTTCAGGAATCATTTCTACCAAATAACATTCAATTTTGACCCCCCAATCCCCTTTTATTGTGCCCGGAAAATGCCTAAAAAAATGCAAAATAGCAGTTTTCTATCAAACGCATGCTAAAGACGGTATTTTTTAAAAATTTTTCAACATAAATAACTTTTAATCGATAAGTGAAGAGTTTTCAAGTATGTTTAAAATAATTTTGAATTGTTTAAACAGTTATTTTTTGTTCAAACAATTTTTTTCCCCCTGTGAATCGTGAAAGCTATTATTTTCTAGAATTGATGACATATTTTTAAGGATATTAGGTATTTATATCAACAATTTTCATTTGTTTAAAATTTTTGTTTTCTGTTAAGCGGGAAACATTATTATTATCTGAAATAAATGACGCAATTAACGGATGTTGAAAGTAATATTTTTTTCGTACAAATATTCAGCAATTTTTTAAACAATTTTCTTCCATGTAATTCGTGAAAAGTTATTCTTTTCTGCAATTAATGATTCGAAAAAAATATACTTTTCTCCACCTTCCCTGTGAAAAAACGCAAGTGAATGATTATTAGATGTTTAAATAATTGAAAAATATCCCTAACAAAAAATATTATTTTTTATATTCGTTAATTGTGTCATTAATTGCAGAAAAGAATAACTTTTCACACTTTACATGAAAAAAATGGTTTCAAAAATTGCTAAATATCCTTGAGAAACAAATATTACTCTCAATATCTGGTAAGTGTGTCATTGATTTCAAAAAATAAAAACTTTTTACGATTGACAAGAGGCAAAAAATTGTTCAAACAAAAAATTATTGTTTAAACAATTCAAAATTATATTCAAAATACTTGAAAACTCTTCACTTATCGATTAAAAATCATTCATGTTGAAAACATTGAAAAAAATACCGTCTCTATCATGAATTTGATAAAAAACTGATATTTGCATTTTTTTGGACATTTTCTGGGAAAATTCCGGCTATTGGGTGAAAATTATTCCTTGGACATTCCTTAAGAGGTGAATATACTTTAATTCATAAAAAGTTTATAAAAAGTACTTCTTTTTTCCATTTTTTCGAAAACCGAGCTTTTCCCATTTAAAACCCCATGTTAATTTCAAAAGCCTGGGGAATGGATTTTTTCTTTCTGGAAAACAAACATATTTGGTGTTAAAAATTTCACTATTTTAGTAGAATGTTCAACTATTTGGTTGAAAAGCAATTTTTTTGTTGAAAATTCATGTTTTTGGTTCAAAAATGTAACTGTTTTGTAAAAAATTCGTCTTTTTGGCTTGAAAATATACCAATTTAATGGACATTTTTTTTCTTTCTTGGTTCAAAATTCGGATTTTTCGATTTAAAATTTATATATTTTGGTAAAAAAAAATCTCATTTTTTGTTGTTGAAAATTTAATTATTTTGGTACGAGCGACCACGTTCGTTCAGAAGAATCTAAGTTGCGATGCGCAGTTTCGTGGAGAAGGGGTAGATTGGGGATGCGCATATCATTACTTAGTTCTCTAGAGGACTAAATGCCACATTACTTCGCTGTAACTTCACCAATCTAATAAAGACCAGCTTAGATTCTTCTGAACGAACTTGTAAGTCGCAAGTTCCGGCGCGGATAATGGGGAAAATCTTTTATAGTTGAAATAATATCAGCTATCATACTTTTTTTGAGAATTCATCTATTTTGATTAAAAATTCATGTATTTTGTTGAAAATTCCACTATTGTTTGAAATTTAAACTATTTGGTTGAAAAATAACTTTTTTACTAAAAATTTATATTTTCGGTTTGAAAATGCAACTGTTTTGTAGCAAATTCGTCTTTTTTGTTTGAAAATTAAACAGTTATGTGGAATTTTTGTTTCTTTCTTGGTACCAAATTCTGCTTCTTCGTTTCAAAATCTATCTCTTTTGGTAAAAAATATCTCATTTATTTTGGTTAAAAATTCAACTATTTTGGTAGAAAATTAGACTGATTCAGTTGAGGATTTTTTGGATAAATTCAAATATGTTTGGTTTCAAATTAAAATCTTTTTTGGTAGAAATCATATATCAACTTTTATATTTTTCGTTTAGGATTCATCTATTTTGGTTGAAAATTCATGTATTTTGATAAAAATTAAACTATTTTGGTAGAATGTTGAACTATTTCGTTGAAAAATAACAAACATTTTTATTATAAATTCAACTCTTTTCTTGAAAAATGTTGTTATTGGATTGACGATTTATCTTTTGTGGTAAAAAAATGTTTAGTAGAGGGTTCAGCTATTTTTTTTTAATTTAACTATTCAATTGAAAGTTGAACTACTTTGTTAAAAATTCAGTTCTTTGGTTGAAGATTCATACTTTTAGTTGAACATTCATTTTTTGGGTAGAAAATTTAACTGTTTTTTTCAAATTCGTTTTCTCTTCTTGAATAGAAAATTCAAATATTTTGGTAGAAAGTTCAACTGTTAGGTTGAAAATTAACTTTTTTGTTGGAAATGTAAGTCTTTTGTTAAATATCTTTTTAGTTGAATGTCTTTTTAGTTTAAAAATGGTAGGTAATTCAACTACTTGCTTGAAAGTTAACTTTTGTGTTGAAAATTAACATTTTCTACATGAAAATTCAACCCTTTGATTGAACATTCATGTATTCTGTTAAAAATTCAAATAATTTGGTAGAAAGTCCAACTGTTTGGTTGAAACGTATTTTTTGTGTTGAAAAATCATAATTTTAGCTTGAAAATTCAACTCTTTTGTTCAAAAGTGTTCTTTCTGTTTGGAAAATTCATTTCTTCCGGTAAAAAATGGCATAATTTTTGGTTAAAAATGCAACTGTTTGGTTGAAAAAAGTGACTGAGAAATCTTTCTTGGTTGGAAATTCAACATCTTAGTTATTTTCATTTTTAAATTATAAAATTAAGGAATTGAAGAAAGTAACTTTTTACGTAACTTAAAGTTACTTTATCTAGTAACTATAACTAGTTACAGTTACAAGTAACGTAATTGTAACTAGTTATTGAACAAAAAAATTAAATTACCTAACACTGATCCCTATTAGCAAAAAAGTACTCTCTAAATCCGAATTAGTAGAAATTTTACTAATGCAATTAGTAGCATTGTATCTGACTGTTAAATTACTCAGTAAAAAATAGAGACAATCAGTTCGACGGTCAAGGAAGTCTTAGCCGCGAGTTTTACTTGAACTTATCAATAATTGAAGACCCTACGATGTTTGCTTAAAAAGTTTCGAAATCATTGACTCAGCCTGATCAGTTGCAAATGGAATCATAATAATTCTCGATAAAAAATTATAGAATTTATTATGGATGTACACACCTATGAATTTTAAGGCACTTATCTGGATTGAAAAGTGCTTTAGGGCACCTGCAAAGTTGCCGAAAATTCAGGTAAAATTTCTTGATATCGATGTATTGAAAATTGAACTACTTCCTTCACAGTTGAACTACTTCGTCACAACTTCAGTTACGTTGCTTGGAGATTCATAATTTTGGTTGAAAATTCATATCTTTTGTTGGAAATGTAACTATATTGTTTCAAATTGGTTTATTTTTGGGACAGAAAATGCAAATATTTTGTTAGAAAATTGAATTGTTTCGTTGAAAAATAATTTTTTTGTGGGAAATTTCACTCTTTTCTTTAAAATTCGTCTGTTTGGTTTGAAAATGGTAATAATTGAACTATTTGGTTGAAAATGAACTTTTCTGTTTACAAGTCATATTTTCTGTTTCAAAATTCGACTATATGCTTCAAAATTCTTTCTTTAAAATTCGTCTGTTTGTTTTGAAAATTACGAAAATTGAACTATTTGAAAGATAATAGTTACATTTTCAAAAAAAGAAATAAATTTTCAGCTACAATTATGAATCTTCAAATAAAAAAACCAAGGTTTTAAGAAAGTAGTTTAACTTTGAAGTAAATACTTTATTTTTCAACCGGAAAAGACGAATTTTCAAAAGAAGCTGAATCCTCAGTAAAATCAGATTAATTTTCTACGAATATGGTCGAATTTTTAACGAAAATAAATGAGATTTTTTTACCAAAAGAGATCAATTGTGATTCGAAGAAGCCGCATTTTGAACCAAGAAAGGCAAAAAGAGTAATTTTCTTGAAAGCAGTTGAATTTTCAGACGAAAAATATGAATTGTCAACACATAGATTATCTTCTCCACCAAATATTTGAATCTCGTACCCAAGAAAGATCAATTTTAAAAGAAGCAGTTCAGTGTCAAAGCAAAATAACATTTCAACACAATTGTAGAATTCACAAGGAAATAATGAAGCAAAAAATAAATAAATTCAACCAAAATTTCAAGAAAAAAAAAGACAAATTGTAGAACGAAATTGGAACCAAGACAGTCAAAAAAGTCCCCTAAATTCTTGAAGTTTGAAGTAAAAAAGACGAATTTTCTACAAAACAGTTGCACAATCAATCTAACAATATGATTTTTCAATAAAAGAAAAACTTTTCAACCAAATAATTGAACTTTCTGCCAATATAGTGGAAAGTGTAAAGGAACGCATGATTTCTCAACCAAGTTCAACATGCTCAACCAAAATAGATGAATTCTCAGCGGAAAATTTAATCGTTTATTTTAATTCAACTACAAAATATTTTAATTGGAAATCAATTACAGTTGAATTCCACCAAAGAAGACGAATCTTCAACAAAATAGTTGAAGTCTGACCCAAATCTGATTCATTTAATACGAAAATAGTTGAATTTTCAACCTAAAAAATTACATTGTTTTACCAAGAAAAATACATTTTGATACAAAAGCGTCCAATTTTGAACCAAGAATTGACTGCAACCAAAAAAGACGAATTTTGACCAACCAACAGAGATTAATTTTCTACCCAAAACTAACCCATAAATCTTTCGATCAAGTATAATTATGATTGTCTTATGTCAGCAAATGTGAGTAATTCCTTGTATGTACACGATTTCTATTAAAATGCAGTTACCTGTCGCATTCGCATTCTTGATCACATTGCATTTTGCAGTAGCATAATTATACCTCTAAATGTATATTATAGAATTGTATTAAAAATGTACCACGAAGAATTTGTGATGAAACTTCTGCTGCAAGTAATGTAACCGTCCACGGTAATAAAGATCGAGTACATTCCAACGGAAAAAGTATAAACTTTAACAACAATGAATAATGTAAATATGAAAGTAAAGCGATTTTGTTATTTAATTTTGTAGAATAATATTCAGCTTTATTACAACGTTCCGCGATAATTAGAAGCTGAGAACGTGACTCCGTTTATTACTGTTTATAGCAGAATAAGTTATTATTTTACCTGAAAGTAGTTGATGCCAATTTGTTACACAAGACTTACACTATTGATGTACTAATTTGAAGAACACCTTCTTTTAAATTACTGAAGATAGAACAGGTGAAAGGAAAAATGGAAAAAAGAATGAAAAATGCGCATAACTTGGTGAATATAAACATTTGAATAAAATATTCCTCAGTAATGTTGGAGTACACCTGCTGGGGAGTATTTTTTCTCTCTTGAAAATTTTCGAAAAAATGACTTGCTGTACATAAAACAGCTTTTGATTGCTATCGTATTTCATCAATCGATGTTTTCTCTAAATGTATCAATTTTATCAAAAAATGATATGAGAATAAAAATATGCATCTTTCGAAGTAGACCAACTTTTGTTCGAAACTTTTTCCTGTAAAATCAATACCAAGAAATTTTACCTGAATTTCCGGCAACTTTGCAGGTGCCTGAAAGCACTTTTCAATCGAGATAAGTGCCTTAAAATTCACAGGTGCTCTTTATATGTCATCTTCTTCATGGATACAAATTTTCAAGCTATCCGAGTCACTGCAATTAACCATAAAAATTCGAACCTTTGCCAGGTCGCCAACGCTCACCTCTTTCACTCAGACATTTAAGGCACGCATTTTTACGTTCGTCCGAGTAAGTCTAACCTGTCAGGTGAAAAATTGTTCTTTTTCCGATAATTACACTATTTATGTCATGGGCTCTTGGTCTATGATGTGTACATCACCCACGCTGTATTTAGGTACTTTTTCGCGGCCAGCTTCTTTTAAAAATCGTCGCTGTATATTTGCACAAGCTACAGTAGCATTGTGAAGATTGGCTAGAGAACATCAATGTATCGATGAATATTGCAGTGCGTGAAGTAACGCCACATACGCTACTTGAGAGTATGGTTGAAACATTCAACAATGGCGGCCTTTATACTTGGATCAGGTGTAACGCGAAATTGTATTTCACGATCTGGCAAAAATTTTCAAAAAAGCTTTACCGATAAATTTCTTTTACTTTACCACTCTGTAGGTAAACTCCCTAGTAGCAAGATAACTGGAGACTGGCGCCAGCTGGGCGCCAGAAAAATAAGAATCTGTTTGCTGCCTGGCGCCCGGCTGGTTCCGCTTTGGCGTGCTGTTCTGTCGCCAGAGTCTTGTATAGCAGATCCTGGCCCAGACTGGTCATAATATACACCAGACAACATTAAAATAACGTAAAATGGTACTAAACAGGTTTCTGTAATATTTTTACACCATATTCCAGCCCTTTCGAGGAGAATATACTGCAGAGATGTCAGTTATACATTTCAGGCGAGACACACTGAAATATTACAAACATAACCCCTTGTCGTATAAGCTTCTTGCATGCTTGCATGTTTGGGGATACTTCGGAATCGTTCAGATTTCCGATTGCTAGATTTTCAATTTCATTTATTAATTTCTACATTAATAACTAGTGCCTCAACTAAATGCCAGAATCTGGTTTCCTTATTCACCAGATTCTGTTTTTCGTCTGGTTTGATCATTTCTCCCGCCAGTCTGGTCGACTAGGGGGAGCAGATGCTGAGTCAGACTCTGGCCTCTGTCATACAAGCCAGACGTTGCTACTAGGGCTGGTATTCGATCCCCGTCTCTGTGAAGAATTCGTTCAAATGCTTCTTTAACCTCAAATTCAGTTTTACTTTGCAGTGGTTCAACCAAGGAAAACTTGCTTGAAACATCAATGACAACCAGTAGATAGGGAAAATCATAATTTTAGCTTTTCAAAGATCTCAAATCTGCTAGGTCAGTTTCCCAAAAATTATCAATATTACACACACTGTAATGTTGTCTAGCGAATTTACGTCTAATAGGACGATGGAGATTGTATGCATCTTGACTCTTTAACCAGTCAATTACCAGCTTACGAGGAATATTTTTTCGTGCAGACCTGGCAATCTTTTCTACACCAGAGTAAGAAGGCTCATGCGAAGGGTTATAATACATATCTTCCAATTGCTTCATTGTTTAGAGAATAAAATCCATCCAGGTTCGCGGTTTCTTATTGCTTTTAACGGCTTCTGAGTCGTTGGTACTTTCCCAGTTCTCGCTATCGGTCAAGAGAGAATGATATTCTAAAGTTTTATCTGTATCTGCATCAAGTTTTCTGGATTTTTTCTGTGTAGAACTTTTACGTGAGTTGTTTAATAATCTTGTTACAGATGCATGTAATTTTGATCACCAGTACTCACGATTACCCAACATTTCTTTAGGTGTCTTAATTCCTTGATGAAACTTTGCAAACTGACGTCTTCCTGTTGAAACAACTTATTTCCTATGCTTAATAGCATCGTTCACTAAATCTGAAATATTTGATTTCTCAATACGTGCTCCGTCGATAGAAACAACACCCTGTTTATCCCATTTTATTCTATTTTTAACCTCTGGTGCTCGAAATCTTTTAAGCGAAAATGCACTCTTCTTCCTATAAATTTTTGGTACGGAGGCAATAATATCTGACTCATTAGTTCATTTTTCTCACTGTTTAACTTTTTATCAACAGTGTCTTTAATTTTTGTATCAAGTCTAGAAATTGCATTTCCAGTTGTTTTTGAGGTGATAAAATTAGTGAATAACTGTTGTTGTTGTTACGGGTACAACTGGAGCTTAATTTACTCGAAACTACCACTTGGCACAAGTACCATTTGCCTAGCATACTCCATTTTCATATATATGACAAGCAATTACGAAGATGAAAACATGTTGGAAAAGAGTGCACCAAGGATTGGTGCTAATAAAAATAAAAATAATGCTAATGAACAAAAAAGCGTTTTATATGTTCCAGAAACCGCGTGGCGTTACTAGTTTTCTTAATGCATATCTATGTTTTTTCAATTTTCGCTTCTCGGTTAGTTTTAGAGAAACGTTTCCATGCAAAATATTCAATGCACATTCACAAATAGTTTTAATGAAATGCGGGTTAGCTTTTTTAATAACAGCGCGTCGTTAATCTATATCCAATTGATAGAGAGCGTGTAATGTTTGAACATTCTTCTTTCCGATGGATTTTCGTGCGCACGTCATCATGACAAATGTACAACTGGTACTAGGTCGCTTGATGAGCGTACTTTTATACCCCCTGCTGGTTCGTAAACGTATTGATATGGATCTGACGAAAATATACAAGTTCTAAATCTACAGTTGTCAGGGGTAGATGGTTTTAAATCTGTCACGTTCAGAGCAAAAAGCAAGGGTAGTTTGAAAAAGAGTGATAAAGAGAGAGACCAGTGCGCTGATTATGTCAGACTGGTAATACCTGACCAATTATTTGTTTGTGGATTTTTTTGTCACTTGTCAATTCTATGGGAACTGTGTTAATATGCAGTATTTAAATAAATGAAGTAGGTAAAGTTTGACAGATAAATAGCTGACAGTCACAATAAAATATACTTATATTTACCTTTCTAAGCAAGAAAGGGCGATAGAGAGAGTTTGCTTGTTTTCTGGATCTCGGTTTTCTTCGTAGAGCAGCGACGGAACTCTACCGGATGTTTGTTTGATATTTACTTTGAATGTAAAATCAAGAATGAGTCGCTTTCGCGAACATTAACCGGCGGACTTTACTCAGAAAGAACTCTACGACGACCGAAGGTCTCATCCGAAGGAACTTATGTTTGAAGCTAGATTCCACGTTACTATTTTGCGGTGATGTAGGAGCACGTGTCTTAATCATAGTCATACTTCGTTTAGGAATATTTCACGGTGAGGTAGAAGCACGCGACTTAGTCAAAGCGGTTCGTAAATAGATTTAGACAGTATAACTGCTTCAACGGTAACGACGATGAACAGGGAAGTTTCTGGGGTTTATATAATCCTTGCTCTCCATGACCGTGAAATTGTGCGAATGGCACGTACGGTGACAATTGGGGAAAAGCACGCACAGTTCCAATTATTGGATGAGCATACAAGATTAAAGATTGAATCACTCTAATGGATGTTAGGATACGCGAGCGACCGACGGGTGAGTTTCCTTCTGTTGACGTCCGAGGTTACCGATTACCTCATCTCTCTCTCTTTCAGAATTGTGAATTTTTCTACTAGCTTAATTTTATTTGATATGCTTTGTCATACCCTTTTGATTACACTGTGTCTGACTATGCAAGTATTCAGTCACTTACGTAGCGATGTTTATATGATTTTGAAACGATGTAATTTCGAAATACAATAATTTGCTTATAGGTATATTGTACCTATATCAGGTCTGTTTTTTTATTATATTGTACCTATGTCAGGTCTATTTTTTGATTACCTGTCTTCCCGAGGCAATGTAGAGCTTATTATTTTACGGTTTCTACTGTACCATCAGCCGTGCACTTATCATGGGTAGGCACACGATCGGTTGTGGTAACTATGCGTTTAATTATATTTGTATGAGGAAATCATCTCCTGGTTTTCCTCAAATAGGATGCGTTTCATCTAGTCGGAGGTAACCGTGTGGGCTAGAAGTTGCGTCATAATAAGCTTCTTGTAGAAAATGTTTACTTTCAGGGTTTCGACGACTGTGTTATTGGACGATTAAGATTGACTATAAGATTGACATAAGATTGCCTATAATTACAAGTTTTGCTCGAGGATCATTGGTATAGTCTGATTCTTGTAGTAAACCTTCACAAAATTCAACTCTCTCTCCATACTATTTATAGGATGTCTGCCATTCTAAATAAAATAAAATTTTGCGAGAAAATACAACATCACACATTAAGTGAATATTTTGAAGATATTTTTTCACAAAAACAGTTTTTCCACAAGCCGTTGGACCAGAAATTATAGACGTGAATAGATGTTTCCACCTTGAATCCATGTTTGAGAATAAAGAAATCATACAATGTAATCCCCTTTTATCTGATTTTTTTCTTGTCTTAAATTTAATCGTAAAGTGTGATAGCAAAATTAAATCAAAGTGTAAGTCAATGAGCTTATATTTCCCTGCGCGCACGGCACCGAGGCGAATAAGCCTGGTTGCAGCAGCCAGGGCGATGGGCTTATAACCCTGGTCGCCGCGATGCGGTGGTGCTGCTATTAGCTTATTTTCAGCGCCAGCGTTCCGCGCCCACCAGCCAACCCGCCCGCGCTTCCGGGAAGAGTCTTTTTGAAATAAATTTAAAGGACATACTTACCTTCAGTTTGGTCGCAGATAAAAAGAGAATTTAAATAGGTGGATATTTTTAAAAATCATGAGAACAATTTAAAAAAGAATAATATTTATTTTATATGTAAAATTGATTAAAATTATTTAAAAACTTGAGGTGGTCTTTCATCATTTAGAAAGACCATTTGCCATAAACTAAGTATTGGCCGATTGTTTGGTGCTTCTGTTGTCGGTGGTCTTGACCACAGAGCTTGCGCAATTGGTATTGCAGTAGGGCTTGGTAGGATTTGTGTTCCCCGTACAACAGTTCGTACGAGAGCGATAGGCCGATTGACCATCTGGAAAACAGGTTGGCCATATACACCTCAATTTGCTGAAATATAAGAAACTATTAATCATATGATGTTTTGCTTTAAGAGAAGATTATTTAAATATACTTACATTCTCGAGCTGAACCCATGCTGTCCACCTCCTCAATACGCATACAGGTGGAGGGAGAGAGAGACAGAGAGATCTTATACATTATTTTATGAATAATTATCTACAGAAAAAAATAAGCTACTAAAATCAAACTACTATGAATCCTCCCTGTTTTCCCCTCTTCGACAAAACTGTAAGGTAAAGAATCGTAATTCTCAAAAAATCTTCTTATACAATTTACTGGATATTTTCTCCGTCCTAGTTACGACATCAAGGAATTTTGTTCGGCGAATTACTCTGAATTAAATTGAAATAGGAAGAGCATTGCTGACTACCATTTCTCGGATGGTTTCAAAATGGAAATCTTGTGAATTTTTGTAATTCAAAGTTATATCCTTAATTTTGCAAACCTGATGAGTTTTCCCATCTGGAGAGGTTACGATGCATGCATAAAATTTAGCTTCACCAGATACAAAAGTGTCAATATAACTTCCTTTACCATACACCTCCAACTCATCCGTCATTTGTCCCAGAGTAAATGGCAAGAGGTTGATAGGTGTTTACAAGGCGTTGAAGAGGATAAAGTGGTTACCGAGATTGTTAGTGAACTCAAACAAGGAATCGCATCTTTCAAAAAGCATTGTTATATCAAAAACCAGCAGTCTGAATATTTTGAATCTTACAATAAGGCGCAAAATCTAATTGATGTTGGGGTCGAAATTTCAGAAAACGCCTCATTAATAACTCAAAAAGAAATACAAAGCGCACACTAGAAAAACCGTCAAGTGATTTTAAATACCTGTGATACTATTGGACGTGTATCCAACTTTCCGTGTGATACGCGGTAGAAATGTACTATGCTCTAAATAAATATTCGTAGTATTTACTTAAAAACATTGATAGTTCTCTCATTTTAAACATTTTTCGACCCGATCCCCCATAGAACACGAAAAAGTTAGAGGCCGATCGAACGTGTCCTCTCCGTTACTATTGGCTGTCCTCTCCGTTACCTTTTTTCCATATTTTTTCTCTCACCATAAAATTCTTTTGGACGAAACCATTATGACTTTTTGTAAGTATTAAAGGTACATGAACCGTTGAAAAAAATTCAAACCTACAGCTTACTGGCTCGCGCTAGGTATCCCGAGTAGGCGCCGCCTACTCGGAATCGGCTCCAGAATCGACCCTCGACGCCAGGATTCGACTCCGAGAATCGAATAATAGATATTGCGAATAATTTTGGGTAAATATTATTAACTTTTAATAATAATAGATTCAATTAATTATTTCAATTGATACTAACATTAATTTATTAATTACACATTTAGATTACAATTATTATGTATTTTAATAAAAAGATTAAGTATTCACTTAAATCAAATTTTACATATTCGCGGGCTTTTATAAAGGGAGGAATCGGAATCAAAGATTCAATTCCCACGGTCGATTATTCGATTACCGGAACCGACACATTTTCTCAGAACCGAAGAATCGAGAATCGACGCCCTCTTTCGGTTCCAGAACCCTAGCTCGCGCAGAATTTAGAACCTGAAATTGAAAATCAAGATTTATCAATCCAGCAGCTGCTGGTGCAGTCGTATTTGCGAGCGATAAATCGCCTCCGTGGCTGCAGCCCTCTCGTCCTTCTCATCACAGTCCCCCTCCAACCTCTAAACGTCAACCTCCTCCTCCTCCAAACCCTCCACGTCAACCCTTTTCCCCTTCATGCTCCTCAAAATCCTCATCCACCTCTTTCTCCGCTTCTGCATCCATTTCTTTCTTTGAAAAAGTTGAAAAAAATTGTAAAATTAATTTTTAGAGTTGACGAAAACTGTTTAAAAAATAATGGAAAAATTATAAAAATAAATACCTTCTTCAATGTCCTCTGCTTCAATTTTAATCTCCATTTCATGAGGAACATCTTGTTCCTGAACATGATTTTGAGTCTCACCGGACGCTGTAAAGAAAAAATAAATGCAATGCGATTGTGATGACTATATTACAATTTACTGAATAAGCTATTTATTTGGTTTTACTCTTAAATAAAATACATCGTGATAAATTGAACATTCGGTGTGAAGATTGTATTGTAAGTGCTAGGAAGATAAAGAAAAAGGGGTAAGGGACCTTCATGAACCATTAAATTTTCACAGATACAAAAAAATTTCCAAAAATTATTATTCATTTTAATTGTAAATATTTATTGACATATAAACGTTTCTTAGTCCCTATTCTTTATTTCATAAAAGTTTCAGATCGATATCTCATTTCGTGTGGAATGGGTAAAATGAAAAAAAATGTCGGTAAAGTAAGAATCGGATAAGTATCACAGGCCCTTAGTCATAATCAAAATTAAAGTTTAAAAGTGAATTATAGTATTTTAGAAACTATTGAAACAAGCACTACACTTCATTTTTACTTTCAATAATAATAAATCATTGATAATATTAAACATTGATAAAAAACATTGAATCGGATTAAATTTTTGAAAAATTTCAAATTATTATTTGATAATTATTTATTATTATTCATTATTCACTATAATTATTTATTTTTTTTAGTTATTCAAACATTCAACGGCATGTGACACTTACCCAATTCCTACTTAACCGACATTTTTTTCATTATACGAATACCACACGATTTGAGATATCGATCTGAAAGTTTGGGAAGATAAAGGAAAGGGGTTAAGAAACGTTTATGTACCAATACATTTTCACAGATACAACAAAATTTCCAAAAATTATTTTTTTTTCATTATAAAAATGTATTGACATATAAACGTTTCTTGCCCCCTTTTCTTTATTTCACCAAAGTTGTCAACCAAAACAAATTACATTTCAACCAAAAATATTTGGATTTCCAACCAAAAAGGGTGAATGTTCAACTAAAATAATGAATCCTTAACTGGAATAGTTCAATTTTCAGTTCAGAAAATTAATTTGCAACCGATAAAAACGAATAATCAACTCTGGAAATTAATTTTTTACAACTCGTGTTCGGAAAATTCGACATTCGGCGTCCGTAGAGCTGGCGAATGTAGACAATTTCACGCTATTTGTTTTCCTCACTTGTGAAGAAAATGCGATTTTCTTAATGGCAGGGTGTTAGGAATACAGCGTAGTAGCTTCCCCGACACGTCTTCCCTGCTCTCAGTTTCCAAGAGACAACCAATAGGAAGGCCGCAAGGCCTACTGTCCTTTCTGTTGACGGCCTCCCCCCCTGTGCACTTGACCGCTGCTACTCATGGAAATTCAGGACAGGTAGTTTATCTTGAGAATCAGATCGTGCTGATGCGCAATTTTCTGATCAAATAAAAAATTCGAAATCTGTATAAAAGCTTTCAATACGATTTTGGTCTAATTTCGGGATCGAACTGATCAACTGGAATTTGCTATGTGTATGTAACATGAAATGATATATTATATCAAAGATACACCAGTGAAAATATGTCTTGTTCCATAATTCTAGAGGTGGTTTCACTTGGAATTCTGCATAGAGTCCAACGTAGAAATCGATGTAAAAAATCCACGTACTTTCCTTAATTCACTTGAAAATCCACGAGGAATTTCCGCGTTCATTGGTTAAATTTACCACCCGAATTTCTCGAGGAATTCCACGCATAACGCCACTTAAAATTCATTAATCTACGTGGAGTTCTACGTGGTTTTCCACGGATAATTCCACTTGTATTTTTTCTCCTAGGTAACATGAACTTAAGTATTTTTATGACAACAATAATTGGATAAAGACATTGTAAACATATGACAACCATGCTTAAAACTACATTGAAATTTACAACCACGTTCACAACTCATGTCATACCAACATACGATTTTGTACTTTAAGAAAAATGTTATTCTCTATTTCTTGTTGCAGAGTTTTGTTCACAGTTCGAGTGTTTGCCTAACGGCGAACCTATTCCTGGTGTTCCTCGTGGCGGACCTTCTGCTTCTTCTTCTGACAGATATTCTCCAGAAAGGACTTCTCCTCTTGCCAGAACTCATTCTTCTTCCCGGTCTCACCCACCTCCCGAGACACATCTTCATACCAGGTCCACGTCTCCTCTCAAGCAGACTTTTCCTCGCATATTTGGATATTACTTTGAAGATCTTGAATTGATTCGACTTATTCCCCAAAAGAATCAAAACCGGATATTTGTACTTCGAAGATACGTTTTTCCCCCCGATAAACAAATTCAATTGAGAACGCAAAATCAAACACTTTATCCCATGCCAACTGAAGAACAAATTGTATTATCAAAGACCAATGGTGACGTCTGTGCGATATTAGAAAAAACTTCAAACAGACAAATGATTTTCCGTGGACTATTTAAATCTACTGTTACTTCGCGTTCAAAACGGGCGAAAATAAATATGCACAGCGGCGCGGTTGAAGAATTGACCGCAGAAGAAATCTCGGAATGCCCAGTAGGCGTCCGAAACTCAATCGCAAGGTCTTTTAAAGTATTTCGTGTGTGAACCACAGTTCTTCACACCATTAATAAAAAAAAAGTAGCGCGCGTACGTCAGTTCTGGCGCTTTGCGCTCGGATTTTATACTTACCTCACGTTTATGTATTGACCTTTTAATATTAAAGGTGTAATGGATGAAAACAAAAATTTTGAATTCCCTTTTCAGGGTGGCCGCTGGATCGGGAAAACCGGGAATTTGTTTAGATCGGTATAAACTGGGAAATGCCAGTAAATTTCATTTGAATCGGGAATTTTGCCAATTTTTTGAAGAAATATAAATCTTAAATCTCAGACATTTCATATTGCATGATATAACGCAATTTTATATTATAAGTACAATGTAAACATTTTTTAAATGTTCAGTTCACTTAATAACTTTTTCTTTTACTTTTACAAATCTTTCATTTTAATTGTATATTTTCAATTTAATAAAATTGAAAATATAGTTTAGAAGATTTGAGGTAGTTGTCGTTGCAAAAATCACATATCTACAACAAATTCAAATAAAGAACATTATTTTTACTGAAAAAAATTTAAAACTTACAAAAAGCACTAATTTTCACCAAATTTTTGCAATCGAATTTTTTTACTGTCGCTTTTTACCAATTTTTGAAAATGGTTGAATTTTAATAAATGACAGCGAAAAAAAATTAAATTTCAAGAACTATTTTTATATCTCATAATTATTGTTAAATAATGATTTATTGTCAGTTTACAGCTTTTCTATAAAAAATCATGTTTTTTCTTTTATAAGACACGAATGATAATATTATTTCAATTCGTAAAATCATAGCAAACTTCTTATTTCAGGAATCAGATTCTTGGCACGGCCATTACCTTAATTTAAAATTGTGAAAAATGTTTGCGAACCGGGAATTTTGTTCTTTTATTAAAATGGCCACCCTAGTTTTATTAAAGGTCCTTCGGCTTCAACGAATACACGTAGAAAAATTTATATTTCATTCAAACAAATTTTATTTGAATCAAACAAATTCTAGCTTTGATATAGGGTCAAAAAATGCTTGTTTGATTCAAACATTTTTCTGAAGTACATCCTCGTCACTTCTCTTTCGCTTTGCATTCAATGAACTGTATCCAAAATTCGATATTTTCTATATTTTTTTAACTCCATTATATCAAACGAATTTATTTTTTATCTTTGTACCTTGAACCGAGACTGCTTATTCATGTATTGCATAATAAAGTACACATTTTATTCTTTATTTTAGTTTGGCTCCAGTGGCAGACTGGCATTTTAATCTTTTATAAACGAAATAAAACAATAACAATTATTAGAAAGTTGCGGTTTTTTCTGTAATTTTTAACTTTGCTATGGGGTTTTAGTTATGAACACATAATAAATAAACATGAGAGACAATCATTTTTTAAACAATCTCTTTCTTTTTTGTGAATATATTTTTCCGAAATAAAACAGATTTTTGAAATATTCCTCAAATTTTCTATATGGATCATATTAAATGTAAATTTTCCTTGAAGTAATAACTGAGAGCCTTTTTGTTTGAATTAATATTATTAATAATATTTATTATTTGTTCCTAACTAAAATGTGAATGAAAATCCGAAAATTTCAGAAAAAGCCGCAACTTTTTACCATTATATATACGATTTGGCAAAATCCGAGAGTAGCATTTTTAGCCAGGAAAAATAAAATTACTTCTAAAAGAGACGAATTTTCAAATTAAACTAACCAATTTGCAACTAAGAGAGATTTTTCAATCATTAAACAAAAATTTCGACCGAAAAATATTAAAATTTTTTATTTTTTATTTTTTTTATTATTTTTTTTATTATTTTATTATTTTTTTTTTATTTTCAATCATCTCTCGTTTTTGTTGATTTCAATAAAAAACGCATTTTCAACAAAACAGTTTATTTCTTAACTAAAAAAAAATAGTTGTCAACCAAAACGGTGCATTTTTAAGCAAACAAAAAATTAATTTCTACCAAAAAAGAAGAATTTCCAATAAAGAA
Source organism: Andricus grossulariae (assembly GCA_011634705.1). Classification (NCBI taxonomy): domain Eukaryota; kingdom Metazoa; phylum Arthropoda; class Insecta; order Hymenoptera; family Cynipidae; genus Andricus; species Andricus grossulariae. Next base: position 69,618,884 of record JAABKJ010007545.1, on the reverse strand, counting down.
ATGTCAGAAACAGCTTAGAAGGGATGGCAATCACATAAAACAAACAGATTTAGAGAAATAACTGATTTATTGTATAACAAGTCACAAAGTATGTTTGCGGTTTTGCTCGCTTGAACGCACTGACTTCCTTAGTCAGTAACTCCCAACTGTCTAGCAATAAATATAAAAACGTCCCTAGTATTAAATAGCGCTCGTCCACGAAACAAAAGTTTACGTGGATTTCTTTCCTGAATAAACTCATTAAAAACGCATTATAATGAGACTGAAAATCTATTTCCACATACAAAATAGTTGAATGTTCGTTCTCTTCTTCGTTTGATGAATCTAAATCGGAGTCGAGATTAATTAAATCCTCCGATCCGGTTTGTCGCCAAGTTTTGAGTTTGCTGACGTGAGCAGTCGATGCGTATCTTCTGCCTCGGCCATCCTTACGTAGAATAGCACAACGAGCAGTTTAAATTTGGCGAGCATTTTTGAAGATTCGCCTGATACGGTTTTTGGAGTTTGCAACATTACTATGTCGCCAACGTTAAACTTGATATTTTTGAAACGATTTTTGTCGTAATGAGCTTTGTACTGAGGTTAAGCGTCTTTGATTATAGAACGAATTTGATCTTGAACATCTTCTGGAGTGTATCAATTATCATCGTCAATAGTTAATTTTCGTAATTCTCCTTCGTCGTGTCGATTTATGTATCCGTAAATTGATTCAAAAGGACTTTTCCCGGTGGCTTTATTCGGCGACTCGTTTAGATCTTGTTGCACTTGCTTGAGTCTCAAATCCCAATCTCGCCCGCGCCGAGATAGAACATTACTATGTTGCGTAACCGACCAAAAACTTGTTCAATTACTTTACAAAAATAAAATGGACCATTTTTAAGTACAAAACCCATTCTTGTGAAGTCACCGGTTTCGTCCGGTGTTATAAATGCCGTTTTTTGGCGTTCTTCTTTGGATAACGGTATTTGTAGGTAACCTTGCGCGATATCTAAGGTAGTAAATAATTCGGATTCACCTATAGAAGCAAGGTGATCATGTAAGTTTGGTAGCGGAAAATTCATATTCTCTGTTTGTTTGTTTAATTTTCTTCGGTCTATTACCAACCTAGGTTCTTTATTTTTGCGTCTTACTAGAAAAGCTGGGCTCGCATAAGGCGAATCTATATCAGCAACAATACCTCCAGATCTATAATTTTATATAATTTTTTTAATTTAATTTCGGTTTGAATCGCTAGCTAGGTGAGGTTTCAGACTTACCGGTTTAGTCCCTTGTATTTCAATGATGTTAATTTCTAAAAAATCCGTACATCCTAATTACTTTAGATCGTTAGAAAAACAATCGCGGTTCTCATTTAAAAAACAAACTAAGTCCTCCATTTTTTCTTGGGGTCTATCTTCCCCGAAGTTGATTTCTTGTAACTTGATGGGTTGTTTATTCGATGACGTTGTTTCCACAGTCGGTGATTCTCGTAGATCTTCACATAAAATTGTTGACTCCTTTGGTAAAATCTTCTCTTCTTTACTCAAATTAAGAACGGCTATAGAATGTTTTCCCATGGAATTCAGAGCAGTCATAAAATTTACTTCATATTGGGGCAAACTAACCTTTTGCTTAGTGGCAGCTGACGCCTGGATGGGATTTCACGTGTTGATATTGAGTAAGGCGGCTTCTAAATCTTCGTAAAAGATAAAAGAATTGCCTTTTTTCCGATATTCCACTAATGGATGTTCTTAAAGGTTCTCAATGTCGTTGATCGTGACTTCCTTTAAAAAATTTTGAATCGTGTTATGGCTGTCTGAAATTTGGAGCATCTCTCCTCGTTTTTGCTCCAATGTCCTCCATTTCTTTTGCTGGTTCTGGACAGTCCCTCGTGATATGACCATAAATGTTACAGCCATAACATTTAGGTTCTCCCATATCATTTTTTATCGGCGGACGTTTATCGGGATTAAATTTCTTTAGATCGTTTTGCTTGGTATTTGTCTGCTGTTTATCCTTCGAATCTTCGGGCTTTTTGTTTCCATTCGTCGATTTTTCGCTGGACGTCGTGAAATTGGCCGCGTTAAGAATTCGTTCTCGTTATATCATCAGTCTTTCTTGATGTTGTAAGTCATGTAGTAAATCGTCTAATTCCATGTGTTTTGGCCGTTAGGGTCAATGCGAGATCTTTCTATTATTACCCTATAAGAACTTGTATTTTAGTCTCTTCTACCGAAAGTTGTAGTTTCTGGCACAAACCACTTTTTTCTAGGAACAAGGAGATTAGAGGTTCTCCTTTGCGTTGAGACCTTTCAGTCATCCTTCTCCCTTTATCTGTCAAAGTTTCTAAACCTTTAAATGTTTTTTTGAAAGCTCTCTCCAAATTTTTCCAAGTTTTCAGGTCTTGAGATCTTGCCTTATACCACTGCAGTGCTCCACCGTTCAGATGACTGCGTGCGGAATCCAAGGTGACTCAATCTGGCCATCGATGCAGAACTGTCATCATCTTCAGATTGTCGATCCAATCCCCAGCAGCACCAATTCCCGATTCACCATTAAAATCGGTGATTGCCTTTCTTAGGTCAGGCATCATGTGGAACAGCTCAGGTTTCGTGGTATATCTGTTCGAAGAGATTGTTGTTCGAGTAGAAGTCTGTCTAAGGTGTTAGTGAACATTTCATCTCGTCGCCTGTTCTCCATGATCATCAGAGCCATTACTTGCTCTAAATTCGAAGTTGAAGTCTTTCCGCTATTTGCGAAGTTTGTTGGTGTCTTATTCCTTAAATCATCTGATTCAAGATCCGATCCTGTGACATGCTCTCTCAGTAGTTGAAATCTAGGTGCTTGTGGAATTCTTAGTAGTTGTTGGAATCATGGATCATGTAATTGTATTCCTATGTCTCCAGGTTCTGATTGAGTAACTGGGAATCTCCAATTTTCCGCCTACCTATAATTCCCTTCCGGTTCTCTCCGAGTTGACCAACTCAAAAGTTCTGCTTGCTTCCTCATGAAGAGTTCTATTAGAGGTGGATTCGCATTTTGAGGAGTTTGATTACTATGATTACCGACACCAGAGACAGAATTTTGCAAAATAGATACATTAACTGAAGCGTTGTCACACGTAGAAAAATTAGATGTGGTAGACGTAGTACTTCCTACCGACCTCGGGCCACAGAGTTGGCTTGTTGAATCAATTTGAAATTGATTTTGCCTTAGGTTTTCGTTTAGCGGCAACTCTAACAAAACATTCAAATTCGTCCACGGGTATGTCCAAAATGTTTCGCTGAAATATTTTGTCGAATTCCCGATTTACGATGTTCATTTCCGCACTTACGCGAAATTAAATTAGATCGTCGTTCCGAACCATTCCGATCTCTGGAAAATTATTAAGCACTTTTTCAAGGACGCGCACGAGCATTCAGCGCTCTTTGTTCTCGCACAAGAGTAATTTTGCGAAATTCGATCAAACAAGATGCACATGCGCATTCAGCGCTCTTTATTTTCACACAAGTTTAATTTTTCGCACATTATTAGACGCGCTAGTGATCCTTTTCTCGTTTCAATGGCTCAAGAAGGAGAGAAAAAAGAGGGGAGAAAGAACCCGTATTTCACTTGTTTTCGCACTTAATTCTCCCACTATTGCACTTTTACTTTCCAAGTTTTTCGCATAACTTACTTTCGATCTAAGTAGGCTTACACGCGTAAATCCCATACAAAACGGCACAGTTTTCCGAGGAAAATCAATTTAATCAAAACGACGCGGTGGATCGCATGTTGGCGTCCCTTATGAAAATATATGACAGGAAAAAAATGACAGGCCTGTCATTTTTCCCCTGTAGTTTTTTCGCGACCACAGGAAAACGACAGGCAAAATGACAGCCGAAAATGACTGGCCCTAATTGGCCATATGACTTTAATATTTTCTCCTTACTTTGCACTAATTTTTATTCTCAGCTGCCCTGAAAATGCGTCCAGTTTGAACGCGAAAATCAAAAACTGTGATTCAAGCCCCTCATAAACTACAATCATAAAGTGGAATTGAACATGTTTTTTTTTTTAATTTGACTTTGTAGAGGGTTCTCATAGCACCTACGGCCTTGACGATTACATTCTCATTGCGAAACTCGCGCTTCGCGCTCAACAGCTAAGTTATACAGACGATTGCTTTTGAAAAATGAAACCATGTTATCAAAATGAAACGGAACATTTTGTTTCCAAATTCAAAAATGCTCTTATTTTTTTAATCTTGATCGAATCAGAAAATTTTATGAGAACAGTTCCGAATTATATTTCATATCTAGTAAAAAATTTTATAGACATTTTTTCATCTATCAGAAAAATATTTGTTTTCCCTATTTTTTGAAAATTTTCGAAATGTTGAAAAGCATATAACTTTCTGAATTTTTATCAAAATGAACAATTTCATTGAGATAATTTTTAAGACTCTCTCCCAGCTGGAAGAAACTTGGACAAAAATTGTTGAATACTTGCAAAATTTTTTTTTTGTTTAATTTTGAAAATGCTCTGAAATTTTTTATTTTGGTCGGAAATATCTGGTTAACGAAATTAACCTTCATTTTGAGACCCTTGAAAAGTTTATCAAAGGCTGCCTCGATTCGACAAATCCTTCAAAAGTTAGCGTGGCTACAACATTCAGGTAAACATACATACAGACAGACACACAGACAGACAGACATACAGGCAGACAGACATACAGACAGACAGACACCGACAAAATTCTATGATTCACGAAATCTGTGAGTGCCGAAACGTAAAGATTTGTTAAGAACCAGAGATCGCAAATTTGGACGATTACATTACACTCTCATGAATGAGAATGTAAAAATTCTTTTATTCAAAATCATAATAAAGTATTACAAGAGATTTGTGCCACATATGTCGTTAAATACATTTTAGAAAAATGAAGTTTTTTTATCCCACGTTATGCTATCGCTAGTCAAACTATTTTTTATATTCGTGATATTTTCGAAATTTCAGACGTATAGTTTGACAAATTTTAATTGACTTTTTTATTTGGTTATTTATTTAAAACTGAATTTTGCCAGAAATATTTCCTACAACTATTTCAGTAATTTTGGCAATAAAAAAGAACTTCGAAGAAAAAAATAAATTTTCTTCTTTAATGCGAATTTTCTTAAACGTAGAAGACAACTAAATTGAGGAAAAATCGTCCACGAAACTGCGCTTTCAAAAATATTCGTTAAATTTTCAAATAGAAGCGAACAAGTTTTTCTTCTTTGGTCTTTGGTAGTAAAGAAAGCTGGAAATGACCAACTTTGAAACGATTGTTTTTTTAAATACTGAAAATAAGGTCAAATGTGATTAGGAGATGGATGTTGCCGGCTTGGTATATGGTCTATAATAGAGAAATGTTGAAATGAACCGATTTTCTGTAAAAAAAAAAAAACGGGAGGAAGAGCTAAAATTGTTCATAAAATTTGTATTTTTTTTCTTCCAATCCAATGATTTTCCATTTAAAGTATCGATTTCTATGGATGATTTATATTAACTATGGGTGCATTTATTTTTGTGCTGATTTTATGATCATATTGCTTCCTCGTAGAATGCTTATGTTTCGGTTCTACCGAAAATATTATTTTTATAAAATCAGAGAACCCACCAAAATTTCAATTGATGTGTTCTGTTATGATGAAGAACATTTTAACTCTCTAGAGACATGCATCAGTACGAAATATTTGTTCTTTGTATTAGGTTGGTTTTACAAATACAGAAACTCTCATTTAATCATACGCATTCAGATATTAACGAGGACTGAAAAAAGATTATTTGTAATAAACTTGCGTAATTGAATACTGATATATGTACTTTCTGAAGCGACATGTAATACTATTTTTGTAATAAATAATCGATCTTAAATTGCACTTGTAATTTATAATATAGCATTTCTTCATAGTTTCCTTATTCTCCCTAATAATAAGTGGCATACTTGAGTTGAATTATTTTTAATAAATAATTATGTTCTTTTTGAATTTTACATGAAATATCTAAAATCTAAAGTATGCTCACGTCTTTATTGTTAGATAAGCAGCGTTGTGAAATACAAATACTGTTCAATGATAAATGAGATAAGAACTACGACAATATATTATACAGGAGCCATTTTGGAATTATTCAATGTTTGACACTCGAATGAAAACTTTTCACAAGTAGGTTTCCTTTACATGATGAAAATGGGGACCCTGATAGTTATTCTCTGCTTTATCTTCATGGTTTTTTTGAATCCTATTGGTAAATATAATAATATATATAATTCAAAGTGCCTGATACAAAAAGGTTTAACCATCCAATCTTCTGCAATCCCGATTGCGATACTAGAATCATATTATATCTAAGGAATAATATCTTGATAATAATTATTATGTATCATTCTTCTATATTGAACCTAGAAGCCAAAAAAGTGACACTTTTTCGGTTTCGTTAAAAATTCAACAAATAGGCTTGGAAGGGCCGTTTAGCAGCGCGAAAACAAACAAAAACTAAGAAATTCTCAAACTAGACGTCTGAAAGATCGAGCCAATCTGAAATTTTTTATTGAAAAGAAATTATTTACAGCATATGTTAAGTGAAATTTACTCTACGTCATAGAATAAAAAATCCTTGATAATCAATCTCTTGTGATACATTGATCATATTTTTAAATAAATGTATGATTGTTTACCCAACCTTATCTCGGCTGAGACTTTAACTACTGACACGTAATAACTAAAAATAACATTTTAAAGAAAAAATGCAGACAATTCTTTCATCAAATAAGAAATATTAAATGTGTACTTGAAGAACAGGCAAAGGTTATCAACGGATATAACTTAATTGGAAGTACTTACTGATATTTTCAAGAAATGATTGTTATTTTCTTCCTGTCATAAATTAATTGTATATTTTTTTTGAATTAAATTGAATCTGTGATATCTGACATTGATTTGATAGTAAATAAAATAATTAATTTCCTGCTTGAACTTCCTTTTTGCAGAATCAGTTTATCCGCACAAAAGCGACGCAGTTTTTCCTACTCCCATTTTAGTACACAATGTATATTGTTTTGAAACTTTTCTACATGAATTCAATAATTTAGAGGGAAGATTTCATTTAGTAGCAATGTTAAATGATTGCATAATTGGAAAGATAAATATGGGAAAACTGTTACCATTCATCACTCCTAGAACCACTACTAATCCTCGACGTGCGAGAATTAAAGTACAGATCCAAGGCAACATTGCCAACGTGACAATACCAATATCAGGAGATGATCCTATGAATAATGAATTTTTCTATCCATTGTGGACAGGAAAAATGGCTCATGCTGAGATATTCTATGATCAAGCAAGTTTCCTGAGGCGAGAAAGCGAAATCAGAATACAATAAATTAAAAAAAAGTGTTTGCTTATCTTAGGTAAAATGTTTAGTAGCTTTAGGTAAAACGCTTAGTTGCTTTGTATCAACTCTTCTTGTAGATCATTAAATCTTAACAAGTTGCTTAGTTGGAAAATTTGTTGTCTTCGACATTTTATGTATAATTTTAGTATTTTTGAATAAGGGAAACATTTATTTAATATAGAAATATATAAACTTACAGTAGCCACATTTTCCTCATTATTACCCCGACAAAAACTATATTTAATATTGACATTGGCGTATATTTTGAGTCTTAACAGATAATTAATAGAAGGAGGTATTTAAGGAAGAAGGGGATCCTAGAAGAGGTTGCAGCTCTTGTTCGAAGACAAAGCCACAATATTTTAAGGAGAGAATCCGTCATGTCAAAATACAGGCGAACTTTTGCTCAAAGTATATATAGCAGATAGAATTGAAGCGTGGATCATGTCCAGCCTAAAGAATATGGGTTATAGGGAGAATTATGTATCATCCATACTCAGGAAGGTTCAGATTTGCCTAGAAGCTGCATTATAGAATGAAGAGATCGCAGTAGACCTCCACTCCAGATGGGTAGTTTTTTCTATCCCAAGTATGCTTATAGGCGATGCAGAAGTTTCCTTAGAAATGGATTGAATTTTGAAATATTTATCTACCTCAGTGAAACTGCTATTGGACCTATATTTTTCCTGGTATTAGGTCAGAAAAATATTTTTCTTGCACAGGTACAAGGATAAAATCGAGAAGATTCTTAAAAGAATAGAGCCCACTTCGTGCTTATTTGGGGCTTGTTTAGCAGTGGTTCATGGTTGGATGTACCATCAGAATGTAGTCTCGAATGTGTCTTAGGTGCTCGAGTGTGCATTACACGCTCTGTAGGTATCATCGAGAATGTCTTGGCAGAAAATGTGGCGACGGTATCCTCGTAACATCGACTGAATCCTTAACATCTCTGTAAAAGATGCCGTGCATCATCTTGTCCAAGGAGCTGTTTACAGAAGTTTTTCTCCTGTGCTTTATTGACCCAACCCTTCAGAGCTGAGTACTCGAGATGGATAATCCTTGATGCATTTTGCTCACCCCTGATATTGAAATAAAGGCCAAGGGTTTAAGCAGCTTTCTCTGATGCTTTGTACAGAAACGTTCCTTTCTTCACTTTTTTGTCTTTCCTGACCATTTCAAGAAGAGGGTTTCGTCCATTTGTGACTGTACGTGTGATGCATGACTTTTTCTGATCCGATATCGAGGTATCTGAGCTCGTCCTTCGACCATAGAACCACTACAAACAAATAGCCTGCTACTGGGATGGCAAGCATTTTCGTGGCAGATACTTCGTTTTTTGTTAACATTTCGTGGGACCAAATCTGTTGGCTGTGACGTTTTCGTTCATATTAGTAAGCATTCACAATCGATGATGCGTCCTGAATGCGGCTTTGTGGTACGGCGAAGTTTATATAGGTGGTCCCCAGTGCCAAGGTATTGTATAGCGATTCCATTGACGAAATCAGGGTTTTCGGAGATGCCACTAAGTTTTCTTAGCTTCAAATTAACCTTCGCTCATTTTTCGAACCAAAACGCCATTCGAATCTCTTGAGTGTACTCTTTGATAATCTTTAGAGCTAGATTTAGTTGTTCTTCAGTTTTAGCATAGACCTTGAAATCATCTATGTAAAATACATGAGTGACTTTGTGCTTTCGAGTTTTAGTTTTGGCGCAGAAGTCCCCATGTGAATGGCAAGGTGCGAGAGACAAAAGAGGATAGGGCTCTCGGTGTCGGCCTGAAAAAAACCTCTCTGAAAGGTGACGTTGCCAGTTGTCACACGATGTTTTCCAGGTGAGATAGTACATATGGTTTTCTAAGCGGCATCAATCTCTCTATGCACCTCACGATGTGTGGATGAACCGTTAAGCCATATCACAAACAGATGATGTGTCTATACAAGGTTGAATCGGAAGCTTTCCGGTAGTCAATCCAGGCCATAGGTAGCGCTGGTAGGATTTTGCGTCTTTGCAGATACATCTATCGATGGGCAGGTTCTCCCGACATTTCGCTGTGCCTTTCTTTGAGCCGCGTTGCTCACACATCTCTTGTCACACCAGTTCGATCGTCTGAACAATCCTATAATTTAGGATAGCTGGGAAGATCTCATACACTGTGTTCATACAAGTAATAGGCCTGTAATTCTCCGGGTCAGATAAGTTTCCCATCTTCAGAAGGAGCACTGTGCGTCCTTTTACCGACCACTCTGGAATAAACTGTTCCAACTTTAGATACGAGGTGAAAATGTGTGCCAGATGCTGAGGGTACTGCTCAGCTTCTTGAAGCTATTTATGTTCTCTAAGTCTTCTTTTAGTGAATGCCGGACTTTGTAGATGTCTCTTCATATTGCCTCGACTTTTTCTGAAGTGGGACTCCGATGCTGTTTCGAAGGCAAAAATCGAACGAACCTCTCTTTCTATCTCCACACGTTAGGAAAATAGGTCCGTTCGAGTTTCGACTTTCGATAAGGTATCGGAGTCCCACTGCTGGGTAGTGCGGGTGGTCGATAGTAACTGTAGGGTCTTGGAAGAGTCGACCTGGGTCCGAGAAAAGCTGTAGAGTTTTTATGACCTGTTTATCTTTCCGCTCTAGACTTTTCCTAGCGTCATATAGTTCATTTTTTATCAAATATAATAAATACCAACATTTTAAGAAAAAGTGAATTTTGAGATTGAAAACGAAGAATTTTCAGGTTTTGAATAGGCACTCTGAAATTCGAGCTGCAGAACGAATTGACATAATTTGTGTCAGTTCATCACTTATCGCAGAAAGATGTTAAATCTTTCACTGTCGAGAGAAAAATAAATAAATTTTCTATAAAATTGATCAATTTTTGTGCGATTATTTCTAAATTATGTTTCCGTATACGTTAAATTTATTTCATTTTCATAAAAAAAAACGATTAGCTCAAGTACTAAAAGTGTCACTTATAAATTGAGAAGAACTTTAAAATTCAAGGCCATTATTACAGACATTATGGAAATCTACGGGAAGTTTATGAAGATTTCTTGAAATTCATTTAAGGCTATGGAAAGTTATATAATTGATGAAAATTTTTGAAAATTTTTGGAAATTGTGAGACGTATAAAATTATGGGAATTCATGAAAACTTACGAAAAATTGTGGAAACTTGTGAAAATTAGAAACCTGTGAAATTTATGGAAACATATCAAATTTGAGAAGATTTTCGGGAACTTTCAAAAGAAATACACATTTAGGAAAAATAAATGGTAGCATACCCAGTGGCAGACGCAGAAAAGAAGGTCGAAATGTGTAGATGAGACCCTAATTTGAAAAAATATAAAAAGTCATAGAACCATAAGAGCTTGCATGAGAAAATGCATGGACGTAAAGGACGCCCAAGACGTATGCAAGGGAATAACAGTTATTCAATTTCAGGCAATCAGAACATAATTTTGCATTCCTTTTCAATTTCCCTATTCTTCCTAATTATAAGTGGCATATTAGAATTAAATCTTTTTTATTACATAATTATGTTCTCTTGAAATTTTCCATGAAATATCCTACATCTGAAGTATATTTGCCACATGCGTGATAAGCAGCCCAATGAAATGCAAATATTGTATAATGAAGAATGAGATAAGAAGTATGAAAGCAGTTGAAGAATATTTATTAATTCACACTCTTATTCAAATTTTTTGCAAGTGTTTTCCTTGTCAAGAAAATGAGGAGCGTGACAGTTATCCTCTGCTTCATCTCAACGGTTTTGCTTAATTATATTGGTAAATATATAACGAGATATACAAAAATATATCATTAAAACTGCATGGTAGTGAAGGGTTTATGTACTGCTGTGATCTGGTGTGCATTCTGCCATGTACTACTATGTAATTTTGTTTTATCCCGATTGTAATATAAGGATTATATTATTTTTTCTATATTATGTACAGAATCTGTTGATTTTTTTTTCTAATACGGAGACAAGGATAAACTAAATATTTAATGGAAATGAGGAAGGAAGTTTGCGGTTAAACGTTAGAATAAATGGTCCTCCTGCTTACGTACTTCAAGCTTTTGCGGGTCGTTGAGCATCTCGTTTAAAGGGAGAGCTTTCACTGAAATAAACGATCGAGATACTCTGTTGCTCACTTGATTAAACCAATTAAACCAAAATTAGCATCCAAAAGCACATCACTTTTTTTCGCAACTATGTATGCATAAGCGAAGCACCTGACGTCCACACTACAAGTGGAAAGCACGCACATTTGTCTATGACGCATAATGCGCATAACGACATTTTATAACCATATATACGAATTAGTTATTTGACAGAAAATTACTTACTTTTACGAAATACTCAGTTTTTAAAATTCTCACATCAACACTTGATAGTTTGACATGACAAAGCACTACAGTGGGACGCCGATGCTTGCAGTCGATCCAACCTTTCCTTCTACCATGTGAGATAAACAGAGACGATCCGATTGTGTTCCACTGTCAGGTCTTTCTTTTTCTTTCGAAACGATCATATTCTCTCTCTCTCTCTCTTTCTATCCAATACTTCGTTTTCTTCTTTGCTTTCTTTGTCGGATCGTAGAGCCGATTAGGTAGCTACGACAGCGTCACTAATTGAGAAGCAATTAGAATTTCAAATGAACATTAAAAAGAAATCTTATAGAAAATAATTAATTTTGAACCGTAGTATAACATTTTTGATTAAAATGAATTGATATTCACTGCTCTTTTCCAGTAACATTGCTCCAATAACCTTAGATACTACTTCGCGATATATATTCGCGTATCAGATGGCACTGTTATCAATGTCAAACACAGGCTGATTCGATCGCACGCAATAATCCGATCAGTCCCATCGGCTTCAGTATGCTTATTGCATCTGAGACCCTTTGTTGGTCGACGCGAGCTCGCCATCATGCTTATTCGCTATGCAAACGTGTGCGCTTCTTGCTTCGAGAGAACTGACGCAACGTCATAATGAAGTTACTAAGGTAGGCCGTTAGGGTACAGAACCTCACTGCAGCGCTTCTGTTTTGTCACGACTGTGTGACGCCAGGGGCGCTATGTCCGGGTTTGATTGTATAATTAAATCTATGACATATGACATTAATTTGATAGTAAATACAATTATGAATTTCCTGCTTAAATTTTCTTTTTGCAGAATCGGCTTGGCCACCTAAAGACAACGCAGTTCATCCTATTCCCATTCTAGTAAAGAACGTTTATTGCTTAGAAACTTCTACACATGAATTTTATCCTGTACTTGGAGGATTTCATAAAGTGGGAGTATTGGATAATTTCATAATTGGAAAAATCATAGATGGACAACTGTTCCCACTCCTCGCTCACAGATTCGATCCTGATGTTCGTCTTGTAAGAGTTAAAGTACAGATCAATGGCGATATTGCTAACGTGACGGTACCAATATTGAAAGATGATCCTATAAATAATCGATTTTTCGTACAATTTGGGACAAATAACATTCGTTATGCCGAGATAGTTTTCACGGAAACAAGGTTTTTGAGGCGATTGCACGAATATGAGACATATTAAATTTAAAAAAAGTGTCGGCTTAGATCAGGTAAAACGTTTAGTAGGTTTAGGTAAAACTTTTTGTTGCTTCATATAAACCCTTTTTATCGAACAGTAAGTTTGACTAAGTTGTTATGTATGTTCGCGAATTCATTATTTTCAACAGATTTCATTTTATTACCTTTGAATAAGCAAAAATTTAAGTTGGTATATAAATATATAAACTTACAGTAGCCACTTTTTTCTTCATGAAAACCCTCCAAAAATGTGTATCTATTATCGAAATTAGCGTGCATTTCAAGTGGAAAAACTCATTTCAATGATTTGAGTAAATATAAATTGTCACTGCTCCCGATTAGACTGCCGCATTCCACTTCGCTGCTTCCATAATGCTCTGGTGCTGTTCCGAAAATTCCTCCCGACATCTATTCCTCATATCCCAATTCTTTTATACTTAGTCCCGGACTGACTCACTGCACTTGTCAGTAAGGCTATGTGAATCAGTCCTACCTGACTTTTTTTTACTTATTTTTATTGATGAAAAACAACAACTTTCTGTTAATATTTTTTCGTTCACGGAGAGGGGCCGATGTTTTAATTAAAAGATTAACAATTATTATCAAGTGAATGAGAAATTATTATAATTTAGATGAAATGATTAGTGAACTGAAGGAGGGAATTTCAAACTTATCCTCAGTAATTGTCTTCCTATTTCTCCTCTTCCAATATATCTATCCTTTTATATTATTGCGGTTACAACTGTAGGAATTAAAGTCTGGTTTGGACGTCGCATAGTTATCACATGCAATACGAACACACTGTATAAAGGTACCCAAAACGCATCTTCTACAAGGAAGTCTGGTTCATTCAGTACTCTTGGGTCCCTCTAGTAAGTTTCTCTTGGACGCAAGATCAAACCCATGCCCCAGGTGTACAAAACACATAGATCGGAATCCACAATTTTTAAAGAGCCCGGGGTCCTGAATCGTCGAAAAAGGGTCCTGTTTGGATCCAGACCCATGAGAATTTAACAGCTTTGCCTCCGAACTTGGAACCGTAAGAAATTGAAGGGTTCAGTCCAGACCTGAACCCGTGAGGAGTCTTATAACCTTCGGTCTAACTCAAAGGTTTCCCTGGCAAGAGTTGGATTTTGTGATCTGTAGGAAACCACTTGGGGGTCACGGCGAGCACTGGTCGAATTTCGCTACCTCAAAAAATCCACTCCAGGGACCGTCATTTGCTGTGAAAACCAGACTTTCCCCAAGAAGATATATCATGAGTATACCGTCTGGAAGGCGCATCTGATTATCGGAGGTCAAAATTTGTCCAAAATTAGTATGTAGAAATGTTCGTGAAATCGCATGGAATTTCAATGTGGAACTTCCACATAAAACTCTTACATGGGATTTCCATGGAACTGAGAGGTGGAAATGTCTGTTATCAAGGACAAGTATGCTTCGCCCCCTGTACGCTTTGTGCACTAATCACCTATGAAGGTTTTTTTGTTAAAATATAGAAAAGGTTTCTCATAAATTGGTATTTATTTCAGATTGCAATTCAATCTAATATTCTCAGCAGATATCGTGATATATATTAAATGGATTGAGCTAGAATAAAGTAAAATACGTTTAAGAAATTTCTCGATAGGGTAATTTAATTATCCCTTTTACCTTTTCCCATTTCGCCAACCGTATCTTAACGAAAACTTTGGAGTACCATGTCGAATCCTATAGTATGTAGACCTACCCCTGCAAACAGGGTTATGCAGGATATGTTCTTCATTTTCCTAGCTACTCGTTGGACCAAAATGTGCTACGCAAATACAACAAATAGCAAATAAGAAGGAAGGGGGATCTCCGACCTAAGGCTCGAATCTAACCCCTTGCAAGCGGTGGGCGGTTTCTAAAAAAGCCATTCTACCATAAGCGGTAAAGATATCCAACACCGGAGACAACAACCAAGTTGCCTCATTGGAAAAGTAAATTATTGGGCACTCTGTAAAGAGGAAAAAGCGTAGCGGTGCCTAGAAATAAAAAAAGCACAAAGCGTGGCTTTAAAGCAGTAGCAAAGGTTTTGTCATGAGGGGCCTTGGGTGCCGCAATATTATCTGGAGCTTTTTGTTATGCTCGTTCTACAGAAAAGAGAAGAAAGAACTTCAAAGACACTTCCTCATATCGAGAATCGATACAAGGAAAGGTTCTATAAATACAGGACCCGACTTACGCACAAAGAGCTTAAAACGCCCTGGTCGGAGTTTTAGTTTCGTCGGGTTACCCTAAAGGCTACCTAACTCCAAAGGAGCTGGACAGACTGAGGAAGGAAATATATGAAGTGATGTCCGCGTTAACCAGCGAGAGGCGCGTTCCCAGATTTGAGAACATATCTGAAATGTCAGTGGCCATTTTAGTGCAGGCCACAAGGAGCTTTCTGCGAAACTGACTATTGGAAACAACACCAGCGTTTAGACTTGAGGGTGAACTAAACCGGGATATCAAGGGCATGGAGTGTCTCCGAAGGTACTGCCGAGCTATCCAAGTGATAGCACCTTTAAAAATCTAAAGGTCATTCTGGGGCGCCTTAGCTTTCAAAACCTCATTCTGTGAATTGATTTTAGGAGGTTACACTTTAACAGACAGAAATTAGACCGAAGGGACGGGCTGGATTCTAGGTGTAGGTTTCCCTGAAACCTTAATGAGTGCCCTCAAAGCTCTATATTATTGACCATTTCTGGGGATGGGTAGGGTAATCTTTCGAGAAACCCAATAGGGCTCCGTGACGGGAAACAAAAGATGTTAGAGATGCCTTGAATTAGCCTATGAATAGCTGATACAGAAATCTCCATGATGCCCAGGAGGGTGTGGCTCCATGTTGAAGGGGCCACGCAATAAAGTACCAAGGGGATGCATAGCCGTCAGGCGTATGTATGTGATTTTAGTTTCCAAGCTCTGCTCCATGAAGCTCACCGTTATTATGCAAAAAATCAAGGGCAGAAGCGGGAATAGACTAGAGGTCTATATCACCTACGCTGATTTCCCGGGCGATGCTGAGTGGCCTACACCTCCTCGAGAGGTTGAGGATCTAATCTAACACTGAAATTGAAACAGGGTTTTTCTGCTATTAGGCTGTGGCACAAACTTCAACCATACAATATGGGGAAGCAAAAGCATCAACGGCTGATGAGGAGACTTGATTGAATACCTAGAGGGTACTGAGATATAGATCCTTATTTGTGGTGATACTTTCACATTTCAGATTGAAAACAGAAGTGAGGTTCATAATTTGACTCTATGCTCGGAAGAACTGAGCAGCAAGATAATGGACTGTAAAGCGTTCGACGAGGAGCCTTGGACAACAAATATATCTTTTTCCAGTTGAGCCTAGAAAAACCGGGAGTTGGAAGATCAGGAACCACATACTTTGGGATTCATACAAGAAGGAACTCGAAGGCAAGCATGTCGAATTCCGCAAAACCGACGGCAACACCGACGGATTACATTTCAGGAGAACCAAATTACCTTTAGACTGGGATATCTATAAGACGGCTCTATATAAATACAATAGAAACATTTATTTTGTATAATCTTCAGTTTTCTGAATAGAAACCTGAACCTAATTTTTGCGTTTCAGGATTATGATATGCCTTAATTTTTATGTTTTCTAAATCCTAATATCAACTTAATGAAACGCAATCTGTCAGAACCCACATGCTGCCAAACTCTCAGATGAATGAAATTTTATTTAAACAAAACAATATCCTGCATAAAATAATAGCGTGAAATTTAAATCAGAAATTCTGATTGGCCGAATTTGAATTTCGTGCCATTATTTTATGACGAAACTATTCTATCTAAAATGAAATTTCGCTGAAACAGAAATTTAACAGACTCAAAATAAATGAGGACACAAAACATGACTTTTTTAATCTGAAGGAAATACTATGTTATCAGTACATTATTCGAAATTTATGAGCGGATGATGAAGGAGGTACAAGGAGAACTATATCTGTTAATTTTGCGTGAGATAAACCGCATGATAAAACACAAATAAAGGACAATAACGTATGAGATAGGGGCGATATACGCTTAAATACTTATATAAATATTCGTACGTTTACACACGTTTTGAAAATTTCAAAAGGTAGGTTTCCTTCATATGATGAAAATGAGAAACGCGATTGATATTCTGTGTTTCGTCATATACAGTCTACAAGATAGAAAAAGATCGACCAATAAAATCAAAATAAAAAAAGTTGGAGTGAAGACAAGGATACAGGAGAATAGAAAAATATGGGCGATTTAATTATGTACAAAAAGATATTCCGTAAAATTGCGCAATAGATCTTTGCCATAAATTGTCACACGCAATGATAATATCATAAATCTAAATTAATTTTTAGTTTTTGGTGTGAGATAATCAGCATCATGAAATATAAATAACATACAATAACGTATAAGATAGGAAAAATATATGCCAAAATATTCAGAACAATATTAATTGGTGTACTCGAATAATAAACATTTTAGAAAATAGATTTCCTTTCTTGAAGGATATGAGGATCGCGATGGGTATTATGTGTTTCATCTTTTTCCTGTTTCCTAATTGTATTGGTAAATATAATTACATCTATAATATAAAGGTTGTCGTAACGAGGAATTTAGCCACTGTTGTAATCTGGTATAAAATCTTCCATGTAATCCCATGCAATATTATGTAATCTTCATTTCAATTCCGATTCTAATATTCGGATTGGAATTATTTCTTTAAAAAGGTTCAACATCTTGAATAAAACTGTTATACATTTTCAAATATTTATTACAGAAGCGGTAATACAGTTAAAATTAGTTTGACACTATATGACCTCACTTTCTAGAAACCAATAAAAATATATCTCAAGTTCAGACAAGAAGTATAAATATTAAGGACCGGTTTAAACAAGAGAATGAATTTCAAAAAAAAAAAAAAAAACATCAAATTACTGAAATTATCGCAACTTACAAAACTTAAAAGAATTACACAGTGATAAAAAATTGATTAACGGGCGATTCAGTTGCTTACGTTTATATGGCAACATGGTAATAACATTTATATATTATATTGATAAAATTCGCCAGAGATTTTTCGAGCATGTCTTTTGGTTTAGATTTTTCGTTTTTTTGATAAATAAACAAATGTGACAGACAAATTGCCATTTTTTTCTCTTCGAAGTTTCCGGTGTTTGTGACTAACAGGAAAATTGTTGAAGTCGCATAAGTTTCATATTGAAAAAGTAGTGAAAGGTTTTTTGTCATGATACATTATTTTTTAATCAGAAATGTAGCAGATGGCCTGCTGATACAGAACTTGGGAACCAAATGTTGATTTCCGCTAATCCAAACATAGTGTTTCATAGACATAATTTTTTTTAAGGGATTAAAAACTATTGAAAACTTACTTTCAACAATTAATTTGCTCATAAAAATCTTTTTCATATCATTGCAAAACATCTCCGTCTAATATTAACCTTCAATTCATCTTTTTCTCGTCATATTTGTTCCTTTATCGAAAAATTAAAAGACTACACCAAAAATCAAGCTCGTCGTCTGTAACTTATTTTTTAACAAAAAATTGATTTTCTTCTCACTGTGGAGCGGACTGATTTTCTCTATTCCAAAAGGGCAAAGATACGGATATGGATACGGATGTATCGATTACACTTTTTTTGTAATAGAATAAAATCCATGATTCACTCAATTAATTTAATAGTAAATACAATAATTAATTTTTACAACATTCTTTCTGCAGAATCAGCTTGGCCACATAAAGACGGCGCAGTTCATCCTACTCCCATTCTACTATACAATGTTTTTTATTTTGAAACTTTCATAAATAATATTCATCCCTTACTTGGAAGATTTCATGAAGTAGAAATATTGGATAATTGCATTATTGGAAAGATCATAAATGGGCGATTGTTCCCACTTGTCACTCTTAGAAGCGATCTTGATTTTCAACTCGGAAGAGTTAAAGTACAGATCCATGAAGACATTGCCAACGTGACGGTACCAATATTGGAAGATGATCCTGTAAATAACCGATTTTTCGAACAACTTGGGACAAATAACATTCGGTATGCCGAGATAGTCTTTACGGAAACAAAGTTTGCGAAGCGATTGCGCGAATATGAAATATCGTAAACTGACAAAAAGTGTTCGCTTAGATAATGTAAAACGTTGAGTGGCTTCATATAAACTCTTTTTGTCGCTCAGTAATTTTGATTATGTTGCTATGTATGTTCGAGAATTTGTTGCCTTCGACAGATTTAATTTTATTATTTTTGACCAAGGAAAACATTCAGTGTGGCAAGTACTATCATAATCTATTATTATACAGAAACCATTTAAAGAATATCAATTGTTTCAGATTCTGATACAAAATTTGTACAAGTATCTTTCTTTATCATCTTTCATTTCAAGAAAATGAGATCGGTGGTAGTTATTCTTTGCTTCGTATTAACGGGTCTGCTTGATTCTATTAATAAATATAATAATATATAATTTGAAGACCATGATAACAAATGGTTTAACTACTGTTGTAATCTGGCGTGCATTGTTCCATGAACTATCATGTAGTTTTTTGTAATCCCAGTTGCAATATTAGAATGATATCATGCATGAGGGTTATCATCCCGATTATGATAATTATCCAGTTTTGATCTAAATTGAACCTAGAAGCCAAAACAGTGACACCTGTTGGGTTCTGTTCAAAAATTTTACGAATAGTTTTGGAAGCACAGTTTCGCAGCATATATACAAAAAAAAAAGATATTCTTAAACTGGACGCCTCAAACTTCGAGCCAATCAAAAATTATTTATTAACCAAATTTTTATTTGCAGCGTGTGCTATTCAAATGACACTTTACTTCCTAAAATAAAAAACCCTTGGTAATAAATCTCTTGTTATACATTGATCATAGTTTTAAATAAAATTATTTTCCTGTATTCAGCGTTATCTCGGCTAAAACTTAAATGACCAACACGTGATAGCTCAAAATAACAGTTGAAAGAGCGAGCACGGAAAGTTTCTTAATCAAATAAGTAGTACTGAATACGTAGTTGAAGAACAGGCAACGATTATTATTAACGGGTACAACTTACTTGCAGGTGCTTTCTGATATCTTTGTAAACTGATTTTTATTTTCTTCCTTTGATGTATCAATTACATTTTTTTAATAATGAGAAAAACTCTCACATATTACAATAATTTGGTACTAAACACAATCATTATTTTCCTACCCAAAATTTCTTTTTGCAGAATAAGTTTTGCCGCATAAAGACGACGCAGTTTATCCTACTTCCATTTAAGTGAAGAAGTTTCATGCTTTGAAAACTTCTACAAATAATTTTTATCCTATACTTGCAAGATTTCATCAAGCAGAAATATTGGATGATTGCATTTTCGAAATGATCATAAATGAACGATTGTTCCAACTTGTCACTCTTAGAACCGATCTTCATTTTCACCTTGTGAGAGTTGAAGTACAGATCCACGGCGACATTGCCAACGTGACAGTACTAATATTGAAAGATGATCCTATAAATAATCGATTTTTTGTCCAATATGGGACAGATAAAATTCGTTATGCTGTGATAATCTGTAGGGAAGCTAGGTTTCTGTGGCGATTGCGCCAATATTGAATATATTAAATTAAAAAAAAGTGTTCACTTAGATTAGGAAGAATATAGACTCTTTTTGTACATTAGTAATTTTTATTAAGTTGATATGTGAGTTCGAGCATTTATCATCTTCGACAGACTGTGAATCATTTGATTATCTTTGAATAAGAAACTTTTTATTTGTTATAGAAATATATAAAGTTATAGTAGCCACTCTTTCGTCATCATTATTCTGACAAAAACTTTATTGATTATTAACATCGATGCTCCCATTATGGTCTGGTACTTCTCCAATAATCCTTTTTAACACCTATTCCTTATATTTCTATTCTAGCTATACTTAAAATTTGTGTCGAATATATGATATCCCTCGTATTCGTGTCCAGCTATGTGCTTAACTGTTCTAAGAAACAGTTAAGGTATCATGGCTTACTTTTTGTCCGTGTATCTTTTTAATTCAGATGTCTACAACTATACATTAGTATTAGAGAAACCAAAACTTCGCCTTCCATAGTTTAATTGAAGAAGAAATTTCGATGAATGAAGGCAAATAAGTTAAAATCTCATCTTTTTTTGGTCAAAGTATGCGACGTTTCGCTGGCATTGGTTCGCCAACCTCATCAGGCGCTGAAATTCACTAGTTGAAACATAAATTTTAACGCGTTTAAGTTTATGTTTTAACTAGTGAATATCAGCGCCTGATGAGGTTGGCGAACCAATGCCAACGTAACGTCGCATACTTTGACAAACAAATACCAGTTTTTAACTCATTTGACTTCATCCATCGAAATTTTTTCTTCAATATACATTAGGATATTGATAATAAAGTCACGACCTTGTAGAATTGTGTCAAAATAGTCTCTAGTCACAGGTAAAAATCAACAAAAATTCATCGAAATGTAATTTGAAATTTTGTCAATACGTTTCGGCTGCTATGTCAGCTCTCATAAGTCAAAACATGTTTTGCTAAAGAAAAAATTATTTACATCGGAGTTAAAAAATTTACAAAAATCACTTACAAAATTAAACCAAAGAATAAAAATGAGAAGAGAGTATACATGATTACGTAATGGTAAAAACCCATCAAAGCAATTCGAAGTAATAGAAACTCCACTTAAAAACTAAAAGTAGTAAGAATATCAAACACTTATAAAATGTTTGAAGTGAAACAAAAACTTGAATCATGAACGAAGGACAAAGACATTAATGAGTCGTTGACGGGTGACAGTGTCAGACTCAGGAAATTATTTGTAGAAACTCTAAAATTAAGAAACCAATTATATAGGTAAGTAGAGCATTGATGATAATACAGGCAGTGATTATACTTTGATTTGGTAAGAGGTTTATATTGATCTGGAAGATTATTATGCTTGAGGCTGCTGAAACACTCGGCCTTGACTTCAATATCAGGGATGAGCAAAATGCATCGAATCTTATCCATCTCGAGTAATCACTCCTGAAGGCCCGGATTAAGAAAGCACAGGAGAATAAAACTGCCGCGAACAGCTCCTCCACAAGAGGATGCACGGCATTTTCCACAAAAATGTGGAGGATCAGTCGATGTCGTGTGAGTTAACGTTTGCTTTCCTTAAATTACCCGGATTGAAGTCGGGCGCGGATGGTTTAATTTTGGCATGTCAAGGCGGTGTCATTTCCACTCTAGCATATAGTCGTCACATTTTGAGCCAAGACGTTCTCGATGATAGCTGTAGAGCGTGTTCTGCACACCCCAAGCATCTATCTATCTACATACTATCTAGCTGCCCAAGAGCTGCGATGTTTATACCTGGAATATTCTGTTGAGCTAATCGTCTTGATCATCGGCGCTCTTGGAGGTGCCAAGGTTTCACTGGTTAATAGTCTGAAAAGCATCCCTGCGTGTCAATAAAATGCTGATACACTTGCGGGGAAAATGTAGAAGGCAGTCGTCCTTGGGTCGCTCTGTGTCCTCAAGTTGCACAAGACTTTTGCCGGATCATCATATTGAATTCGTCGCAGACTGTAACCACATATCTTGCGGTCGTGAGACGTGGTTACGGCTGAAATTTTACCGCGATTTTGCTGGGAGCGGATGCAATTTTTCAGATTAGCTCCCGCTCCAGACGAAATCCTGCGGTTTTCCTTTGGAAAACTTTTTACTATAAAATTATTAGATTTATATTGAACTATTAAATTAATTAAAATAAGATATTCTTTGAATGTGCTTTACATTCCTTTGATTTTTTTTCAATTCTTTGAAACCTTTTGAGTTTTTCCAAATAGTTGGAATTCTTTCGGATTCCTCGTGAATTCTTAAAAAATTTCTATATGCTTTTAATTCCTGTAAATTATTTTGAATTCATTACGTTATTTTGAGTGCTTCGATTTTATTTCAATTTAAAAATTAAGGATTACCTAAAATTAAGACGTCAGAAGAATTCTTTTGTTTTATGTGAGAACTCTTATAATTCTTGTCAATTTTTTTGATTATTTTTAATTCATTGGTTTTTTGAATTCGCTTGAATTCTTTAAACTCTTTTGCATTCTTTAAAAAGTTTGTAACTCTTTCGAATTTTTTTAATATGTTTGCATTCTTCGAATTATTTGGTAATCTTTTAATTTCTTTTGAGTTCTTTCTGATTTTTGTTAATTCTTTGACTTCTTTTAAATTCTTTGAATTAAAAAATTTTGTATACCTTAAAATTAGAATTGAAGGCTTGCAGTACAGAACTAGGTAACCTCGATTTGGAAAGAGAAAAATTGGAAAAACTGAAACAATTACGAAATTTAAGTTTCCAAATTTTTATTTTAAAGAGGGAACATGTTGAATATATCGAATTTTTTTACATGGGGGGGGGGGAAGATTTGAGTACAAAAATTTTGGACTTGAAGAGGGAAAAATTTGAAAAGTAAACAGTTTTTTATTTTAAAAAGTCAGCATTTAGAAAATAACGATGTTTTTACTTCAAATGAGGAAAAGGTATTATCATCACAGTATTTTCAGGTTGCAAAAGGTAAAACCTATAAAATAAACAATTGTTCGACGTAAAAAGAGGAAAATTGAAAAATTAAACAATGTTTTATTTAAAAAAGAAAAATTACAAAAATAATGAATCTTTGTATTTGAAATTCATTTTAAAATAAAAAAGTTTCGAATTTCAAGAAGGGAAAATTTTAAAAATAACGAAATTTTTTACTCATTTCTGCAGTTTTAAGCTAAATATTCAAAAACTTTGCCAAGAAAAGAAGTTTGACCGTTTCCAACTCCCCGAATTTTTCGGGACGACTAGACGCAGCCTTTACTTTTATACTGTTCAAACGAAATCGTCCTAAACTTAACTAGAAAATCAGGCTTATCCTACTGCAGTTTGTATTGAAATTATACCTTGAAAATTTTGGAAACAGTCCAAGATATGAAAAATTTGTAAAGTTATTTCAAATCTTAAAAACAAACTAGGTTTTTCATTGTTTCGAAAAAAATAACTTGGTTCTGATTAACTGAAAAAAGGTCTCGGCTGATCGTCCATCTTTTTAGGCTGCTTTTAAAATTTAATGATTAAATATAATTAATAAATATCAAGATTCTTATCGGATAAAATTAAGGCATGATGGTATGAAAAATTTTTATTTTCGTCTTCTGAGAATTACGAAATTATTTGTCTTCTTTGTCGCTTAAAACAAGCGAAGGAGAATTAACAAACAGAGATTCCGCATTTGAAAAGATATTTGCTCATTATTACTCAATGTTTGGAGAAGTCTGATTACACAAGCAATACATTTCATTCTTTTTTAAAAATTTCAAACCTTTTAACACGTGTTGATTTTCAAATTAAATTTGGACACGTCAAAGATTTTGGATTAATAAATGGAAATTCGCTTATTTTCCCATGCAATCTTACAAACAATGCCTCATAAGTTAATAATTTTATAAAGCAAATGCAATATAGAAATTGATTTACATCAATAAAATAGGCCTTTAAATGCGACAAATGTCTGTTTATGCCTTAATTTGTTTATAACATTTGAAGAAATTATTCAATTTAATTTGTGATGACATTTTCTTTCCTGAAGTGAATATATACCAATTCTGTATGCTTTTGAGAAAATATCAATAAACAGAGCAAATTAGGTAGTACAAATATAAAAAGTTTCTTTTTTTCATTTCTCAACTCAAATAACAAATTGGTCAAATGTTTTTTAAAAAATCGGCCTCCAGCGACATCCTGGAAATTTGATGCGCCTCAATTTGAAAGAATAAACTTTGAAATCGCTTTTAAGAAATACGACCTCTGGAACTTCTTGGACCCCAATATCTCGTTGCGCCGTACTGTGGCTGGGGTATGCAGAGTTTTGTATCTGCTTTCGAAGAATACGGACTGGGGAGTTGAAGAACAATTAGAGCCTCAAGAAATCCATAATATATTTAATTTTTAATGAAAATACCAGTTACATAAAACATTTTGATCCAAATTGAGATCAATAACACTACCTACATTTTTGTTTTACTTTTCTGTTAAATTAATGGTGCAGAGCAATGTCGTTTAAATACTCTATTTTATAATTCCGATCGATTGGGCGTTGGGGACCTACTGGTGTCCCATGGATTTCTTTTGAAGTCAATGGGGTAACCGTGCCGCTGTCCATGTTTATTTTCGCCCGTGTTTCACCGCGATAAGTAACGTATGTGTATAATCCAGAAAGAACATTACGCGTCTCCAATATTGCAAATACGTCACCATCAAACGTTGATAATACAATTTGTTCTTGAGTTGGCATAGGCCCATACGTATGAGTTGTTATTTTCATTAGAAGTGGTTTGTCGGCCGGAAAAGTGTACCTTCGAAGTTCGAATATCCGGTGTGCATTCGCAAGAGGAATAAGCAGAATATATTTAAGTTTTTCAACACCACATCCGTATCCGTCAGGAGAAGGAAGCCTTGTAGGAGGAACCATACACCTGGAATGAGTAGAACACCTGGGAGGAGACCTGGTACTGTCATGAAGAGCAGGTTCGAGAGGAGCAAGAGACCTCTCAGGAATGCAATCGCCATTTGGCGAAAATTCGGACTGTGAAATTAACTCTGCAACAAGAAAGGGAGGATTAAATTTTTTTAACGTTGGTAGGGTTGACCGGAGAAAGACCGATGGGTTAGCATTCATTGCGCTATGAAAAGTTATTAAGACGAGGAATTGATCCATTTTACAACATAAGTTTTTAAGATCTGATTTTATAGCACCAG
Organism: Andricus grossulariae; assembly: GCA_011634705.1. Lineage (NCBI taxonomy): Eukaryota > Metazoa > Arthropoda > Insecta > Hymenoptera > Cynipidae > Andricus > Andricus grossulariae. The sequence continues at coordinate 69,593,073 of JAABKJ010007545.1, read as the reverse complement.
TTCTCTAATAAGATAGATTATTTTATGTGAAGAAGAATTAAAATGATTATGACCATGGAATAGCAATGTACTTTGCAAAGTCGCTTTTGCCTCGACATTTGGTGTTGGTCCTGTCTACCCTACACTAGAGTGAGTCATTGTTCAGTTAAGGCGAGTAGTGAATTATAATAGAGGCTAAAACTTCCCATAGGCCGATAAATAAACGTTCGGCTTTTTTAATGTACAGTTCAACATTGAAATAAAAAGAGTTACTGTCATTTAAACAATTTCGAATAGAAAATACATGTTCTGCGATTAATAAGGGAATTTAAATTGTACATAAATTTACCAATAGGATTAGAGAAATTCGTTAAAATGAAACACAGGGTACCAATTAGGGTCCTCATTTTTTTGGTGTCAAATGAAAGAATCCACTTTTGAAGAATTTCGCTAAGAGGGTAACTAATAAATATTGTTGAAAATGTTTCACTTATTATAAGAATAGACGCTATCTTATACATCCTGCTAAATTATTCAGATTTATGACATGTACAATTATGAGGTACAAAAATTACTGCGCAATAGAAATATCAGTATTTGTTCAAAAACATGATAAAACTTTTTATTTCACCAACCATGTACAATTCAAACGAATTCAGAAATATTATAAAAAATTTCCATTTCGTCACCTCTAATTCTTCAGCTATAATTCCTTCTTTTGAATTTTCTGATTATATTTAAACAAAAAAGTGAAGAGTTACTTGAAGTAAAGAATCCAAAATAATTCTTTTCAACCCTTAACAATTGTTTGAATTTGTTTAACTTATTTGAATTCCATGAGTTTTTCTGAATTCTTCTGACTACTAGTGAATTCTATAAACTGTTTTGAACTTTTTGAAATATTTTTAAGCATTTAAAATAGCTTCAATTTATTATGATTTTCTTGACTTATTTTTAATGTTCTTTGATTCTGTTTATTTCTTTGAGTACTTTAAATGCATTTGAATTAAAAAATTGAGGATAACTTAAAATTAGCACTTCAAAATAATTCTTTTCAACTCCTTACAACTCTTTCAATCGTGTTCAATTCTTTGAATTATTTTGAATAATTTTGGATCCGTTGAATACTTTTGAATTAGTTAGCATTTTCTAAACTCTTTTGAATATTGTTTAATTCATCAGAAATTCATTGAATTCTTTTGCATTTTTTGGCTACTTATGAATTATTTAAACTGTTTTGAATTCTTTGAATTGTTCAAAATTATTCTAGATATTTTAAATGTACTTGATTTATTTAATTTTTTGGACTTATTTTTAATCTTTTTTCATTCTGTTTAATTCTCTGAGTGTTTTGAATTTATCAGAATTAGAAAATGAGGACCTAAAAATAATTCTTTTTGAATCGTTACAAATTTTTGACTTGTGTTGAATACTTTGAATTCTTTGTAAATTCTTGGAATTTGTTAAAACTCTCTTAATCAGTTTGAATTCTTTTGAAATAATAATAATAAAAATAAATCCTTTATTCTGTACCGAATGTGTTCTCGCGTTGTCGTCGCGGTAGAGCTTGAGCTTTCCTCTCATGAATTTGACGGCTGTTGGCTGTAGCATTGCTACTGACAGGGTTTCCCATGCCAGACAGAGAGAGATTTCGTCATTTTTGTGGAGCCCGCTCCAACCGTCTCAAGAGCGTAAAATGTGCATATAACTCTATTTGTAGGGCATAAAAACACTGTCAAAATGATCCCCACTTGAACCCTTTACGATTCATAATTTGTGCTAAAATAATTTGTTATAAACAATAATTTTGTTCCAAGCCTACAGTCGTTGGAAAAATCTGAAAAAATGCTTGTATAACTTTTCGGGAATGAGAATGACAATTATTATTGTTTTGAAAATATTCTAGGTCCGAAATATTCGTTACAACAAAATTATCATATAAATTTATTTATATTTTCATATTTTATTTCATTATTGCCCATAAGTGTGTACACCTTTAGGCATAGCAGAGAAATTAATATTGGGATGAGAGAATTTTATCAAATTTTCAAAATAATTTACTTTTTTATAAATAATTTAGTTAACAAATAGACCATTTTCATAAAATTCCTTGCCCTCTGGTATTTGCAGAAGTAACTTGTAAAAAATTAATAAAATCCTGAAAATTATTTATTCTCACAATTTAGGTTTTGTTCTAAATAATTAAAGTTAATAAATAAAACATTTTCATCCTTCTTCTCGGCAAAGGAACTAAATGTCAAGTTTTAACAATTTTCTGGAGTTTAGTAAGTGTGAGAAACTATTTCGATAGATATAATAAGATTGAAAATCATTTTTCTCCACGTAAAATCGACGAAATTTTTTGTTCTCAACTTTAATTATTTATAATAGAGTTGACTGAGAGCTGTATAAAAATATTTTGGAGTGTAATAGGTCTTTGAAGCTGCTCGGATACATAATATTATATCATAAAGAACTTTTTACCGTACAAAAAGTAGGAAAATGGTTTGTTTGTAAGGATATAAAAATTAATAGCCTTTTGATTGAGGTATACACTAAATAAAAGGGGAATTTGATAAACATTTCATGGGAAAAACATTTTCAAAAATGTTGGGCAAAAATAACTGAAGAGAAGTAAGGAAAAAAGTAAAGCTTCCTTCGTAGAATAGAATACTCCCACCTAATTATAATGAATTTTGTTTTCAGGTTCAAAGAAGCAAAGATTATTTTGCGCATTCATTTATTTGCACAAAAAACTTGTAAATTTGTATAAGATTCCAAACGTAGAAATGCTTACAAGTGTTTTACATCACGTGAAAACTGATACGTCGATTGGGATGGGATAACTTTTCATAAAACGATTCAATAATTAACATAAAACATCTGAAACTATCGAGAAAAATCATCAGATACTAGCTCTGAAAAAAATTCGTATAAATACAATATTAAAAAAAAACTTTCCCAATGAAAAAAGTTACTTCGCCTTTCAGCAGAATTTCTTTCAGTACATACAGTAAGTAAATCTTTCCATAAAAGAAATTTCTACTGACAAAACAGTCGCTTAAACAGATGAATCAGTCAATACAATTAAAGAAATCAGTCACTAGAAATGACTGATTTTCAGTCAAAAGCAGCAACTTATTTGTCTCTTATACTCTATTCTAAGATCATTCATTATTACCGAATTAATCAGACTGAATCAGGCAAAAAGGGAAACTGATTTCATCAGTGAGACAAATTGAATGATTTCTAAAGTAACTTAAAACTGATTTGTCAGTGAAATCCGCATTATTTGAATGCGTCAAAATAGACCGCGAATCCGTCACTTTTTACTGATGCAGATTTAGATACAAGTGAAAATCAAGTGTTTCTCAACAAGCTGTCTTCTCATCCTCACATTATATGCATGTAGTTGAAGATATAAAGAAAAAATGAATACATGACTGATTTGAAAAGTCACTTTTGACATTAGCAGTACTGTACATTGGCAATACTCGAGGAGAAAAAAATAAAGATATTTCCGGGTTTTTCTCACGCCCACTTTCTATAAAATACTACTCAGTTCTGTAGTAATTATTTCTTCTCTCTCTCTCTCACACACCCACACACATATGCAAACACACACACGCTCTTTCTCTCACACTGCTTTAATATTTTATATGTATATGTATTTCTCCGTCTCTTACTCTCGCGCACGTTATAAAAAAAAATTACGGCACATGGCGACTGATTCCGCTCTAAATTTAAATTAGTCAACAACATTTGACGGATTAAATCAGACAAGCAGACTTTAACTGAAAAGTCCGTATTTTGACTGACAAAACAGTCGCTTTAACGGGTGGAACAGTCAATATGACTGAATCAAAACAATCTCTTGAACTTACTGATTTTCAGTCAAAAAATGTGACTGATTCGTCTGCTATAATAAAATCGTAAAATGATTTGTGAATTAGAATTCATTACATTCCGATATGATTAAAATTAATATAAATCACTGATTAAGACATTGAAAGTAACGGATCAGACCATTCAAAATGAATTATTCAATCAGTACAAGTCACATGCAGTTTAGACCATTCAGAATTGCTGATTCGGTCAGTCGACGTTACTGTTTAGATCTTTCAAATTGGCTGATTTCATCAGTGAAAATAATAGATTGGATCGTTTTTAAATGACTAATTTTATTAGTGCGTCAAATCAACTGATTTAAAGTCACTTATGACTGATTTGTCACTCGAATACGTATCATGTGAATCAGTGAAAATCGACTGCGAATCAGTCACACACGACTAATTCAAATGTACGAGTGCAGTGGAGTCAATTTTTGAGTAACAACGTAAACCTCAAGTCCTCAAATCTATAATAATACATATTATCAATTAATTCTGAAAAATAAAAATCTGCGAATAATTTTTATTTCTTGCTCACTTTTTTTTCACTCTGATAAATAAAAGCTTGAATCAGTCCCCTCTGTTGACGCGATTTGAATTAGGGTGGTTTGACACACTGACAGTTTTCAAAATTCAACTCTTGACATTTACAAAATTTCCGGGTCCAATACAATGACACCTCGCTTCGAGGTCAAACCCTAAATATTTTTAAATATAATTAAATTTTTTGTGTTTATAAAGAAAAAATGGTTAAATATCATCTTAATTTTTTACTATAAACTTAATGTTGCGCAATTGTAAATAAACACACTTTTTAAAGTAATTAATAAAGAATGTAATTTTCACTAGTCGAATCAGTAATTTTGAATGGTCTAATCAGTAACTGTCACTGATTGAATCGGTCATTTGGAACGATCTGTTGAAACGACCCTTTCACTGTCAGTAGAAATTACTGATTTTTCCGTCAGAGCCTACTTGATGAATAATAAAATAATTAATTCTCATTCGAGCGTTGACTGATTAAAATTTAGAGTGTGCCTAAAGCTCAAAAACAGCTTTGAGAATCGTCTTATGTAAAATTTGCACAACAGCCTTAAATCTATTGCTATGAGGGACTTGCAGAACGTCATTGGACTGGATTTACATGTTTAGGGATTTTTTTAACAGGACGAGGGACAGTAATTTTGACTCGGTAAACTTGAAAATTGTCATCTTTAAATTTCACGAGCCACTTTTCTTTTAGTTTCGTTTGCACACGACGCTTTCGAGTAGGTATACGCAGATACTTGAATGCAATTTCAAGTTGGACAGAATGAGAAAATTTCCTTCCGTGTCCATTTTTCGCTTTTTTCAGCGAAGGAAGGAATGAATCATTGAAATAGCAATAATTACTCAACTGAAATACGTTTATCGAAAAAAGTATGAAAATTCCGAACCTTAACTACAGATAAATCGCTACGAGAATGATCCGTACGTGTCTAAAAATCACAGAATTGAATTTTTTATTTTAAAAAAGAACACTGACGTGTATTTCATTCAGATTCATTGATAATCGCCTCCTTTTTGTGTGTCACCAACCTACTGTTACACAATATGTATGTATGTATGCACGTATGTATGTATGTATGTATGTATGTATGTAGGTATCCACACGAGTTAATTTCGATTTCTTACCTAAAGTATCTAAGTACGCATCCTATCTCATATAATAATTTGGTATCGCCGAATTCCCTTTTTACAATGAATAGAATCTTTTAATAATAAATAGCTTTTTTACAACATAGAAATAACAATTTTTATAATAAGAGACTATTTTTTGTGCGCGCATTCGAGCACTTTCGAAATACACGTCATCTACTACGTGATCCATTACAATTGGCAAATTTATATAAAATTATAAAAAACATCATCGCGATTCTGCTGATGATCACTCCGAGGTTGCGAAAACTCTATTGCCCCAACAGCATGCAACACTGTAATATTTGAGCAATATTTTAGCAATATTATAGAAATATTGCGTGCTCCTGGGATCAGTGTGCTTCTTTTCTTTTCTTTTCTTTCCCTTTCCTTTGTTTTTCTTTTTTCAAAGAATCGTTCTAACTTGCTGCGACCACAGTCGGCTCGTATGCACTTTATTTTACAATTTCGTATACGTCACACACGCACATATCGACCATTACATTGTAATAAAAAAAAGAGACTCGGAATTTTTTCTTTTTCCAAAGACTCTCTCTCTCTCTCTTTCTCTCTGTCTCGCGCGCGCGAGCGTGAAACCGTTGCAAATAGCCAGCCTGTAGACTTGACACGCCTGTTTGCGAGCTGAGTGAATGATTAAAGTTACTTTAATTTACCTACATTCAAAAATTCTTATTCTGAAATATTTGTAATACTATGCACTTTAAATTACGCACAATTTTGCAACGATTTGTCAGATTTTACCTAAAACGAGATCACATGCTGAATTTGGAATAATTTTAAAGATTTCTTTCGCGAGTCAAAACTAAAATTCTATTGTAGGCCCTTATTAACATGGAATTTACGTCGAGGTAATTCTTTAAATGCCACTCGCGATAAATTTCAACTGTGTTTCATAATCAGATCATATCGCGCTCTTACCTCCTAGCGAGTAAATCTCGTACTCCAGACGAATTCCTCAATCAACATTTCTCGGAAAAAAAACTTTTTATGATTGGAGAAAAAAAAATGGTTTATTTGACCTCAAGACAATAGCGATTGTTTTTAGATATCACGGGAAGCCTTAAATATGGAGAAGAATAAAAAGAAAAAAGAGAACTAATTTGTCTTATCACAGTGTATTCTCGTGTTTCGACAATACTATTATCAATCGAAATTGTCTGGGTTAAAAATAAAAACATTAACACGGATAAATATACTTCATTTGCTACTTCTTATCAGGACGGAAAAGCGCGATAAGATCACTCTTATCCTCCTCCCACCCCATAACATATCCCACCCTCAAACCCTTCTTCCACCCCCCACTAGATGTCGCATTTTTTCACAATTATTTTACGCAGCAGTCTTATGCGAATAACCTACGCGCGTATCTCCAACAGCAGGCAATATTGCAGCAATGTTGATTGGGAGAGGTCACTTGCATATGCATAGCAGGAGCAGCAGCAACATTGTCATTGTGGTCTTGCAATATTGCGTACTGTCGGAGATGCTACAACTGTACCGTGCACGTGTACAAATAAATACACGCAAAGTACAATTACAGATTAGCGTTGATTCACATCTATCATAACGCACTAGAAGATATCGACAACTTTTTTCCTCTAATATTCAATTGCATTCTCACTCTAATATAATGTATTTTACGAGCATAAGGTGAATTAAATTCTTACTCTGATACCTTAGAAATAATGTACTGCAAAACGTATCTTAACTATACTTAAAATTACGATCACGCATCTTTCTCTCACACGTCAACATCTTCATTGTTACTACATAATAAAGTATGCATATCATTGGGCTGTACACTGGATTGAATCGTCGACTGATTACTGAATCTCACGACTTTCAGGTACCACGAAATCGTCAGCAGTCGATCGATCACTCATCACAATTTTCAATTCTGAAATTGACTTGCGCTCGATCTGAGGAAAAAAGTCAACAGATGTAAACTTGAATTTCGGGTTAATTGGAAAAAATCGTGTGAAGATTGGACTTTTTTTTACTAAAAAAAAAAAAAACAAACAAACGAAACAAACAAAAGTCTTGGCATTCCATATTTGGCACAGATTAGAAAAACAGTCAAAGCAGGCGCTGTGCGCCGAACAAAAAGGGTCTCATAGCATACAAGGAGGTTAGCTGAGGTTTTTTAAATCTTCCTTCCCCACCCCTCTTCTGTCCCATCCTATCTTATCACTTTCCCACCCCTATCACTTCCCCACCCTCCCGGAAAAAAATACAACGGACGAACACCCGCATGATGCTATGAGGGTTTAAGTCCGGGACTATGAAACCCTGAGAAGACTAGCTCTGGCGCATTGGCGTGCCAAGGGTCAGAAAATGAAAGAAAAAATGGCAAGGGCCAATTGGACAAAATCGTCTGTATCTTGTACTTGTTTGTAGTAGAAGAAACTAAAGTCTTGATATTCCATATTTGGCACAGATTAAAAAAGATGAGCTCTGGCATTTTGGGGTGTGCTGCCAGCAAAAACGGTTATATGCCAAAAATATCACGTTGAGGCTGATTAAGCGGTATACAAATAAAATGTCCACGTCTGCAGGGTCACTCAAAACTCCACTGAGCTTTTATCGGTAAAGATCAAGGTTTTGAGAAGGCACTTTGCAAAGTTTCTTGCATTGCAAAATGGACCCTTACAAAAATACGTAACACTTTTACGATGCAGAGGGAGAGAGAGGGGGAGGGGTGCACCTCGAGTGTGATGCTAATATTAACGTTGCATACACTTACTGCAGAAAAAGCGTTATGTAGGGGGGGGGGGGCCCACCCTAGACACAAAAAAACGTTACGCATTTTTTAAATGGCCCCACGAGGCTTGCTGTAGCAAGAGTTGGGCCTAGTATATGGATTTTCAAAAAGAAAAATAATAATACCTGCTGTAAAGCGAGAGTGGAAAAATGTGGGAACGAGGAGAAATAGTAGCGTAGTAGGAGGCCGAATAATGCAGTCACCTGGAAAACAAAACTTCTATAATGACTTTTTCGGGACACGAGCGGCACTGCACAGTGCACATGCACTACCGGCCATGAATTCTCTTTTCTTTTCACCGCATTTCATATATTGCACACAAAAGCCGGATTCGATGCGATAACCAGCAATAAAGCGATCAATGAGATCAAACGTGTAGACCGAGTTGTACGACCAAATTCTAGATAATAACCAATCATGTCGGCTTCATCACCTGGTGGTGGCAACGGTCTGCGGGTTTGATGACAGATGTCATCAGTGGGTGGATCATGGTTTTCGTCGGATGCCACCACCAACTGACGGAGTTGACATATGATTGGTTATTATCTAGAATTTGTTCGTACACCTAGGTCCACGCATTTGATCTAATATTTCCTTTTATTTATGGTTTTCGCATCGAATCCGTCAAAATAGGAAATGCGGGATGAGGAAAAGAGTACTTATTGCCGCACCTGTCCCGAAAAAATTATTATACAAGTGTTGATTTCTCTTTTGACTTACACGTGACAGCATTACTCGGCCTCCTACGCTTCTACTTTCCTAATTTTCACACTTTTTCACTTTCGCGTTTTAGCAGACATCCCCCCCGAAAAAGTCATATGTACTAACGCCCAGCTTTTGCCCTGCAACAAAACCTCTTTCAGGATGCAGAACACGTTGAAAAGTGCCTTTTTTAAACTTTGATATTTAGAGACAAAAGCTCAGTGGAGACGTACGTGAGCAACCCGACAGATTTCCGAAATTTTTGTGTACACTGCTCCATCAGACTTAAATATAGAAAAACGTCAAGCATCTCAAGGCGGAACCTCAATAAGTCAATATCAATAATTATTCATGTATATTTTGATTATTATTCGTCTTTGTTTCTGGTATGTAGTGACGTCGAAGACATTGAGAAAAACACACATATACCGCAACATCTATTCTCGCTCGCTCATTCACTCACTCACTCACTCACTCTCAAATAATTAAGATTATTTCCCTAACAATATAAAAAAGAAAACGTAAATATATTATAATACATCATATACGACTACAAGCTAGGAATATTATCGTGGTAATCTTCCCTTGAAGACAAAGCCTAATTCTACTCGTCTAGGAGAGACAGACCTTTCTCCTGCCTCTATTTCCTTCTCTCTCCATTTTCTTTTAGATCTCGGCTCACAAGACACGTCTAACGAAATTTGCGAGATTCGGGCTGAGAAACATATCGAGACGATTCGCGGAAGTTTATGTACAAGAAGAAAAGATAGAACAAGTGGCTACGGACTTGGTCCGTACTAGCTGATTCTCAACTCAAGGCCCTCGTTCTCGGAGATATGATGCTCTAAATTACGAATGCGTCTTGCAAATTGGAGCTATTCAAAACTCGCAAACAAGAGTTGTTCCCCTTGAAGGACTGTCAGCCGATTAAAGTCTCAGTTGCAGAGTATGAGACTTGGATCCTAGGATCCTGGGGTTTTAGTTCGCGAAGGGAAACTCCGGTTTCATTTTTATGTCGATGCCAAGAAGACCAGTTACAGTCCTTTTTACGGCTAGTGCTTCGAAAGCGAGGCAGCGGATCACGAGTGCTTGACGACAATTACACCAGGTCGCTGCTGTTGCTGCTGATTCTGTTGCTGTGAGTGGAACTGAAGAAAATTATTCACTTCGGCGTGAAGAAGTCGCTGCTTCGTCGAAGATGCCGCTGTTTGTTTATTCGTCAGAGCTAGAGGAACATCCTGAGCTGGCTCATCGCTGAATAAATGGTCACCCTCCAGGTGACGAATTGCCTCAACTATTGTCTCCAAATTCTGTCGAGAAGTATTCGCCAGGTAGAGCCTCGCCTGCGGGGTTCCGTCATCTAGAGAATTGGCTGGCGATGGTAACCTGCAAAAAACATAATCAAGTATAAATATTTCAACTTGTATTTATTTACATTGCCAGAGAGTGACGTACGTCAGTCACTCTCTGGCAAAATGCTGCCATCACGCCAGTATCAATTACCTTTACTCACATGTCTCAAACGCTACTTTTTTTTTTAATACAATCACCTCAAAAGTTGCATGCCAAATATTGCTCCAAAAAAGCTTGTCACTTTGGCTTCTCAGCGATTTTAGAAACCACGCGACCCGTGTCTAAAAGTACCTTATCTCGAAACTGCGAATGCGCAAAAAATTTTGCAGTCTGCTGAAACATGAGCCTCTGGACACAATTTCGAGGCATAAAAAATGCAACTGTAGAGGTGGCTGTTGCATAATAAGACTTGAAGGAATTTAATAGTTCAAGACACAGTACCTTTCCACTTCGACTTTTGGTTCCGCTTTCATCGCAGCTTCCAGTACGCTCGGAAGCCGCTGTGTTTCTTCTTCCGCTCCTTCCTCTCCATCTTCCACACTTTCTTCTTCTTCTTCATCTTCTTCTCCTCCTTCTTCTTCGTCTTCATCTACTTGTTGTTGCTGCTGCTGCTGCTGCTGCTGTTGTTGTTGCAATCGTTGCTCCTCCTCCTCTTCCTCCTCCTCATCTTCTTCTTCCTCCTCCTCCGGCTCCTCCTCAGGAGAAAAGGGCCTAGTTGGACTACCGGTGATGTATTGAGTAGCCGAATTACCCGATTCGGTCGCATAGGTCACCCTCGTGGGAGAGAACGAGTCTAATTGTTCTTCAATCAAGGGGAACATCTGACTCGCGAAGGCGACGATCTTTGGGCTACTAGGCTGAGAATCTCCTTCCTCCTTGATCTCCTCTGCGACCACCTCTACGGGCTGAGGCGAGAGGGGTGGCGAGCTCAAGTCCGGGGTCGTAGTCTCGACTGTCTGCGTCGATCCCACAGGAGGTAAGGAAACCACTGAAACAACTTGGAGGGCAGCCACCGCTTCTTCCGTTTCTTGAGCCAGCACGTTGTCTGTGTGCTCAATTACCTGGAAATTAATATAAAAAATTAATATTTCAAATAATTGAAACTTTCAGGGTTAGGTCGCGAAATGCGGGACGCCACGCCGATTCCTAGTAAAGAGAAAGCCAACAATACCATATCTGGTGTATTTTGATGTACTTTCACCCTGCAGAGCCTTAATCGAATCGGTGTCCCACATCTCGCAACCTTTCCTTGTTTCTAAATACGGCGATTTCAATTTTATTATTAAAATGGGTACTACTCACCTCGTGAGGTTGATAGGCGATTAGCTGACTATCTCTGAACCTGTCAGGGTAGAGTTGGTTTTGAATCGCTCGCATTTGTTTTTCTAGATGATTTCTCGTTTGACGTTCTCTTTCTAGCTGCCGCCTAAGTTCGATAACTTCACTGCTACTTACTACAGAATGTCCATCCGCGGAAACCGTAATAACTGATAAAGGTTCTGGCGACATGCTCCCCAAACCCTCGTCACCGCTCTCGTTCACGTGCACCGGCAAACTAACGACAACACCTGAAAACATAAGAGACTATTAAACAATAATAGATTAAACGACGACGACGACGACACTAAGCACGGTTCTGTTCAATGCTAAGTCGGCATCAGTCGGTAATGCAGGTCCATAGTATCGATCGAGCCTCAGTCGATATATCCATGATCCGAATCCTTACCGATCCTCCCCTCCACCTATCAGAAGGACATGAGGAGGATCGACAAGGAAGATCACTGGCATACCGACCACGGTCCGATCCATATCACGGATCTGCATTACCGACTGCGGGCAATACCGACCACCGGCAACTTTCCAGTGGACAGGGCCCTGCTCGGTACTCCACTTTACGAGTGTATATATATATATAATGTAATCAAAGAATCAAACAAGAGCCCCTTGAGAGCTTACCTTGCGTTTCAGCTTTGCGCTTCTTGATCGGCACATCGCCACCCTCGTGTTGATTTACCAACCGCTTTAACTGACAATTTTGAGACAGCAGCTGAGTCTTTTCTTGCTCCAGCTGATAGATGTATTCTGCAGTCTGTTGAAGAATAGCAGCCTGAAACAAAAATAAATATACTATTAAATACGTTTTAATAACGTAAAACAACATATCAAAAAAATTTAATTGTAGATGTGTGAAACTCGTTGCGAAAAAACCAAACACCCTTAATAAACAAAATGTAAACATTGTCCTGGAATATTATGGAAATTTGAACCAGGATTAAAATACGTGTTTTGACTCTCCAGACATATCAAACAATCAAAGAAATGGCAGATAAAGGAACCTCTCTCGGCAAAGAAAACAAAGACCTTAAAAAGCTGATCCTAAAATACACAATCTATTTGGGCAATTTTCACGATTTTGTTGGTTAGGGGTCTTCAGTATTTTTGTCGCAAGGAAGTTTCCTTATCTACATTTTAAACAAATTGATATGTTGTTTGAGGGAGTCAACAGAATTATGTTAAAAACAATTTCAATTTCTAAAATTCACTGGAACGATTTAAACAAATTTTTATCGTTAAGGATGTTCGCTGTTTTTGCGTGGAAAATTTTTGAGTGTATCTTAAGTCAATAAATATTTGTGTTGACATAATTTTAATTCAAGCCGCTAAATTACTTGTCCAATATCTACCCAGGTCTCTGATCAATTTCGCTAGCGATCACCCGAGGCGAAGAGCTTCAGAAAATCATATTGTAAAGCTCTCCACTCGGATCCATTAGTATCCAAGGTCTTACGTTTCAGGCGTCTCTCGCTCCACTGACACTCCTCATCATGCATTTTTTATAAACTATTTGTCGCCACACTTTTCTGTCCTGGCATATAAATGATTTATAGAAACCACCATTTGTGGGTACCAAAGATAAAAAAGAAGAAGAATTTGCAGAAAGTATAATTATCAAGGGGGACGCTTTGCAGTTTATTTTGATTCATGTTGACTGTTGAGCAAAACCTGATATCTGTTCGCTGGCCACCTGTCGGCGCAGGTGCAAACCGTATACCAGATTCTGGTTGCTTGGTATCAATTATCCCTTTTGTTTTCGTCAAGCCTCTTCTTCGAGGCCATTCTTGTTTACTACGTCCTCGTAATTGGTAGTATGCACATAAAAAAACGTGTGATAAATCATGAATACATTTTCTCGGCACCCCTACGATGAATGAGGTGCCACAGGTAAACAGGAAATGTTGACCATTATAATCCTTCTTGTGCGACAACCTGCCAAAACACCTGCCCAGAATAATTAATCTACAATCTCCCCTTTATGAGATTTGCAATTTACTTACAAAACTATAATTATTATGTATATTTTACACATTTATGTACAAGCAACTAAAAAAAGCCTAACGCAAGATATTTCTTTTCATGGCGCCGGTGTATGTCTTAGGTAAATAGAAAAACTATCCAAGTCCAAAAATAACATTGTCTAAACTCAAAAACAATTTTCTTATTACTTGGCCGCTTCTACACAATGGGAAATGCCTGCATTGAGCCGTCACTCACATCTGGCGCAGTACTGAACCAGTGTTCTTGCCAACATCCAACCAAATCTTGACGGACCAGTGCTGGCGCTGTACTGGGTGAATTGGTCATGCCAACGTCCAGTCAGGACTTAGCGCACGAGTGCTGGCGCAGTACTGAGGGAATCGCAATTCAATAAATAATTACTCTACTGATACTTTTTTCATGAAAGCTCTCGTGTTCCTATGGCTTCTTATGTCTCTATGAATTAATGTCTCATTCACAGATTCTAACCATTCTTTCGGCGGTCTACCTCTGGGCATTCTGCCATTTACTTCAATTAACCAAACCTTCCCCATTTATTTTTTATTATTTAATGAATAATAGAAAAAAAAGAAAACTATAAAATAGAAATATTTTTGAAATCTGAAATCTATAAAACAAGAGCGTCAATTTACACCATTCCCGACAAAAGTCAAACTAAAAGAAAAGCTTCTAGAATAGGGGTCCAATTAACCAAACCTTCCCCATTTATTTTTTATTATTTAATGAATAATAGAAAAAAAAGAAAACTATAAAATAGAAACATTTTTGAAATCTGAATACTATAAAACAAGAGCGTCAATTTACACCATTCCCGACAAAAGTCAAATTAAAAGAAAAGCTTCTAGAATAGGAGTCCTACTAATCAAACCTTCCTCATTTATTTTTTACTATTCAACGAATGATACAAAAAAAAAAGAAAACTATAAAATAGCAACATTTTTTAAATTTGAGTTCTACGAAACAAGAGCTTCAATTAGCGCCATTCCCGATAAAAGTCAAACTGAAATAAAAGCTTCTAGAATAGGGGTCCAATTAACCAAACCTTGCTCATTTATTTTTTATTATTTACCGAATGATACAAAAAAAATAAAACTATAAAATAGCAACATTTTTTTAATTCGAGTTCTACAAAACAAGAGCGTCAATTTACGCCATTCTCGACAAAAGTCAAACTAATAGAAAAGCTTCTAGAATAGAGGTCCAATAAAACAAAACTTCCACATTTATTTTTTATTATTTAACGAATGATAAAAAAAAGAAAACTGTAAAATAGCAACATTTTTCAAATTTGAGTTCTACGTAACAAGATCTTCAATTTCAGTCATCCCCAAAGAAAATCGGACTAAAAGAAAAGCTTGCAGTATAGGTATTGTTTGCTGAAAATGTAGAATTTAAATAGAAAACATACTTTTCCCAAGGATCCCAATATTTTTTTACTTTGTTACTTTCTTACTACTTTGAACTACTCTCTTAAACATTTATTTTATTTGTTGAAAATTCAGTTATTTTTTTGAAATTTGTTTTTTTCTGTGTTCAAAATCAATTATTTAAACTGAAAAATTAACTATTACATTTTTGGTTTAAAATCGATCATTTTTTATTTGAAAATTCTACTATTTTGTTGAAAATTTATGGACTTTGTTTAAAATTCGTATTTTTTAGTAGAAAAGTATTCTTCTTGAGTAGGAATCCAACTACTTGGTAAAAACTTAAACTACTTTGTTTAAACTTAATTTTTTTCAGTTAAATATTTATTTGTTTGGTTGAAAATTCATTTTTTTCGGGGGTTTGAAAATTAATTTTTTGAATTGAAAATTTAACATTTCCACTTTTGATTGAAAATTAATAATTTTTTATAAAAATTCAAGTATTTGGTTCAGAATTTAATTTTCTGTTGAAAATTCATAGTTTCGGGTTGAAAATTTGACTGTTTTGTAGAAAATTCCACTGTTTTGTTTAAAGAATTTCTTTCTGGGTTCAAAATTATACTGTTTTTGTTGAGGATTCACTACTTAGGTGAAAATTCGCCTACTTCGGTGAAATTCACCTATTTTTTATTTTAAATTGAAATCCTTTTTTTTTGTAAAATTCACTATTACATTTTTTGTTGATAATAAATATTTTTGGATTGAAAATTCAGCTAAATGATTAAAAGTTAAACGACAATTGGGAGCACTGCTTGGGGTTTTTTGTAGGAAATCCATAATTTCGGTTGATAATTGAACTATTTGGTTCAAAATTGATTTGTTTGGTTTAAGATTCATCACTTCAGTTAAAAATCCTTTTTTTGATTTAAAAATGTAACTGTTTTGTTAAAAATTCGTTTTTTGTTGTTGTTGAAAACTCGTACTTTTTGCGTTGAAACTTCAATTATTTTGGTAGAAAATGTATATTTTTGGGTTGTCAATTTAACTTTTTTGTTAAAAATTCGTCTTTTTGTCTTGCAACTCAACACCTTTATTGACTGAAAAATCTTTCTTGGCTCGAAAATAAACTCTTTTGTTAAAAATTTATATTTTTGATATGAAAATAATTCTGTTTTTGTTGAGGATTCATAAAATGTGTCGAAAACATATACTTTTTGGTTGAATTCAACTGTTTTTTATTGAAAATTAAAAAAAAATTTTGTAGAAATATTAACTATTACTCTGCTCGTTGAGAATTCATTTTTTTTATCGAAGAGTCATTACTTTGGTTAAAAAAATAACTATTTTGTTGAAAATTCCTTTTTTTTGGTTAAAAATCAATTAATTCAACTGAAAATGTAATTTTTCTATCTTTGGATAACTCCTCGTAAAATTATGTGTGACTGTTGTCACTAAAAGTGTTTAAAATATATTTAGAAGCATAAAGTTTTTACAATAAAATTATTGATCTCCTAGGTGTAAGGTTGTTTTTATTCCTGAAAGAAAAATTTAAAACGATCAGGGAAAATAAAAAATTGGTTTGTTATTGCAAATTTGATTTCTCGATGCCGCTAAATTTGGATTTTGAAACATTTGATTAATTTCATTTCGTTGCCCAAAAAATTGCATTAATCGTAGACTTACTGATGAAATTGTAAATTAATTAATTAAAAATATCAACATTTTCAAGCTTTGAAAATGTCAAAATAACGAGCGTTTATAAATTTTTGGTTTTGGCAAGTAACTTAATTTACAGAACGCATTAATTAAAGAGTTTAATCAGAAGGTTGGAAATTGATTAAATTTTCTGTACAAAAAATTAAATTAAAAAAGTACTTCAAAATTTTAAGCGCTTTTGAAGAGTGAAACCCAACTTCAACTTTGTCGTACTAAATGCCAAACCTCAAAACGGCGATTTTTTTTAACAATTTGGTTTCAAATAATAATTAGTGCAATGAGAACATTGACAAACAATAATATTTTACCTGTTGTAAAAATAAAACTTTTAATTGACAAAAAAGTGATGTACTTTTGCTCATGTCAAATATATGGTTCACCCAAAAAATTCACCCAAAAAGGATCCACAAATTTGTTATTAATCATTTTTAGATAGGACGAGTTGATTTTCTTTTAATCGTACAAAATAAGACTAAAAATTAGGATATTAAATTATTGGAAAAACGGCACAAAAAAAACGAAAAAACGAAAACAAGAAACGAAAAAAATAAATAAATAGACAAAGGTTGTTCAACCAAAAAAGATCTACAAATTTTTTATAATATTTTGTTATAAGAATACATTAGAAATATAAAATTAAGCTTTTGGAAAAAATGACGCAAGTTACAATAACTTTTTACTTAACAACATTTTTCGTCTAAATTCTATCTACACATTTTCTTAGAACCACTTTACGCTAGGATGCGTATTTTGGGTTTAAATCGTAAAAATAACATTGAAAATAAACAAATCATGGAAAAACGACACAAGTTGCAGTAAAATGTTTAATAACAAAGATTGCTTCTTTCATGGAATGCGCAAATGAAACTTTACGCCCGCTACATAAAACTTTACGTCCGCTCCGTAAAACTTTACGCCCGCTACATGAACACTTCATGACGCAAGTGAACAACTTTGTCTTTTCTGGTAGAATATTAATCTTTTTAGTAACTAATAATTCAACTTTTTTGTTGAAAATTCATTTCTTTGGTTGAGAATTTAAGTATGAGGTTTAAAATTGAATTCAAAATTTGTTCGAAAATTCTTGTATTTTGTTAAAAATTACTCTTTTTGTTGGAAAATGATTTTTTACTGTTGAAAATTCATTTTATTGTTTAAAAATTTAACTATTAGGTTGAATATTCCCTTAAAGATTCAAAATTTGGATTAAAGTTAATGTATTTTGTTAAAAATTAAACATTTTGCTAAAAAATGAATATCTTTTGTTGAAAATTCATTTCTTCAATTGAAAATTAGTTGTTGTTTTTTTAATTGAAAATTTAGTTTTTAACCTCAAATTTTAACTATTTCATATTTAGTTGAATATTTGTCTTCTTTAGTGGAAAATCCAAATATTTTATTGAATATTTCTGTATTCTGTTGAAATATGGTCTTTTCTGGTAGAATATCAATCTTCTTGGTAACCAATAATTCACCTTTTTGGTTGAAAATTCATTTCTTTTGTTGAGAATTTAAGTATGAGGTTTAAAATTAAATTCAAAATTTGTTCGGAAATTCTTGTATTTTGTTAAAAATTACTTTTTTTTGCTTGAGAAAGTAATTTTTTCTGTTGAAAATTCATTTCATGGGTTGAAAATTTAACTAATAGGTTGAATATTCATTAAAAGATTAAAAATTTGGTTTAAAATTCATGTAGTTTTTTAAAAATTAATCTTTTTGCTAAAAAAATAATCTTTTTGGCTAAAAATCCAATTCTTTAGTTGAAAATTAGTTGTTTTTTTTTCTTCATTAAATATCAACTTTATTCCCTGAAAATTTAACTATTCCATTTTTTTTTGAAAAATTGATCTTTTTTGATAGATATTTAATCTTTTTGGTTGAAAATTCATCCGTTTGGTTGAAGATTTGTCTTTTTCTTGGTATAAAATTCATAATTTGAGTTGAAAATTCAATTATTTGATTTAAAATTAATTTTTTTTTGTGAAAGATTCATAATTTTATGTAAAAAATCATTTTATTTGTTACAAATATAACTATTTTCTTAAAAAAAAACTTTTTAGTTTAAAATGGAGTTCTTTGACCGAAAGTATTTTTGGGTCGTAAATTCAACTTTTTCCTCAAAAATTCATTTTTTTTTTGGTTGAAAACGCAACATTTTTGATATTTTTTTATTGATTGAAAAATCTGTCTTGGTTGAAAACTCCACTCTTTTATTGGAAATTTTTCTTTTTGGTTTGGAAATTAGTCTGTTTTGGTTAAGGATTTAAATAATTTGTTGAAAATTCGTATTTTTCGGTTTAGTTGGACAGAATTCATTTTTTGATTAAAGATTCATTACCTTGCTGAGAAATTGAACTATTTTGTTGAAAATTCACTTTTTCGTGTTTGATAATTAATTATTTTGACTGAAAATGTGATTCTTTCGTTTTTTCAACATTGATCTTTTTGAGCTGAAAACTCGACTATTTTGTGACTAAAATTATTTTTTATTTGTAACTAAAGATTATTTTGTAACTAAAAGAAAATTTTAGAACGATCAGGAAAAATTCAGGGCGGGTCAGGGAATTTCGAAATTCGGATTTCATAGCAACCCTGATATTGCAAATTTCACTAATCGATACCACTAAATATTGATTTTTAAATATTTGATTAATTTTATTTTCTTACAAAAAAATTATGTTAATCTCAGAGCAAAAATATCAAATTAAATAATATTTTACTGTTTAAATGTATAATTTTTTCTTCATTTGTAAAATTTGAAATATTTCATCCAGTATCTATGGAATTTGAAAAAAATTGCAGCATTAAAATAAGTTGAATATTTACTTATTTTGAAAGTTGAAAATAAACTATTTAAATTATTTTCAAATTTTTCAATTTAATTAGTAGAGAAAAAAGTACTTTTTTTGTATATATGTATAGTGTATGAACTATTATCATAGTTTACAAGTTTGAAAGTTGATTATATTATATTAATCTTTAAATATATTATTTAGATAACATAAATTATATTTCAAACTATAAAGATTTTAATTTTAAATAAAAAACAGTTGAATTCATCCCAAACAAGACATTTTTTTAACGAAATAGTAATATTTTAAACAAAAAAGATGAATTTTCAATTAAAGTGATGAATTTTTTAATTAAAAAAATAAATTTTCAACAAAGTAGTTGAATGCTCGACCAAAAAGAGTCATTTTCAACCAGTTGCATTTTTAACCGAAAAAAGACGAATTTTCAAGAAAATAGTGGAATTCTCATCCAAAACCGAATAACTTTCAAACTAGAAAGACGAATTTTGAACCAAATAATTCAGTTTTTAACAAAACAAAACAAAGATTTTCAGTCAAGAAAGGGAAAAATTTTCACCTAAATTATAATTTAAGGGGATAAATGATTTTTAATACAAAATACAAATTTCGAATGAATATCTATTTTTTAGGTTTATTTGCTCATATGTTTTTAAGCTTATAGAAATATTACTTTCTTAAGATTCTTGAGAAGATTCAAAATTATTGTTCCAGGCATTTTCGATATAAGTAGAAATCTTTTGAAATGTTTTGATTTTTTTTTTTAAATTTTGTTTAAAAATTAATTTTTCAAAATGAAATGTCATTAGAAAATTTCTCAGGAATCTCAAGAGAAGTGTTTTATTTTCCTGAAGCCTTGCAAACTTCTTAAAAAGCTTCGGAAATATTTTCGAAAATTTCCAAAATCTACATTTTGTTTTGAATTTTTGTAAATCTTTTCAAATTTCAAACGATTTGTTTGTCATTTCCAAAACTCTTAAACCTTCTAAATATCTCTAAAAATTATTCAAATTTTTCCAAATATTTTCTTAAAAGTATGAAAAATTGAAAAAATTGCATTTAAATCTTTAAGACTTTGTTGTGAGAATTTCGGAAATCTTTTGAAATGATTTAAAATCTTTTTAAATATTATCTTAAAATTAACTTTTCAAAATAAAAATCAAGTTTTAATTATCCCATGAATTTTAAGACAATTTTTTTATTACCGTGAATCCCTTCAGAATGCTTAAAAAGCTTCAATATTTTTATTTACAAATATCCAAAAATGTAAATTTTTTAAATCTTTAAAAATCTTTATAAGTTTTAAATCAATTTCTAATGTTTTTGAAACTTCGAAATAGCTCTTAACTCACACAAATTTGATATTAGACTATGTAATTTTGCTAAATGACAATTTTTGCTTTAAAATCTTCGACATTCTTTTTCGAAATTTTAGGAAATGATTCAAGATGTTTTGAATTCTTTGTCAATTCAGACTTAAAATTCATTGTTCAAAATAAAAAATTGGTATTAATTTTCCCAGGAATGTTGAGAATTTTTTTTATTTTCTTGAAAGCTTTTAAAATTCCTAAAAAGCTTCTTTTCTTTGAAATCTTGAAAAAACCTACAGATTAAATTTTGTATATCGACGTGCCTGTCTGCCTGTCACCTTTGCTTCATTGATTATTATTATTGTTGTTGAATATATTATTGAGATAACCTTACACATTTACTAAAACCTGAAATTTGCAGACTTTTCATTTTAAACAGCAATAAAAAACGACAGCTTCATCCAATCATAGCAGTTTCAAGATATTAATCAAAAATGGCGCCCTGCACTTTTTAATAATTAGATTGAGTAGTCAGGTGCAATAACAGCCTACTTGTATTTTCAGACGTCATATGTTTTTGCACATAACTTCATGAAGAAGAAATGAAAAATAAGTGACTTCTAAAAATACTGTCATTTGGACCCAACGGTTCGATTGTATCTTTCACTTACCTTAAAATTACTTTTTTGTCAAATAAAGGGGTAAAAATAACACAAAAGGATTCCCGCTCCAAAATGCTTCGTAAAGTGCTGACAAGCCGGCGAAATCAACTTGCATCCCAGACTGTAGTGTACTACACTACTGCGCATGCGTCTGATTGGCGCATGCGCAGTTGCGCTATGGACCCACTCTCGGTCTTCTCGTCTCGCGAACACATTGTTTTCTCCGTCGAGGCTCGTCCTCGTTAGAGTTCAAAAGGCGGTAACTTATGTCAGGAACGACGAGAACTTACCGGTAAATTCTCGAGCGATTTTGTTTCGAGAATTTGAATTCAGGATCCCATCCAAAACTCAAGTCATTGTATAAAATTCCTGAAAATAAAAAAAGAATCCAACGATCAAATTTTGACAACCACCAGAAAATGCTCCTATTCCAATTCCTAAAACATTTGTTTTTTCTTCGAGCAAAAATAAAACAATTAATTTAATTGATTAATTAATTTTATTTGATGATAATAAAGATAAAAAAGAAGAAAGAAATAAAAAATAGAAGGAAGGGGACTTGGTTGGTTTCCTTCTCATTTTTATTTTCTCTTTTTTATTTTTGTCCAAAGAAAAAATTTTTTTTTAGGAATTGCAATAGGAGCATTTTTTGGTAGTTGTGCAAATTTGATCGTTCGATTCTTGTTTTATTTTCAGGAATTCTATACATTGCACCTGTGTTGATTATTAGTAACTTAGGCAGTGTCCAGCGACCTTGAAAACCTGAAATTCTCTTTGAATTTTATTAACCTTGAAAACCGGGAAATATCTTTGCATTTTTCACAAGAACCATGAACAACATTTTCTTTTTCTTCTAAAACAGTTGTTTTATTGAAATGCGAACATTAATTGAAATATTTTCGTCTATTATGAAAGAAACATCTCGTTTAGAAGAAGTTTTGTCACTGAAATTTTTTTTTATTTATTAAGATATAATTGATCTTTTACTCATTACAGAATAAATAAAGAGATTTCTAGGCGTTTACACCAGATTTCCAATATTTCACAAGAATTTCACAAAGCTTTTAAAACTGTCAAAAGATTTAAAGGATTTTAAAGATTTGTAAAAGGGTACATTTTACCAGATTTCAAAGATTTTAAAACTTTGTGAAGATTTCAAACGATTTCAAAAGGTTTAAAAACATTTTAGAAGATTTCAAAGATTTTGAACACTCCCAAAATTTTGAAACCTTTAAAAGATTTGAAAGATTTCAAAACATTTCGAAGATTTTAAACGATTTGAAAAGGTTTCAAAACATTTTAGAAGATTTAACTACGATTTCGAATATTTCGAACGTTTCTAAAGATTTTGAAGCTTTCAGAAGATTTTAAAGATTTTTAAGATTTCAAAAAGGATATAGTAAACCAAATTTATAAGATTTCAAAAAATTTAACACAGATTAAAAATATTTGAATGACTTGAAGTGAATACAAAAAATTGCACAAATATTTAAAAGATTTCATAAAAATTTCATACAGATTTCAAAAGAATACAAGAGTTCCAAAAATTCAAAAAGGGTACAGTACACCATATTTAAAGATTTTAAATCATTTCGAAGATTTTAAACTCTTTCAAAAGGTTACAAAACATTTTAGTATATTCGAAAAGATTTTAAATAATTCAATGATTTCAACGAATAGAGAAGATTACACAAAGATTTAAGAATAATTTCACGAATGTTTCAAAAGATTTCAAAAAATACAGAAAAATGTCCTTAAGATTTCGAACACTTCATAAAGATTGCAAGGATTTCAATGATTTGAAAAAAGTGTATAAACCAGATTCCGAAAATTTTCAAAGATTTTAAAGCTTTCAAAAGATTTTAAGATTTTAAAAAGGGCATAGAAAATCAGATTTTAGAGATTGTCAAATATTTTACACAGATTAAAAATATTTTAATAATTTCAAAGGACTACAAATGATTTCAGAAAGATTTAAAAAATATTTCAAATACTTTATAAAAATTTAATACAGATTTGAAAAGAATACAAGAATTCCAAACATTTAAAAAACGGTAGAGTACACCAGATTTTAAAGATTTTAAAATATTTCGAAGATTTGAAACGATTTCAAAAGGTTTCAAAACATTTTACAAGATTCGAAAAGATTTCACTAAGATTTTAAATAATTCAATGATTTCAACAAATAAAAAATATTTCACAGAGACTTAAGAACAATTTCACGAATATTTCAAAAGATCTGACAAAGATTTTAAAGATTTTAGAAAAATGTCCTGAAGAATTCGAACACTTCATAAAGATTGCAAGGATTTAAAAGATTTGAAAAAGGCGTATTCACCAGATTTAAAAGGCTTTGAACATTTCCAATTATTTTAAAGCATTTAAAAGATTTTAAAGATCTTAAGAAGCGCATAGTAAACAAGATTTCTAAGACTTTCCACAGATTAAAAATATTTTAATGATTTCAAATGAATACAAAGGATTTCAGGAAAATTTCACAAATATTTCAAAGATTTATTAAAAATTTGATACATATTTCAAAAGAACATAAGAATTCTAAAGACTTTAAAAGGGGTAACAGTACACTAGATTTTAAAGATTTTAAAACATTTCGAAGATTTGAAACGATTTAAAAAGGTTTCAAAACATTTTAGAAGATTTGAAAAGATTTCACTAAAATTTCAAATAATTCAATGATTTCAATGAATAAAAGAGATTTCATAAACAAAGATTTAAGAAAAATTTCACAAATATTTCAAAAGATTTGACAACAATTTTCCAAACATTTCAAACATTTCATTAAGATTGCAAGGATTTAAAAAATTTGAAAAATGCGTGTACACCAGATTTCAAAGATTTCACAAAATTTCGAACAATTCCAAAGATTTTTAAACTTTCAAAAGATTTCAAAAGATCTTAAAGATTTTAAAAATTGTATAGTAAACCAGATTTCCAAGATTTCAAAAGATTTTACACAAATTAAAAATATTTTAATGATTTCAAATGTATACAAAAGATTTCAGAAAGATTTCATAAATATTCAAAAGATTTCATAAAAATTTAATACGGATTTCAAAAGAATACAAGAATTCCAAAGATATCAAAAAGTGTACAGTACACCAGATTTTAAAGATTTTAAAACATTTCGAAGATTTGAAATGATTTCAAAAGGTTTAAAAGCATTTTAGAAGATTTGGAAAGATTTCACTAAGATTTTGAATAAGTCAATGCTTTCAACAAATAAAAAAGATTTCACAAAGATTTAAGAAAAATATCATGAATGTTTCAAAAGATTTGACAACAATTTTCCAAACATTTCATAAAAATTGCAAGGATTTATAAGATTTGAAAAAGGCGTGTACACCAGATTTCAAAGATTTCATTAAGGTTTCGAACATTTCCAAAGATTTTAAAACTTTAAAAAGATTTCAAAAGATCTTATAGCAGATTTCAAAGATTTAAAATAATTTCGAAGATCTGAAGCGATTTCAAAAGGTTTCAAAAGATTTTGGAAGATTTGACAAAGTTTTTGAACATTTCACAAAGTTTTTGAACATTTCTAAAGATTTTAAAACTTTCAAAAGATTTCAAAAGATCTTAAAGCAGATTTCAAAGATTTTAAATAATTTCGAAGATCTGAAACGATTTCAAAAGGTTTCAAAACATTTTAGAAGATTTGAAAAGATTTCAGAAAGGATTTGAACATTTCCAAAGATTTTAAAACTTTCAAAAGATTTCAAAAGATCTTGAAGCAGATTTCAAAGATTTTAAATAATTTCGAAGATCTGAAACGATTTCAAAAGGTTTCAAAACAATTTGGAAGATTTGAAAAGATTTCACAAAGATTTTGAACATTTCCAAAGATTTTAAAACTTTCAAAAGATTTCAAAAGACCCTAAAGCAGATTTCAAAGATTTAAAATAATTTCGAAGATCTGGAACGATTTCAAAAGGTTTCAAAACATTTTTGAAGATTTTAAAAATATTTCACAAAGGTTTTAAACATTTCCAAAGATTTTAAAACTTTCAAAAGATTTCAAAAGATCTTAAATCAGATTTCAAAGATTTTAAATAATTTCGAAGATCTGAAACGATTTCAAAAGGTTTCAGAAAATTTGAAAAGATTTGAAAAAATTTCACTAAGATTTTTAATAATTCAGTGATTTCCACGAATAAAACAGATTTGGCAAACATAGATATAAGAAAAATTTTATAAATATTTCAAAAGATTTGACAAAGATTTCAAAGATTTCACAAAAATGTCATGAAGATTTCGAATATTTCAAAAAGATTGTAAGGATTTCAAAAATTTATAAATAATTGAAACTTTCAAAAGATTTCAAAGATTTTAAAAAGGGTTTTGAAAAACCAGATTTCTAAGATTTTAAACGATTTCAAATATTTCAATGATTTCAAACAAATACTAAGGATTTTGCAAATATTTCAAAAAATATAAAACTAATTTAAAAGCTTTTAACAAAACCTAAGAAGATTTGAAAAGATTTTAGTAATTTCAAACGAGCACATAAGATTGAAGAAACAAAGATTAAAGAAAGCTTTTGAAAATTTTTCGAAGATTTCATAAAAATTTCAAAATATTTCAAAAAATTTCATAGATTTAAAGAATTTTACAGATTTCAAGAATTTAAAATATTTTCCAAAATGTGTAAAAGATTTCGCGGAAATTTCAAGACTCAACAAAGATTTTAAGTTCTTCAAGAGATTTCAACGAATTCACAAAGATTTCAAAGATTTCAAAGTCTGCTTTCTTTAAATATTGTTGGCCAATAAAAAATGATATGAATCATTTTTTACATCTATAACAAACGGTAACTCCGATTTAAATCGTTCCCAGAATTCTGTTCTCGGAATTTGCTGATGCGTGGACCGCGGGACCAAAAGAGAGGCGGTGCTTATTAAAGCGTGACAAACAGCATGAGGGCCGCACTTTCAGCGCATTAGTTGCATTAGATTGCGTCATGCGTCAAAATCCAACAGAAATAACTCATGCGGATCTACCTGTTTACGTTCGGGGAGAGCGAATGTTGTGTTCGATTTAAGTGAATGTCATTTAGGACCAGTACCGGAACCGCACTTAAATGGGGTTTCCAATGTACTTAGTTTTGTTGATTAAAAGCATCTAATTTTTACGAAATGTAAAGTTTTACTTGCTTTTTTGGTCAAATTCAACTGTTTTTTTAAAATTTAAAATCAAAATATTTTTTGTTTGAACATTCAATTACTTGCTTGAAAGTTAAACTATTTTGCTGACAAATTTTTGTTTTCGGTTGAGGATTCATATTTTTGGTTGAAAAATTAACTTTGTTTATGGAAATTCAATTGTTGAAAATCCAATTATTTGGCGGTTGAAAGTTTTACTGCTTTGTTAAGATTTTTTTTTTCGTTGATGATTCATAGTTTTGTTTTAAAATTTAACTATTTTATTTAAAAGTCGTTATTTTGTTATATTGAACTATTTTCAATTTCAAATTAACATCCTTTTGGTGAAAATTCAACAACTTGGTTAGAAGTAAGGCCTCTTTGTTAAATTTTGTGTGTTTGTGTGTGATATTTTCATCTTTAAGACGAAAATTCAATTACTTGATTAAAAGAAGAAACTACTTTGTTAAGGAATTAATTTTTTTTTCTCTAAAGATTCATCTTTTTGGTTGAAAATTGAATTATTTTGAAATTAGTTTTTTTGTTGAAAAACAATTTTTCAAACTGAAAATTGAACTCGTTCATTTATGGTTGAAAATTGATATTTTGTAGTTGAAAATCCAACTATTTGTTTGAAAGTTGAACTACTTTGTTGAAAATGATTATTTTTGTAGTTGACTTTTAGTGAAATTTAATTCAGAAATAGGCGCGCAATTCATATTACTCTTCATCGACAATATTTCTTTTTTAGCGTCTGGAAATCGATGACGATAATAGTTTGCTAAGACTGACGCATTAAAAAAAAAATTATGGTTACAATTTTCAGTTGTTTTAAATATCCAAATTTGTTAAAAAGTTGCTAATGAAATTAGTTTTTCCTTTTTTTCTTCAATGAGCTATCTAATGAAACCTACATAAGCGTTGTTTGAACAGTTTAGAAATGATTTAAACAAACAATAACATAGTTCAGATTCATTATAATATTCATATAGCTTCTATAATTGTATTGTAAAATTCTCCACCTCATTGAAACAATAAGTAAGGCAATGTTGTGAAAAATGTAATCAGACTACGTAAGCTCTGCCAAAATTAAGTATTTACATATTATTGCGCCATAACGGAAAAAATAAAAGACAAACGAAAAATGGCAATAAAAGAACTAGATTGCGTAACATTTACAACTCACGCAATGTTCAGAATTTTCTAAATAGGTTACGTCAGCTCTACTAACATAAAGTATTACGAAATTATTGTTTAAATATGTGATTACTAAAATTATTTACACACATAATGTATGTTGGTTTGGCGTTTAGAAGACTCCGAATTGAAGTTTTTGTTCTGATTTTTGAAAAGATATTTAAAAAAGTCTAAATTTAAATTATATGTTAAATTATGAAGAACATCTGGAATAATGGTGTACAGTAGAAACATTTTTTGAATTTTTACGTTTTCTTTTCATTCTTATTTGAGCCGCCAAGAGGAAAAACTTCATAAGTTCTGTCAAAACATAGGACTTATCACGTTTTTCCTCTGAGCGCCTTATTTCAGACTTTGGCTGCAGCAAGGGCAAAAATAATACAATTGTCTCGAGACATTACGCATATTTTACGTAAAAATTTAACGTCTCGACTGGTTTTCCAATATGTGCTTAAAGATTTAAGAAAGCACTTAATCTTGGGTTCATTGAGCGCAGAATATTGCAATCTTTCATGTTACTTTGAAGAAAAAAATGTTGCTCTATGTCTCATCAATAATAGCATATTTTATTCAATTTTGTATTAAAAATATATGTTGATAGCGTTACGCACTCCTTCGCAACCTGACGTAAGATAAATAAGATAACCATACATATATAAGATAGATATGACATATATATATATATATACACACACACATACAAATATACAAAAACGTATAGAAAAACGGAATTTATTCCACTCGTCATCAGTTACACTCTTCAAGAAACTGGCTTCTTTAATTTGCGATAATGAAGATCACTATTTCCACTCTTTTTATAATCTCATCAATTTTCCTTTACTCTATTGGTAAGCACAATACATTAGAAAAAACAATAATCAATGTACAATTTTTAATTCATTTTTCTAGCAGGTGCTATAGCAAGAACGTGCGCACGTCGCAATTTTTCCGCTTACATAATTTATCAAAATTTTTTATTGTGATCTTTAAGCATAATTGTACAATATGAGTGTAAGGTAAAATTTTAATCACGATACTGTATATTAATCTCATCATTTGGCAGATTAATATACGAATCCTACTTAAAGAAATCTGCTTGCTGCGTGGGCACATTCTCATCGCGCGCAGCTCGCAAGTTTGAGCGCGACTAGGACGCGCATCTGTAGGATCTCGCGGTTCCTGATTTATTTAAAAAATGATTGAAATTTTTTAAACGCAACGCAAATCAGCTAAAGAAATCCTCATTTTTTAAATATATTTACCGCACATTTTTTCCACAATGTGTGAAAGATGACCGCGTCTAGGGATTGGAAATTTTAAATTATGAGATTTCCCGCAAATTAAATGTTCGCGGGAGTAGAGACATATAACAACGGGGTTATGTGTGTGTGGTTGTATATGTTTGACGTTCACCCAAATGAGTGTAGCGGAAAATCCATATCATGATTGGGCCAGGAGGACATCTGTCACTGCGACGATCCAGTTGGCGAAGGCGATTGGTTCTAGATGATTTGGCTGAAAATGGGAGAGATGCGCTGGAGAGGAAGCTTCGCTCAATAAACCAGTCCCCAAAAGATTTTCGCCAAGTTGTGCTTCCTGAGTACAGGAGAATTAACAGAATATCAGAAAACAGCAAAAAGTGACCTTGGACCTTTAAATCACCACGAGGTTTTCCTGTGAGCATCTAATAATCTGTGAGCAAAGTCCAGAATGCTTACTTGGTACATCTGGAAAATCAATATTTCTACAACTGACCTAAAGATCTGAGCCAACAGGAATTTGAAAATAATTCGACTGGATCTGCCTCATTCAGGCCGATGGTATATTTGACAGCAGACTAAGCATTCTATCAGCTCTTACGATTCTATTGTCAACAGATGTGGCGGATTTCTTCACTGCGGAAATCCCTATCGTGGTGATGAAGGTATCTCGGAGCATGCTTCGTTTAACTTTCAAATCATTAAAAGTGAATGGTTTCAAGAGATGTATGTTTGAAGGAGGTGTTGGTCGACACAATTCATTAATATTCAAAATTTTAAATGAAATAATTTACAAACCATTTTAAGAAGGATAATTGATGAATGGCATTAGTTTTATCACCTTTTATTGAATTTAATATTTTAGTGTGGACAATTTGCGATAGTTTATATATGTGGCAAATCATTCAAAGGTGGAATTATCGTAACTAGTTTTAGTAAATTCAAATACGCGACTCATCGAGGAAATTTTTGGAAGTTTGACTATGTAATTTTCAAATTGTTCCATGGTGGCAAAGTGGCCATTGAAATTACCCAAAACTCAACAATAAGGAGAAAATGTGCATGATTAATCGTATTATTATTATCTGCGTTCGCGAAACGGATCCTAGTGCATTTTACTAATTTATAATAAGGAGAAAGCCTGAAAGCAAAACACAAATGTACGAAGTGTTGTGTTGCCTAAAAACATAGATAACCTTGAATTCACACTAATATTGCTGTTATTTGCTTTTTTCAAAGTTATTGGGGTTTTCATTTTTTTATCGCAAAATTGCACCACTTGAAGGCAAATTTGTTGGGTGAGCTAACTTAATTATCAAAAAGATCCCTATCACAAAGGACAATTACAAGTGCACTTCAAAGTTTCTGGTTGATCGATATGAGAATAAGTGAATTAAAATAATGGTCACTTATCGGCAACTTTTTCCTCAAAGCGTCTGTCGGCAGAATCAGATTCCAGTCTTAAACAACTAGTTAATACCGCGATCGAGAATTTAAAAGCACTCAAGCCATTGGACTTTATGATCGGCAGCTATTTTCCCTTTCTTGTATTTTTTTCTGATTAACTGCTTAAATCCTCATATCAGACCTCCTTCATACCAATCCTTGCGTACATTTCTCAGCAACAGAGTTCGTAAGTTGGAAATTCTTGAAGAAAATCGATCAGGAGTCGAAGCCTCGTCTTCAGTCCCAAAGATTCCTCAAGCTCAAGGTTACCTGCGAACACTCAAGCATCTGAATGGAGCAAAGGGATATCGTAGTTTAACAAAAGAATCAGTAGCTTCATCACATGCTTCTACTGAAGAAAACGATGATCAAGGGCGAATGTACTACCACTTTGGTCATCAGCATTTCTTAATGCATGAGGGTTCTTCATCGAGGAAGTCTTGTGTATGTCACAAGAAACAATTGCAGAAGAGAAACCGCATTCATCGACGACACATCAGCTGCTTGCAAACCACGTGACTCGGCCGTGGGCTACGGGTCTGTTAATGATAGCTATTATATGAGTAACATGAAGTAATTGTGTTTTCGAGATAGTGCGCTCTCTCCTTGATATATTGGTATTAAAGTGTCGGTTGTGTCAGAATCTATCACTCACGACTCAGGCTCTTTTGTTCGAGTTATGACTTAGGCTTTCTAACTGCAGATGAAAAAACGTGCAACTACGACAAATGGTGCCGCCTCATGCATTTTTTCACCATACTGATTTGGATCCGATTTCAAATATCAGTTTGATGCGCTCATATTTCCGCGTTTAACTCCATGTCTTCTACATTTTCAAAGGGGAACAAGAGAATGGCCTCACATATCTGGATTGCGTCTGGCGGATCTAGACTTCAGTATAATAACAGGGTGATCGATGTGATCATAGGAGCAGATGTCTATTTGTATTCATTAACAACTTCCAGCGACGAATCTAATACAAGTCGTTGGAAAGCATATATCTGTCAGAAAGACGTGACGTGCGATCTTCAGTAGGGGGAACAGAAGATTGCTTCTAAAATCGTGTTGACAGCCGATGATTAGTAGAGTGAGTATTTCTCAGTGAACGGAAGCTGCGATCGTGCTCAACGAATGCTTCCACGCTGGAAATACTATTTTACTCAACTTGATGTGTATTATACTGCGTTGGAGACTCATTTCATTGTTGTTTATGCTAATTTCAAGAAGATGTACAAGCAGGTTCAGATGCATCTAGATGATCAAGATCTTTAACTAATCCTGAGGAGAAAGCCATGTAATTAAAATTGCGTTCTAGTAAAATCGTATTGTTTCTTATGAATTAACAAAGTAGTTAAATATTCAACCAAGATTTTAAATTTTCAACACTAAATGTAATAGTTGATATTTTAATCAAGAAAATATTTTTATTGAAAATCAAAAATAGCTGAAATGAACTCATTTGTTAATTTGTACTACAGTGAGCACTAGCTTGCGCTTGCAAACAACTGTTTGCAATAGAATATGCTTAACTTTTGTTTTTCAGTAATTCGCGGACTT
Source organism: Andricus grossulariae (assembly GCA_011634705.1). Classification (NCBI taxonomy): domain Eukaryota; kingdom Metazoa; phylum Arthropoda; class Insecta; order Hymenoptera; family Cynipidae; genus Andricus; species Andricus grossulariae. The sequence continues at coordinate 69,560,871 of JAABKJ010007545.1, read as the reverse complement.
GAAATTACACTGGTTTACAAAAAAAAAAGTAAGGACTATTTGACAAGACCACTTTATCCTTATGTATTTTGACGCGTTGAATACGAATCCGAGGTCTATTTACCTCTATATATATATATATATATAAAATTAGAAATTTTGACAAAAAGCCATTTTATGTACATTTGGCCCGAGGTCCTTTTACCCATTGTAGCAATTCTGCGTGCTCAGAGCTAAAATTTGAGCCATCCTCGAAGAAAATCGGACTAAAAGAAAAGCATCCACCATAGCGGATGAAATTTTTTCTCTTAAATGCATGCATTTAATACAAATTATTTACAGCTGGTTTTAATCCATGCCAAATTTCATAATAATTTCATGCATAATGAGACATTTTCTTTAGCTTGAATGAATACAGAATTGAGCTTGCCTCTCATTATTTCTACAAAAATGTTTATTACTGATTATAGCATTTCTGTACATGGTTTTAGTTAACTTTATATCAATCTAAGATTAAGTAAAAATTGGAGTCTTGGCAAAGATAACGTTAGTTCCACAAAAATAAATTTCTGCCCAAGAACGTGCTGATCAATGATATTATATTTACTCAGAGTTTCAACAAAGTTTTAATCAGACGAGATTTTTATCTTTTTATTTATGTCTTCATCTCTGTCCAGGCTTCAATTCTAAAGTCTGAAAATTCCAAATTATTTAATTTGTATGGCGACATTTTACATTTAAAAATTGTAGGCTTTCGTAGGAGCGAAGTATTTTAATATTGAAAGTTTCTAAACAGAAACTATTCCACTTTTAATGACTTTCAATTTGAAGGACACGAAAATTGTAATATTCTGTTATTTGGAGATATACTAATTCGTGAGGCATCGAATTCCACTCAATTCAATTCTTAAATATACTACTTTTAGCTTGTTACAAATCTGAATGTGCTACTTGGAAATAGTTTTTAATTTTAAAGCCCTAAGAACCGCACTTTAAGGATTTTAAAAAATGACATCTAGATTTTGCGCATTATAATTCATTTTTCTTAATGAACATGAAATGTACCTACTTCTGATTCGAACATCTGCAGATGATGATTTTGACCCTAACTCAGAAAAATGCGAATATTTCTTAAACTACACTCTAGAATGAAATTAGTAGAAAACTAATAATTAGTAGCAGTCTTCTACTAACTCGAATAGCGCCGATTCGTTTACTGCTAATTAGTAAAAATCTACTAATACATTGTGTAAGAATATCTGACTAAATGAATTAGTAAATTTATTGCTAGTAGCTATTTTGAGTGGTGGTTTAAAATAAATTTAAAAAAATGATTTTACAATGAAGAGAATTTTATTCAAATCAAATAATAAATTACTAAATACATGGAAAAATATAAGAAATGTGAAAATTATACGAACGATACATCAAATTACATATAAACATACTAGTCATCCACCCAAAGTTTTATAAGGTTTTCAACCTTTTTATATTATTTTTTATTTGTGCACAAGAAAATGCACATAAATATTCCTTAGGATCAAGTGCACGGAAAAAAGTGAACCCTTTAGCACGGATAGCGATTTTTTTGTTTTTGTACGAAATCATGTTTTTAATAGATGAAAAGGGTTCTAAAAATTAGAATTTACAACTATAATTATCCTTCGGAAACTATGCAGCAATAACAAAACCGTTATACATCGTAACTTGGCATTAAAGTTGGAAGAAAATCTTGTTTTCACTTAGTTAGATGATATTTTTATTGTTGGTAATGACTTTTTCAGTAGTGAAAAAATTCTTAAAGGGCATAATTATACGTATGATCATCCTACGAACGCTACACAGCAATAAACAACGTCCTATACATCAAAGAATTGATAATAAATTGGAAAAATTTCTTGGAGATCATGATTTTCAGCTGCTTTTTTACATATTTTAGTCCCATTGTATGGTGTTTTATGGGGAAAATATTTCCAACTTTCCTATGAGTAAATTACTTGGCTGCAACAAACCACTAGCTTAAATGTACTACCAGTTATTTGTCAAGCTTTATTTATTCGTATTCCTCGGCATCGTCTTATATTTTTGATAGAGGGAACTAACTTATTGCGTGAATTATACATATGTTTGAAATATATCACGTAATTATTGCGTAGTCTATATCAAACATTTTTTCGACACTGAAGAACCTGAGGAAACTTACTCAAAAAAGAAATAATATTGAATCAAGATAATATCGTTACGACTACGGGCAATACAATATTTTCTTGATCTCAGCAAATATTTTTGAAAATCCAAGAACTTTGTATACGTTTTAACTCAACCACTTATTATAGCCACACTGAACAAATAATTGATAAAAAAAAAGCGTTTATTTGATTTATTTCCTTTGAACCAAGGATTTCTTTCCTTCAGTTGAATAAATGTTGTTTACAGGCTAAAAACTCATGCCTGGGTTTGCAGAAATTATTGCTTTCATGATATTTCTTTAATAAAAATCAATATTGCTAATATTTTTGACAGATAATTGCAAGTACAATATTATTTACATTTGAAAAATATTTAAATATTGATCTTTATTTGATTTGAAGAAATCGTCGTTTGAATAAACAATCTTAAATTTATTATTTCGAACAAATATTGTCCCGAACAAAAGGAATACTTCTTTGAATGAAGTGCATTATGCGTTTCGTTAAAATAAGTATCTTCTTACCGCTTTTTAAAAAGCATACTTTAAGGGTAGAGTTTAAACTGTCAGCGTCGATAGACTAGGCTAATCAGATATTATTCATTCAATATACTAGAATTGTTTATAACAAATACAAAATATAAAAAAGTACTCATGGTGAAAAATTTTTTTATTCACGAAAATCTTAACAAATAAAGTTTCTTCCCATGTGCGTAATGGTTTGAACAAAATTATGTCAAAATTTCCTGTTCCAAGTCAGAATCAAAATTCTTTTCGAAAATTTCCAGTATCAACTCAAAATTGTAATTTTTTTGGATAGTTCCAACAAAAAATTATACTTCATTATACTTGTTTTTGGAATACGGGTATAAGTGGTTAAAATAATGTTTACGTTTTCAGTTGAAATTAGTACAATTAAGCCATAAACTGTTTTTAACTTGGCTGGCTTTCTCGTGAATTCTAATTATTTGTACGCTTTTGACGTAGGTGGAGAAGTAATAATGAATCTGAAAGAAATATAGAATTTATATTTGCTATTGGTATAATTTACTACATTATTCACTGAAGCAGTGTTGCCAAATTGTCTCTCCCTTCTCCCTCAAATTACGCAGATAAGGGGACCTTGGCGTACATAAGAACTCAGCTAACTGAAAATCTTATTCCGTAGAAAAAATAAATTGTACGTAATATTGTAATATTACATACTATTTTTTAAACCTTAAATATACTTAAATAAGAGTCGTTTGAAATTAAATTTCTATTTAGAATCCTTCACACGCCTTGAACGTGAAAGAAGACAAACAATTTTATATTCTACATACTACATAAATTGTTAGTTGACAAAAATGAAAATTTTCCGTACCATGTCGCTTAAATTCTCTTTGATGAGAGTTTTGATATTTATCAATTATAGTAAATGGATGGATTTCAAATTCGTCCTAAGAAGCTGAACTATCCACAAGCAAAGAATGTCACATTTGTGTGTGTAATAAAACTAACAAAAATTTTAAATTCAATAATATGCCAATTTAATATTTAACCAAAGGCAGACATACTTAGCAGGATTAAAATTTGTATATACGATGACAAAAAGTAAATTCATTGTTGAGTATCAATCAAAAGTGTATTTTTACAACAGATGAAAAATGACATCCTTTAAATATTTTTGTTGCATTCTTTAAATTTAAATCATTATTTTTCAAAACTAAAGCTTGCCTCCTAAGATAAACTTTTTCTTCTTCAATCCAAAATTGGACATTCTCTTTTACTTCTTAATCCTGTGATGTGACAAATTTCACGTTAAAATCGACACTTTAGATATTGTCCTTATTTTCGGAGATAAATATATCTGGTTATTAATTTTTCTGCATGAAAATTTTTATTGATTTTCAATCTACTGATTGAACTGTGTAATTAATAAGTTCTGTAAATCAAGTTACTCCCAAAAATATCAAATTAATAAATGCTTATTTACCATTTAACCGATAACTTTATGAATAATGTCATTTTTTGGTAATTTAATAAAATTATTCAAAATCCGACTTTCGAAATTCCCTGACCAATTTATAATTTCCCCTGTCTTAAATTTTTCTTTTGGGTATAAAAACAACCTTACACCTAGAAGATGAATAATGTGATATTCTCAATATATTTTGATCACTTTTAGTATCATACATAATTTTTCAAGCAAATAGTCGAGTTCTTAACTCAAAAAGATAAATTTTCAATCAAAAATGTAAGAACTACATTTTGAGTTAAAATAATTGATTTTCAGTCGAGAAAAAGAAAAAATTATTTTTACTGTATATTATACTGCTGTTAAGAAAATTGAAAATTAAAGTTGACATGTTTTGGGCTGTCTGAAAAAAAATCATTGTAAGGGGTGAGTTAGCCCTACAATTAATTTATGGCTTCCCGAGGTGTACCTAACTGATTTTCTTAATTTTGTAATATGTTGTAGTACATAAAAAATAGCAGATACTTTTTTTAAAGTGCTACTTTACTCATATAGGGGTGAAACCAACCTTGAAGCTCACTCCTGAAAACAGTTTTTCTTTAATATATCAGAAACGAATTGGAATTTTTCCAACAAACAAACGTCATATTATTTCTCACAGTTTTTTACAAGGGTGAATGTGATTTTTTATATGGTTTTATACATAAACTTTTAAATCAGCTGAATTTGACTGTCTATTGTATCATTGTTGATCGGTTTTTTCTATAAAAGTGGTGAATGTTGTGAAATACTGCAACATAAATAATCATTTATATACTATGAACTATGTTTCGGAATCGCAAAAAATTTAATATGATAAAACAATTATTGACAATTAATAATACTGTTGATAATAGATATCATTAATATTAGTTTGCCTTGAGAATTTCAGATTATAAATGATACACGTGTCCAAAAAACGAAGTCCTACGTCTTTCTTTAAATTCATATTATTTTATATGATAAATCGTATACAATAAAAAATTATTTTTATTTGTTTAATGTATCATTTTTTTATGAATTTGATTTTTATTTCCATATTACTTATCATGCCTTGATATTAATTTTATAATTTTGTAAAAATAATATTCAATGAATATGTTTTGTAGTTTCATATAAACACTTTTTGTGTCGATGTAATCAATTAATGCATCACGTTAGTTTCATAAAACTATTCATCTATAGTCATAGTTTGTAATATCACGTAGAAAAATAAGTAAATTACTGTTTAGTAACTTGAAATCTTTGTTTCACGTGATAATGGTATCTATTATCTACAGTATTTGTATTGTGAAATATGGAGACACACAGAAGTTCACGTGTCGAATTATCATTCTACCATCAACCCTCCTTCACTCGATTTGAACGTGAAATGAGACAAAAAATTTCGTAAATTATTACATTAATTATTACACGACATCATTGGAATGTTTAAGAACAGTTTAAATTTCGCGGCCTCTGAATGGCTACAGCTTCTTCAGAATTTATTTCTTTAATTCGAAAAGAGTTTATTTTGATCAATGACACTTTCTTTCTTAGAAGAAGTAATATTTCCGGCGCAGTCGCAACAGAAATTTTTTTAGGAAATTTCAAACTTCAGCTTTTAAAAAAAACTTGAATGTCAGGATTGTAGCCTATGACTTTTCCACGATTTTCAGGTTTTCGCTGACCTGCGGCCACCCTGTCATGTCAAAAAATTCTTTGCTGTTCATTACTAAAAGCGAATAACTCTAAATAATATTATCATAAATTAAAGATTATGGTTAGATTTTCGGAAAGGAGTTGGGTGCAAAGGAGTATATTTGAGATCTAACCTTGTATCTGATAAAACATTAATAAAAGCGACGAATCTCGAATTTCAATCTTCTGTACAGATTTAAAGAGTAACATTTGGTCTTAATTTGATAAGTTTCGCGAATTTGAAAAAATAATATTCTAGGTTTGGCATTGAGTCCAACACAAAATTAAAGAAATTATGGTTATGACGCGAAATTTGATAAATTTTCAAATGCTTGTTCCTTGAAAGTCGCAAATGTATCGAGTGCTAACAAAAAATGGTTAGCACGAAAATTTTAGATATTTTAACAATATTCAATTCTTCTCTCAAACTTTTTGTACTTATCTGTTATCGCTTAGCGTGAAAATAGAATATTCGATTTCTAAATAGCATTTTCGACGGATGAAGCTATAACCCTTGGCCAATGAATGCTGGTTAAAGAACACGTTCTTTATTTTAGGACCCAAAAAAAGGGTGCCAAAGCTCGATTGGATTCATTAATTTTTTCTAGAGTTTTCGTGCTTACAGACGGACAAACAGACAGACAGACGCCATCGCCAAAACTAGATTTTTTGCTTCAGGGGGTCATAAAACGTCGAGATCCGTCGAAAAACTGAGGTGCGAAATTTCGGGCAATTTTAATACTTTCTCAATCATAAATGATGAGAATGAAGAAGAACAACTTTTTAGATGCAAAATCGGTGAAATCTAGTATATTCTTTTATATAATATTGAAACTTCCATAAAATACAATAATATATAATAATATACAAGAAAATATAAAAATCGTTGAAATAATAGACAAAACTTCTCATGTGCTGTAATTTTTGTGTCTGTAAAAGATTTTCACCATTTCCCAAAATCGAATAAAAAATGTTTCTTTTATCATCAGAAGATAGATTGTTTATTAGATTTTTTTTAATTAATCCACAATACAAATAATAGTTTGATGTTTAGAAAGGAAAAATTAGGTTCCTTCTGGTTTCCAGGCCGTTTTGGCAAAATTAATAAGAATTTTGTTTGGTCGGAAATAATTTTTACCCTGTTGCTTTTCATGTAAAAAGGAAAGCAAAAGGACTATAACGGACAAGACAACAATATTTTTCCTTTGTTTTATATATTTTTCTGTAGAAAGAGAAATGAAAAATATCAGTGTTTTGTTCACATTATATAAATTATATGTAATGTTTTCATGATTTCCCTTTTTTATCGTTTTCTACCTGGAGAAAGATTCTTCATGCATGTAAAAAATCTAAAACTCCATAAACTATAATTGACATTTAAAAATGCGAGATTGCGTTTACTTTTAAATTAGAATCCATAACTGTCTTAATTTTTTGGAAGATATCATTCTGTGTATGTGTACATATTAAGGCGATTATTTTTATCGCGACTATATTGACGTAAGATTGAGTAAGAGTGTACATAATTCTATTTTTTCCTGATTTTGAAGCAATGACTTGTAATTAAGTAACATTGGTAGAGGTGACATATCATGATGAATGATCACGTGACGAAGCCCATTTACGAGCATCACAATATTGCCGTCTTATTTTTACAATAAAGTTGAACTTTTCTAATTCTCACGTTTCCAATCTATATAACCTTGTTTGAATTAACATATATGGCCACACATCAATTCATTTTGTTTTCACCAAGTACACTCGGAAAAATATTTGTCTTGAATTAAAGAAACAACTTCTTTAAAAAAAGAATCATTCTGCCAAAAATTACGTTAAAATAAAACTAAATCGTTTTAAATTGAAGATAAATGTTCACTGGAACAATAAACCATTTTATTGAACCACAGAACTTTCTTCTAATTGAAGAAACTTTTTTGTGAATGCAATCAGTGGTATTCCTCAATTGAATTAGTGAATATTTGGCCAATTCGAATTGAGGGCCATCCATAAATTACGTGATACTTGATAAGATTTTCAAAGGATTTAGTAATTTTAAAGAATTTTGAAGGCTTTAAATTAAGTATCTTAATGCCTCTCCAGAATCTCATGGGAGTTAATAGATCTTCAAATATTTTTAAAAGTTTCATCGGATTTTTAGAAATTTCATTACATTTCAAGGAATTCTGTAATATTTTAATTAAATTTCAAAGAATTTATTCACAAAAATGAAGGAATTGCAAAGAAATAATGTTGCTCAAACCCCTTCCCCATTCCAACATATGCATGGGAAGGGGACTAATCAGAAAAATAATTTAATCAAATGACAAGGGCGTTCGCTGGCACACTGAAGTCAAAAAGACCCTAGGCATGTTGAGCCTTATGTAAATCCCTCCAACATTTAAAAATAGTACTTATACGGTTATTAAAAAAGAACAAAAAGTCATTAATTTTGTCGTCAAAAATGACATTTTTCGCTATGATTTAACTTGTACAATATTTTTTTCATATTTAAAATAAATTTTGAACTAAATAACCCACATCATTCGTTGAAGTAACTATCCAAGAGTGTGGCAAAAATTCAGGTTCTCAGAATAATCAATTGGCTCTTTGCGGGAAGCCTTTTTAGGTTGGGGTCAAAAAGACCCCAGAATGACAGCGATGTCACGCGTCGGGAAGTGTGCCATCGAAGGGCTAATGTATTTTAGTCTCTGAAGTCGACCAGCAAGATTCCTGATAACGAGGGCCAATTATGAGTAGTTTTAAAATTGTGAACAGTAAAGTTGTAGCGAATTCTTTCCCCGAAAAATCGAGCCATGATTTACGAAAACTAGATCCTTTTAAAAAAATTGGTAAGAAGCGATAATAAGACGAAATTCAATTATAAAAACTGTTGTTACATTAATTACATCTCGTAATTTTTCAACTATATCCATTTAAAAGCCTATCAATACTATTTCAATTCTTAGTCATAAATAAGTGCTTTACAGTGACCTGATTTTTGGCACGACATCTACCTTAAATTAGGGTTTACTTACGCTTGAAATCCTCTGAAATATTTTAAGCCTTTCAAAATTTCCTAAAATGCCTTGAAATCTGCTAAGCCTCATAGAATCCAATAAATTTCTTTGAAACTCATTTAAGTTATATAAAATCTTCAGAGTCCCATTTGAAGCTTTCAAAATATTTTGTTCGAATAACTATGAAATTTCTACAAATGTTTAGAAATGACTTGAAATCCTATGAAATTCATTTAAATATTTTAAAATACTTCGACAATCCTTCAAATATTTCAAACTCCTTCGAAATCACTTTGAAATCATTAGAATGTCCGTAAAAACATAATTGTTTTAACAAACTATTAACGTTTACAACTATCTCTTTCTATAGAAAAGCAAGGCCGTTATGGTTTTTCCTGCAATTTTTAATTTTGCTCTTGGCTTTTTAGTTACGAACACACACTAAATTAACAATTGAAATAATCATTTTCCAAACAATCTCTTTGCTTCTGTAAATATATTTTTTTTCGTGAAAGAAAACGGATATTTGAAATACTCTTGTGTTTGAATTAATATTATAACTATTTATTTAAACAATTATGTTTGTTAGATTTAATTCATTATTACCACACTTTAAGTAAGAAGTAGACAAAAAATTTAAAATTTTCTGAAAAAACGGCAACTTTCTAACATTATTCAGAGACAATACTAATATGCATAAAAATGAATTGTGTTAGAAATTTTTCTTTGATATTTTGAATTAATCTTTACCTCACTTCAATTAAAAAGTTGACAAAAAGACGAAAAATTGAGGAAAAATGCAACATTTCCGCGTTATTCTGACAAAATCTTTTTATAAATAATAATAAATTGTACGAACAATTATTTTTATCAAATTCAATTTGTTATTGCCCCGCTCTGAGTGAAAAGTTGAAAATAAGTTTAAAAAATTCGGAAAAACTGCGACTTCCTAACTTTCTTCAAAGATAGAACTGCTAAAAACAATAATAAATTGTTTAAACAACTTGATACGTTCGCTGGTTGTTAAGTTCAACAGAAGTATCCTTCGTTATAATTCTTTGGTGTCCTCAAAAGGAGCCGCTGATTTATTTACAGGTTAATGGTTTATATCGCCTCTCTTCCCTTAAATTTCTTGAAGAGTTTCTATGTATACGAACCCTTGCGTCTGGAGAAGCTAAGTATTGACGCTTCTCATACCCTTCGGCAGGTTTTGCTAGCTAGTCGGGGGTGAAAGGAAGGTCCTTTTTCCCTTAGCTTGGAGAAACAACTTCTACGAGTTCCCTGCTTCCATTAGTCCTCTAGGATTTCTTTCCCCTGATGCGGTTGAGGAATCGTTGTACCACGAAAGACCTCGCCTCCGGGTCCCGGAAAAAGGTCCGTCATTCAAGGTTTTCGGGTTAGGCGATTCCCTTTGATGCTATCTTGGGTGATCGCCCAGATTATGGCAAGACATTCTTGTTCGTTGCAGTGGTAGGTTGCTTCTTTCGGAGAAAATTTGGCGCTAGCGTACGAAATTATTCTGCGTTTTTCTTCTGGTCATGGCTGCATCAAGACAGCGCCCGTTCCTCGGGCACTGACGTCTGTCTGTAAGATAAATAGTAGCGACGGATCAGGTCGGCTGAGAGCCTCTTGGTAAAGAAATGCTTCATTTGCGGCGTGTAGAGCATTTTGAGCTTCGGTATTCTATCGGTAGGGGCGTTTGGGTGTCAGAAGATCAGTCATGGCTGCTATGGTTTCTGAGTGATGCGGAATGTACTTATGAAGCCAGTTCATGGTACCCAGTAAGGATCAAAGCCCCTTCCTAGTGCGAGGTGGAGCGGCGAAGTGTATGGCCTGAAGATGCTTAGGCTGCGGGAGGGTTCCTTCCGAAGAAACAACGTGTCCTAGGTAGGGCAGCCTTCTTTGTCTGAATATACATTTTTGAGGCGAGCATGCAAGTCCATAAATGTTCAGCCTCTCGAAGACCAGTGCTAGATGTCGAAGATGTTGCTCCCACTTCTTTGAGTACACAATGATGTCATCCAGGTAAGCGATGGCGAATTGGCCCCAGTAGTCGGCGAGCACGTGGCGCATCAGAGTTTGGGAAGTGCCATGTGCACTTTTCAATTCGAAGGGCTTGACTCTAAGTTGATACTGGCCGCCGCTTGGTGTGGTGAAGGCGGTATATCTACGTGCTTCCGAGGCCAACGGAATTTACCGATATACGCTTTTTAGATCGAATGTAAAAAATATCTTGGTGTCCGCGAGGTCCTTCAAAATCTCATAGATCCGGGGTAATCATTGCGGAGCGTCCACGGTTTTCTTATTAATGCGGCGGTAGTCTACGCAAAAACGGTGATTGCCGTCCTTCTTCCCGGCGACTACAATGGCGGAGCTGTATGGCGAATTCGCTGGTTCGATCATCCTGTCGGCGAGTATGTCGCGCACCTGTTCGTCGAGCCATCGACGTTTTTCTTCTGAGTAGCGGCGGGGTGGTTCTCGGAATTTCGATGGATTAGACAGATGAATTTCGTGCATCACCGACATGGTCTCGAGTAGGGGACTCTTTTGGTGAAAAACTGAGGCATGACTTTTTGCTGTGCTGAGGAATCGGTTTTGTAATTCCGGAAGAAAATCGTGGTCTAATTCCGGGAGCCCGGAATTGATGGATGACTATCTGTCTCGGAGATGAGGTACAAGCGGGTTCGTTCTTGAGCTCCCAAGAAGATACACCCTAGGCGATGTTCGTAAATAACCTGTTGTTGTTCAAACCAGGGTATTCGGAATACCATTTTGCTGGTGAGGTCATGACTGAGGAAAAATCTTCCAGGATAATCTTGTCCTCCAGCCTCAGACACAAGCTGAATTAATCTGATTAGGTTTAACACAGACCCTCTGACTGATAGTCTGGCATATGGCAGGCTGGGTTCCAGTGACCGTAATTGGGCGTCGCTGAAAAGAGATGCGTGGACGAAGTTGTCCGAAGAGCAGGAGTCCAATTATGCAATGGTTTCCTTCTCACCAAGGAGTGCACAGAGGCTAGAGAGTCGACGTGGAGTGGCGCTGGTAATATTTAGTGCCAGGACTCCTGGTTGGTAGTTTGCTCGGCGGTGTCCCTGGCCCGGGGCAGTAGTTGCAGTGTGGAGCATTTCAACGACGCTTTGCTCCGTTGTTGAAGGTTCCAGGGGTAGCGATTACTTTCTTCGCTTCTTCCTTTGGCTTCTTTCGGGTGTGTTCTTTGGCCTTGTCCATCTCGGCTCCGGCGGCACTATCGTCACAATGGGTAGGAGCCGAAGGGCCAGCATATATTTTTGTTGGAGATAAACGGCCACTGGCTCCTTTCCAGTCTGTTTTTTCGAGTAGAGCTGTGCGTTCAGCCGCATGAGCGTGGTGTGGCTCGCATATTTTTGTCGCAGGATTTCCCTCAATATGCTCCAAGTCTGTATGAAGGATTTGTATACTTTCCACTACTTGGCCGCCGATCCCTTAAGGGCCTTTTCGGCAAAACGGGACCGTTGTGAGGACTCGATGGACATTTGCGCGAAATAATGTTCGCATTCGCGTATTAAAGCCTGGGGATCCTCATGCTTCTGTAGACTTCCTGGAGCTCTAGGTGGTTTGATGTATCGCGGTGCCAAAACCGTGGTGGGTGGCACGGTGTTTGTGGATGACCCTGGTTGTGACTGATAGTCAAAGTTCGGCCTTGCCTGTACTGGGCCCTCGTTCCTTGATGAGCCTAGCGCTGGACTGGTGTGACGCCTGTACGTGGGTGATGAGCTGCGTGCCCGTTGGCGATGCTGTGGGATGGTTCGTAGCACTGAAGAGGTTTTTCCCAACCCGTCCATTTTGTCTGACCGATGAGGATTATCCGATGCGGGTTCGTTTGGAGTTGAAATTTGTTGAAAAACTTGGTCAGTCGACCGGTGTCCTGCTTTGTAAAGGTTAGAAACACCTTTGTCCCGTAGCAAGGATTCTGGAGCAGATTTGTCCGAGTCTGAAGCAACCTTGCTCCCCTGGAGAAGATGGTGGAACCGTTAGGCCGACTTGGAGAAGGCTAGGGAAACCCTTGTCCGGTAGAGAATAGTCTGGATCAGATTTGTCCAGACCTGGACCACCTGGGGCACCTTCATCCCCTAGAGAAGATGGTGAGACTGTTAGGCCTACTTGGAGAAGGCTAGGGACACCATTGTCCCGTAGCGCTGAAACAGGAGGAGATTTCTGGACAGCGAGCGAGATTGTGTCCCTCACTGTATCTGAGGTCTCCTCTGTACTGCTGTTAGACGCCACCGGATGCTGTTGACCAGTTCCGCAAGTGGTTGCTGTTGAACGGGTGACGATGGTGCGTTCTTCGATGATCTTCTTCCTTCTGGCGGGTGCTGTCCGTAGGACCATCGCCCGTTTTCAGTTGAGCATCAGCTTCTCAGGTCGTGCAGAAGTGACGTGAAGTTGTCACTTTCGTGCCCGTGAGTTGAGCCGCCAATTGCTACGTGCCCTTGTTGTTAAGTTGAACAGAAGTATCCTTCGTTATAATTCTTTGGTGGCCTCGAAAGGGGCTGTTGATCTATTCACAAGTAGATGGTTCATATAGCCTCTCTTCCCTTGAGACGGAGATCTTTTATTTCTTGCAGAGGTTCTATGTATACGAACCCTTGAGTCTGGAGAAGCCAAGCATCGAGGCTTCTCATACCCTTCGGCGGGTTTTGCTGGCTAGTCGGGGGCGGAAGGAAGGTCCTTTTTCCCTTGGCTTGGCGCAACAACTTCCACGGGTTCCCTGCTTCCATTAATCCTCTAGGAATTCTTTCCCCTGATGCGGTTGAGGAATCGTTGTACCACGAAAGACTTCGCCTCCGGGTTTCGGAAAAAGGTCCATCATTGGAGGTTTATGGGGTAGGCAGGTCCCTTTGGTACTGTCCTTCGCAGGAGGTGGGAGGATACCCCTTCCTGCGGTTTAAATCGTTGAAGATCCATATGAAAGTCTTCGCTGGAGCACGTTCCAGCCGTCTGTGGACAAGGAATACCCAATTTCGATGTCCAGATGAGGAACCAGTACTTATCCTGGAGTTTTCTTCTCTCTACTTCCACCGGGTCCTCCCGATTTATTATTACCTTCGAGATCGGCTTCCGGGTTGAAGGTATATGTCCGTCCGGAGTGGTATCGGCGGAGTAATAGAATACACCACGCTCGGGAGGCAGGTTGATCACCTAGGATCTATCCTAATTCGCCCGTATTGAGAACAAGGTCCGCCTGGTCGGAGCGAATTAAGACCGAACTGCTCAGTGAGTGACTCGCGCCTTCCTTGGGCTGACCGTGTCTCCTGGCACCGGTGATTTTGAGACGTCTGCTTCTTCGAAGATGATGGAGTTTTTTGTATTGTCGTCGTTTCCAGGTTTGACCGTCTTGCTGCCGTTTCCAGATTGGTCAACTAAGCAGGTGTTTCCAAGAGGCAAGCCTCCTGGCAGTGATATGATGAGAATCTCGGAGTTATCCGTGGCTCGAAGTTCTGCTTCACGTAGTCGACAGATGGTCCGGGCCCTTTTCTGTTTCAGATTTAATCCAATCCGTGCTTCCAGGCGCCCAAAAGAAGTGATCGAGTACCGCAGTACTCGACCGTAATGCGTTCAAATTTTTAGAGTGCGGAGAATCCCAAGGAGTTGAGTCCAAAGGCTAAAAAGTATGATACCCGAGGGACATCACAAATGAGCCTTCTTTCCAAAACTTCGGTCAAGTACCGAAGTACAAGACCGTAATGCCTTCAACAACAACAAATTCAAATGAATATCGCACTGAAAAGAGCAGATTTTTTTTTCGTCAAGGCTTATTCAATCCGACAAGACCGAAGGAGCTTTGGAATGCTTGCTCTGAAAGAGCCGATGAGGATGCGTTGGTATCAAGATGAATAAGTGTTGACTTCCAGTATGATCTCTTTATTTTCCAAAACTCCCTAGGCAGAGAGAGAGAAAGAGAGTGAAGCGGCTAGGGGTCCAGTCGAGGTTAGTAGAGACGCTACTCAAAGCGTCGGAGAGCAGAGATCGAGAGAGTCGATACGTGCTGAATACCGTGTGAGGGCTGAGTGACGATGGTGGCTGGAACGCGCGTCTTTATGCACGAGGGCCCTGTGTGCGCGCCACAGCTCGTCTCGACACTCCAACTCTGCGCGAAGTTCGACGGTTCCGTCGGTTCGGACCAATAACATCATTGCTTGTTCTGGCCCGCTGCCAGCTGGCTGCTCTATGCTTTCTCTCCGCATTAAATGATTTTTCAAAATACTTAACATCTAATATTACTTGCCAATTTTCGAGTTAAACTTGAAATCATATTAATTAATCGAATAGTATTTTCTTTGAGAACTAGATGTGAATGTCAAGAGATGCTAACAATATAAAATACAGCAATGTAATAGTACTAATGTATTATTTATACAATATTATGGACATTATACATAACTATATATGTCATCACTATTATAAAACATTATAACAATAGTAATGCCACAACATTACATATAATACACATATAATATATTACACTCATCTATAAAATATATATTACTAATAAAGACACTATAAAAATATTCTAATAGTTATTATTTACTATTATTATTATTTATAATTTGAGGCTGAAAGTTGAGTCCATATTGCAAATATAACATTTCAAAATTTAATAATTCTCTACAATTATGTGCCTCTAAAATAAGATTTAGAATTTCAACCCATACAGTGGGTAATATTTGTTAATAAAGGAATTCGAGAACATATATATGTATGTGCATGCATTCACGTATACCAAACGTCAGTCATAGCCTACTGGTGTTGCCAGCCACGCGGGCCGCACGTGCTTCCTGGTACCCAAGCGCGGTTCAACGTAGAGATCACGTAAGCAGCGAAGGCTTGTGAAGACGAGAGCTGGGAAACTCGAGCCCAGAAAACCGATGCTTGAATGAAAATTCTTAGCACTCAGTTTTAACTTGATCCGCCTAATATTGACGATTCTGAATAAAATGTACAAAAACGTATTTTTTTCTTATGGTGAATACGTGTTAAACTTCATAGGGCTTGCGGAACCTCTAAATATCAATAAAAAGACGCATTCATTTTTTTGTTTATTCAAAGAAATTTGACGGTGATGAGTATGAAAGTTCGAGAAAAAAAAATTGGACACATCCCAAAGTCGAAAAATCAACCCATCGGTATTAAATAATTAACAGCAATGACAAATTTGTCTTATCAACTGAAATAAAGTTTTATCCTCCTATTAAAGTGAATAATAATTGACTACAACTATCACGAATTGAATTGAAAGTAGTTGTAAACAAATTGAATGTTAGCAGCGGACTTCACTTTTAAATTTCAAACGTAATAGATGGAGAAATGTAAAGTCATTCAAAAGCCAATCTGGCTTGCAAAACAATGAGTGCAAGATTTTCGTGATATTTCGTTACACCGTTTTTTAGGTAGAAACAAATTTTCACTATTTTTAAAGGTAATTGAACTACTTGGACTTTGAATTACTTAAAACACTAAGCTGAATCTTTGGACGAAGGCTTATGAACTGTATAAACGTTACTGTAATTCATGACAAAAAAATATGCTAAGGTAGATAGTTTTTTTCAATGAATTTATGCATTATTTATTAATGGCATATTCGATTTCTTTGATAGTTTTTTGCATTTTTGTGCTCATTTTCACATAATTATCATCATTATTACTGTATCTACCTCTGTACCACATATTTCCACCTTTAATAAGCTTAAGGTTCTATATCATTCTGTAGATAATAAATCTAGCAGATAAGCAAAGTTTGAGATCTGACTTCAATGTTCCTCGATCCCCTCCATGGGCTATGAAGAATAAAGAAATCGTTGTTTCGTGTCTATTGGTCCAGCGCTTTCGATGAATAACCAATCAAGTTGGCCAAATTTCTGCTATCCCTAATAAAAACTTGAATACAGGATACGGTCGAGTATATATAGTAGCATTTTGTGAGTTGCTGTTCATACGAAGGTCTTGGAAGATCAATTTTCTGTTATCTGTCCTTGAGTCCATTCCGCAAGAATGAAATTTGTTACGGGAATTCTAATCTTCTTCTTCGCTACTTCTCTCGATTTGATATGTAAGTTCAATTCAATGTGTTCACTAATTATTATTTATAACAAATTTTAAACACATATTTTTAAATACGTTCACCATTTTAAGAGTTTCCAGTTTGAATTTTTTATTCCTAAAGTCTTCGAACATCATTATTTACTCAACGATTAGGTATTTACCTCGCGCTAAGCCCTCGCACAAATTTGGCTGACGCTTCAAGCTCAGTTCCTCTAGGTTTTCGCGCTTCGTGTGCTCGCTATTGCGCGCTTCTTGAGCTAATACTTTCTTAGTAAGCTTTATCCTTCTGACGTGCTTTTGGTGCAATTATGTCAGTTTTGCATAAAAAGAAGAACTAATTTACTTAAGGTTCTATCGGACTTAAGGAACACATTCTCATCAAGACACTCGCGCTTCGCGCTCGATATTTGGTTTGAAAATCATGTAGACCTCGCGTTCCACGCTCTTTCCTGTTCATCATATAATAGAAACCCAAAAGTTTGAGCGCGCTTACGGCGCGCGATCCGGTAGTCGCGCTTTCGCAATGACCATATGTTATGTTCTATGTTCTTTAGATAAAAATGAGTGAATTTGTATTCGATTCAAAATGAAGAAGGAAATTCCTTTACGTCAGCGTGTATTCCCGTATCTTTCTAATAAATCATATAATCAGTGAGATTTTTTCCAACTGTCTGAAAAGGGGAGAAAAAAATTATCTAAGTGGTTTTTTAAACATTTGCATGATACATTTTTTTAATAATTATTGAAATTCTTTGTGCTTTTGCATCACATTCTCGATGAGAATGTAACATGTAATCAATGTGTATATACAAACAAAATTCTATTATATTAAATATGATATGAACTTTGCGGAGTCATTAAAAAATTCATTATATTAAATTATTTACCTCGGTCTCACACGAGATGAAAACGAAATTAAATAAGCAAAGTTTTGATGAAAATGTTCCCACTTATCGAACAGATTTTTTCACTGTTAATGTTATTCTTGACGAATAAAACAAAAACTACACATCCCATCAAAAAGCGATGAATAACAAATTTGTAGAACTTTTTTAAGTGCACAATTTGTATTCAATTTCGTTTGTCTTATCTTGCATAGCTTGACCGTAAACTTAAATTTTTGATTTCTTTATTATTTTTTGTGCAATAAAAATGTGAATTTTCGATTTTTCAAGAAAATGCAAAATATCGTTATGATGATCTTGTAGGGCGTGCAAAAATAAACATTTTTCTTGAGTTAACAAAAAGACGAATTTCCTATAAAACAGTTGAATTATCAGTCCGATAATATGAATATTCAACAAAAAAGTTACTTTTCAATCAAATAGTTGAATTTTCTTCCAAAATAGTTAAATTTTCAACCCAAAAAGACGAATTTGCTACAAAAATAATTGAATTTACAACCCGAAAATATGATTGTTAACAAAAAGTTAATTTTGAACAAAATAGTTCAATTTTCTACCAAAGTAGTTCAATTTTCAACCCAAAAAAACGAATTTGCTCAAAAATAATTGAACTCACAACCCGAAAACATGAATTTCCAGCAAAAAATAAAATTTTAATCAAATAGTTTAATTTTCTACTAAAGCAGTTAAATTTGCAACCCAGAAAGACGAATTTTCTACAAAAAAGTTTAATGTCCCACTCTAAAATATGAATTTTTAACAAAAAAGTTAATTTTCAATCAAATGGTTGAATTAGCAACCCGAAAATATGAATTTTGAAACAAAAAATTGATTAATTTCAACAGTTAAAATATCATCCCGAAAATATAAATTTTTAACAAAAAACTTACTTTTTCACCAAATAGTTGAATTTTCTACCGAAATAGTTAAATTTTCAAACAAAAAAGACGAATTTACTACAAAATAATTGAATTTACAACCCGAAAGTATGAATTTTTATCATTTTTTTTACAAAATAGTTCAATTTTCAACCCGAAATTATAAATAAATTTATATAAAATATAATATTTAAAGGAGTCGAAAAAATGGTTTTCTTCCTCCATAAATTTGAATGAAATATCTCATATTATCAGTTAATAACAATAATAAAAATTCTTTAATCAAAATCATAACAAATTCTTTATTATGAATGGACGGAAAATAATTTTTTACCAAGAAAAACGATGAAAATTTTCTATTTGTTAACATATTCTGCTATATCGAAACTTTTTTATTTCTACCTTGAATTTTGTTCCAAAGAATCGCTAGAATAATTTTACTACTTGAAAATATTATTTTCTTATCAGGAGCATCCCGCAAAAAGGGACAGGTTGGATAAAAAAAGTCCAGCCCTTGCAATTTTGACGAAAGAATCCGTCACACAAGTTTCGTTCACACTTCATCCCGATGCAAATCCCGTTTCTCGACAGAAACGCATGTCACGTTTTCCATTAAATCCAGAATCTAATTGGGGACCTGGGACAAAATCTTGCACAATGTAAGCTTTTTCATTTATTCTGTTAACTTTAATTTTAATTCCGAATGTTACATTTTATACAGAAATATAAAAGTCGAATTTAAAACCACTTATAGAAAAGAAATTCACAAAGATTTCTAATTATTTTTCTTACAGGATCAACAGGGAAAAGCCGCATTTGAAAAGAAAGCGAAATCAAAATAAAAACGAGCAAAACAAGAAAAAAGCGGAAGAAGAGGACATTACTGAAAATGTAGTTAGCGAAAGTAAAGAAAGCGAAGAATCGAAATTGGAAGCTTAAGTTCGTATAACTTCATTTATTTATGTACAAAGTTTTGGATTAATAAAAACATACATTTTTTAATAAGTCTCTACTTCCCTATTATTAAAAGTTATTGATACTTTAATTTTTTATATTATTAGTTTCGATTAATAATTTTGTTGGTAAATTTTTTTAATTAAAGAAAGATTTTTCACGAAAATAGGGGAATAATAAATAATAGGTGAATACATTTTTTTCAATCAAATTAATGCAGGTACCATATTCCTGAGATTTTAAATCGGTATATAATGCATTTTCAATAAAATAGTTGATTTTTCAACTAAAAAGAGATGAATTTTCTAAGAGATGAATTTTCAACAAATGAGTTTAGTTGCCAAGATAAAAAGTTGAATTTTTAAAAGAAAACATTTGATTCTTAAACCCAAAAAGACTAATTTTCAACAAAAAGTTAAATTTTCAACCAATAAAGATGAATTTTCAACAAGAGTTGAATTTTCAACCAAGAAAGAAAAAGAGCTTGACCAAAATGTTGAATTATCAAGCCAAAAATACGATTTTCTTTACAAAACAGTTATTTTCGACCGAATAACTAAATTTTCAACCCAAAATGACGAATTTTTTTACAAAAAAATTGAATTTTCAACCCGAAAATATGAATTTTCGTCAAAACAGTTACTTTTCAAACAAATAATTAAATGTTCAACCTTAAGAAGACGAATTTTTTACAAAACAGTTGAATTTTCAATTCGACTATATGAATTTTTATCAAAACAGTTCATTTTCAACAAAATAATTGAATTTTCAAACCCAAAAAGACGAATTTTTTATAAACCAGTTGGATTTTCAACCCAAAAATATTAATTTTCAACAAAAAAGTTAATTTTCAACCATGTAGTTAAATACTATACCAAATTATTGGATTTTCATACCAAAAAGACGAATTGTCAACAAAACATTTCATTTTCAACCAAACAATTAAGTTTTTAAGCCCAAAAAGATAATTTTTTAAACAAAACAGTTAACTTTTCAACCAGAAAATATGAATGTTTTACAAAACAGTTAAATTTTTCAACCCGAAAATATGAATTTTTGTCAAAGCAATTAATTTTTAACGAAATAATTAAATTTACATCCCAAAAAGACGATGTTTTTACAAAACAGCTATTTTCAAGAATATAATTTTTTCAAGCCAAAAATTAATATGAATTTTCGTCACAACAATTAATTTTTAACCAAATAATTAAACTTTTAACCCAAAGAGACGAATTTGTTTACAAAGCAGTTATTTTCAACCAAATAAATAAATTTTCGTAAAAACAATTAATTTTTAACCGAATAATTAAATTTACATCCCAAAAAGACGATTTTTTTACAAAACAGCTATTTGCAAGAAAATAATTTTTCCAACCCACAAATTAATATGAATTTTCGTCACAACAGTTAATTTTTAACCAAACAATTCAACTTTTAACCCAAAAAGACGAATTTGTTTAAAAATCAGTTATTTTCAACCAAATAATTGAATTTTCAACCCAAATAGATTAGTTTTTTTTACAAAACAGTTGAATTATCAACCCGGAATTATGAATTTTCGTGAAAACCGTTGTTGAATTTTTAAGCCGAAAGGATAAATTATCTACAAAAGTGTTGAATTTTTAATCTAAAAATATTATTTTTTAACAAAAAAGTTAATTTCCTACTAAAAAGTTGAATTTTCACAAAAATAGTTTAATTTTTGACCAATTAGTTCAATTTAAACCAAAGATATGAATTTTTAACAAAATACAATAATTTTTAACAACATTGTTGAATTTTAAAGCCAAAAGGATTATTATCTACAAAAAAGTTGAATTTTCAATCAAAACAATGATTTTTTTAACAAAAAAGTTAATTTTCTACTAAAAAGTTAAAATTTCAAAAAAAAATAGTTTAATATTTGACCAATTAGTTCAATTTAAACCAAAGATGAATTTTTAACAAAACACATTAATTTTCAACAAAATTGTTGAATTTAAAAGCCGAAAGGATAAATTATCTACAAAAAAGTTGAATTTTCAATCAAAACAATGATTTTTTTAACAAAAAAGTTAATTTTCAAAGAAAAAGTTAAATTTTCACAAAAATAGTTTAATTTTTGACCAATTAGTTCAATTTAAACCAAAGATATGAATTGTTAACAAAATACAATAATTTTTAACAAAATTGTTGAAGTTTAAAGCCAACAGGATTATTATCTACAAAACGGTTGAATTTTCAATCTAAAAATATGATTTTTTTAACAAAAAAGTTAATTTTCTACCAAAAAGTTAAATTTCAAAAAAATAGTTTAATTTTTGTCCAAATAGTTCAATTTAAACCAAAGGTATGCACTTTTAACAAAAAAAATTAATTTCCAACAAAATTGTTGAATTTAAAAGCCGAAAGGATAAATGGTCCACAAAACGGTTGAATTTTCAATCTAAAAATATGATTTTTTAAACAAAAAAGTTAATTTTCTACCAAAAAGTTAAAATTTCAAAAAAAAATAGTTTAATTTTTTACCAATTAGTTCAATTTAAGCCAAAGATATGAATTTTTAAACAAAATACAATAATTTTGAACAAAATTATTGAATTTTAAAGCCAAAAGGATTATTATCTACAAAACGGTTGAATTTTCAACTCGAAAATATGATTTTTCAACAAAAAAGTGAATTTTCTATCAGAAAGTTAAATTTTCATAAAAATAATTTAATTTTTGTCCAAATAGTTAAATTTAAACCAAAGATATGAATTTTCATTTAAAAAGTGAATTTTCAATCAAAAAGATTAATTTTCGAACAAGAAAAATGAATATTCAACAAAACACATGAATTTTCAATCAGAAAAGTTGAATTTTCAATAAAAAATATCAGTTTTCAACCAAATATGGAATGGCTATAATTTTAGTTGCAAAAATTAAGTCTTTATGAAAAGAAAAACGAATTTTCGAGAAAATAGTTAAATTTCCAACCAAAAAAATTAACTTTCCAGCAAAAAAAAAACTAATTTTCTATCAAAAAACACGGATTTTCAACAAAATACATTAATTTTCAACAAAATTGTTGAATTTCAAAGCCCAAAGGATGAATTATCTACAAAGAGGTTTAATTTTCAACCCGGAAATAAATTTTTATAACAAAAAAATTCATTTTCGAGCAGAAAGTTCAATTTTCTTAAAAATAGTTTTTTTCTGGCATTTTTAACCAAAAACGATGCAATTACTACCAAAAGAGATGAATTTTAAAATCAGAAAGACGCCTTCACAACAAAAAAATTGAATTTTCAACCCGGAAATATATACAAAATAAACATAAAATATAAATATAATATTTAAAGGAGTCAAAAGACAAATATCTTCCTCCACAAATTTTGAAAGAATAATCTTATATTATTTGTTAATAATAATAATTATAATTCTTTAAGCAAAATATCAAATTTTTTATTTATTATAAATGGATGGCAAAGAATCTCTTCACAAGAAACACGATCCAAATTTTCCATTTGTTAGCTGAAATTGTTTATAACAAACGAATTTTTAACTAAAAAGATTTACTTTTTAACAAAATAATTAAATTTTCAACCAAATAATAAAAAATTCATATAAAAAGAAGAAGAATTCTCAATCAAAAATATAATAGTAGACGAATTTTTAAAAAATGGGAAAAGAGGGGAATAGGGGAAATAGAATTAAAGTCACTCTAGGGTTCCATCACTGATCACCATGACGACGGAAATGATAACATAACAACGTGTTCATATGTATGATTATCGAGAACGTGTCATCTGATTATACCAGTTTTAACTTTGAATATATAATAATAAATTTTGTTTGTTGCAACAATGGGCGAAGACACCAAGTTTATTGTCACAGAGATGAACAAACTTTTGTCACGGAGTTACAATTTGATTTCTTTTAGTGCTTTAGGCCCCGAGGATTTGCTTCAAGTAAGAAAAAAAAATAATTACAATAAAAAATACAATTGTTTGTACTTAAATTATTTAGGCAAATTAAAATTTGTTATAATTATATTGGTGGGTCGGCCGGAGAAAAATGTTAAATAAAAAAAGTCCGAAATAACATTGCCGACGGGAATTATCGGGAATTTTCAAATTCGTTAATATTATAAAGTGTCGAGAATTTTATTACTTGGGAATTTTCCAATACTGGAATTTTTAAATTTTTATAATTTTATAATTTCGGGAATTTTTTATTGCAAATATTGTCTTGTTAGGGATTTTTGTTAAGATTTCAATATTTTCAGTTTTTCTTAGACAAAATCTCATTTTTATAAACGGGAATACTGAAAAGTCCCGAAAAATAAAATGTAAAATTCTCAAATTGGAAAATTTCCGAACAACAAAATTCCCCAATAATAAAATTTCCGAATATTAACCTTCCCGAATTGGAAAATACCCGAATAATAAAATTCCAGAATAATAAGGGACGACTGAAAAATACCGAAAAATAAAATTCCCGAATTGGAAAATTTCCGAGTAATAAAATTTCCGAATATTAAAATTCCCGAATAATGAAATTCTCGAATTGGAAAATTCCCGAAGAATAACATTTTTGAATTGGAAAATTCCCGAATAATAAAATTCTCGAATTTGGAAAATTCCTGAATAATGAAATTCCCGAATGGTAAAATTCCAGAATAATAAGGGACGACTGAAAAATACCAAAAAATAAAATTTCCGAATAATGAAATTCCCGAATAATAAAATTCCCGAATTGTAAAATTCCCGAAGAATAAAATTTTTGAATTGGAAAATTCCCGAATAATAAAATTCTCGAATTTGGAAAATTCCTGAATAATGAAATTCCCGAATAGTAAAATTCTAGAATAATAAGGGGCGGCTGGGAAATACCGAAAAATAAAATTCTCGAATTGGAAAAATTTCAGAATAATAAGGGACGACTAAAAAATACCGAAATATAAAATTCACGACCCTGTAAAATTCCCAAATTGAAAAATTGCCAAATAATGAAATTCCCCAATAATAAAAGTCCCGAAATAGAAAATTCACAAACGGTTTGTAATATTACCCAATTTGGAAAATTCCCGAATTTAAACAGTTGAAAATTTGGTTTATAAATATTTATTAAAAATATAACAGTCAAATATTTTTATGGAAAAAAAATATTTTTAATGTTTAAAGTTTCTGAAGTTATTGTTTGAATTTAAGATAACAATAAATGGAAAAACTTATCAACCAGAAACATATTTTTTTCAGTTATTGTTATTTTGAATTCAAACAATAATTTTAGAAACTTTAAACATTGAAAATATTTTTTTGATAAAAATATTTGATTATTGTATTTTTAATAAATAAATAAATAATATTTATAAAAAAAATCAATTGTTTAAATTTGTGAATTTTCTAGCTCGGATATTTTATAATTCTACAATTTTCCGTAGGGAATTTTATTGTTCCGGAATTTTCAAATTCGGTAATATTATAAAAATATTATAAACATAAAACTTTATTACACTGGAATTTTATTATTCGGGAGTTTTAGCGTCTGGAAACTTATTTTTTGGGATTTTTCAGTCACCCCAGTAATCAAATTCCCAAACAGTTTATAATATTACCGAATTGGAAAATTCCTGAATAATAAAATTCCCGACAGTTTATAATTTTACCAAATTTGAAAATTCCCGAATAATAAAACTCCCAACAAAAAATTGCCGAATTACAAAATTCCGAATTTAAATAATTTCTTTTCATAAATTTAATTTATTCAATAAAAATACAATAATCAAATATTTTATAAAAAATTATTTTAATGTTTAAGGCTTTTAAAATTATTGTTTGAATTTAAAATAACAATAATTAAAAAAATGTCTATCCAGAAATATATATTTTTTCAATTATTGTTATTTTACATTCGAGCAATTCGGCAATTTTCTGTCGGGAATTTTCCAATTTGAAAATTTTATTATTCGGGAATTTGATCAATTAAAATGGCCAGGCCTTGAATTAATTTCTGAAGTTTGCAAAGCTTATAAAAATTATTTTAGTTTTTCAATGTTAATAAAATTGAGCTTTCGGTCTAGAAAATCTGAAAATATTGAAATTTCACCAAATTTGTTAAACTAGGCTGTTTTTTATTTCCAATCTTTTTCTCGTTCGACCCAAAATATTATATAGTTAAGCAAAAACGTAGTTCTGAAATAAAAAAAAAACATTTTTTCAAACTGATATAATTTTGAGATACCAGCCAATTTTTTTATTATATTTTTTATATTTATTTATTTACATATATATTTTTTTCGTTATAATATTAGGTTCTCAGTGATGTTTTAATAGAAGTGGAACAAGAGGGAGCGCCAAAGATCGACATCAAAACTGAAAATCCAGAGGAAAGTTCTATTCGAATTTTCTCGATTCTAAGAGTACTAAAATATCAACCAAATAGAGATCCTGTATTATTTAGGTATTATAAGTTTGATCAATTTTCCCAGTACTTAATAATTAATTAAAATTTTCAAATTCCAAAATCGCCCAAATTCTCTCAGAACACGAAAATAGGGTGATTTTTCACAAAAATAGGGAATAATAGTGCAATAAATAATCAATAATAAATAAAATAATAAATAATATTGCGAGTCGAAATATATTGCATTTTCAACTAAAAAGTTGAATTTTCAACCAAAAAGATGAATTTCCTACCAAAAGAGATGAAAAAATAGTTGAATTTTCAAGAAAATAATTGAATCTTTAACCAAACCAAAAGAGATCAATTTTTAACAAAAAATGGAAAGTTAAATTTTCAGTTAAAAAATTAATTTTCAAACAAATTAATTTTCAACAAAAAAGATTCATCTTAAACCAAAGAGATGAATGTTAAAAAGAAGATAAATTTTCAACAAGCAAAGATTTTTCAGTCAAAAAAGAAAAAAAAATTAAACCAAACTGTGGAGTTTTCAAAGAAAAAGGGTGAATTTTCACAAGAGAGTTTAATTTTCAACAAAAAAGTTCATTTTCAACGAAATATTAAAATTTGCAACCAAAGCTATGAATCTTTAACAAAAAAATGCATTTTTGACAAAAGAGCTGAATTTTTTTAAATATAATTGAATTTTTAACCAATAATGGAAAAGTTAAATTTTAAGTTATAAAAATAAATTTAAAAAAAAATGATTTTCAGCAAAATAGTTACATTTTGAATTAAAGAGCTGAATCTTTAAACAAAAAAGATAAATTGGCAACTTCCAAAGATTTTTTTGTCAAGACAGACAAAAAATTTAACCAAATTGTGGAATTTTCAAGCAAAAAAGGGAAATTTTCTACAAAACAGATGAATAATTTTCAACAAAAAAATTAATTTTCTAAAAAACAGTTGAATTTTCAACAAAAAAATTAATTTTCTACAAAACAGTTGAATTTTCAACAAAGAAGTTAATTTTCAACAAAAAAGATACATTTTAAACCAAAAATATGAATATTAAAAAAGAGAGATAAATTTGCAACTAGCAAAGATTTTTCAGTCAAAAAAGAAAAAAAATTTAAACCAAATTGTGGATTTTCTACAGAAAAAGGGTGAATTTTTACAAGACAGTTTAATTTTCAACAAAAAAGTTCATTTTCAACGAAATATTAAAATTTGCAACCGAAGCCATGAATCTTTAATAAAAAAATGCATTTTTGACAAAATAGTTGAATTTTTAAAAATATAATTGAATTTTTAACAAAAAGAGATAAATTTTTAACCAATGATGGAAAAGTTTAATTTTAAGTTAAAAAAATAAATTAAAAAAAAAAATAATTTTCAGCAAAATAGTTACATTTTGAACTAAAGAGATGAATCTTTAAACAGAAAAAGATAAATTGGCAACTGCCAAAGATTTTTTAGTCAAGACAGAACAAAAAATTTAACCAAATTGTGGAATTTTGAAACAAAATGGGGAATTTTCTACAAAACAGTTGAATTTTCAACAAAAAAATTAATTCTCTACAAAACAGTGGAATTTTCAACAAAAAAAAATTAATTTTCTACGAAACAGTTGAATTTTCAACAACAAAAAAATTAATTTTCTACAAAACAGTTGAATTTTCAACAAGAAAAATTAATTTTCTACAAAACAGTTGAATTTTCAACAACAAAATTAATTTTCTACAAAACAGTTGAATTTTCAACAACAAAAATTACTTTTCTACAAAACAGTTAAATTTTTCCTAAAATTTTCAAAAAATTAATTTTCTACAAAACAGTTGCATTTTCAACAAAGAAGTTAATTTTCAACAAAATAGCTAAATTTTCAACCACAGAGATGAAACTTGAAAAATAAATTTTTATAAAATTTGTAGTTGAGTTTTTAAAACAGTAGTTTAGTTTTCAACAAAATGGTAGATCTTTTAACCAAACGAGATGAATTTTGAACCAAAAATATAATAGTAGAACTTTCAACCAAAAAAGATGACTTTTCTCCCAAAAAAAAAAAAAAAAGTTGAATTTTATTATTGGTTTTTTGAAAAAAGGATGAAAAGACGAATTAAAAGGGGAAAAGAAGGGAACAGGGGAAAGAGTGTGAAGTTTGTTATTGGGAAAAAATCAAACAATTTTTAATCTTCTGATTCTAAAACTAAATGAATGCTCTTAATTTTCAGACAAGGTTTGGTGAAGGGTGAACAGGAAACAATTTACCCAATTCTAAAATGGATTTTCTCCAACCTCAGCATTGCTCGACAAAGAGCTTATTTAGCTCGATTTCTAGTAAAAGTATGAATCCAAAAGTTTATTTTTAAATTTTATAGCAAATAAATCATTCTTTCTGATTATATAAATTTTTTGTTCTCTACTATCAAGGTGGAAATACCAGAGGAATATTTGTCAGATCCAGAACTGAGTTCCTTGTACGAACAATATTTAAACGCGGTAGAGGAGTTCAAAGCAGTTCACAAGGAAAGAGAGGCCGGAAGAAAGGTTTTCCGTTTTTCTAAAATTTCCATTTTTTTTCTAGAACGGGAAATTATGGGAGGGGGAATCGGGGAAATGAGGGAAGGGAAATTAGGAAAAGTGATAGGGAAATGAGGAGAAATAAGGGAAGGGGAAGTACGGAAAATATGGAAAGTAAGGAGTGCTGAGGAGAGGAGGAGTACTGGAAATGAGGGGAAATTATGGGAGGGGAAGTATGGGGAATGAAGGGAAGGGAAGTAGGAGAAGTGAAGAATCGTGACTAAGGGAAGTGAGGGGAGCGGAAGTAGGAAAAGTGAGGGAGGGAAACAAGCGTAAGTAAGGAGAGGGGATGTAGAAGTAAGGGGAGGTTAAATAGAGGAGGTAAAAGAGGGTAGGTGAACTAGGGGAAGCAAAGGGAAATGATGGGGTAGTGGAAGTGAGAGGAAAATAATGGAGGGGAAATGAGGGAAGGGAAAGTAGAACTGATCGGGAAATAAGGGAAGGGGAAATACGGGAAATAAGGAAAGTGATGAGTGTTGAGGAGAGGAAACGTGCGGGGAAATTATGGGATGGAAAGTAAGGGAAATGAAGGGAAGGGAAGGGAAGTTGGAGAAGCGAAGAAGCGTAACTAAGGGAAGTGAGGGGTGCGGAAGTAGGAAAAGCGATAGAGGGGAACAAGCGTAAGTAAGAAGAGGGGATGTAGAAGTAAGGGAAGGTTAAACAGGGGAGGTAAAAGAGGGTAGGTGAACTAGGGGAAGCGAGGGGAAATGATATGGTAGTGGAAGTGAGAGGGAAATGAAGGAAGGGAAAGTAAGAGAAGTGATGGGGAAATAAGGGAAGGGGGAGTACGGGAAATAGGGGAAGTGAGGAGTGATGAGGAGAGGAGAAGTAGGGAAAGTGAGGGGAAATTATGGGATGGGAAGTAAGGGAAATAAAGGGACGGGAAGTAGAATTGAAGAAGCGTAACTAAGGGAAGTGACGGGTGTGGAAGTAGGAAAAGTGAGGGAGGGAAACAAGCGTACGTAAGGAGAGGGGATGTAGAAGTAAGGGGATGTTAAATAGGAGAGGTAAAAGAGGGTAGGTGAACTAGGGGAAGCGAGGGGAAACGATGGAGTAGTGGAAGTGAGAGGAAAATAATGGAGGGGGAATTAGGGAGGGGAAAGTAGGAGAAGTGATGGGGAAATAAGGGAAGGGGAAGTACGGAAAATAGGGAAAGTAAGGAGTGCTGAGGAAAGGAGGAGTACTGGGAGTGAGGGGAAATTATGGCATGTGAAGTATGGAGAATGAAGGAAAGGGAAGTAGGAGAAGTGAAGAAGCGTAATTAAGGCAAATGAGAGGAGTGGAAATAGAAAAACTGAGGGAGGGGAACAAGCGTAAGTAAGGAGAGAGGATGCAGAAGGGGAGGTAAAAGAGGGTAGGTAAACTCGGGGCAGTGAAGGGAATTTATGGGATGGGAAGTAAGGGAAATAAAGGGACGGGAAGTAGAAGTGAGAAGCATAACTAAGGGAAGTGACTAGTGCGGAAGTAGGAAAAGTGAAGGAGGGGAACAAGCATAAGTAAGGAGAGGGAATGTAGAAGTAAGGGGATGCTAAATAGGAGAGGTCAAAGAGGGTAGGTGAAGTAGGGGAAGCGAAGGAAACGATGGGGTAGTGGAAGTGAGAGGAAAATAATGGAGGGGAAATGAGGGAGGGAAAGTAGGAGAAGTGATGGGGAAATGAGGGGAAATTAGGGAAGGACAAGTACGGAAAATAGGGAAAGTAAGGAGTGCTGAGGAAAGGAGGAGTACTGGAAGTGAGGGGAAATCATGGCATGGGAAGTATGGAGAAGTGAAGAAGCGTAATTAAGGGAAGTGAGAGAAGCGGAAGTAGAAAAAGTGAGGGAGGGTAACAAGCGTAAGTAAGGAGAGAGGATGTAGAAGGGAAGGTAAAAGAGGGTAGGTGAACTCGGGGAAGCGAGGGGAAATGTTGGGGTAGTGGAAGTGAAAGGAAAATAATGAAGGGGAAATGAGGGAAAGGAAAGTAGGAGAATTGATCAGGAATGTGGGGAAATGAGGGAAGGGGAAGTACGGGAAATAGGGAAAGTGAGGAGTGACGAGGAGCGGAGAAGCAGGGGAAGTAAGGGGAAGTTACGGGATGGGAAGCAAGGGAAGTAAAGAGAGGAGATGTAGAATTAAGGGGAGGTAAAAGAGGGTAGATGAACTAGGGGAAGCGAGAAGAAATGATGGGGTATTGGAAGTGAGAGAAAAATAATTGAGGGGAAATGAGAGAGGGGAAAGTAGGAGAAGTGATGGGGAATTGAGGGGAAATAAGGAAAGGGGAAGTACGGAAAATAGGGGAAGTGAGAAGTGCTGAGAAGAGGAGGAGTAAGGGAAGTGAGGGAAAATTATGGGATGGGCAGTATGGGGCATGAAGGGAAGGGAAATAGGAGAAGTAAAGAAGCCTAACTAAGGGAAGTGAGGGCAGCGGAAGTAGGAAAAGTGAGGGAGGGGTACAAGCGCAAGTAAGGAGAGGGATGTAGAAGTAAGGGAAGGTAAAATAGGGTAGGTGAACTAGGGGAAGCAAAGGGAAATGATGGGGTAATGAAAGTGAGAGGAAAATAATGGAGGGGGAGTAGGGGAAATGGCGGGAGAAAAAGTGGCGAAGTGAGGGGAAATGACGGAAGGAGAAGTAATGGGGAAATGAAGGGAAATAGAAGGAGGAAAGGTAAGGCAAACAGGGAAAGTAAGTAGTGATGAGGAGAGAAGAAGTAGAGGTAGTGAGAGGAAATCATGAAAGTCTAACTAGGAAGTGAGGGAGGGGAACAAGCGTAAGTAAGAAGAGGGGTTATAGAAGTAAGGGGAGATAAAATAGGGTGGGTGACTAGGGGAAATAATAGGGTAGAGGAAGTTAGAGGTAAATAATAGGAGGGAGCAGGGGAAATGACGGGAGAAAAAGTAGCGAAGTGAGGGGAAATGATGGAAGGAGAAAGAGAAGTGATGGGGAAATGAAGGGAAATAGGAGGGGAAGTACGGGAAATAGGGAAAGTGAGGAGTGATGTGAAGAGGAGAAATGAGGGGAAATTATGTGATAGGAAGCAAGGGAAATGAAGCGGAAGCTGGAAAAAAGAGGGAGGGGAACAAACGTAAAAAAGTAGAGGGGATGTAGAAGTGGAGGTTAAATAGAGGGGGTAAAAGAGGGTAGGTGAACTAGGGGAAGCGAGAGGAAATGAGGGCTTAATGGAAGTGAGAGGAAAATAATGGAGGACAATTAGGGGAAATGAAGGGAGAAAAAGTGGCGAAGTGAGGGGAAATTACGGAAGGAGAAGTGATGAAATAAGGGGAAATAAGAGGAGGGGAGGTAGGGCTAATAGAGAAAGTAAGGAGTGATGAGAGGAGAAGTACAGGTAGTGAGAGGAAATCATGGAAGGCTAACTAGGGGTAGTGAGGGAAGAGGAAGTAAGAAAAGTGAGGGAGCGGAACTACTGTACGTAACGCGATGGAAAATAGAAGTGAGGGGAGGTTTAACAGGGGACGTGAGGGAGGGAAGGTGAACTAGGAAAAGAGAAGGCAAATGAGGGGGTAGGGGAAGTGAGAGGAAATTAATGGAGGGGAAGTTGAGGAAAATAGGGGAGGAGAAGTGAGGCGTGGGGAAATAGGGATAATGAGGAGTGTGAAGAGAAATTAGAGAATGCGAAGTAGGGGGAATAGGGGAAGTGAGGGGAGATGAAAGGATTGGAAGTAGGGAAACTGAGGGGTTTAAGAAAAGGGAAAGTAGAGAATGTTAGGGAGAAGATATATCTGAAGTAACGGGTAATCAAGGGAGCAGTAGGAGAATTGAGGGAGGGGGACTAGTGGAAATTGAAGTTTGGTTAACTAGGGGAGGTGAGGAGAGGGAACTATGAAAAGTGAGGGGAAATATTGGGGTAGGGGAAATTAAGAAAAATGAGCGGTTGGGAATAGAGGACGTAGGGGGAGTGAGGGTAGGAAAAGTGAGTGCAACTGAGGAGGAGTAGGTGAGTTTAGGATAAATTAGGGGAAGGGCAGTAGGGGAAGTGAGTGTAAGTGAAAGGATGTAGGGGAAATTATTACAAATGAGGGACAATAGGGGAGAAGTCAGGGCTAGGGAAGGGAAGTAGCAGAAGGGGTGAGTCAGTTGGGTAAGCGGGGAGAGGGTGAAGTGGAGAGGAGGAAGTTGGGAAAGGCGTGGCGAAGGGTAAAGTGAGGGGTGGGAGAGTAGGGGGAGTAGTGGAAAATTAGAGGAGTAGGGGAAGTAATGGCAAACAATAGGAGCAGACTAGGGAAAGTAGGTTGAAATTTTGGGAGGGGAAGTAGTGGTAGTGAATAGTAATGAGGGGTGGGGAGGGGAAGAGATGGGTAATGAAGGGAAGGGAAGTAGGTAAATTGAGGAGGAATTATGGGAGGGGAAGTAAGGGAAATGAGGGGGGAGTAGGGAAAATTAGGAGAAGGAGAGTATGAGAAATCCGTAGAAATAAAGGAAGGGGGAAAAAATAATTTTTGTAATTTTATTATTTTCAGAGTGGTGAAACTGCGGCTGAACTCAAGGCTGATGTAGCAGCAATGGAAAAAGAAAAAAAAGTAAGTTGTACGTAATTTGTAAAAATAAATGAAGAATTTTTTGTTTTTTTGATGAACCTATTTTTCTAGACTTTAGCAGGAAGAGTTGAGAGGATGAAAGTAAGAATACAACCAGCAATTCACTTATTAGAAGAAGCTCAAATGTTGAGACGTGAAAAAGATAGAGAACGAGAAATCGCTATACAGAAGGAGCAAGAAATTGAAGCTTATAAGGCTCTAGAGGTAAATACAAGAATTAAATTGTCAGTTAAAAGAATTAATTTTCAACTCAGAAGAAAGGAATTTTCAACAACATAATTATATTTTCAACCAAAGTGATGAATCTTCGATAAAAAATGAATTGTCAACAAAAAGTTTAATAGTGGATACTTCCACTAAAAAATATTTCAAGTTTTAATCGAAAACAGTCGAATTTTGCCAAAAAATACGTATTTTCAACGAATTATTGAATCCTCAACCAAAACAGAATAATTTTCAAACCAAGAAGGATTTTTCAGTCAATAATTTAGAAAGATCTCATCAAAAATGTTGAATTTTCAAGTAAAAAAAACAAGTTTCCAACCAAATAAATTAAGTTTCATACTAAAAAAGATAATTTTTCGAAAAAAAATGAAATAGTTACATTTCCAGTTTCAAAAATTAATTTGTAAATATAAAAACAAATTATAAACAAAATAGTTAGACTTTTTACCAAATAAATTAATTTTTAAGTAAAAAGATGAATTTTCAACAACAATATTTAACAAAATAGCTGAATTTTCACCTAAAACAGATGAATTTTCAACTTAGAATAGTTAAATTTTTAGTGAAAAAATTATTGTTTAACCAAATAAAATAAATGTTAAACCAAATCAATAAATTTTCAACCAAAGAAATGAATTTTTAACTAAAATGATGAAACTTCAACAACAAAAATGAATTTTTAACCAAATAGTTGAATCTTCTACTAAAAAAAAAAAACAAATTTATACCCAAATGCCTGAATTTTCACCTAAAACAGATCAATTTTCAACTAAGACTAGTTAAATTTTTAGTGAAGAAATTAATTTTCAATCAAATAAAATAAATTTTCAACGAAATAATTAAATTTTCAACCAAAGAAATGAATTTTGAACTAAAATAATGAAACTTCAACTAAAAAAATAATTTTTTAACCAAATAGTTGAATTTTCTACAAACAAAAAAAAAATTTATAACCAAATGCCTGAATTTTCACCTGAAACAGATAAATTTTCAACTTAGACTACATACATTTTTAGTGAAAAGATTAATTTTTAACCAAATAAAATAAATTTTAAACGAATTTATTCAATTTTCAACCAAAGAAATGAATTTTTTTAACTAAAATGATGGAACTTCAACTAAAAAAATGAATTTTTAACTAAATAGTTGAATTTTCAACAACAACAACAAATAATATTGTAACCAAATGCCGGAACTTTTAACTAAAAAAGATAAATTTGCTTAATTTAATAGAATTTAGAATTTAATCTAATAGAATAGTTCAAATGTTACGAAAATGAATCTTTAACAACAACAAAAATGAATTTTTAGCCACGAAGATGAAGATTCATCTAATGAGATTACTTTTCCATAAAGAAAAAATTTCAAGAAAATAGTTGAATTTTCACCTAAAATATATAAATTTTCAACTTAGAATAGTTAAATTTTCAGTAAAAAATTTATCTTCGAGCAAATAAAATTAATTTTCTACAAAATAGTTAAATTTTCAACATAGGAAATAAATTTTCAACTTAAATGACGAATCTTCAATAAAAAAATATATATTTTTTACCAAATAGTTGAATTTTCGACCAAAAAAGATAAATTTGCTTAATTTAATAGAATTTAGCATTCAATAGAGTTTAATCTAATACAATATTTCAAATGTTACGAAAATGAATCTTTAACCAAAAAAATGAATTTTTAGTCATAAAGATAAAGATTCATCTAATGAGATTACTTTTCCATAAAGAAAAAATTTAAGTTATTTATTTTATTAAGTTTATTTTATCAAGTTAGTTAGTTATTAAGTTTTATTTTATTAAGTTATTTATTTTTTTTTTATTTTATCCTATTTAATTTTATT
The DNA here is from genome assembly GCA_011634705.1 of Andricus grossulariae. Classification (NCBI taxonomy): domain Eukaryota; kingdom Metazoa; phylum Arthropoda; class Insecta; order Hymenoptera; family Cynipidae; genus Andricus; species Andricus grossulariae. The sequence continues at coordinate 69,525,641 of JAABKJ010007545.1, read as the reverse complement.
CAACTTTAAATTTAATTTGAATTTAATTTAATTACAAAATTTAATTATTTAATATTTAACAAAATAGTTAAATTTTCACCAAAAACAGATAAAGTTTCAACTTAGAATAGTTAAATTTTTAGTGAAGAAATTAATTTTTAATCAAATAAAATAAATTCGAAACGAAATAATTAAATATTCAACCAAATAAATGAATTTACAACTAAAATAATGAAACTTCAACCAAAAAAATGAATTTTTAACCAAATAGTTGAATTTTCTACAAATAAGACAAATTTTTAAGCAAATACCTCAATTTTCAACTAAAAAAGATAAATTTACTCAATTTAATAGAATTTAATTTGATAGAATAGTTCAAACTTTACGAAAATGAATCTTTAACAACAAAAAAAATGAATTTTTAGCCACGAAGATGAAGATTCTTCTAATGAGATTACTTTTCCATAAAGAAAACATTTCAAGAAAATAGTTGAATTTTCACCTAAAATATATAAATTTTCAGTAAAAAATTAATTTTCAACCAAAGAAAATAAATTTTCAACTAAACAGTCAAATTTTCGACCAAAGAGATGAATTTTCAACCAAGAAGATTAATTTTCTACACTTACAATAAAATTCAAACCAAAAAGTTAAATTTTCAACCTAAAAATTAATATTCTCCCCAAAAAAGGCCAATTTTCAACCGAATACATAAAAGACCAAAGAAAATAAATTTAAAATGAAAAGGTTATATTTTCAACCAAAAAGGTTCATTTGCTCCCAAGAAAGATTAATTTTTAACAAAATAAAATTTTTAAAAGAATTTTTAATATAATAGTTAAATTTTCAACCAAAAGATCAATAAAAAAAATGAATGCTTAACAAAATTGTTAAATTTTCAATAAAATAATAAAATTAATTTCAACTTTATTTTATCGAAAATTCCCTGACTCTGTCAGGTTTTCCCTGACATTCCCTGACTTTCCCTGCAATTCTACAATTCCCTGTCATGTAGCAACCCAGAATTTAATCAAAAAGAGAGAACCGATTTTTTCAATTTTAAAAGAATATTTAGAAAGTTTTTTTTTTAATTGAATAATAAATGACAATTAAACCATTATGAATTTGGAAAATGATGGAGTAACTTCAAAATATATTTAGATGTTTTGAAAATATTCCAAAATAATTTAAAACTTGAATAGATTTCGAAACATTTAAAACACAATGTAGATTTTTGAAGATGTCAAACACAAAATTTATGAGCTTTTTAAGCATTTTGAAAGATTTTAAATAAACAAAAAATTAGAATAAAAATTCCTAGAAAAACAAACAATAATTTTTTGTTTGAAAAATTAATTTTGAAAGAATATTCAATAAGATTGTCAAAATTTTCAAAATAGAATCTGCATGATTTTAAGGTAATTTTTTTTACTGTTGCAGGATTTTCAAAGCATTGTAGGTCATCGATTTTGCATACTTACGATGGAAAATTTTTCAATTTTGAAGATTCACAACAGAAAACTCTGTAATTTTGCAAGATATATAAATAAAAATTCTTGAATTATGATGATTTTGTAGATCAAAAATGAAGAGTTTTCAATTATGAATCTTTCAAATCGATGAAATATGACATTTAAATAATTTAAATGACAGCAGTTTTAATTGCAAATCCTGAAGCTTGCATAATTTTTTTATTGTAATTAAAAAAATTGAAGACAGTTTTTATGTTTTCAATTTTAAAATATTTGCATTTTACAGTTCTGCAATTTGAAAGATTTGAATTTGAAATTTATTTAATTTTTAATATTTATATTTTAAATGTATTTTTAATGTGCGATTCAGTTTCGAAGATTTGAAAAGGAAAATTCTTCAATTTTAAAGATTTTCAATTGAAGATTCTTAAATATTTAATGTCTATTATCGAAATCTTTTTGAAATAGTTCAATTTGAAATTATTAAAATTGATATTCATTCAATTTGCAAGATTTATATATTAAAGGTATGTAATTTTGAATATTTTTCAAAATCTTTAGTTAAATTTTGAATATTCACCATGGAAAGTTCTTGAATTTTAAATATTTGCATTTTGAAACTCTTCAATTTTGAAGATTCACAATTGAAAACTCTTTAATTTTGAAAGATGTTTAAATAACAATTCTTGAATCGTGATCACTTTGAAAATCAAAAGTCAGGAGTTTTGAATTTGAAATCTTATGAAATTGATGAAATTTTAAATGTAAATCATCAAAATTGCAGAATTATTAGTTGTAAAACATAAAAATCTTATAACTGTTATTTGTAAATATTTCAAATGAGAAATATTAAATTTTGAAGATCAAGAATGAAAATTTTCACAATTTTGAAGAGTTACAAAAAACAGTCTTGAATTTTAAAAATATAGATTTGCAAATTATTCCATAATTGATACTTATATTTTGAAGAAATATAATTTTTAAAATATTTTTTAATAGTTTAATTTTGAAGATTTACAACTGAAAATTCTTCAATGTTAACGACTTTCAACTTAAAATTCGTAAATTTTAAATATTTGAAATTCAGGACTCTTGATTATTATTATTAATATGATTATTGACGAAGTGTCTACCTCGACTGTTGTATCAAACGTTTCCAAAAAATTTTGAAAATTTTTGTATTATCTAAATTGCCCTATATTTTCAAAATTTTCAAAATTTCTAAGATGTTAAAAATTTCTGAAATTATAAAAATTATCAAAATTGATCAATTTTATAAAATTTCCCAAATTTTCTAAAATTTGTAAAATATTGAAAATTTTTAAACTCATCAAAATTTCTAATATTTCAGAATTTTATGAAATGTTCAAAAATTATTCAAATTTATAAAATTGTCAAAATTTCTAAAATTATAGAATCGTTTTAAAATTTCAAATTGTCTAAAAACAACATTATTCAAATTTCTAAAATGTTCAAAATTTCTAAAATTATAAAATTTGTTATAAATTTATAATGTTTTTACTCTTTTTTTTTAATTTTCAAGGTTTCTACATTTTTTTAAATTCTAACATTTTCATAATTTCTCAAATTTCTATAAAACTCTAAATTTCTAAAAGTACTAATTTGTTCAAAAATTTTTGTTCTTTATATTTACCATAGATTTTACAAATTATAGAAGTTACCAACATTGCCTTAATTCATACAAAAGTAGAACTAAGGATTCTAAAATTCCTCCGTATAAGCAGAAATTATGCCTGTGTTACAAGAAACCAATTTCGAAAATACAAGATAAAATTCGGCTAAGAAACGCAGTCGAAATTAGTTTTGTGATTATATCGAATTCGTTTTTTCAATTTTATTTTTTATTTCATATATTCCTTTACAATATCTTTTATAATTGCTTCTGCACATACATACTGTATCATATAATAATAATGATAATGATAATAATAATTAGTATTATAACATATACAATTTTTAATAAAAACTAGTTATTCATTCTTATTTTCTTTCAATTTTGATTTTCTAGGAACTGAATCATTTTTGCGTGCCGAAAGTGACTTATGTCAGGCCTCTCTATTCCCCTACCGCTACGTCTACTACTCTACTGTGTGTCATATTGTTTTCGAAAAAGTGTATATACGGAAATTTAGGTAATTCGAAAATTTTCAAATATTTTGAAAATTTTGGGTGCTACAGCTTTTGCCGTGAGGAGGTCAATTATCGCAAAATGCGTACTCACAGATCTATGTTCTATTATTTGCATATAATGTCACTTGTTCCTCCCTACGGAGTGAAAAGTACTTTCTTTCCACATTCCGGAATTAAAACGTCGAATTTTAACCCCGCTTTATAGGAATAAAAAGGGCTGAAATCATGCATGTTTTCTAAAAATTTGATTTTTTGACCAATCTTCTTGTCAGAATGTCTGACGCATCATATTATATTTAAGGACACGGCTGACCAAAGAAGGTCACTACCACTTGATTGATTTAAACTGATACGTGAAACCATCTTCCAATTTTTTTGATTATATTGATACAAATTTGTTATCAATTTAATGATTTTTTACTTCAGTTTTGGCCCCTATCTGTGGCCGGAATAGTATTATTAACAAATTTGTTTGTGGTTTAAAAAATGAAATTAATTAAGTTTCAACCCCTATCCGCGGTTGAAATGCATTATATTAATAACTGCAAAACTTACTAACAAACATAGCAATTTTGGAAATAATACAAATTATAATTAATTTAGGTCATTGAAACCGTTAAAGCATAAATTATAAAATGTATTTTCTAAGACGGGACTGATTCACATAGCCTTACTGAAGAGTCCGGTGAGTCAATCCAAGACGAAACATAAAAAATCCAAAATTTTATTTCAATTTAAAAAGAAAAATTACATATTTCTTAAAAATTGATCGCAGAAAGAAAATAAATACTATTTACGCTAATGCCAATTGAAAAAATGTTCTATACAGTCTTGGTACTTGGGTCAATTAATGACGACATCTTAAAAAAAAACTACAAAGATTTCATCTAACTAAACTCACACAATTTCGACGCCGAAACGTCAAACGTGAGCTTTCAAAAGCGACCAAACGATATCCAAACGATTGGTAAAAGAATTTTCGAAACAAATTAAAATTTTGCTTCCAAACATGACCAAACGAGGAACAAACGATTCCATTAAACAAAAGTTGGATATTTAATTGTTGGTGTGCCAGAATTTGCAGTTAACGGTGTTTCCCCAAACTTTAGCAATAATTATTTAAAATGTTATTAACAATTCTATAAAATTATTTTAAATATCAGGTGTATTTTTTCTCCAGGATTCCAACGATGTAAAAAACTAATTTTTCGATTTTTTTCCCCTTAACGGTGTTTTTCCAAATCACGGCAGTACTTAGTAAGATTTTGTTACTCTGAAGAAAAGCTTACTGTATTTTATGTATCAGAGCAGCGGTTGAAATTTTGAAAAAAATGCTTTGCATACTTTTTAGATGACTCCTATTCAACTTCACTTTATCGAAAATTCCCGGACTCTTTCAGATTTTCCCTGACATTCCCTGACTTTCCAGAATTCCCTGAACTGCAGCACTCCTGTAAAATCATCCGCCAGGCCGACACAATGCTAACTTCTGGGTCTGTTCTTGTTGATAGGAAGTGCAAGTATTCTCAAAATGGAAAATCCCCCTTTCCAGGTCATACTGAGATTAAGTTATGAATGGTCAGGTGTAGTTTCAAATAACTTTGCCAAATAGCTCTGAATGGTTCGTCTTGTTTCCTCGAAGCAGCCACACTGTCATTGTATTCGAACTATGGTTTCACTTTACTGTGCGTTCCTTTATCTCTAATCTATTGTACGACTGTTTCACTGCTGCATCCCAATGTACCCAACAGACCATCGGCTTTCCACGGATGTTGTCTTCTTCATCCATTCTTCCTTTTTTTTTTGCAACATCCTGAAAAAAGTATCATTTCAGGTATTAAAACGAAGCTTGGAAAGGCAGTTTTAGATTCACTTCAGTCTTAAGGTGCTTTAAACCAGACGGTTTTTAGAATAATAAAAAATACGGCTACAAGGATGAATTATTTGATGTGATATTTTTATCACATAATCTAAAGGCTTATACATGTGCGTGGCCAGACCCCTTTTTTCGAAAAATGGTCTTGTTGCTTTTTTATTGTTACTTGAAAATATGCTGTGCCCTCATTGTAAACGGGTGGCACGTTTCTTGTTTACATGCGCGGAAAATTCAACATATTTTTAATAACAACAAAAAAACCATAACCAGGCCATTTTTCGAAAAAGGGCTCTAGTCATGCACATGTATGAGCCTTTATATCATGTAGTAAAAATATTGCATCAAACAATTCATCCTTGTAGCCTTATTTGGTATTATTATAAAAACCGACTCGTTTGAAGCACCTTAAAAAGATAATACTATTGGGATCCATTTAGTCATTTGTTACACATGGAAACTAACAAGTTTTTCTATTTAAAAACGTACGAGATGGATAGAAAAACTTTTGAAACCCTAATATTGATAACAAACTGAAAAAATGATTAGTTGGACCAATCATTTAGTTTGTAAGATATGATAATGCTACTTTATTGGTTGGTACAACCATTTTATCAGCTGCTGGTACTAATTGAATAGTCACTGCAGCTAATGAAATTATTGTAACAACTAATCAAATAGCAGTATCAACTAATACAATAGCAGCACCATGTCTTACAAATTAAATAGTTGACCCAAGTAACGATTTTTTTCAGCCCACAGTGAATTCCAGTTGATCAATTTGATCCCGAAATTGGATCCAAATGATATGCAACGTTTTTAAACCGATTTTGGATTTTTTATTTGATCAGCAAATTTCGTATCAAAATGATCCGAATATTTGAACAAAGTAAATCTAAACACTTTTTGAATGTAGAAAATAATGAACCGAGTCATAGAGATTTATAGCCCGAAATAATAAATAATTAGTTTCCAGTATACATTTTTTTTTTAAATTTATTTTTCTGACTGAAAATTGAACTGACGAGTGTACATTGCAGATTGAAGATTCAACAGTTTTGTTAAAAATTCATCTATTTTGTTGAAAATTCAATTATTTTGTTAAAATTCAGATTTTTGTGTGGAAAATTAATATTTTCATATGAAAATTCAAATATTCTATTTCTGATAAAAAATGTACCTTTTTTAGTTGAAAATTAAATTATTAATTACTTGGTTGAAAATTAATTTTTTTTGTTTGTTAAATTTTTCATTTTTTTGGTTGAAGATTCATCATATTTTTTGAAAATATTTTCTTTTTTTTGTTGAATATTAATTTTTTAACTGGAAATTTAACTATTCCATTCTTTTTTCAAAATTAGTCTTTTTTTAGTAGAAAATTATTCTTTTTCGGTTGAATTTAACTGTTTTTTATGTAAAATTAAAATATTTTTATGGTTAAAATATCAACTATAACATTTTATTTTCTTGAATATTCAACTATTCTTTTCAACATTAAACTATTTGTTTGAAACTTTATATATTTTGTGGAAAATTCTTCTATTTTGGAAGAAAATTAATCTTCTTGATTGATAATTAATCTTCTTGGCTTAAAGTTTAATTTTAAACCAAGGGGGTGACCTTTGGTTGAAAATTGAACTATTATGTAAAAAAATTCGTTTTTTGGTACAAAATTAATTTTTTTAACTGAAAATTTAACTATTCTCGTAAATATTCATCATTTTAGTTGAAAATAATTCTCTTTTGGTAGAAATATTATCTGCTTGGTTGACAATCAATCTATTTTGTTGCAATCCTATTTTTTTAAAGTTTATTAATATTTTGTTGTTGTTGGGAATTCATATTTTTTGTTATGAATTATATTATTTAGTGTAAAACCGATTCTTTTGTTGAAAATTCAACAACTTTGTTAGAATGTCGTTCTTTTTGGATTGAAAATTAATTTTTTTATTAAAATTAATATTTTCAAGTTGAGCATTCAACTATTTTCTTAAAAATTCGTCTTTTTTCAATTTACCTATTTTTGATTTAAAATTTAAATACCTTTTCGTTGACATATCAACTATTACATTTTTCTTTGAGAATTCATATTTTTTTGTTGAAAATTCAACCACTTTGTTTAAAGTTGAACTTCTTTATTGAAAATTGTTTTTTTTTTTTTAGTCAAAATTTATTATTTTAGTTTGTTAGTCAATTTTTTCGTCTGAAAAATGAACCTAGCCATGTGTTGGATCAAAATTGACTTTTTTGTTGAAAAAGCAACTATTTGCTTGAAAATTAGTATTTTTGGGTAGAAAATTAATCTTCTTGGAAAATTTCCACTAATATTTTATTTTGAAAAATGAACTATAAGAGAAAATTGAGAAAGATTTTAAAATATATAAAACAAAATTTGGATTTTTGAAGATTTTTAACAAAAAATTGAGAAGCTTTTTATACATTTTGAAAGGATACGAAAGAACAGGAAAATGTTCTTGAAATTCCTGAGAAAATTACAATTTATTTTAATAATTTGAAAAATTAAATTTTGAAGAAAACTTAGAAAGATTTTAAAAAATTTCGAAAGATTCCTAAAAAAATTTTTTTTTAATCAGGTAGATTGGGGGGGGGGGATTTTTTTTAATTTTAGAAGATTTTTCAAAAATTCTAGATAAAATTCGAATCATATTAATAGACACTCAGACGTCTAAAAAAAATAAATAGTTAAATTGTAATGATTAACATTTTTTAACAAAATGTAGATTTTTAAAGGTTTCAAAAAACAATTTTGAAGCTTTTAAATAATTTTTGTAGGCCTTATTTTCAAGAAAATATTTTAAAAGCTTTCTAAAATTTTCAAAAGAGAATCCAATTTTTTAATTTTTCAGAATTTAAAATTGAGTTTAGTAATAATTCTTATCATTTGAAAATATATTTATTTGAAAGGTCTAGACATTTCGAAGAGATTTAATATATAACTTACAACTTAATTAGATTTAAAAAAAATGTTGACAAATTAAAAATGTTGGAATATTTCGAGAAAAAATTACAAAGCTTTTTAAAAATTTTCAATATTTTAGGAATAATTCGAGTCAGTCCTAGATAAAAAAGTTATGAATATAGTTTATACTTAGTGAACAAGGCAATGATTTTTTATTTGTTCTATACATTTTTCTGTATAAAACAAATGAAAAATATCAGTGTTTTGTCCAGTATATATAAATTATATAATTTTTATTTTTTTCATTATTTAATTTTTTATTACATTTTCTTATATATTTTATATTATATATTCAAATATAATACACATTATTTATTATTAAAATTATATAACTTTTTCACCTGGAGTGTAAAAGATGTTTTAAAATTGTTCTTTAAATAAATGATTTAAAATTAATGTTTTTTGGCAGGAAATTCATTTTTGGCTTGAAGAAAATATTTTGTTACAAATTTATCTCCTTGGTTGAAAATATAACTATTTTGTTAAAAATCAGTCTTCCACGGTAGAAAACTAATCTAGTTGGTTTAAAATTACCTTTTGTGGTTGAAAGTTCATATTTTCGGGTTAAAAAATGAAACAATTTCATAGAAATTCGTCTCCTTTAATAGAAATTTCACTTTTTTTGTTTGTTAAAAATACAACTGGATGAAATTTAATCTCTTTTGATCATAGATTCAACTATTTTTTTGATAATCCGTTTTTTATGAGTTCAATTGTTTTTCATTTAAGATTAAAATCTTTTTTCTTAGAATTATCAATCATGCTTCGCATTTTTCGTTGAGAATTCATCCTTGTTGGGTCAAAAATTGAACTATTTAGTTGAAAATTAACTTTTTTGTAGAAACTTTTTGAATTTTCTCAAGAGTCTTGGAAAAATGTATTTATATAACACAAAAAACAGATGAATAAACCTAAAAAATAAATAGTTATTTGAAATTTGTTTTTTTTTATCAAAAATTGTTTTCTCTTCAAATCGAAAATACCTTAGGAAAAAAGTAGTTCTAGTTTTTAGAGCAAAAACCTTTCCAATTTCATTTTGGAATCACTTTTTAATCACTTGCAATCACTTTCAGAAATCAATACTAAATGATATGGAACATTTCCATCAATGCATTCGATTTTATTGCAGACTTGATGTATTCAATCCTTTTACTATTTGAAAAGCTTTTAAATTTCAGACCACGATCTGAATAAGGAGAAGAGGGATGTTTTCAAACATTTTTTGTTGTCTGAATATCGTCTCCAGAGAGTCTCTTTTCAATGGATTTTTAGCCTTCGCACCCTGAATTGTACTCACATTCAAATTTCCGGGCAAACAATTCATCTTTATCGTCTATGGAATCGAGGTTGCAACGGTTCGTTCATTTCATTGTTATTTTCCGAAATATTTCCATTATTATGTCATATCTGATCCATTTTGTAAAAAATTTTCTCTATCGCGCGTTGTTCTTCAAGAAGAATTGTATAAGAATCTCTTGGCCTCAACTTACTCTAGGTTACTTTTTTGTACCACAACCTTGTATATTAAAATGTAGAGAAAAATTTACTGAATACTTTTTCAAGATTCCAAATTTTCTGTTCTTATTTAAGATTCACATTATGAATTTACTCTTTCCACTGTTCAATTTGTCATTATTTCATATAATTTTTAATTGAGGATGATAAAAACAGGTCAGAGATTTTGAAGAAAATCTTGCAAAAGTCAGGAGATTTCTATAAAAGGTACTTCAAATAACTTTCAAGGATAATAAATTTGTATTTTTTATTTTAATTTGAAATCGAAATTGTTTTAATCGGTTTATAAAAGATTCTAGATTAAAAATTTTACAGAATTAAAATTTTTATTGATTGAAATTTATCTTAGTCATTTATTTGCCTCGTATTTTTTTCTCTTTTATTCTTTTTTGTCAGTTTTTTCGGTTTAAAAATTTATCACTTTTGGTAGCAATTTTATCTTTTTGGTTAAAATTGTAACTGTTTTATTGAAAATTAATCTAGTTTAGTTGAGGATCCAACTATTTTGTTGGAAAAATTGCATTCTTCAGTTGAATTAATGTTTTTTTTTTATTTATTTAAAATTAACATATTTTTTGTTTGAAATATCTACGATTATATTATTCGTTGAGAATTAATTTTGTTGGTTGAAAGTTTAATTACTTGTTAAAAAGAATTTTCTTCTTGAAGATTTATGATTTAAGTGGAAAATTTATCATATTATTTGAAAATTTATCTCATTGGTTGAAAGTTAACCCTTCTTTTGAACACTTTTTTTTTTAATTAATTTTTTGTAACTTATAAGGTAACTATTCCATTTTTGGAACAGTTATACAGAAAATTTGTCTTTTTGCTTGAAATTTTAGTAATTTGGAAGTCTTTTTGCTTGGAAAATCAAACTACTGGAATGAAAGATGAACTAATATTTTAAAATTTTAATTTTTCTGTTGAAATTCATCATTTTAGTTGAAAAATCATATATTTGGTTGAAAATTAAACTATGTTTTTAATTTGATTCTTTGGTAGAAAATAATATTTTCCATTAAAAAATTTAATTGCTATGTGGAAAATTGGGCTTTCAGGTTTGGATAAAAATGAATATTTTTGTTGAATTATCATATCTCTGGTTCAAAAATTTAACTGGTTTGTGAAAAATTCGTCTTTTTGTCTTAAAAATTAAGAATTGTGATAGAAAATTCCACTGTTTGATTGAAAATTGAGTTTTCTATTGAAAATACCACAGTTTTCTACAGTTTTATTAAAAATTCGCTTCTTTTCGTTGATTTTTTTTCTCTACTAAAAATTAAGATATTTATGTTGAAAATTCAATAATTTGGTGAAAAATTTAAATATTTTGTTGCAAATTCGACTCTTTTGGTGAAAGTTAAATCATTTTTGGTTGAAAATTCATCTGTTTTGATTCAAACATTTTCTTTAATATTTAAATTTTTTTTAATTCATATATTTGGTAAAAACTAATCTTTTTTGGTCGGAAATTAACTGTTTTGTTGAAAATTTGTCTATTTGCACAACAAATCGTATTTTTTATTTGAAAATTTATATTTTTCTGATAAAAATTCTACTGTCTGCTTGAAAATGATTTTTTTTTGCTGAAAACGTTTTCGTTTGGTAGAAATTTATTAAAAATTCGCTGCTTTTTGTTGAAAATTAATTTCTTGGATAAAAGTTTACATTTTTCAGTTAAATATTCAAATTTGAAAAAAAAATTTAATTATTTTGTTAAAACTTCAACTCTTTTGGTTAAAGTTTATTCTTTTTTATTGAAAATTCGTCTGTTTTTTGTATATCGAAAATTTATGTATTTGGTTAACTATTGAACTATTTTGTTAAACATTTAATTTTTTTTCAATTCATGACTGTTGTTAAAAACACATCTTTTTCGTCGAAAATTGACTTTTTTTCAACATTTGTCTATTTAAATAAAAAATTTGTCATTTTGAATTAAAAATTTATATTTTTTTGTTAAATTATCAAATCTCTTCTAAAAATAAAAATTTTGTGGTTAAAATATCAAGCGTTTTCTAGTATGTTATTAAGGATTCATTACTTTTCGTTTAAAATTAATTTATTTTGAACTAAAAATAAAATTTTTTTAGTTGAAAATTGAACCAATTTGGTGGAAAAATTATGCATTTTGTAAAAAATTCGTCTTTTTCTTTCGGAATTCATAATTCCACTATTTGGTTAGAAATTTAATTATTTTGTTAAAAATGAAACTCTTCTGGTTAAAGTTTGAATTTTTTAAATTGAAAATTCGTCGATTTGGTTGAATATTAATGTTTGTAGGTCAAAAATTAACTATTTTGTAAAAATTCGTTTATTTCAATAAAAATGTTGTCTTTTTAGATAAAAAATTTATATTTTTTCAATAAAAATTCTACTGTCTTCTTGAAGCTCAATTTTTTTCTTGAAAATTCCTCTCTTTGGTTAAAAATAAACTTTTTTGATGAAATTAATTATTTTGCTGTTGAATATTCAAATGAAATATTTTTTGGCTGGAAATTCAACTATTTTTTGAAAATTCGTGTTTTCGGTTTACAAATATATTACTTTTGGTAGAAATGTTATCTTTTTTTTTTGAAAAATGCAACTGTTTGTTTGAAAATTCTTCTTTTATAGTTGAATTCAAAGTGGTTTTTATTTAAAATTCAAGTCTTCTTGTTTGGAATATTATTATTCATTAAAAATTCTATTTCTTTTGTTTAAAATTCAATTAGTTGGTTGAAAGTTGAACCACTTTGTTAAAAAATAATTTTCTTGTTCATGATTTATCGTTTTAATAGAAAATTCATCTCTTTGGTTGAAAAACAGTTTTTTTTTTGTTGTAAATTAATTATTTTAGCTGAAACTTTAACTATTCCAGTTGAAGATTTATAATTATAGTTGAAAATTTATTTCTTTGTTGAAAGTTCAACTACTTTCTTAAAAACTTATTTTTGCTGTTAAAAATTTTTTTTCCAACTGAAAATGTACCAATTCCATTTCTTATTGAAAATTGACCTTTTTTAGATGAAGGTTCATATTTTCTGTTTAAAAATTCAAATTTTGGACAAAAAATTCGTCTTTTGGCTTGAAATTTTAACAATTTGGATACAATTTTTTTCTTTCTTGACTGAAAAATGTTTATTTGTTGAAAATTCGTTTTTTTATTTATTAGAAAATTCTCCTTTTTTATCTAAATTCAACTGGTTGAAAATGCATTTCTTCATTGAAATTTATCGTTTTCCTTGAAAATTCATCTATTTGGTTGAAAATTGAACTTTTTTCAAATTTTGATGAAAAATTCGTCTTTTTGGTTAATAATGAACTACTTTGTTGAGAAAATTCAACTATTTGGAGGAAGATTAACATTATTATTGAAAATTCATATTTTTGGTTTGAATATTCAACCGTTTTGTAGAAATTTTTTTTTTTTATATGAAAATTCAACAATTTGATAGAAAATTCCACTATTTGGTTGAAAATACAACCGTATGGTAGAATTTTAATGAAAATTCGTTACTTTTTGATAGAAATCATTTCTTTGCCAAAAATTAAAATTTTTATTTCAAAATCAACATTTTTATTTGAAAATTCAAGTTTAATCATTTTATTTGAAAGTTCGATGATCTCGTTCAAATTTCAAGTATTTTTTAAAAATTCGTCGTTCAGGATTGAAAATTTATCTTTTTTAGTTCAAAATTCAACTATTTTGCGGAAAATTCGTCTTTTTTGAATTGAAAATTTAAAGATTTGGTAGAAAATTCCAATATTTTGTTGAATATTAAGTTTTTCGTTGAAGGTTTAACCGTTTTGTAAATTTTTATTGAGAATTCGTTGCCTTTTGTCAAAAATAAATTTAGCTACTTAGTTGTGAATTCGTCTATTTGGTTGCATATTAATCTTTGCAGCCAAAAAATTCCAGTATTTTATTAAAAATTCAACGATTTTGTTGAGAATCTAATTTTTATATGAAACTTTTCCTTCATTTCAAACTTATCTTTTTTGGTCAAAGATTAACTTTTTTGTTGAATATTTGTCTATTTGAACTAAACATTAATTTTGCCGAATTGAAAATAATTATTTTTTGTTAACAATTCAACTATCTTCTGAAAAAAATCAATTTCTTCGTTGAAAATTCAACCGTTTTTTTTTTAAGTTTAAGTTTTTTTTTTTTTTTTTTTTTCATTTGAAAATTCGACTATTTGGTTCAAAACTCAACTATTTTGACAAAAATTAATCAATTTTGAGAAATTTTGAATTTTCACTTGGAATTTGTTGACCTCCATTTAAAGAAGATTCTATGTTAAAAATGTTACAAGATTAAAATTTTGGTCTTTGAATATTAATGGTCAGGGAAAATGAAAAATTGACTCTGAAGCCTTATATTCGATTCTTTTTTGATGGAAATAACTGTCTCTTTGGTTATTTACAAAGGATGCCTGAATTTCGCCTAAAGCAAGAATAGAATATTGTGCATGGAGAATTGATATAGCATAAACCATAGTAAACCTTGTTGCATGAACACCGGAAAATCTCCAACCTACCCTGAAACTTTGTAAGGGTCAAGTCATGATTTCGTAGCCTCACCTCCGACTAGATAACATCTCTCTTACCCCAGAATACAACACTTTAGTCGTTTCTAAACTCGATTCTGTGATATGACACTTTTTTGAAATTCACAAAATATTTATGATAGAAATTTTCTGAAAGCTGGCCAGCTCTTTGCAAAGCTGTGCAAAACTGCATTTTTAAATTCTCTTAATTGAAAATGTACCCTTAAAAATGGAGGTCCAAACTGGAAAATTTGGATGGTGAAAGATTTTAGAATTATACATTATAAACTGAATGTTTTCATAATTTAAAAATTTAACAATTCAACTCAGCATTTAAAAAAAAGTTGAAATCAAATTTATTTTAAATTTCATTATATATCTTGTGTATTTTTGAGAACTCTAAACGATTGCAAGGAATTTCAAAATATTTTGAAGAATTTGAAATATTTGTAGGTCCTTTTATTCGAAAGGATTTGAAATATTTTAGAGTATTTTAAAAGATTCCAAGGTATTTTCGGAAGCTTTAAAAATTTTCGAGTGATTTGAAAGTATTTATTATAAACCTTTAGGAAATTTTGATAGATTCTAAGAAATTTTCAGTTGGTTATGATTATAAGTCATTTTCGAAAGCTTTAAATAGTTTCAAGTGATTTTAAACATTTCAAAGAATTTGACAGATTTTAAGGAATTTTTGAAGATTCGAAGGAATATTGTATTTATTTCAATAATTTAGAGAAATTTGTAAGGATTGTGAATATTACAGGGTGTTTTGGAAAAATCTAAGGCATTTTTAAGAGATTTGAATAATTTCAATGAATTTTGAAAGATTTTCAAGGATTTGAAGTGTTTTGGGGTATTTTAACAGATTCTAAGAAATTTTCAATTGATTTCAGTAATTTAATTGCATATTAAAAGATTTAAAAAATATCGAGTGATTTTAAAAGATTTTAAAGAAAAATATTAGAGAGAATTTTTAGAAGATTCTAAGGAATTTTTTTTCTATTTGAATAATTTGAAGGAATTTTAAAGGATCGGGAATATTGTAGTGTACTTTAAAAGAACCAATAATTTTTATGAATTTTAAATGATTTCAAAAATATTGAAATGTTTCGGGGAATTTTCAAGTATTTTAAGAAATTTTGTATTTATTTCAATAATTTGAAGGAATTTTTTAAGATTAGGAATATATTAGGGTATTTCGGAAGAATCCAAGGTATTTTTGAGAGATTTCAGCCATTTGAAGGCAGTTCCGAAAATTTAGAGGATTTAAAATATCTGAGGGTATTTTAAAAAATTTCAAGGGATTTTCAAGAGCTTTAAAAAAACTTGACATATTCTAGGGAATTCTGAAAGTTTCCAAGGTAATTTATAATTGAAATTGTGACTTAATATGCAATTTTTTAAAATAATTTCTGATTTTATGAAATTGTTAAAGATTATCAGAAAATTTATAAAATTTCCTTAGATTTCTCTGTCTCCAAAGGATTATAAAAGCTCTCAAAGTTCTTGAATGAATTTTAAGGATTTTAAGAAGTATTGTTAGATTTAATAGAATTTAACGAGATTTCATTTTCAATTCACCCTGAATTCTTATAAATTTTGCAGAATTTTCTAGTTTTTTTTTTAATTCACGTGAATTCTTCAAAATTCATTAAATTGCACTCAAGTCAATGTATTTTTTAATTATTATTACTTTTTGTTTAATTCATATTGAAGTCGGCACTTCATCAAATTCTTTTAAAATTCCTAGCATTTTTCTAAACTCATTTTAAACTTACTGAATTCAATGCATTTTTTTCATAATTTTTATTGGTTTTTAATTCACTTATATTTTTTTAATTTACCTTCAATTTTTATAGATTGTATCAAATTTTGTTCATTTCTCTTAAATGTTACTAAATTCACTTCAATTCAACTGCTGTTGTAAACAATAACAGATAAGATAAAGATGTTTATATATAAAAAAGTTATACTAAAATACATTTCACTTTTTCATAATAACTTGCATCATTTATGATAAAAACTAGAAAATTAGTTTTTAATGAAAAAAATTCACTACATCTCTCAATGCATAATAAAATATTAGTGGCGAATGGATTACTATAGAGGAAAGGCAATAATTGCCGAGCATATAGACAACTCAAAAATTTGTTACCATATTTCTTAAAAACTGAAAAATTGGTAATTACTGCCATTATTTTATGTATCATTCATTTTTTTCAATTTTGTACAACTTATATAATGATAAAAATGAATATTATTCGTTGTATTAATCAAATTGAAATTTGTATACTCATATACATGTTATAACGGACAATTCACAATTTATTTGAGAAATAACATTTATTTTAATTTACAAAATACAAAAAATTATTACGGAAATATAATTTACAAATAAGTTAAGTGTTGAACAAATTTAGGCGCCAATTATAATAAATTAAATTATAATTATATTCAAATTTTTTTCAAGAAGATAACGATGCCAGAATTTACATACAAAGAAATTATGAGAAATCTGTTACTCCGTTAACAGAGAAAAAAAAATGAAAAAGAGCTCCTGCTTGGAGGCTAGACATCATCCCCTGGTACCTTCTAATTATCAAAAAAAAATATTTTGTCACATATTTTAAATCTAAATAATATATAAAAAAAGTATTCGGTTTATTCTTTTTCATACTCTCTAAATCTGAATTAGTAGGAAACTACTAATTAGTAGTAGTTTTCTACTAATTCAAATAGCGCTGATTCGTTTACTGCTAATTATTAAAAATCTACTAATTCGATGTGTCAGAATTACCGACTAATTAATTAGTAACTATACCCACTGAAGGAATTGGTAATGCTATTACGAAGTTGTTGGTTCTGAAAATTTGTATATGATTTTAAATTTCTGCAAAGGAAAAGGCACATTGAAATATTCCTTAGAATTAGGTCGAGTCTGGTGATTCCGCAGTAGGTTTGCCCATTTCTGCACATTATAAGCCTCAAAGATGTATAATTTTTCTGAAAATACATTTTACTTAAACTAACATTTTTAAGGACACTTTCCCAATTCCCTTTAAACCATTCACTTATCCTCCATTATTAAACCAAAACTTATCCATTTTTAAAGAAACTAAACATACGACAAAAATAATAATATCAGTGACCAAACTCATTTAATTTGCAATAAAATGAAGTCAGAATCCACTCTTCATGGCACTGCTGGAAGCTGCCATAATACTCATAAGAGCAGTGCTCCCAATTTGGCTCCCCAACCGCACTGCGCATGCGTCCCACTAGCTGCCTCATTGGACATCAATCGCGCGCTTATTTGAATGGATTGAATATGCAAATCAATTTTTGACAATATATAATTATTATAAAATACAAACAAATATAATGAATTATTTAAAATTTACATTGGTGAAAAAAGTCTTCCTATTTTTAAATTTAGAAACAATAATTAATTTTTAAATAGTAGTATCAAATCATTAATTTATCTTTCACTCTAAAACATTATTTTGTTATCTGAAAATTAATTTAATTCGGCCAGTGGGACTGTTGATACGGCGCATGCGCAGTACAGTTGCGGAGCCGAATTGGGAGCACTGCATAAGAGTCTGTATTTTGCGTACACGATTTTCAGCGTCATATTGTGTCTCGGAAGACAAACTAAAGTCGCACATAACCGCGAACTTAAAATTGAAAACAAGCTGAAATCGAACTTATTCTAAATTTGTTATGTGATATATTTTCCCGGTCACAAAAAATTCCAGGTCAATTCCCAATTTTCCGGGTTTCCCGGACCAGTAGCCAACCTGAATAACTTTCATACGTCATCTTCAATATTTAATTAAAATTATTCAGCTCAGTATAAACTTTCAATTATTTCATTTTGAATACATTATTTCAAAACTATATAAATATTTACTATTCTCAATTGGGAAATAGAAGATTCTCATTCTCGCTGATTGAAAATAAATATTTTTGAATAAAAATTTTTTTTAGTATCTTCCACATATGTAACCTTCAAAGTTGAATTAAATTGCCTGTAGATTAATATGTTCTCTTGTATTATTCTTGTAAATAATAACAAATTTTTACTTTTAATTCAAAATCTTCATTTGAAGTTGGCGGGAATGTTAATTCATATTTTCTCAATAGGAGTCGCATGGACCCTCCTCAGTGAGGTCACATTTTTCTCGGAAGCGCTATTATACATATTTTAAATTTAGTATATGAGGGATTTCCAGATATACTCAGGCATGTATTTCTGCGTTGCGTGCGTTTATATGTTTAAGTTAAAATAGGCGTCAGGTTTAAGCTAAGAATGTTTGCTTAGTATGACTGTTGTGTATATGTATATGCGTGTCAGGATTGGTCTGATGTCCGCACTTAAGTGCACTAGTATACTAGTGGAAAAATCTGCACTAAATTTAGTATACATGTAATGGAAGCAAGAATGCACAACATGAAATTCAATTTAGTATACATGCGTACAGTAAATTTAGTATATGCATATACTGAATTTAGTATGCACGTACATAAAATTTAGTATACGCGTATACTATATTCAGTATACATGTATACGAAATTTGGTATACGCATACACTAAAGTCAGTATATAGTGTATATATGTTCTGTTAAGTTATCAATATAGGATGTATATAGTTGTATATAGTGTACATAAAGTAAGGGATACTCTCCTGGCAAACATGAAATTACATAGTTTGGCGAATGTCAGCAATAAGCAAAGAGAAGTATTTTTATATCTACCTAGACGCAATTGACACTGTGACTGAATAATTCACGAGAAGATGTGTTTTCAATGGAATAATTATGTTGCATTTGGTTTGTATTACACTATTGTGTATAACTTATTACTTCATAAGCGAAAAATAAAGTTGGCCCCTCATTATCAGGGAATTGCGAACATATGAGGGGCAAACAAGTAGTTTTTTTTTTAACTATGAACTAATGCTCTGATCAGCTACACAAAAATATATATTGCAACCTTCAATGTGAGCATTATATATGAAAAAAATAGTTGGTGTACCAAGATTAATCTCTGTGAAAAAAATTATTGAAAAATTTTAATAATTCTTTTTATCCTCTTAACATCAACAGAGTTGGTTCTTGAATTTTTCACGGAACCTCTTCAGTACCCACTATAGCATATTTTTTAATCACTATGACTGGTCAAGCCGTGTTCGATAAAATTTGGATGACATCCGAGCGTGGACACCCAGACCATGCTTATCCACCTTTGGTCTTTGACACTTATGGGGTTTTCTTTGGAGACCCATAAGAGTGGCTTGAAATTATTCAGCCTCAAAATTTATTATTGATTCTTACTCTCTGACGAATTCTGCACAATTTGCTGGAACACGGAATTATTTTCAACATACTATCGCGTTTCAATATTAGATTAACAAAAAGCTAATGATAAAAATATTAATAATTAAAATTTTTGAAAGAAGTTACAGGGTTAGCTCGTACATCTTGTTCTTATCACTGAAAAAATGTGAGTTTCTATTTTAAATTGCAGCTAATCGACTTGTTTCATTTTTGTCGCCAGTTCGCCACTTAGTTTCAATTTTGGTCACTTTGAGACTTTCAAACTTGAAATTGAAAACGTACAAAATTGTATCTATTTCGTTGGAAACTTTACGAAGTCCGTTATTCATTATTGAGTGTTTATAATAATCATACAAGTCTAAATTAAGAGCGTTTGAGATTAAAAAATTTCTAATCGCAGGAATTCTCAGTTATAAAATGCTTTTTTCAAATTGGAAGCTTGAATATTTTAAAACAGTTTTGTTGATAATTTCCAAATTCAGTGATTAAGGAATGAATAATTTTATTTTTCAAGTGGAATCACAAATTCGAATAAAACATTAATATTTCGATAATTTCAAGTTTAATGTGTTAAAAATTGATGTTGCCAGAGTTTTCTGAACACTCAAATTATGAAAGTATTTAACTTTCTTTCAAAATTGATTAATGTACATGAAATCAAAGTATAAATCAAAATCTGCATTAGGTAAAGTCTCTTTTCTGATTTTTCTTTAGTTTAATATAGTATAATAAAGCCATGCACTGTTTTTAAATTCGGTGTGATTTTGGTGAATGATGATTATTTGTACGCTTTGAAGAAGGTGAAGAAGTAATAATGAATCTGCAATAATGCTTAAATTTATCATCATTATCAGTATAGTGTATTGAATTATTTTCTGGAGCAGTGTAACCAAATTTTTTCTGCTTTTCCTCGAATAATGTAGACCTTGAAATAACTAAGCCTAGGCTAAATAAAAATCCAGGACCATTTTTAAATCATGGGAAGAGATATTTTTTAAGAATTGAAAAAAAAAATAAATTAAAATGAAAATGTTTAGCGAATCAACGCACGATATGAAAAAAAGTTAAAGAAAAACGTTTATTTTTGAAAGCCCCACAAGTTTATCATAAGGAAAAAAGTGTAATATTATTGTCAATATAAAACAAATTCTGACTTGATAAAAAACTATTTTTTATAAAATATGCTTTGATATCATTATTTCTTATCGCAAACTGTACACATGAAAATTAGCAACAATTTTTGTGCACTTGTAATTGCATTCGATTTACCGAAAGTTCTACTAGCGCCATATGGTATTTTTCACTTCCCCTTTGTGTCGCGTCCATTGGCGCACTTTTGTAAAATGATTAATTATCATTTGTTTTACGATTGTTCACAACAAATAATAATTGTAAAATGCATAAAGATATTGGAAATTGTTTTAAATTCATGTTTTTGACAAAACAGGTATTTCCTCCTTTAACTTTAAAATCAATTAGTTATTTTTAAGGAGAAAAATTAAATTATTATTTTATGTAAGAGATTCGAAACATCTTGGAGGATTTGCAATATTTCATGATATTTTGAAAGACACCAAAGCATTTTTAAATTATTTCAGTAATATGGGTTTTCTTTTGGTAATTTGGTTTTTCAAAGGACTTGAAAATATTTGAAGGTATTTTCACAGATTATAAAGAATGTTGGAAAATTATATACTATATATACTTCTAAATGTATGTGTATTATTTTCCAAGAGCTTTGAAAAATGTCAAGGGATTCGGAAGAATTTTGAAAATTTTAAGGTATTTCTAAAAATACCAAGAAATTTTCTATAGCTGTGAAGCAAGTATCAAGAGATTTCAAAATATTCAAAATATATTCGAATTTTTCAAGTTCTAATGAGTTTTCAAAAGCTTAAAAAAATTTCAAGGGATTTTCAAAATTTTTGAAGTATTTGAAATATTTTATGATATTTTAAAAGATTGGAATGCATTTTCTATCAATTTCAGTGATATAATGGGATTTCAGAGGATTCAAAATAATTTTACATATTTTTAAAGATTTTAAAGAATATTTAAACATATATTATATATACTTTCAAGTCTATATATATTTAAATAAATATTTTTAAAACTTCAACGGAATTCTCAAGAGGATAAGAAAATGTCAGATTATTCCAAAGAATGCTGAAGCTTTTAGGGTATTTTTATAAATACCAAGAACTTTCCAACAGCCTTGAAATTTTCAAAAGAATTTCAAAGTATTTAAAATATTTACGATTTTTTTTCAATTCCGAGGAATTTTCATGAGCTTTAAAAAATTTCAAGGGATTTCGAAACATTTTAAATTATTTTAAATATTTTATGACATTTAAAAAGATTCCAAGAAATTTTCAATTGATATTAGTAATATAATGGGATTTCCAAGGATTTTAAGAAATTCCTAAACAGCACGTATTATATATAGTTTTAAATCTATATTATATTTCCGTAAATTTGTTTTATATTTTAAGGTAGGATAGGTTCTTCAGGTTCTTAATTAAGGTATGATATATTCTGTGAAGAAAACATTTTGTGTAGGAAAAAGATAATACTATTTAATTTCGTGTAGAATATATTCTGTCTAGAAAATATTGTGGATAGGAAAATATAATCAGTATGCTTTGTGTACAATATATTCTGTGTACAATACATTTGTGTAGAAACAGCGTTTTTTCTGTTTTGAGAATAGTTTCAGAATAATATAATTTAATTCTGTGTAGAATATATTCTGTTAGAAAATATTTTGTCTATTGAAAATATAGTCAGTACACTGTGTGTACTATATATTCGCTGTACAAAATATTTGTATAGGAACAGCGTTTTCTCAATGGAAAAATGAGAGCCTGTTCCAATTGGAAACAAATGTTCTCTACATTGTTTTTTTGTTATAGAATATTTTCTTCAGCAATACTTTTTTATATATTTGCATCGACGATTTTCTATATAATTATTTTGTACATGAATATATTTTATTATTTTCCGTTGAATATTTTCTACATTTTCAAATTAGTATTAAAACAATATTTTAAAAATACTTAAAATTTTAATTTGTAGTGAAAAAAATTTAAAATTAAGATCGAAAAGAAATATATTTCATCATGAATAATGTTATGCAAAATGAGCATGAAAAAGATTCACAATAAAAAAAAACAGAATTCCAAACTACCTGACTTTTCGGCTCATTAGAGACAGAAATAACCGAATGTAAAGAGAAGGAGGAGAAGTGAAAAAATATTAACATATATTTTGCAGTGATTGATAAATATTAATATTAACATGTACTTTGAAAAGATACAATATATTTGGACGACTGCAAAATTCCGAAAACTAAACTTCCCTACACTGTAAAATTCCAGAAAAAGAAAATATTAGAAATAGAAAATTTCTCGAAATTACGAAATTCCCGAAAAATAAAAATCTGAAATTTGAGAATTCCCGAATTGGAATAATTCAAAACATTATTATTTCAATGAACATGATTTATTCATCAAGAACACAACAGTAAAATATTCAAACAATAATTTGAAAAAATTAAAGATCAAACTAAAATTTCCTTTGATCAAAATATTTCATCACTGTATTTGTAATAAATAAACAGTATCTGGTACGACCAAAAAATACCCAAAAATAAAATTTCCTATCAAAAAGGGAAATATTAGAAATAGAAAATTGGTCAAATTATAAAATTTGCAAAATACAAAAATCTCGAATTTAGAAAATTTACGCAATTATATAATTCTAGGATTTATACATTAAAATTGTTCTTAAAAAATATGATTCATTTATT
The DNA here is from genome assembly GCA_011634705.1 of Andricus grossulariae. Lineage (NCBI taxonomy): Eukaryota > Metazoa > Arthropoda > Insecta > Hymenoptera > Cynipidae > Andricus > Andricus grossulariae. The sequence continues at coordinate 69,501,988 of JAABKJ010007545.1, read as the reverse complement.
AAAAATAGATGAATTGAATATTTTGATGGAAGGAACATTTTTTCAGTATTTAATTTATTAAATTTTTTTTTGAATATTCAATTATTGTATTCCTAATAAATAAAACATATCTATTGAAAAACAATGTTTCATTTGTTTAAAATCGGGAATTTTCTATTTTCGAGAATTTAACAGTGTCAAATATTTTACAGTTTAACTATTTTCTGTCGAAAATTTTAAATTTCGATCATATTATAAACTTTCGTGAATTTTAAAATTGGGTCATAATATAAGCTGTTTGGGAATTTTTTAGTGCCCAATTTTTAAATTTTGGCCATTTGATCATTTTGGAAATGTTTTATTTCGAATATTTTATTTTTCGGGATTTTGACGGTGTTGGGAATTTTATGTTTCGGGATTTTGAATCAGTAAATCAGAGATATCGGGATAAAAAACAATAATTACAAATAAAATTAAAAGATGAACAATTTAAAGAACATGAAAGAACGAAGCAAAGACCATCTAAAAAAAGGAAAACAGAAGATAAAGAATTTAAAGAAAAAAAAACGAGCAGAGCAAAGTCAACCCATGAAAACTAAAAGAGAAGACGAAGAATCTCAATGAAAAGAAAGAGCGCAACAAAGGCCATCTGAAAGAATTAGAAGAAAAAGCGAAGAAGTTGAAGAAAAGGAAAGATTATATGAAAAAAATTAAGAGAAGATGACGAATTAAAAAAAAAGAACGACTGCAATAGAGGACATCTAAAAGAATAAGAAGAAAACACTAAGAAGTTAGAGAAAGAGAAATATTTTTTGCAGAAAAATTAAGAGAAGATGTCGAATTTAGAGAAAAAGAACCAGCACAGCAAACTCAATCCGAAAAAACTAAAAGAAAAGATGGCGGGTTTTAAGAAAAGAGAAGAGCGCAACGAAGGACATCTAAAAGAATTAGAAGGAAAAACGAAGGAGTTGAAGAAAAAGAAAGATTTTATGTAGAAAAATTAAGAGAATGTGATGAATTCAGGGAAAAAGAAGAAGCACGGCAAACTCACCCAAAAAAGCTAAAAGAAAAGATGACGGGCTCGAAGAAAAAGAAAGAACTCAACAAAAGAACTTTGAAAAAATAGAAAAAGAAAATCAAAGGAAATCAAAAAAAAAAGAAGAGGACAAAGGAGAAGAGAACATACTGAATTTAGAGAAAAGAAAAAATAAACAGATAAAATGTTAAAACGTCGCCTAAGATTACATGATTTATTTCAGTTCAGGGAAAATTATGAAAAAGACTTGCGAAATAAAAAATAGCCCACATCCCACTAGCAATGGTTTAAAATTTTCTCATGTAAATGATTCAATAAAAAATTTACCTAGTAGCTTAAATTTTAGTATTTAGGTTAATTAGAGCTTCAAAACCGCATACTTCAAGTTCACAATTGTCACTTAAAGGAAGCGTCGGGTTTATTAAAGCAGAAGTAAAAAAATGATTGGCGTATTGCCAAGAAAATTTACTGAATTGGATATTATTCAGATAAAATTAAAAAAACATATGTCTCATAGATCTGATTATAGAAATGAAATAGTGAGGACTGCAAATATATCCAAAGCAATGAATGTTTGACTGGAATCCCCTCTGCATAAAAAATATGAGAAGAAGAGTACAAAGAAGTAGAAGAAGTAAAAGACAAGTATGAAGAAAAGAAGTTGATATTCACAAACTGAAAGTCTCTGAGGATAGAGATGGAAAAATAACTTATGCGATCGATTCAGAATTCAATAGGGATGTTAGTGATGATGAAGAAGATACAGTGAATGAAGGTTTGCTTATTGATAATAATGCAGTATCTGCTAAAGTCACCTAGATCATAGCTCCTGGTCAAGACTAAAACCTATTCCTTTCAGCACGCCAAATGCAGATCCATTGGCTAATCCAAGAATATTTGCTGGTCATGATTGTACAGCAAAAGTATCGTTAACATCACGCATAAAATCCAAAATTAAACGTAGCGATAGAATATCCTGTGAACCGAAACGTCTTCTCGATTTGGCAAACCAAAAAGTACAGGGCCATATATCAGCCAACGTTAATCTATTTATGAAATTAATCAAAACAAACGAACAATTAGCAGCAAAACAGGTACTCAGCAAAGGATTTATCGGTGCCGCAATGAGACATAATATAGGATATGAAGTATTGAAACAAATTCGCTCAACACCAGCCTATTTGAGCGAACAGAGAACAAAATTTGCTCCCATCCGAACTTAAGGAAAACCAACCTTTTCTTTACTTTGTCAGCTGCTGAAAGGTGGTGGCCAGAATTGATGCAGATGCTGGAAAAAGTTCTTGATAATGAGATATTACTTCAAAAGAAGCATTTTATTTAGATGATAATACTAAAAAAGATTACATACGATGAGACCAGCTACGTGTGCTATGTATTTTGATTATCAGTTTAGAGTCATGTTAAATTATTTAGGAGTAAAAGCAGTTCCATTTGGACTGAATCTTATAAAAATTGTATTGAACTTATTGATGAATTTATAACTTGTCAGTATATTGAAACTAATCTGTTTATGGCAGTACAGCGACATGAGCAATGATGATTCGTTGTTCTAGATCTAATCGAGTACAGGATCCTTATAATTATTATAGGGAACAGCTGATGTTATTTTTGCTGTGTTGCTTTGAAGAAAGTGACATTGGTGAAGTAGATTGCGAGTTTCATTGCTTGGAAAATGTAAATACAATTGAAAAAAAGAGAAGCAAATATTACTCTATTCATGATGACATATTAGATAAAGCTTCAGAAAATGTTTAAATCTGCATTGAAGGTATAGAAGAAGACGAAATACAAATTTTTAATAAAAACAAAACAAATAAAGAGCAGGAAATATATATTTTTGACCAAGCTGAGAAAGGTGAAGCTCAGATAAAACTTGCAATAGATATACAGCACAAGTTTCGTTCAGCTTTGTACATTATATAATGTATTAAAAAATAATATAAATACATATCAAAATATTGAGCGCCAGTATTGTATTGAGAATGTGTTCCTGAAGGGCGATAGAGCCTGGAGTAAATTAATCTCTTCTTCAAATAAAATCAAAACAAATTTAATAATCCCTTTGAAAATAGATGTTTTCCGGCAGTATTTCAATATTTTCAACTCTGCATATGCGTTACACTGTAAACCGCAGGCAGATTTTCTTTTAAAATAGGGATATAAAGATTCCGTATGAAATCACCTCTCATTTAAAAAAAAAATTATGGAGATTTGTCTGGTTCCAGCGATATCGTCATTTTATTGAGACCATTCGCTGCGCTTTGCTGTCAGTGCGGCCACTTACAAACGATATAAGCTGTAAGTTTTTATTATTTTCTTGAAAAATTTTTTTCCATGCTATGCTTGGCTTCAGTTGAATATTCACGGGTTGCTTGAAATCAGAAATTTTTTGACTTGTAATGATTATTTTTATAAAAAAGTTCTATTAAGAAACAAAGAATATCATAGATTTCTCATTTGCAAAGGATATTTTGGCATTAATATTAATGTCTTGTATTGATAAAGTGATACTTGATCAAAAAAATATGTCTCTTGATATTATTTGTCAATTTGGGAAACAAATTATTCTGAAAGATTCCCATTACGAACATTTAAAGTGAAAAAAAATTGTATTTCTTAATTTTCCTACATTTATGTTGTCAGGGAGATGTATAAGAATTTAGTACGAACGGTTTGTCATTTTTTATTATTGTTAATAGAATAAAAAAATTGTTTAAACAATTGTCAGCAAAATTAAGCAGTGACATAATTATAATGCCTGTTCATGTCTATCGTGGTCATTCGTTTATATAATATGTTTCTAAATGTTATAAATAATATTGAATAATATATTTCCACCACTAATTTGTACTGGCAATATAATGTAGGGATAATTACGAGATAACATTTTTAACTTCAATGTCGACACTGGGAATTTATCCAAATAATTTGTTTATGAAATTAACAAATAATATCGGGAGATATATTTTTTGGATCAAGTATCACTTTATCGATAATAGTAATTAATAATAATGCTGAAATATCCTTTGCAAATAAGCAATCTATAATATTCAGTGTTTGTTAATAGAACTTGCTTATAACAATTATATTATCATTACAAATCTACAATTTTTTTTTATTTCGCGAACCCCTAAGTTTTGAACCCAAGTCACGCTAAGCATGGACAACAATTCTCCACTAAAATAAAACAAAATAACGATATCTCTATAACCAGAAGAGTCTACATCGATTTTCTTATTGATGAAAGGTGATTTCGTATATATCCTCAATTAACACAAACTAAAAAGAGAGAATTTCGCGAAAAATTAAATCAATAATTGATTTGAACGTTTTTTTAGACGTTTCAAAGTCATACTAATCTCTACCGGATTCCTTGAGAGAGCGTCTGCATTTGAGTTGATTCCACCGGGCTTATAAATCACTGTGTAATAATATTCGGCCAAACGTAATTTCCATCTTGCTAGTTTCGGTGCAGGGTTTTCAATATTGTGCAGTCAAACTAACGTTCGATGGTCGGTAACCAACTTAAACCGGTGTCGATATGAATATACCAAATTTTACCCTGACAGAGCACTGCTCCTCTGACGTAATCAGATGCGTCAGTCGTGACAAACGGTGTAGATAAATCTGGGTATTGAAGGATAGGCTCGGATGTTATTTTTTCACGCAAAATCTCAAAAGCCTGTTGCTGTGGACCATTCCAATAAAATTTCACATCAAGACGCATGAGATAATTCAGAGACTTTGCGATTTTTGCAAACTCTGGAATAAATTTGCGATAGTATCCAAAAAGACCGAGGAATTGTTTAACATTTTTTCTGTTTTCAGGAATCAGAAAATTCCTCACGGCCTCCACCTTGCGAGAGACTCGTTTGACACCCTCTTGGGTAATCACGTGACCTAAATAAGGGATTTCTTTTCGCAACAATTGACACCTATCAGGCTGCAGTGTCAACCCAGCGGATTTCAATCTCTAAAAGAGATTCTGAGCTTACTAAAGTGTTCTTCCAAGAAGTAAGCGTAGATGACGATGTCATTCATATAAACAAAAAGCTCAATACCTAGAAGACCAGAAAGCACTCTGTCCATAACCCATTGAAAAGTGGTAGGTGCATTTTTCAATCAAAATGGCATACCTTTGAATTTGTAATAGCTGAAAGGAGAGGAAAATGCTGGTTTTGCTCTTGATTTGAGATATATAGGAATATGACAAAATCCCGAAGCAAGTTTGAGCGTAGTAAAATACTTTGCTTCCCCCAACTGGTCAAGAATGTCAGTGATATTAGGCAAGGGGTAAGCGTCGCTAATAGTATTTTCATTAAGAGCTCGGTAATCTATTACCATGCGCCGGCGTATATTCCCTGCGAATCAGACTTTTTTGCCACAATGTAGACCGCTGATTTGTAGGGAAAACAAGAGGTTTCAATAATATCATTTTTTAAAAGCTTATTTAATTGTTTTTTTAATTTCTTCCTAATTAATTTGAGGATATATGTAGATTTTCGAATTTGTAGGTCTTTCGTCTGTCGTTCTTATCTCGTTAGTAGTTCCAGATGTAAAGCCTAGCTTGTCTGTGAGTGTGTTGAATTGATATGGATAACAGTTTACGTCAGTTAACAGGAATGTAATTTCTTCTGGGCCCAATCGTCAAATTTTAAAGTCTTAGAAACTTCATAAAATCTTTTTGCTTTAAGATCGTCCTTCTTAACGTCATTGTCAGTTTCAGTACATGTCCTAAGTTGTGATTTAATAATTGAGAAATCCGCTAATTCTTCAGATGGAAGAGTCAAGTCAAATGCCTTGTTGGTTGAGTTTATAGCAAAGACTGTGACTGGCTTTGCTTCAGGGGTCACTAATGCTTCGCCCAGGTACACACCTGGTCCAATTTCGACCCTGGTAATATATCCACATTTTAGATCGGTGGATTTCATAGCAATCTGGAATAATTTCTTCGTACGCGGCGGTTGGGTCAATATAGTAGAACTCCAAGCGATACAAGAAGAAATTTTGATTCCACTGAACAGACTTACTACAATGTATGGAATAACCGAGCACGGATTGAAGAACTTGGGTTAACTCGAAATTTCGATTCAAGGGGCACCGGCGAAATTTTACGTGTCAAAAAATAATTTCTCTATCTCTACAGATCGAATTCTGGGCCGACCCTTTCTCCGATAGGAGCAAGTCAAATTTCCTTTGAACAGAATACTATTGTCACGGTATCTAATCCAGTAACCCTAATTCCGTTTGTAGACGAAGAATCCAAGGATAAAAAAGAAGAATAAAATCGGAAATTGAACCGTTTGTTCGCAAATTAAGGATTCAACCACGAACTCGTCAGGCAATCGCGCTAGATGTATCAAATTCCAAAGTACAAGAGGGGTACCTACGCCGTATCGGATGAAGATGTATCTAAGAAGGAGCAAACACGCGCGGAGTGAGTGTTTAACTGTTTATACCTCTCTCATTAAAAAAACGAATTTCCGCTTATATTCTATATCCGTGACAAGAAATTAACTGCAACCCACTTGGTTTGACATCGAATACGCTTGACTGAAAATATAGTCACACAGCGAAAACAATATCATTGGGTTCAAGGTTCGGCCGAAGGTTTTTATAGCCCACTGAATTGCGCCGCAAATTCGCTCATATGCGCTCATATGCGCTCATATGCGCTTTAGAAATTTTGCGCTAGCCAATTAGCGAAGATAGCATTTTTTGGGGAGAGGGGCAGTGTGACGCATGATGTTAAATCTTCGACAGTTATGTGGAATTTTAAATTACAGATATGGAGTCATTCGTTTTCAAATGCACCCACATGCGCCACGAAAATTTTCCGAAAACTTTAAAAACTGTCCAAGATGCGAAGCTTTCAACACCTTACAAAGTGATGACCATGTGATGACCAAAAAAGTAAAAACTTTTTAATCCACATCGGTGAAGGAACATTCGTATGGGGTTTCAAATGCGCGCACGTGCGTCATGAAAAATTTCCGAAAATCTTGAAAATTGCCCAAGATATGGAGGTCATCACATTTTGCAAAAGGGTTACAACCAAAATAAAAAGTTTATAATCCAAAGTGATGAAGGGACTTTCGTATGGGTTTTCAAATGCGATCATATGCGCCATGAAAATTTTCCGAACATCTTGATTATTTTGTCTTATCGTCGACCAAACTCACGGTGGTAGCATCAGGTGAATGTAATTGGCCATTTGAAGGTTTGAAGAGAAGATAGGAGTGGATTGACATGGATAAGAAAGAACGGGTTTCGGTTGAATTGTTTAAAAAACTTTGTATTGAGAATTGAGGTATTAGATACTTTCTAATTCTAGATGTAGTTAAATACTTTTGACAAGCTTCATTTCGCGAAAGAAAATTAAATTTTTTCTTCCTAAGTGTTAAAAATGTTAAAGTTTGAAATATAAATCAAAATGTGATTGGATTGAAAATTCCTATATATTTATCTAATGAATAAATAATTCAGCTTATACATTCTAATACATTTAAAATTTTCGTAGCCTTACATTTCTTCTAGTATAATTTTATTTTCATCATACTTTATGTCCTTACATAGATGTTTGTATCCCACATATTTTTAAATATAATGTAAATATAATTGATTTATAATGAAATTTAAAAATCATTTCTAAGCCTAACTGAAGAAGAATTTGGAAAACAAATTTAGTCTGCAGCGTTTTGAAATTTTCTTGAGTTTCAATTACAAGGTGCTAACTCGAAGCTTAAAAATCCAAAATAAATTGTATTTCGATCAACGCCCTCAACTCTGGAGCATCTTTTCCTTTGTCTTCACAAGCTGGTAATTTTTTATTTGGTTCGTCTGAGAATGAAGCTTCTTATTTGGAAAAGGCAATGTGTTTTTTTTTTTACTATAGAAATATATTTAAAAAAAACAATTATTAAAAACCAAATTCTAAACTTTCATAATTGGGTTCAAAAGCCTAAATTCGATGTATAGACCTTTTTGTCCTACAGACATGTGTGAAAAGTTGAAACTTCAGAAAATTCAAAAATTCTGCGAACAAGACATTTTTATTGTGTGTGTGTGAAGTATCTTGAATCTGGACTCTTATATTTAAAGTCAACCACTTTTTCCCTAACGGACAATTTTTTTGACACTTACGTCCACACGAATTGAGATATCGAATTGAAAATATAGAAAATCAAATAAAGGGTACCAATGGCCGTTTGTTTTTTTTTAAAGACGAATTTCTCGTCTTTCAAATAACAGTGGTATAGAATCACGACAGCCCCTTCATAACCGCGGATTACAAACTTTTCTTCTGTTTGGTTATCACTTTGAAAAATGTTGTGACCTCTATATCTTGGGCAACCTTTAAGATATTCGTAAAATTCTCATAACGCTTATGAGCGCATTTGAAACCCCATACGGCAGACCCTTCATCATCGCGGAATAAATACTTTTTATTTTGGTGGTCATCACTTTGCAAAATGTTATGACCTCCATATCTTAGGCAATTTTCAATTAATTCAAAAAATTTGTACAGCGCATATGAACACATTTGAAACCCCCATACAACAGTCCCTTTATCACTGCGGATCAAAATCTTTTCATTTCGATGGTCATCACATGGTCATCACTTTGTAAGGTGTTGAAAGCTTCTTATCTTGGACAGTTTTAAAAGTTTGCAAGAAATTTTTCTGGTGCATATGAGCGCATTTGAAACCACATAAGACAGTCCCTTCATCACTGCGAATTAAAAACTTTCATTTTGGTGGTCATCACTTTGCAAAATGTTATACCTCCATATCTTGGGCAACTTCCAAGTTATTTGAAAAGTTTTCATGGCGCATATGGGCGCAGTTGAAACCCCATACGATAGTTCCTTTACCAATGCGGATTGAGAACTTTTTATTTTGTTGGTCATCACATTGTCATCACTTTGTAAGGTGACAAAAGCTTCGTATCTTGGACAGTTTTTAAAGTTTGCAAAAAATTGTTGTGTCGCATATGAGCGCATTTGAAAACGAATGACTCCATATCTGTAATTTCAAATTCCACATAACTGTCGAAGATTTAACACCTGCGTCACACTGCCCTCCCCCAAAAAATGCTATCTTTGTTAATTAGCTAGCGAAAAATTTTAAAATGGTGGCGCATTTGAGCGCATTTGAAATTATGACGGATGGCTATGATGAATTTGAAAAAATGTTATTATTTCAGAAAAATCGCGCCAGCCCCTCACCCCCGGTTTTGATCGCTGATAACGTTTGATAACGCTGATAGAGTTTAGTGGCGCAAAATTTTTTATTGTTGGCGCATATGAGCGCATTTGCGGCGAAATTCAGTGGGCTATAGAAAACCTCAAAATTAAAAGTGGAGGGGGCTGGTGTAACTGACCTTCATCGGACCGTCAAAATCAACTTATAATTCACTAATATTGATAATTTCTAAGAAACCTGATGCCTCAGGCCAAATAAGATACCATGTTGTCATCGATTATAGGTAGCTAAATGAAAAAGTTATAGGGGATGTATACCCCTTGCTAAATATTGAAGAAGTACTAGATCATCTAGGGTAGACACAATATTGATCTGTCCTTGATTTGTCAACCAAATATCACCAAGTTATAACGCACCCCGACGATCGACAAGAACGGCCGTCTCCACACCTCGAGGTCATTTTGAGTTCCTCCGAATCCTAATATGCATCGAAAATGCTCAGTCAACTTTTCCACGTCTAATGGGCGAAGTATTCAAAGAAATACATTGCACGGAGGCCTTCGTATACCTTTACAAAGTAATGCTGTGATCGGAAATGCTTTAGAAATACCACACGATGGCGAAAGGCCTTTCCACACGCTTACGGCAAGCAGACCTAAAGTTGCAGCTAGATAAATGCGACGGCTTGCAAAAAGGAGTGGCATATCTAGGTCACATAATTGGACGAAATGGAGTCAAACTTAAGTCGTCGAAGATAAGAGCGATAAAAAATTTCCCCCCTCTCTGCAAGGTGAGAGCTGTCTGTCGATTCTTAGGACGATCTGATTATCATAGGCTATTCACTGAAGACTACTACAAGTTATTCCAGCCTTTGAATGATCTCATCAAGTAAAATAATTAATGACGATGGGAAAAAGAGCATCATCCAAGCTTCCATGAAATCCGAAATTACCTTTGTCGAAAGCCTATCCTTTAATATTCGGATTTCAAAAACGAATTTGAACTCACCACAGATGCCTCATAGTAGGCTGTGGAAGCCAATCTGTCACAATAAAAGGACAAGATGGACACGCCTGTCGCCTATTACTCAAAGGCTATGAGCGCTTGTGAAATAAGCTACATACGATAAGGAGGAAGCCCTTTGATACTATATGGAGTGCAAAATTTTCCTCTCTATCTTTACGAAAGGAAATTTATGTCAGCATGTGGTCATTTGCCTGTTCATCGGAGGCTCTATGTTGAGGAACTGAGTACCAGACTGGTAATGAATTTAGAATGCAGTCCAAACAAACTACGCCTCATCGTGCGGAAGGACACACAGGCCCTTGCGGCAGCTCAGAAAAATCCGACTATCGTGAGTTCTAGCAAGTTCAAACCTAGTAAAATGAAACCGACTACACTGCCCAAGCCACCTGCGAACCCAACTATCAACAAACCAGACAAAGGTACCAAACTCCAAGCAGAATATCAGCTGAATCTTAGGCAGGAGGCTAGGTTTGTTTTGAACCTAGATGACAGTTTCTGACCTCCGAGCGATTTGAAGACACCTTACATGGACGGAAGAACAATTGCTTTCGCAATTGCGTTTTTAGAAAGACTCACATTTTTCGGCCAGACATAGGACGTGCACAATCAACCTCCAAAGGCAATGGCCCACCTAGAAGTGCACCCTCGCGTTTACCTTCAAAGGCTTCATGGATACCTTCTTCATGCCATATCTATGTTGATGTATATAACGACGAGGCATTGGTTCCTGTTGCGAAAGGCTACTCCCGAGCTGAAATTGGCGAATGGTTTGGCAAAAACCGTCCCTTAAATGTCTAGCAAGCAGTCACAGGACGTCGAACAGTCAACGTGGCAGAAATCAAGCTGGCCATGGTAGCTGCTCAGAGGGCCACAGGCACAGAAATCCAACAGATTATAATTAATACAGACACCAAGTTGCTCATCGACAGCGTAACCATCTGAATGCATAAACGTGAACAAAGCAGGTGGAAAACTGTGACACAAAAGCCCGTTGTCAACAATCACGAATTCTCAGAACTAAAATTGGCTTTAGAACCCTTGCAGGTGACGTGGAATTACGTTCCTGGCCACTAAGGGATAGAAGGCAATAAAGAAGCGAATAAACTGGCGAGAGAGGAACAGATCAAGATCTCGTACAAGGAACCAGCACCTCCCATACATAAACTTTAAGTTTTTAACGTAAGGACCCTCCACCTTCCCAAAAACATATGTTTCCGAAGATAAAAATGATGAAGAACTTTTGGAAGAATTAAAAAGGCCAGAAACCTGCGGATAATTTTATGATAACGGATTCACGCTCAGAGTGAACAGCATCGTGAGGTCGGCATCTTTGCTTCTATTCTCTGGAGTGGTAATATCCAGAGTACTCTTTGCCATGGTAGTTTTAAAAAGCCCCCGGAGGACCTCAGACAAGAAATAATAATGAAAGCTGACGAGGGTCTAGTAGGAAATGGCTCGGCCTGCGGGACCAAATGAAGAACTACGAAAGAAATTTTTGTAGTTGGCTGAAGAATAATCTCATGAGAGCCCGTACGTACGATCCAGTGGTGATTTCCGATACAAACCTTTTATTGGATATCCAAACAAGATCAGCCCCTCAAATCCTAGATGCCATATACGACGCTAGAAAAGGACATCTACATTCATCTCCGTTAACCACCAACCAATTAGAGGTTGTATATCGCCATATGCAGGACCATGCTCCCAAACTCATGTCTCCTACTCGAGAACCAACAGTCAGTTTTGACAATTGGCACAATCATGAACATCAACGATCATAGTAAGGAATGGATCTTAACGTTTTGTATTGGATATATCACTTCCTGACAAATCAGATTATCAACTCACCATATTCATTCAATACGCAAACCTCAAGAAATATTTTTAACCAACTCTGGCCGCGCGTATATAAATTTTAATTCAAGATATATCGACGTAGATGAAATTCAAAAAACCTACATCCTAACGACTTGAGATCAATTGTTGGAATGTAAGTACCTTCAGCGATATTATCTTTGCAAGGGAGATTTGATCATCCAGGAGACACCGTTCACTGAAAATTGCGAAAGTGAGCTGCTGCTCCACCCAACACAAGACACGTTTAAGATCTACGATATAAGAATGTCATATCGCAGCGACTCATCTTGGATCAAGGTGAAGACTTCTAAAGGATGGATTTACTCTCTCTCTACAGGGAGCAGTCAGCAGAATTAACCTGCCCAATGAAACTATTAACAAAAATTCAGTTAGCACAATTCTGCAGTGTTCACTTATGAGGCTACTCTGCCTTCAGACCTAACAAAAGTATCACCTGTCATAAGACACAATAACAAGAAGATCAACATCACGGCATTTATGCTTATAAGATCATCAAAAGGAGACGTTACCTACCGACAAAAAAAATGTAGAATTTTTATGGGAGATCGAGAAGAAATTATAGACATTCAGTGATCACGAGGCATTTTGCAATAATCATTGAACATTTACTCAAGGGTCTTATAATATATTAGGTTTATGACCAATCCTGATATTAATTACCTATTTTTCTCTCTCTCAAACCTCAATAGTAATGGACTATGTCTATTACTATCCCTAACATAAAATCTCTAAATGATATTGTCGTTTTCGATTATGACGATTTTCGAGAGTAACGATTGCTTATTGTAGATCGCTCAAATCCTCAATTATGTTTTCGATTATGACGATTTTCGAGAGTAACGCTTTTCGTAACGCTTTCCTACAGTGGGCCGCTCATATCCTCTCCGCTCAACAGTAGTATATGTGCCTGTGTGTGATACTGCATTTGATATCATTGATGCTAATTGAGTTGCCTTTATCTGCGCATGTTTGGATCGTAGTATAGTTGATTGGCTGTAGTTCGCGCCTGTATGCGACCTAGAGCCAATGAGCACCGTTCAGTTCAAGCATGCACAAGTGTTTTTGGGATCACTGTTGTGAATAATAATCGAATCGAATCGAATTACAGTTCGAGTTCGATACTGCGACAACGTGTTTTTTCGTATTTAGTAGTGTGATCCGCGTGTTGTATACAATATGAATGAATGATGAAAGGAATAAAGTTGGTGAGTGAAGAGAAGAGTATAGGACCATAGCGTATTACTGTTACTGTGTTAAATAGAAACAGAGTTTGTGAACCTCGTGTACGTTTCGGTTCTACTTTACCAATAGGATGAAAATTTCCATTTCCTCATAGTGACATATTCGAATAATTATTTTTTTCTGCTTGAATAGAAGTATGTCAGAGATCTGTGTATGATGTCTGATTTCAGCTCATTTAATATGCGTTTCTATGAGAAAACTGCTCGCAGTATTATTGCGCAGTACAAAACGTGTGAAATAGTGAATTTCCATTTTTCATCTTTTTTTTTTTTACGTTTCACATATATTATTATAATTAATAAGATTACACGAGCGACATCAAATTGAGGTTATAATTGACAATTCGATATTTGAGTTTTTCTTTGTTAAAAAAAAAAACAAGCAATACGACACAGTATTTAATTATTAATGTACACATGTATGTATGCGCTTAGAGTGGGGGCTTATGGCTTCTTGGAATTATACTCCCCTACAGCCCAGAAAACTGCATTGCTCGGAGTTTGGACTGTATTAGCCTTTCGAATGTTTTTTATAATTTTAGATTTGCAGTCAGCCACGAGATTCAATCATTTTCAACCCAAAAGTTCTTGCACGCGACTTTTCTTTACAGAATTATTTTTTCTTACGATTTCGAAGTATTGTATATTCAAAAGAAAAATAAAGTATCGAACACTTTTTGAAAACGGTAATATTAAAATTAGCGAATAATTTTTCTCTACATATTTTAAATTATTTTATAAAATCTTTTATTCTAAATCAAAAACTGAGTTAAAAAGTATTACATTAGAATTAGATCAATCGAAAACTGTGCGTTTTATGGAGGTTTTTGTGTAGCAGAAAATCGTTTTGTGTCATTAAGGTTATTAAACCATTTTTTCACATGGATTTTTCTTTATTATTTTGGATAGTTTGAAAACTTTTTTAATATAACAAGAAAAACAGTATAAAGCCTTTTTTCAAATAAGTAAAATTAAATTCTAAATTATTTCTCAATACAAATTTTTCCAACAAAATCCCTCGAAAATTTTCAATTTGCCTCAGAACTAATCATTAATTATCAGAAAAATGCTTTATCAAAAGAAAAATTGAGTTCAACCTCTTAGTTTGAAAATGGTTGATGCTCACCGTACGAGTTAGTACGAAGCTGCCTCAAAATACTTGGCCGAGATTTTGTAGCCAAGATCTAAGTTGTTCGATAGCGAAGTTGGTTAGTGCGCGCGGTAGAATACACGAGTTTAGTAGTTTAGGTAGGGTTTGCATCATCAGCGCATATGAGTGACCGTGGTTGCGAATTGTGTATTAATAATTATAAAAAATATGAGTTCGTCCAAATATTTCTTTACTAAAAAAACCCGCTTTTTCTTCTTACAGAATCAAGACCAGCAGCACCAGTCTCGCCATACTTTCAATTGCATGGTAATTTGAAAACTAAAATACAATTTAAAACACATATCAAAGAATTTTGCAAAAACCTCTAAGTATAGCCTACTTATGGGGTGTTTGACGCATGGATCTATAGGCGTTTGACAAAATAGTGTTTACTCGAAGTAAAGTGCATATATGGCACATATTATTATTAACAGCAATAACATTTTCTGCAAGCCTTCTATTGAATCTGCCATAACAACCTAATCATCTGCAAACGCTAACTCATGCACCTTCACTATCCCAAGATTCACACCTTCACCTTCAAGGAGAGCCATTATTAGACACTTATCTATGAATATAATGAACAGGCAAGAAGTCATAACGCATCCTTGTCCAAAAACTTGCCTAGTATCGAACCAGTTAATCAGTTGCCCATTTACACTAGATTTGTTACCTGCAAATATTGTTTTCATTGCTTTTAGAAGCCATTCATTGACTCCGTACTCTTTCAGGGACTTTCCAAAGCTTACTTCTATGACGCTTGTTCTAGATCAACACATGCACAGAAACCTTGTTTGTTTACCCTGAAACTTTTGTCACAAGCTAGATATCTGATTCGCACATAGTCTTTCGGACATAAATTCATATTAGACTTCCCAGACCTTTTCTTCTGTTATTTTCATTACCCTATTCTTAAGTATTTTCGAACATATTTTGTTTACGATACTTAGCAAGCTGGTACCTCTCTAATTATTGCAGTTGCTTCTATCTCTCTTTTCTTTATATACTGGGAGACTGATTACCATTTTCCAGTCATCTGGAACATCCCTCATCTCGAAACTTAAATTGATCAATTCGCATAGCCTGTGAGGTATATATCTGCTACCGTATTGAATCAGTCCAGCATTAATACCATGTACGCTAGCAGCCTTACCATTCATTAGGTTCTTAATGATATCCCCAACATCAGAGACACTAATTCTTTCAATCGGGTTTTCCGACATATTGTCCATACCACTACCTCCTAATAATTTCTTGTAATTGTCCCTATGACCATTATTTACTTCCATCGTAACATATACTATTTCACCAGGGAGGTCCAACATTTTTTTCTCGAGTTTTCATGCATATCACCTAGAAAATTTTCATCGCAACGTTCGTTTCGTTCATAAGATTGAGTGCACCGGTGGCGAGCGTCTGTTGGATATCGCGCTTGGCGCTTCATAATATATTTGCCTCGCGCTACTCGCTCGGTCTTTATTCTTCCCCCACATTTGTGCACAGACCTCTTACATTTAGAGGTAAAAGCATCAACAACTGTGATGTGGTGAATGTGAATTCTCTTTTCTTAGAGCTTCTTCAGCGAAGACATTCTCATCATGAATTTCATGCTTCGCACTCGATTATGTCCAAAATGCGAACTTTCATAACTTATGTTCAACTATATAACATTATATGCATATTGTATTTATTTCTGTACTTTAATATTTGTTCCTTATTTTGCATTGATTTTTATTTTCAGTCACTCTGTAAAATGTATCATTTCGAAAAATGTATATTATTACAATTCATAATATTTGTAGCTCTTTTTGAGGTGAACAACTTTTTTTATTCCTTTCTTTTCACAGCTTGTATTGTGTTTCTCATACAAATATTGTAATGAAGCTACTCATTTCTGTTAAGGTTGTCTGAATTGTTCCGCTTTGATTGATGCCGGATGTGGATTCTTACATTGCTCTCACTTTATAAGTAGCACTTTTTATTGTCAGAAACTCGCAAATAATCCTTTCTTTTGGAAGTCAATGAAATTGTTTGTGCACGGAAAAATAATTAGAAATACTTGAGCGAGAATATAATCTAAGTAAATTTTAAATTTATATTATATTTTTATTGAAGATGGACGAAGGACAATTGCACATCGACAGCGGCTATTGACTGTACCGACAGTCGACTCTTATGTTAATAATGATAGAATCTGGCGTAACGGAGAAGCTCTTGCAATAGTCTACCGCAGGGCACTTGTGAAAACAGACGACTCTGGTCAAATCGGTAATATAAAAACTAAATCATAAATTAATACAAATAGGTGAGAATTCTGCTTAAAACGTCTGGTTTTTGTCCTAGTTATGAAAACTACTAATTGAAAATATATTAATTGTTTTAGGGCTGTATATTTCAATTGATAAGTAAAAAAAATCACTAAATAGCTAGTCAATATTTTCACTAATTGACTTTAGCAAGATAAAATTTTGATGTTCTAAATATTCCACCAGTGAAATGCTAAAACATTACTATTTCATGTGTCAACCACTCAATTACTAATTCAATAAAAATGTTTACTCTTTCAGTCTTAGAAAATGGTAGAATAGTGCCATTCACTATTCTCAGTGGTGATATATTGGTACGCAGTACTTATGGTATTGCAGAATATTGGAACGAGGCGTTGCGCGAGATTCCCGAAGGGCATCGAGAACGTTATTTATAGTCACATGCACTTTCTTGTTTAGCGGGTCCTTTAAGAACTAAAATATAATCTAAAAGGAATGTATGATAGACAGAATAAAAACGAAATCTGCTTCACGTTAAAAGATTGTGCTTATTGACACCCCCCTTCCCGTACTTGAAGCCACCTGCTAATTATTAAATTTTTTTCAATTATTAAAATAAAATCGTTTCGAACCAATACAAAACTTTTTGTTTGCCGTAAAAAACAGAATATTTGTTTTGCACCATTAGTTTAGACTAACCTACTCAGTAGTAGTTTTAAGATTAATCTTTTTTTCTTGAATCATTGTTCAAACTGTGATTATATGTTGATAAACTTTGTTTTATGTCATAGTTTGTTCATAGATATATATACTATATGAAATGAACAGAAAATCATTAATGAAGAAGCAATGGCTCACAGATGAGTAAAACTAAGAAGAGGTACGGTTAGTTTTTTTGAAGGTTTATCACATTGAACGTTTTAACTTTAAAGATGTAAATAATAAAATTAGATTAAAATAATTACAGCAAGTCAAAATACAGAATTTTCAAACCGTCTTCTATTCTCCTATCTTTGCTTTTCGCATCACTATTACCTTCACTGAATATTGTGAATACTGAACTGGATATCACGCCATTTTAAACCGGTCTTCTATAAAACTATTTTAAGACTACTAAACCTTCGGATTTAAAATCCACTAATTTCGTAAGGGTATTTTTTCCATGTGTTTTGATTGTTTTGCATTATTGTGTATAGAATTTTTTCGTTCTAAATGTATTTGAGTGAAGTGTTTAAAATTGAAACGATGAAAAAATAATTCAATTGTCTTGTTCATTCTCGTGTTGAGTATTCTTGCATGTAAAGTTTAATCCTGTGAAGTTCATATTGGAATACAAAATTTTATTCTCATTTTATATGTTATTCGATTGAATTCCTAACAGCCATAATATATAATATGATAATATAATATATGTGGGTGTCCGTATGAAAAGGGTCTTTTTCGCCAAAACTAGCAGTAGGTATATTTCATGTTCGAAGAAAAAGTATAAACCGTGTGCATATGTCACTCGCCAAGTTTAGATCCGTTTTGCTCGAAAAACGATCTTTCGTAATTCCAACTTCAAAAATATCGCGGCAACTCGTTTTTCAACTTAGAAGGTTCGTTTGGGCCTAACATTTCGGGCATTTATCTTGCTGTGTGCCCCTATACGTAACTTCATATCAGCCACAAGGGCCCTCTTCATAGAACGCCCACATATAATAATTAGGTCTGTGCAAAAAGCTCGAAACTTCGAGTCCAGATCAAGTGACTCGAAAGTTTCGAGTACTCGCACAGCTCCAAGATTCGCAATTCTTTTATATTTAAATTTATTTGAAACAAATGGAAATGGTCCTTCAACAGGGTACCCTTATACATGTCGACATTTGATGAAAGGCTTCATTGCGTACTTGAAACTGAGCGGGGTATATAAGGTATATGTATAATATAAACCCTTTTTCTTAAAGCTAAAATCCTATGACAAATTAAACAGTACCTATTTTCAAAGCTGACGCACTCGTCTTCATTTTTCTCTTCTTCACTTTTCTCGTTTTCGATCAGCGAGTCGAACTGATTTTGATTATTTTCAAAAAACTTCTAAAATTTGATAGAGCCAGAAAGGTAAAAACGATTATGAAAAGATGTTAATTTTTATGGAAATTCGGTAGTTTGCATGACCAACATACTTTTACTTTTCGGTTAAGGTTGCAAAGAAGTTTAATTCCAAGTAGAGTCACCCTCAATTGGATGCTGATGTAAGTTCGTGCAGCTTCAATGCCCTGGGCCACAATGTCAGAAGTTGTCATGCTTTCTAGTCCACGGTACTCCGCTCAACTCGGAGAAATAAATGAAAAATCTATAATAAAAAAAGTTATTTTAAAATATCTTGGATAGATATAAAACTGGTTGGTTGGAAATTTAACAATTTTTATAAATATTCAAACTTTTTGGTTGAAAAATACTATGTTTGATTGAAAACTAAAATGTGTTGTTGAAAATTCAACTACTTTTTGAAAAACTTATCTTTTTAATTAAAAAATTCATCTAGTTTAGTCGGAATTTTATCTTTTTCTGATAAAAGTGCAACTGTTTGGTTTGAAATTAATCTTTTTTGCTTCAGGAAGTTCGTTTTTGTTGGTTCGATACAAATGTTTTTTATTTTGAGTTTATGTATGTTGTAGAAAATTCGTCTTTTCTGGTGGAAAATTTATCTTCTTAGTCGGAAATTGAATTATTTGGTAAAAATGTATGCCTTTTGGTAAGAATTCATATTTTTGGTTGAAAATGTAACTATTTGGTTGAAACTTTAACTATTTTATGGAAAGCTCATCGTTTGATTAAAAATGCAAATAACTGTTTGGTTGAAAATTCATTTGCTTTGATTGAGGAGTCAACTGTTTTATTAGAAATTGGGCCTTTTTTTATTCAATTCAGCTGCTTTCGATTAGAAATTAAAATCATTTCTTCCTTAAAATATCAGCTATTGCATTTTTCATTAAGAGCTCATCTTTTTCGTTGGAAATTCAACTACTTGTTTAAAATTTAAACTAATTTGTTGATTAATAAGAAACAGTAAGATTTTACACTATTCCATTGTCTAACGTGCTTTTTGAATGATATGGGAGGGGGGGGGGGGTCAGTAAACATTATACGGAGCCTAAAAAGAGGAATTTTTAGTTACATTAATAAATTATCATCCAAAAACAAAACGACTTTTTCGGTAAAAAATAAAAAATTTCAACTTAAAATATCATTGTTAAATTTTCAGTCAAAAATTTAATTTGTAATAAAAAAAATTCAACCAAAAAGAGTAATTTATTACCAATAAAGATGAATTATCCCCATCCGATTATCACCTGTTCTGGCCAATGCAACCGGCTTTGGCAGATAGGCAATTTCAAAATCTGGACGACGTTCGAAAATTCGTCGATGACTTTATCGGCTCAAAGGCTCCAGTTTCTTTCGCGATGGCATCCATAAGTTACCTAATAGGTGGCGCAAGGTCATCGAAAATAATGGACCATATTTCCAAGATTGATCTGGTATTTATATATTTTATAACATAATATATTTTTTTTGGGAACGAGGTAAAAATTCAGTTAGACACCTAATATTTGATGAAACATAATAATTAATATTTCCATACACAAATTAGATGAGCAAATTCCAAATCTGGAAGTTCAAGTACAACGAATTCGTTCCTCAATTCAAATAGCTTGTGATTAAGTTGAAAGTCTAAATTAGTCACAAATATCAATAAAAATGTATTATTAAATATTTTTATGAACAATTTATTATAGTTAAGTATTAATTATAAAATATTCCAGGAATTTTCACTGAGTCAATTGTTATAAATCACGGATATAGTGCAAGAAATAACTTCTGAACACTCAAAGTTTAATAAAGGATGCAGAGTTTATTACGTCGAACTGAATTAAATTGTTATATTAGATGCGATTTGGAAGCCTACTTTAATAATAATCGACCGATATTTCGCCATGCTGGATAATCTTATGTCACTCAAACGCTGAATGCTTACCGGGAGCATTTTCGTACGACACTATAGTCACGACGACTATCGTTCAACTTCCGCGACTCGCCAGTCACTCGCACTGCTATCTAGAGATCTAGAGATCTAGCTTCTTATGAAAATTCCCTAAATAATAATTTTGAAATTATTACATTTGGCCATTCTGTTTCGAGCTCGGTACCCAAGCTTGGACTTTACGAACAATGATCAGAAAACTCTCACAGAAAATTTCATAATTTATATCTAAATTCAGCTCAACACACAGCCATGAACTTGCTTCGGTGGACGTATTTCTCGTCATGCTGTCAAACGGTTTACATTATCTTGTGGTATGTTTTACAACCCTAGATATTTTCTCTCTAACTCATTGCTCGTACCGGGTTCCGGAACAATAACATTTTCATCGTCGTGACTAAATGAATTTTCTTTCACACTCTCCCTTTCGTCATTTGACTCTTCGAAATCTTTGCTACCAAGCCAAATTTTTAATTGCGTTACATGAAAAGTAGTTTTTGTTCTACCTGGGCCTTTCGCGTTTAAATTCTGTACTCCGTACGTGTCCGACGGCAACACCTCCGTGATCACCATAGGTTCCTTAGATCTGAACTAGAGCCTTTTTGTTTCTCCAGTGGCAATCTTCTTTGCTTTAACACAAACTATATGACCTACTTCGAATTTAACGTTATTCAACCTTGCTTCATCATAACGCGTTTTTGACCTTTTTTGTTTAATTTCAAACTTTTCTCGAATTTCGCGTCTCAATTCTTCCAGAATTTTGTAAGTTTCCGAATGAGCAGCTAGCACTCTAGCTTGACCATCGTCAAAACGGGAAAAGTATCCATAGAGAAACTCGAAAGGGTGTCTTTCTCGTCGTTTTACTAATTGCTGTATTGAGTTTCCGCTGAAACTTCGGTAGGGTTAGGTCACAATCCCGCCCCTCAGCATCGCTGAAATTTGACTGCATGGCTGGAATAATGGTCTGATTGAGCCGTTCCACCTGCCCGTTGGCCTCAGGGTGACGACTTGGAATCATCACGTGCTTAATGCCGTATTTTCGACAACAATTTGTGAATTGATACGCAGTGAAGGATGTTCGTCTGTCCGAGATAATCCGTCACGGGGCTCGATCCGTTTGACGGTCGTACTGGCCTTTTCATCCTCGACCACATAAAATTGTCCAAATTTGGTCAAATTACAAATGGCTGCAAGAACAAATTTCTTACTTCTACCAGTCGTGACAAGGGGGCCCAAGTGGTCAAGGTGCACGGTTTCGAAGGGATGCTTGACCACAGTAATAGGATCTAACCTCCTCCTGGCTGTTGACCTACCACGTTCTTTGCAAGGATACATTCTACGCAGGATTTAATGTTTCTTTTTACATACGGCTGCATGCCCGAAAATAATAATAGTGTTCTCTAATTCGGGCGACTGTCCGGTCAACCCCAAAGTGGCTTGTGAGATCGTGATTTTCAATAACAACAGCCTTTCTCATCGCTCGTGGTACAACATAGAATTCTTTTTCGCAGTTCCCCTCTTTCTTGTATAATAATCCACTTCTCATTATATAGTCAAAAATCTCCCCTGATTCGCGTCGCGTCCGTTTGTTTGCGGGCTTTTCTAAAATTTATATTTTTCGTTTCAAGGTTTCGTCGAATCGCTGAAACATCGAAATTTTGAGTTCTCCAATTAAGAAATTGTACATTGTCGCATCATTTACAAAATCTGCGTCCTCTATGGGAGTTCTGGATAGGGCATCTACATGCTGCATTTTATCGCCTTTTCTGTGAATTATACTATAATCAAGTTCTGCAATTGATCTTAGCCATCCTACAATCTGTCGATTTTTCGTTTTCAAAGAATTGAAATAAATCAAAGACTGATAATCTATGTAGACAATAAAATTTAAACTAATTAACAACGGATGAAGACGCTCCATCGCCCACACTACTGCCAACTTTTCTCATTTACTAGAATGGTAGTTACGCTCTACATCCGAAGTTCTACAACTAATCGCATATACCAAGTGAAGCTCGCTATCTACCCCCTCCTGAAAAAGCATAGCACCTAGCCCGTCGGCTGAAGCATCAGTATGAAACTCGGTTCCTTTCGCCTTCGAATTGTAACACTGTAACACTGATTTCGAAGCCATTTTCTCTTTTATAATTCTGAACGCTTCATCTTGTTCGTCGCCCTAGACAAAAGGTTGATTAGCTTTTAATAAATCGCTCAATGGAGAAATCAATCGCGCAAAGTTACATATGAATCTTCTAAAATGGCTAGCTAGACCCATGAATTTTCAAATCTCATGCACGTTGCGAGGTACTGGGAAATTGATAATAGCGTTTAGCATTTTTTATCAGTTCTAAAACCGTTTGTAATTTTTCCATTAGTTCCGACCATGAGTGAGCAAAAAGAAGAATGTCATCAAAATAAGTAATTGCAATTTAATTCTGATATTCTCCAAACACCTTTCTCATTACTTAATTAGTTTATTAAAATAAAACGGCGCGTTGATAAGTCCGAACATGGCTCTTTCGAATTGACCTGTTTCGTCTGGATTTATAAAAGCTGTCTTTCTCTTTTGCTTTCTCTGTCAAGGGTATTTGTAAATACATGTTAGCCAAATCCAACGTCGCGAAAATTGTTGCTCCGTGAATTTCCTCCAAACCGTCATCAATATTAGGCAAAGAAAAATTTATGCGGACCGTGTCGTTATCTATGCGCCGATAATCTACTACGAGTCGATATGTACCGTCTTTTTTTTAAATTAAAAAAACAGGACTAGCGTATGGGGATTCAGTGTCCGTAACTGATCCTACTCTACGATACTCAGTAAAAATGTCACAAATAATGTGTTTATAACACCTCTCAAATTAAATTTCGATCGATATTACGCGAGGGTAGCGACAGCGCGGGGTTTTGAAATATCTTAGGTTATTTTTAATAGATTTCAATAACGTGAAGGTACTCCAAAGGATTGTATACATTTTAAGGTATTTTTCAAAATTACAAAGAATTTATAGAGGATTTGAAAGCTTTTGAAGAACTTCAAAAGATTTTGAAGGATTTGGAATGTTTTAGGGTATTTTTAAAAAGTTCAAGGAATTTTCAAGAACTTTTTAAAGTTTCAAAGAACTTCAAAAGATTTCGAAGGATTTCAAATACTTCAGTGTATTTGGAAAGATTTCAAGGAATTTTCAAGATCTATGCAAAATTGCAAGGGATTCCAAAAAAAACTAAAGGCTTTGAAATATCTCCGGGTATTTTCAATAGATTTTAATCATGTAAAGTTATTCCGAAGAATTTTATAGATTTTAAGGTATTTTTCATAATTATGATGAACTTTCAGAGGATTTCAATAATCTGAAGGAATTCCAGAAGAAGTTTTAATATTTTAAAGGTAAAGATTTGTTCGGATTTTTAATTTTTTGTCGTTCATTTTCATATTGAAATACTAAAAAATACCATTTGTCTTAGAATTTGACTTGAATTTTGCTGTTATGAGCGATTTAGATTTGTAACGAAAAAATGTTATCAAATTTGATTTGGGTTAAATGAAAAAAAATTATGACATAGAAACCGATTGTTTAATGTAAAAAAAAATGTATCTAATTGTGACATTAAAGACTCAATGCGTGTTAGGTGTGTGCTATCAGGGAAGGGATTATTTTTGACGCTAATAAAGCGCGATATAATAGATAAATTGTTTAAATAATTTTTGTTTTCCTCTCGATAATCCTCCTTCTTATTTCAATAAGGTAGAAAATGTTACACATTCATGTTCTTTCATCAAACTTTTCAATTTGTCATGATTTTCATTTCTACGAGATTTTTTAAAAATAATGTATACAGCTCTAAATAAATTCACATATTTTCATAGTAGCTTTCACTTCTCTAATTAAAATGGTAGAATTTTTCTAACGTAAATTTGAATATCATATTAAAAAATCCTATGTTAATATAAAAAGTAAAAATTTCTTGAATCTGCGAACCAAAAATTTCAAATAATTTTTTCGGTGATCTGTTTCTAATTTCTGATATCAAAAAGAGCTAGTCAAGATACGTCAAATTTTAAACCACAAAATAATAAATAGAATTTTTAGAAAATGATTCATATTCGGATTAAAATTTAACGAATTGAATAAGTTTCATTTTGTTTTTATTATCAACTTATTTAGAAGCTAGAAATAAAAAATGCACCTTTTTCAAAATAATTATGAAACTGGTTTTAAAAATTGGTTTCAAAATAATTAAAAAATTTACTAAGAATCTTAGAATTTTTAAAAAATAATTTAAAGAGAATATTCAACAAGATTTCAAAAGATTTCCAAAATTGTCAAGAAAGATTCTGGAAGATTTTGAGGATTTTTTTTAATTGTTTTATTTTAACTTTTTTTAGCAAAAATTCTGATAATTTTAAAAGATATCTAGATGGTTTAGAAGTTTTAAAAATATTGATAAACAATTTAGAAATAAAAATTTGAAAACATTTCAAAAGGCGTGAAACAAAATGCTGATTTTTTAAAATTGCAAAAAATTAGCTTGTTAAGAATTCTGAAAGGCTTCAAGAGAATCAAAAAATCTTCTTAACATTTCTAGGAAAATTTGCAACGTTTTTTTCGATAATAATTTGAAGAGCATATTTGAAAAGATTTCAAAAGATTTTCAAAATTATCCAAAAAGATTCTGGAAGCTTTTAAGGAAATTTTTTTGATATGGCAGAATATTAAAAAAATTAGGAAAAGTTCAAATAATTTTGATAGATACTTAAAAGGTTTAGAGTTGTGAGAAGATTGATAAACACTTCAAAATTTGAATAGATTTTACAGTATGTAAAATCAATTCCAGGTTCTTGAAGATGGAGAAAAAAGAAGCTTTTTCAGGATTTTCAAAGGTCAAATAATTCTTCATTTTAAACAACGAATTTCAAGAAAAAATTAAAAAATATTTTTAAAAATATGAAAATAAATAAAAATACAAATTTTTAAATGTGGATCATATCTAAAAAGTAGTTTTCCTTGGGAAAAAACTATTCCTTTGGAAATTGACAAAGTGCATTTTTCGCAGAATTTTGGTTTCAAAAAATTTTATTACTAAAAAAATGTACGACCCCCCGCCCCCTCTATGGTCAGCAATTTTTGGATTTCGAATTCCAGAAAAACTTTTTTTTAATCCTTCCAAACGTCCAATTTAAGAATATTATGAATGATAAAATTTGTTTATTATTGTTTCTAAACATTATTGATAAAAGAGCAAATTTCAACTGTGATTAATTTTTCAATATTGGGAAATGTCTCTGTTCATAAAATTTTGCTACCACACTATAATTTGTGAACTTTTTCATATTTTAAGAGAGATGAAAGAAATGAAATTTTAGGCAAAAACTTAGAATAACTTTTAAACTTTTAAAAAATATGACAAAAAAGAATATAAGATTTGACGAATTTTTGCGTGATTTTTAGTCATGCTGAAAAAAATTTGAATTATTTCGAAAGATATTTAGAAGCTTTAGCAGTTTTTAAATAATTTGAAAATAATTTAGATTTGGAGAAGATTAAAAAACTTTTAAAATATTGTTAAAAATTTCCAAAAACTTCGATAATTGTCAAAAAAGAATCTGGAAGATTTGAAGGCAATTTTTAAAGAATTTCAGGAAAAAATCGAATTCTTTTGTTTTAAACACCTTGTCATCCGGAACACCCAAAACATATTTGCAACGATTGCAGTTAACTGCAGAAAGAAAAATAATTGATATTTTTCTTTCTTTTTTAATTTCAACAATTTTTAAAATAAATTTGAAGTAATTGAGGATTTGTTAAAATTCATTTATATGATTACCTTCCGATTTATTAATATGACGAAACTCAGCGCGAAACATTATTAAAATAAAAATGTTATTGCTGTAATTATTCGTTTAATTATTTGTAATAGAAAGATCAATAATCATGCAATTATAATATTCATATTTTACGTCAGTAGAAGCAGAAAATTTATAATTATAAAATAAAAACGTGCTTCTTCATCTAGAAAATCATGATTTAAACATTTATTGTAATTAATATCAAATGAAGAAAAATGTTTTATGTTGATCTGAAATAATTTTTTCTATTCAATTTGAAATCGTATAATTCCAACTTTTTTTGTTCAGTTTTCAGCCGTATACTACAGTCGTTATCTCATGGATTATATTGCATTAAGCCTGTCCTTCTGAGATATTTGTTTTTCATAAGTCGGGCTCATATAACTTTCCATAAATTTAATTTTCTGGCAAAAATTGAAAAATAATTAAATATAAAACGGGAGGTTAATTATCGTATTAAAAGGTATAAATTTGGGGAGCAAGACTTTTACAAACAAAATAGCCCAAAATGATGATAATTGACGAAGCTTACAACTACGGAATATCAAATAATACAAGAAATCACCATCTATATTTTATTATCTTTAATTTGATGTTACAGTTGAAGCAGTTATTGAACATTTTTTTTTAGTAATTTATGAAATTAGAAGAAATTACCCAGACTTGGACCAATTATGTATATTTTTCTTCTGCGGGGTCCTTACCATAATTGACAATAAATTACCGACAACTTCTGGATATTTTGAAAATTTTTGGATACTCTAAATTTCGCTATACTTTCAAAATTTTGAGAAAATTTTTGGCAATTTTTAAATTTACCATGGATTTGACAATTTTTCATGAGTATCCAATAATTGCCGATAATTTACCATAAATTACCGAAAATGTCCGGAAATTTTACAAATTTTTGGACACTCTGAATGTCCATAAATTTCTGAAATCAGAAACTTTATTAAAGTTTTCAAAATTTCTAAAATGCCCGCAATTATCCAACAATGTAAAAATTCATATTGAAACAAAAATAAAAATTTTAAAATTCCTCCATATGAGCAGTGTTCCAATTGTGTTTGAAGTCATGCATTTGTTATAAAAAAATTGTATACAGTTTTTGTAAAAATATATAATTAAAATAAAAAGAAAGTTCAAACGCATACAAATTTTGATCAGTTATTTTGGGTCAGATTTGTCAAAAAAAAATCCAGTTTTGTTTCAAATGTGCTTCCATAAATTACCGCATATTTCCGGAAACATTTTGAAAGTTTACAAATATTAAAAAATTTCAAATATTCAAAAATGTTCAACATTTTTTTAAATCAGGCAGCCGAGACGGGTTTCGTTGAATGTGCTAGGGATAGTTCTTAGGGGTTTGAGGATTTGAAAAATAATTTAAAAGTAACATTTGATGAAGAAATCCATTCATTGTGAGCATTTTAAAGTATCAAATGGAATGTCAATTAAACAAAATTAGATAAAAAACAAGGAAGTTACCGTCAAGATTACTGGGACTAAGCTCACGGTTTATTACTTGATTCTATAGCAATAAGAGTACGCTTTACGCAACGCCCATCCACTACCTACACACAGACAATAATTTCTGTCAAGAATGAGATAAAGGCCAGTATATATACAAGTGCAAAATATTCAAGATTCATTCAGAAACAGGAACAAAAATTTTTTATTTAACATTTCTCTGTCTCTGTCTACGATGAAGATTTTGCTCTTAACGCTGGTCTTCACGTTTTTGATGTTTCTTGATTCTATTGGTAAGTAGAATATAACAAAATATCATATCAACCATATATTAAAACATCCATCATCCAGATTTCATCTATATTCGAAAATTGGTTCTTCACTTGGAACCAATTGAAACGTATGTTAAGAATTTAACATCTCCTCAGACAAGAAGCAGTTATAATTTTTTATTCATTCTTTCAATTTTCTGTGAAAAAAATCCTTTTTCGCTCCGCTGGGAATCGAACTCAGTAATAATGCTCTACCTACTAAGCATAGTGGGTACAGCAGCCGACCGGCCATCGGAAGACCTGAGTTTGATTCCCAGCGGAGCCAAAAATGATCTTTTTTACGTATTTCATTATGCTGCTTAATTATTTATTTACCGAACAAAATGTCTTATTATTTGTTATAAAATAATTGGTTATAAATCCAATCTCAATCCAAATTTCACTCAGAAAAATGCTTGTTTGAATCAAATTCTGTCTTTGATATAGGTTCAAACAAATATTTTACTGAATTAAGCAAATATTTGTTTGATCCAAATAAAATTTCATTTCATGCATGCCCTCACCCCCCTATAAAATTGTTCGAATCAACAAAAAAATAAATGCGTTTGACATGAATTTCCCAAGAAAAAAATACGATTTTGTAAATTTTATTCAAAATCGCCAATATTCGGTGTGTTGAGTTGACCCTCAACATTTCTCTTGAGAATTAGCCACATAATCAGAACAAAAAATTACTTTCTCAATTTGACACCCATAAATCTGTTTTATAGGGTCCCGAAAAAACCCCATAAGTAACAGTAACGCTAGATAGTAGCGTTTTTAAAAATTTTTAACTTTATTTCTACTTTTTACTTAGTGTACTAATAATTGATTTAAGTTATTAAACATAATTGTGGAAACAATTTCTCATTGTGTAGAACTTTCTTCCCTTGGAGTCATTTTAGAAAAATGCGGGTTTTTCTCCAATGTTCAGCTTTTCTGCGACTTTCTAGTTATGAACAAATAATGAATAAATTTCAACAAACCACAAACTGAAAAAACCCAATTTTTCAATTATCGGGGTTTTTCGGGGGCGAAGTTCAAAAAGTAATTTTTGACGATTCTGAATGAAATTTACAAAAACGTCTCTTTTCCTATGGGAAATACGTGTTACACACTGTAAAAAATTATTTTGGAATTTTCCCAAAAAAATTTTGAACACAACATACCCAATATTATGGGAAATTTCCCCCAAAATAAATTCGGAAAAATTTCCTAATTTTTTTGGGAATTGTACTTTAAAATTATAAAATTTTCCCAAAAATGTGTTGTAAAATTTTATTTCACTCTGAAGGGCAAGGTTCCCCCTTCTTTTGTGATGTACCTGGAGAGAGAAATTCCAAGTTTTTTTTTCAAATCGTTCAATATGCTTTAAAAATAATTAGAATTCGTGGCTAGGTTGAGGATTCAACTATTTTGCTAAAAATTGGTCTTCTTTCTACGAATTTCACGGTATTTGATTTAAAACGAAAATCTTTTCTTGGTCAAAATATCAACTGTTACATTTTTTTGTAGAGAAATCCTATTTTTTTTGTTGAAAATTCAACTCATTTGTTAAAAGATGAACTACCTTGTTAATTCATGATTAACAGTGATCATTTCAGTGGAAAATTCATTTTTTCAGGTCAGAAATTGATATTTTTGGCTCCGCAGTTCAACAATATTGTAGAAAATACGTCTTTTTTATAGAAAAGAAATTTTCTCGACATGAAATTCATCGGTTTGGTTGAAAATTTAACTTTTTTGTTGAAAATTTGTTTTCCTTTGGTTCAAAATTAATTTTTTATCTGAAAATTTAGCTGTTCTATTTTTGGCTGGAAATTTATCGTTTATAAGTTCAAAAATCAACTATTTGCTAGAAAATCCAGCTATTTTGTTGAAAATTTATCTTTTTGGTTTAATTAATCTTGTTTTTTAGAACATAATCTTTTTGGTTGTGTATGAAACCATTTAGTTAAAAATGCAGTTTTTTAAATGCGATTCAAATAGTTAAAAATTCATTTTTTGTTGTTGAAAATTAATATTTTAAACTGAAAATTTAACGAATCTATTTTTGTTTAAAAAAATATCTCTCTAAGTTGAAAATTTAACTTTTGTTTTAACCCAAAAATAATCCAACGAAAGGTCCTACATACATGATTTTATGACAATTAAAAATGTTGATGATATATTTCTCATTTATGTTGGTATCGCTTCTGAAAAAGTGATGTTATCAAAAGTCTCAAGACTATCGGACACATTGTCGTCGACAAAGAAGATTAGATGACAGTTTTTTTTAATTTTGCTGAATTTTAAAATCTTGTTAGAAAAACTGAATCTTGATGGGTATCAAGAGATTCACAAAAAAAAATCGGATAAAGTTCCGAATAGCTGAATTTTTCGAATTTATTGAAACTCCGTATACTTATGTATCTTGACGCACCGATTACGAATATGATAGTGAAAATTGGCGACAAAGCGATTTTCATGGTGAAAACCATGAAAAACACCATAAAAATCATGTGTTTTGCGTTTATCTCGGTAAATACGCAGAATATCGAAAAACGTTCCAAACAAAAATTTTAGCTAGTATAAAAATACACCTTTTTTTCCGAAATACACTTTTTGCCTGAAACCCTTATTTTTCGAGAAAAAGAGGATTGCGTTGTAAAAACAAGAAAAAGACAAACAAAGTTACGGGAATGCGTTCGGTCACGTTTTTTGTGTTTATTTAAAACAATACGCACAATTTTATCAAATATTGGAATGAAAAGTTTTACGTCCAATCGAGTTACACATATTTTGTCTGTAACATTTCTATCTACAAGTAATAGTTTTCGCGAAAATTAGTGGTTCATCTATTATCATGGAGAAAGCCCATTAAAAATCAAGGTTTTTTGCGTTTAGATTAGTCAATATGCAAATTTTCGCGAAATGTTTGAAGCAAAAGTTGTGAACCTTATTGAGATACACATTTTCTGGTGTAAGCATTTTTTCATGCGAGTGATAGTTTTCGAGAAAATTATCGATACATCTGATAAAATTCAACAAATTTTAGTGCAACAAGCGACAGGTCTTTCTCCACCATCCGCGCTCCTAGTACTAACAGGTGTGGGTTTCATGCGTGCATTCATTATTTTCGAAGGTTTCTTCTCTCGAGTTCTAACCAAGATGAATGAAACATATAATATTAAACTTACAAAACGCGCGAATTATGAAATACGGGAAATCTCCCGGTGTGATATTTTTCTCCCGGCTTTATCCCGGTTCTCCCGGGTGAGTGGCCACCCTGAATAACTTTTGCACACATGGAAAACGTATTTATAATGAAAATATCAGATTACTGTAAGTTACATAATAGTGTGTGTGGGGGGGGGGGAGTCATTGTCTATTGTTGGGGTATCGATACAAGGGGGAAGGGTCTAAAAATATTCCAAAAAAGCGTTTCGTAATATATGAACAATGTTGTTCTGAAATACATACTTTCGAAAAAAATTGTAATTGAATAATTCTAACATTTTGATATTTATCATTAATTCAATAAAACTGGAGTCAAATTGATTTAAAAGTATTACAAGACATAAGGCTTGAAAAGCTAACCTTTGTGGTATTAATGAAAAGTCAATAAATGAGCAGAATATAATGCTGAATATTTTCTGGAAGTAATTTGTAAAACATTTGTACGAATAATAAATTAGTTAAATCTTTCATAACTCCATTAACATTTATTGACCATATCATCAGCTGTAATTCATTCTAAGCTTAAAACTGAGAATGTAATGGTTAGCTTTAGAAAATAAATTCTAATACTTTATTTGTATTATGTGCATAGATAACTCACCATTCATTTGTAATATTTATTATTTTATGTCTGTAGTACAATTAATATCAAGTTGGAAAAATTACTTAAATTATAAATACAAAAAAAAAATTTGTTTTAAAAATATAACAGATGTTTTTCTTAATTTATTCGTCACTAGTAGTCATCGATAATGTTTTTTTTTATCAAGAATTCAAATTATCATTTTATTTTAGTGATGTAAATCAATTTCTAAGATCTGGTAGAATATGCCAGTGTCTTAGATTTAGAATTTTCATAATAATTTAAAATAAAACTTTAGTCGATAAATTATTGAATTAACATTCATTAATCAAAAATATGGAAGTAAATTTATTAGCTCAATTTATTATTTTGCATAGGTATGTACACGTCAGGAATATCAGAATCGTTGGATTATAATGAAACTAGGTGAAATTATAGTGACACATAAAAGACATTTTAGGCCTAAAGGATTAAATTTTTTTTTCAAAATTCCAATTTTCGCCCAAAAAAAATTTTAACAAATTTTTGACTGAATTTTTTGTGAAATAATCGCCTTTTAATTTTTGTTAAATTGGTATATGTGACCGTCCACGAAAAAGGGGACCTAACGATGGGGGTTTATGAATATAAATTTCAGATTCAGTGAAATGTTTCATGAAAAGCGAGTGCACGGAAATAAGCTAAACATAATTTTTTCCCAGCCTGAGTTTTTCTTTATTTCATAAAGTTTGAAATTTATTGTTTACATCCTCTTATCTGTTTACGCTTTGAAATTATTGTGCATGTTTTGTCACCAACGAAAGTGATTGTTGCAGAAATTTATCATAAGGAGTAAAAAAATAAATATATTTCAATTTTCAAGTCTATTAATTATGAAAATGTCAGTTTGAACGAACTTTAAAAAATTTCTAAGTTCACTTTACTCCAAACAGTAATATAAACAATACACTTTTCTTAAACTATCGCCGGTAATAAACTCAAATCTATAAACAGAGAATAAAACAGAGTAAAATAAACAAAATTAAAAAAACAAATTAGCTACTCGGAATTGTGCAGTACTAATTTTTCTAATCGAAAAACGTATTAACAATTTAAAATCTAGTTAGTCATACCTTATTCAGGTGCAGTCAACCTGTCAAAAGTTAAGATTCCAATGGCATTAACATTCTAATTGACGACAGCTCACAGCATCAACAAAAATCATATTTCGAAGAGAGATTTGACAAGCCTGGAATTATTCCGCATCATATCAGCATCGATTTAAAAATCAAAGCAAAGTTTTTCTTCCTGCGGTTTATTATGAAGCATCAACACAGGACTGTCATTTCTATACGACAAGACCACAATTTGTTGATTGGCACCTTTCATGGCCATCAATAGTACGGATTCGAGACTACCGCAAATGTACCAGTTATCATTTTCACACTTTCACAGTGCACTTCATGCACACTAAAATGTACACTTCCAATACTAGGAACTAAGAAAGAAGAGGTGGAAAGAGGTTATGACACCAAACCACGGAGCCGCCATTTTTATTTTTTACTGCCACACAATCAAACTAGGAAACTTTTCAAGAAGTTCAGAAATTTAAGTCAACCCACGGGAATTTTCGGTATTTTCTTTTAAGTATATAACTTGTTAATACATATTTTCATGTTTTTCGGCAGAAAGAGAATTTGTAAGCAGGCTTTATAATTTATAAACATTGTTTTTCTTTTAATGTTATTATTAAATTGCAACAAATGCACGTGCGCGAAGCTCGCGTTCACGTCTTTCGATTTTTATTTAGAACGTTAAAAATAGAAATAATTTAAAAATCCATTAGCTAAATGTTTAAATATTAAGTTAATTTTGTTTTGAACAATAAATAGTATTTAATAATTTTGCACAGAGAGCGTTTGAAATAAAAAATATATATTTAATGTTTTTTAATTGAAAACATTCGAAATCAAAGAATTTTAGTATAGGTTCACTTTTGAAAAAAAGAACAAAATTTCGAATATGGAATGAAAAGGAATTGTAGTAACATTTCTAATTGTAAATTGAAAAATTTTGAATGAGAAGCTCTCAAAATTGAAAAATGTCGGACTAAAATTTTGAATATTAGACAACTTCATTAGTAAGGCTATAAAGTTGTATCTTTTCTAATTCAAATCATTAAAACTTAAATAATTTTTTGTTTAATTGAAGAATCCTGAAACGTAGAGAACTCAGTAATTTCGGATTAGAAGTTTGAAAATTGGATGATTTAAAATTAACATTCTAAGGAATTGAAATTATATTATTTCTAATTCGAAAAATTTCAAATTCAATAATTAATTAAAATTTGGAACTAAAACCAAATTGAATCTTTCAAATTCAAAGCTTCTGAAATTGTAGAACTTTATATTTTGATTACATAAAAACATAATTCAACATTTAAATTGATTAGACAAATTTTTCTGAGATCAACAAATATATCCACCGTCATTTTCACCGTTAAGAATGGAAAAATGTTCAATTATAAACATTTAAAGTTGAATTATTCTAAAAAAACGTTCAAAATAAAAACTAATTTTAAATGTGAATGTTTAAAAATGAAAAAATTGCTATTACGGAACGTCGAAAATTAAGCGAATCCGAACTTTATTTAAAACTGAAGAAATTTTGAGTCGCCAAGAATTGTGATATTAAAACTTTTTTATGCGCAAACTCTTTGAAATTTCAATTATTTTAAGAAAGTTTAAATTTTAAATCAAAAATAAATCAAATTTGACAATTTGCAACTAAAAAGTACATTGAGTCTGTAAAATTCAAAGCTTCTGGAAGTCTAGAACGGTAATTCCTTATAACATAACAACAATTATAATTTAACATTAAAATTGATTAAACGAATTTTTCTTAGATAAAAAAAATCCACCGACATTTTCACCGTTAAAACGGAAAAAGTTTCAATTATAAACCTTTGAAATTGAATTATTCTAAAAAAATGGTGAAAATAAGAAGTAATCATAAATGGGAAACTTTAAAAATGTAAAAATTTGTACTTTAAGACTTTGTTATACTTAGACCCTTTCAAATTTCAATTGTTTCAAGTAAATTTAAATCTTTCGAAAATTAAAAATTTTTTGAATTATAATTGTCAAAATGCAATATTTTCAATTGTAATTGTAGTATTAAAACTTATAAAAGAGGAAAATTGAAAATTTAGCGTTCCACATTAAAATTCAAATGAATTTTAATTTTATTATTTCTAATTAAAAGTGTTCAAAATTAAATAATTAAAAATTGAAAACTTTTGAATTTGAATAATTTTCAATTCTAAGCGATTAAAATTTGAACTTAAAAACTAAACTGAATCTTTCAAATTCAAAACTTTTGAAATTCTAAAGACTTATATTTTTATTGCATAAAAAAATTATAATTCAACATTAAAATTGATTAGACAAATTTTTCTAGTTAAAAAATATATCCACCATCATTTTCACAGTTAAATATGAAAAAAATTTCAGTTATAAACCCTTAAAATTGAATAATTCAAATCTTTAATTATAATTTTCAAAATTCAACTATTTTAATTTTAATTGCAAACATGAAAATTCAGAACTCTAAAATTGTAAGCATTAAAAGTTAAAGAAATTGTTTAATAATTACTGAGATACAATTTCGGATATGTTAATTTTGATCTATTCTGATTTTGAACGAAACAAATTTTAACTTTTTAATTTATAATCGTGAAATGTTAACACTTTATTTAGAATTGTTATTCATTCTTAAAATTTTCCAAGAAAATATTTTTCAATTTTTAGTTATTTGGTTTTTTAAATTTCAAATAAAAATCGGACAATTCTTAGATGTTACATTGAAAATTAAAAGTAAAAAAAATACAAAACAAGATTGATACACACACAATCCAAAATTGTCTCATTTTTAAGGCTTGAAATTGATAATTTATTGTCTTAATTTTGTATTGTTTTGAATTTATTCTGCAGGTATTTACTTCAAAATTGTTCAATTATGAATCCTTTGAACAACAAAATTCTGCAACTATCAAGTCTTTCAATTTGATATTCTACGATTTCAAAGAATTTAAAAAATCAGACAATTCTGTACGTTTGAAATATAAACCCAGCCATTCAAAATACTTAAATCTAAAATTATTAAGTTTAAAACTGATTAAAACCCTAACCAATTTAGAATATTTAAATCTAAAATTATTGAATTTAAAACTGACTATCAAGCCTTTCCGTATGAAATTTTGCAATTTTCAAAGATTTAATAATGAATTCGTCCTTACATTTCTAATATTTGAATTCGAAACTACAACATCGTATGAACTTTGTAATTGTAAACTCTAAAAAATTAAACTGTTTTAGAATTGCGCATTCAAAACTATAGTTTTAAATTAAAATTATAGCAATTTTAAATATTATAAAAATATTGTTAAATAATAAGTATCATGTCATGCAGTATCACTTGAAATTCAAAGTGATTGGCTAGATTTTTTTGACTAAACAATTATATTTCTGCCAAAAAAAATCACTGTCATTTTCACCGTTCAAAAGTGAAGAATTTT
Source organism: Andricus grossulariae (assembly GCA_011634705.1). NCBI lineage: Eukaryota > Metazoa > Arthropoda > Insecta > Hymenoptera > Cynipidae > Andricus > Andricus grossulariae. The sequence continues at coordinate 69,465,179 of JAABKJ010007545.1, read as the reverse complement.
AAATATTGTGAACCTTTAAAGTTGATATATTGTAAAAACTTTAAAAAGTATACACTTTCTAATTGGAACCTTTCAAAATTAATGAACTCAAACTTGAAGCATTAAAAATTAAACAATTCCAAACTTCATTAAAACTTTGAAGCATACTTAAATTAGGATCTTGAAACTAATTCGTTAAAAATAATTAATTTTCAAATTTTGTATCACAATTTTAAAAATTCAATCATTCCAATCTAAAGTTAAAAATTAATAACTTGAAAATGAATGATAAAGCATTTCCATGCAAGTGAAACAACTGGCACATAGACATATCAGAAAAATTCGCGAGAGAAGAAAAACGCGAAAATCTACGACAAATTTTTAAACCTATTTGAAAAATCTTTTAATCTAAACTGTTTAATTTTTATTTTTAATAATTACAAATTTATTGTACTTGAGTCCAGCTATTTTAAATTTGATGCGCTGATTTAAAACTCCCGCTCAATGAATAAGCGCCTTTACGAACCAGCCGAACAAAACACGTAGCTTAACTATATTTGATTTTCGAAAAACTTAAAAAAAAGACAATTTATACACAGAATTGTGTAAAGTTTCTTCAAAAACGGAATCTCTATTTTCCGAAAAAAAAAACTAAAGGTGAATCGTGTAGAATTACCGGAGGAAAAGTCTTCACTTCACATTTTGTTTACTATTGTCAGATGAGTAGTAGAAAAATGTCGTCTATTTCAGAATTTGACGAAAGATTAGGCACGACATTATAAAATAAGGACATCATAATTTCAATTTTCCATAGAATTATAGGAAAATTTCTTTATCGTTTGTCTATTAACACAATTAAAACTATTGATTTTAAATAATAATTAATTATTCCACCCGAGCAGCAAGCAACGACTGCGCATTGTCGCCGCGCATTTGCAAAGCTTCACCCGCGTCGACATAATTTGATTTTATTGAATTTTCAACACTTGAAACCCCTCGAAACGTTCGCAAGGAGAAAAAGGAAATCACTAAGCCCGTCTGCCGTCTTTTTCAGGTAATGTTTCTGTAAAATATCCTTAAAAATAATACATTTGGGTCCGTGACACTAGCACTGTTGCAATTGTAAAGAAACGTCACGTGTAGGTCCACTTGCAGCATCAGTTCGGAGTAATGTGATTATTCGACTAGCGCAATGAGTTCTAAGTTGATAGGTATTTCCATAAGGCACAAGTGCTCCGATGCGATAAGTGAAGTTCCCCATAAAAAATGGAAACAATTTTCCAAGAAGGTCTTGCATTCGAAGAGCAAAGGAGCTCCGATTTCAAAAGGTTATTTCCTAACCTCAAAACAAACGGAGGATTATAGCGATTATAGTCACTTTTTATCTCAAAAAGAATTTAAAGTTATTAAACGAGAACAGGAAACGGCGTCAAGTAAAAATGTAGAGCAAAATCGGGTTGTTAAAAATGCACAGGATAAAAAGGGAAAACATTCAAGTTTTCGGCTAACCTCTCCAGACATGCCTGTTTACAAATTTGTCTTTCAACGCAATTTACTAAACAAAAAATTTCGCGCTACAGAATATCAAATAATTAAGCGATCAATGTCAACATTTTCAGATGGCTATTATAGGGGTATACGTTGTGCAAGTACAACCAAAACAAAAGAACATTTCATTGAAGAAAATGAAAATTTGGAAAAGATTTGGCAGAAGAATACAACTATTAGAGTGATTGCTGGACCGAAGAAGTGTATCGTAGATAATGATTTATCCAAGAATAAAAAAGTTGTCACCAAAGCAGAAAAATTATTCTATGAAAACGAGTCATTCAGTGAGAAACCAGTTTCTATTAAAAAGATCCTCGATCGAAGTGTAAAGGAGTTTCGAAATAAACAAAGTGAATATAAAATAATTAAACGCAGCAACAGCGCATCTAAATTAAAAGAACTAGACACTAAAGAATCGTCTGCAGCTGAATTTAATGAGAAGTCTTCAACAAGTGGCACAAAATCAATTTTAGATCAGAGTTCATGTACTGATAACAGGAATGGGAATAATAATTCAGAAAAAAGTCGTGAACGAATGAATGAAATTAATTTGCAAATGCTTCCTTTGGGCTTGTATAAACAGATCTTTCCGAATGGAAATCAGGGGTCTCTTTCTTCAAAGGAAATAGATTCTGTGAAGCAGGAACTGAAAGCTTCTGGTTTAAATGTGGATAGCCAGACTCCTTTGCCGAACGTGGATGTAGAAATACCCGTATTGGAAGGGAAAGACGTGGAAGAACATTTTTATAATATAGCCAGTGCCCAGGTTAAGCCTTACTTGAAAGTTTTGAATGAACTTATCCACAAAGTTCCTACACCACCAGAGAATTGGATTTTACAGGAAGGATGGACAAGGTATATTGAAGGATGCAAACTTTCTAAGAAAAAATAAGATTTTTTCAATATTATATCAGTTTTCTTCACAGAAATATTTTATTTCGTTTGAAATTATCTTTTTTGCGGTTTCAGGATTTTGTTTTGTTTTGAATCGCAAACTATAATCGGGAAAAAGGTATAAAAATCAGATTGAAAAACATGTTTTGCATGTTATAACTTTTGGAAAATAAAATAGCTAAATATCAGGGTGGCGATTCATGGGACGATTTCAAATTCCAGGTCATTTCCAAGCTTGCCTTAATTAGGATTTCTATACTTTTTAATTATCACAATAGTTTCAAACCCCCATAGAAATAAAGTAAGGGTTTCTTACACTAGTCGCAAATGACTTTTAAATTATTGCATATTAAAATTATTACGTTTTCAACAAGGAAATATCAAAATCATGTAAAATACTTAAATTATAATACTATACTGCTTTAAATTACATATTCCTTAGAATATAATTCAGTGTCCTTTTTAATCCAGGGAAAAAATGCCCGGTCACGAACTTTTATTCACGGTCATTGAAATATAAAGATTCGAATTTTCGAAGCTATTTTTTTTTATTCGAAGTTATAAAGACTAAATTCCATACTAAAACACTCAAACTCTTTTTTGATGAAAGGATCATTGAAAGATTGCAATTTTTTAAACTGAATCCTTTTTAAAGGAGAAGTTGAATTATCTTAATTTTAAGTCGTTACCTATCAAAACCCTCATAAGTTTCAAAATTTTATTTCAAAATCTTCTCTTTAAAAATGATTCGAATTTTTCCTAAAACTTATAATAAATCCTGCAAAATTAAAAAATTGCCTTAAAATCTTCTAGATTACTTTTTTATAATTTTGAAAATATTTTAAAATATTTTGTTAAAATTAATGTTAAAAAAAATAGTTTCTATTTTTCTAGGGATCTTAATAAAATTGGTTATTCTTTTAAAACCTATTTAAATGCTTAAAAAGCTACTAAATTTTTTTGTTTGAAAATCTTCAAAAATCTACATTATGTTCTAAATTTTTCGAAATCTTTTCAAGTTTTAAATTATTTTTTAATCTTTTCAAAACTTCCAAGTATCTCTTAAACTTACTCGAATTTAGCCTAAATGAATAATGACTTAATTCTGATATATTCATCAAATTTGTTTTGTTTTTTGAAGTCTTTTTAAATATTCTGTTAAAATTAGTTGTTCGAAATAAAAAATCATTTTCAATTTTCTCAAGAATCTTAAAAAAAATGTATTATCTTAAAACCTTTCAAGTTGTTTATTTTTGAATATTTGATTTATAATTGCACATTTTAAATAAAAAGTCAAACATGGCTAAGTATTAACAAATTTTTATTTTCTTTAATTAAAAAAATTCAATTTGAATAGGTTAAAAATGGAATATTTTAGACTGAAACAATATTTGAATATGATTTGAAATTTAATAGAATCTTTTAATTATGTATCTATTAATTTGAAATTTTTTAAAAATTAAACATAGTTTATAAAGCTTCAATCAGACGTTTAAATTTGAATTGATTCAGAATCGTCGTGTAAAAAAAATCATTGTTCAATTTTTTATATTCGAGCTACAGTTCAGATTTAAAATTCATTTAATAATTTATGTTTACAGTTGATCAACTTAAAACGTTTTTTGTCAAAAAATTTCAATTTCAAACGCTATTAGTTTTTAATTGTTTAAGTCTTCAGAACTTTATTTAATTTTTTTTTTCAATTGAAAATGTACTCTTAAAGATGAAGACCTAAAATGGAAAATTATGATGGTAAAATATTTTAAACAAATTTTTGTACTCGTTGGGATCTAGCACGAGTAGAACAACGAAAATCCTTTAAAAAATAATTGTTCTCTTTTTAGAGCAAACAGATGTCCAAAATCGAAAATCGATTACTTCTTCTTTGCAGAACGAGTTAGTAGTGCATTGGACAGTTTTGATGTTCACAATCGAACGAAAACATTTTTCTATCTAAATCTAGTATCCATAAAATAAAAAGTTTATTTTACATTCAGAATTGTCATATCCACAAAATGGCTGTTTAAGATAAAACATATTTTTAATGTTTTTAGGATAAAAAATGTATATTGTGTCTGGAAAAAGCGAAGTTTTGAGAAACGGCAAAAAAGACAATTATTTTATCCTTTTGAAATTCCAAGTTTTAATCCTAAATCTTCAAATAAATTTCTAATGGCAGGATATAAAAGTTAGAGGATAGATTTTCCAATCATTTTTCATATCTTCAGCTCCTGCAACTTCTTTTAATATTCAACAAAAGTTGGTACTTCGATGTGAGTATATGTTTGGAAAATCATTAAAACTGAAAACTGTTTTTTTTTAATTTGTTTTTAGTGACTACACATAAAAGCTTTGATTGAAAGAATTTTGAAGATAAAGAATCCTATTCAATTGGGAACTTTCTTTAATTACCCAAGTTACCTGAAGTTATGAATGTTCAAATCGACGAAATATTTTCTCTCAATTCTATTTTGTCTACAAATATTGTTCCAACTACAATTTGAAATAATACATTATAAGTTGCTTTTGTATTCTATAATTTGCAATATAAATAAATTAATATTTTAGCACTTGTTCAAGTACTATAAAAGCCATCAGTAAAAAAGTTTCGTTCGTTTTAACGTTCAGAACTTCAAGCACATTATACGGCAACTGTTTTCAGCAAATTTTAAAACCCCGATTTTTCTCCAAACACGGTTTTAGTACAATTTTGTAGGTTATTGTTTATCACAATAACAGGGATCACAGCGCAAAAGGAGGTAAAAAAAGGGGGAATAGGGTAAATTTTTCACAAAAAAAAGGAAAGAATTAACATGTATTCTTTCATGTAGAAAAGAAGACACAATATTTAAAAATAATATTAGATGATTTTTAATCATTTGTGCCATTAAGGGATTTATATTTTTAAATTTGGATACGCTTAGGTCTTTGGAAATCCATTCACAGCGATTTAAAAAAGTCTGATAAATAACAAAATTGGTTAAATAAACAATTTTTAGATGTTTAAAATCCGTCTCATATTCAAGAATATTTTCTTATTGAGAAATTCTATCATTAATTATGAAATCGTGATAATAATAAAGGGCCGTTAAAAAAATACGTAAAGCTTTTTCTGAAAATGTGCCCTGCCCCCCCCCCCATACGTAACGCTTTTTCTTTAGTAAGTGTACGTAACTTTAACATTGGCTCAACGCTCGAGTTGACCCCCCCCCCCCTTAAAGGCGTAAATTTGAAATTACACTCGTCAATGCTCTTGAACTCAAATGAAAAATAGTTTGAGTGTCTAAAATATTTTACAGTTCAAAAAATTTTCATTTATATAGGTTCAGCGAAAAAATATTTTACCTTTAAAGTTTTATTTAAATCCTAAATTGTTTCGTTTGCGATTGACAAAATAAAGGTTGTAAATACTCATGGTAATATTTAGAAATAATATTTAAGACTGTTTAACACTTTTATCATAATTTAATATTAAATTTTTTAATTATTCAACTTTGTATCAATTAAAATGTGTTCACCATGTAATTCTTCTTTTTCAAATTATTATATATATTTTTTAACTGTTCTAATTTGATATTGGATCACAACTTTTGTCTTCGGTTTTCATATTTTTTTAAATGTCTTAAATTGTTTCAGCTTCAGGTTTTTTCAAAAGAGTTTTTATGCATATTCTAGTTTTGAATAGAATAATTTTGTAAGTGTAAAACCAACAATAGGTACATTCTTAGGTACGTTTACTAGTTTCGGAGAATTCCCTGCATAATTCAAATCTTTTATTTTAAAATATCGTATATTTAAAAAAAAGGGAATTTTTTCATGAAAAGTGGGAAAAGCGGAATAGGGGAAAGAAAGACTGTGATCCCTGCAATAAATTTAGTTTTCGAAAAAAATGTCTTGCATAAAAAAAAAGATTGATATATTTTCAAAAATTGTCTTCTGGAATCTAGATGTTTGTACGTATCATTGTAAAATATTTGTTGTATAAACTTAAAAGTACTAATTAATGGGGCGTACAAGAATATGTTAATTCTTATTTAATCAACAGGTAACAAAAATATGTTACCCCAAAAAAGTATTTTCAAAGTAAATACAAATATTTCTGTGAAGAAAACTGTGAATTTTCTAAGTATTTCAATTTGAAAACTCTGCATTGAAATATTTCATAGAATATTTTTTTATATATATAGATACACAGATGCAGGATCAGAAAAGGTAGATTATCCTTCAGAAGATGGACTAATATTTGACGTGGAGGTCTGTATGAATGAAGGATCGCTTCCCACATTAGCTACAGCAGTTAGTAAAGACGCTTGGTATGGATGGGTTTCTAAGTCCCTCGCGGAAGGCTCAGGTGTCTTCGTCAAAGATCGTTTACTGTCCATGGATTTTCTTATTCCCCTAGAAAGCACCTTTTCAGATCACGGAAAGAAACTGAACAGCTTCCAAAAAAGGCCAAAGATAATTATAGGTCATAATGTATCATACGACAGAGCAAGAATTAAAGAACAATATTGGCTGAATTCAACAGGGACTCGATTTGTCGACACGATGTCTATGCACGTGTGCGTTAGCGGAATCAACAGTTTCCAGAGAGCACTGCTGAAAGCGGATAAAGAAGACCTCGAGGACAACTTGCGCAATCGCTCATCTCTGAATAATCTGGGCGACGTTCATGAACTTTACTGTGGACAGAAAATCGATAAGAAACCCAGAGACGTTTTCATCGATGGAACTCTTCTGGAAGTTCGAGAACAGTTCAATGATTTGATGAAATATTGTGCCTCCGATGTCACAGCAACGCATGAAATTTTGGAAAAGCTATTTCCGATGTTTCAGGAACGATTTCCGCATCCGGTTACTTTCGCTGGTATGTTGGAGTTGGGCTCTGCTTATCTTCCAGTGAATTCTAACTGGCAGAGATATATAGAAGAATCAGAATCTACTTTCGACGATATGAACTACGAATCAAAAGTAATTTTATCAAGGCGAGCGGATGAAGTTTGCAGACTCATGCATAATGAGAAATACAAAGAGGATTTGTGGATGTGGGATCAGGATTGGAGCACTCAAGATATTAAAATGAAGGCTTCGTTGACGAAAGCCAGACTTAGGGAGATTGAAAAGGAAAAGGCTGAGGAAAGGGAAAAGAGAGAAAGGGAAAGAGCTCAAGAGAAAAGATTTTCGGATGACGAAGAAGAGAGCGATCCACTTGAAGCGAAATTTGCTTATCTTCAAGACACAAAATATCTTCTTCCGGCGAGAAAGACTCACATGCCTGGATATCCGAACTGGTATCGAAAGCTTTGTCTTAAGAAAAACAGTGAGAATTGGGTACCGGGTGCCCAGAGTATTAGTACTTCTATGAAAGTCACGCCAAAGATTTTAAACCTCACTTGGGAAAATTACCCTCTGCATTATATCAGAGACCACGGTTGGGGATTTCTCGTACCTCATAGCAATGACCTCAGTATACAAACTAATATACCCTTGAAGCAATTGCTAGAACAGTGTCCTCTGCCTCGTCAATCATCTTCAGAAGCCCGAGTAGATTACGCGATGGCGACATTAAGGGTGGACGTTCAGAACGACCTTCACAAAACTGAGTTCTGGCGTTATAAGAGAAAAGAGAACCCAGTTAATGAAACCTTCTACAAAGGCAGTGGGATCTGGTGCAACGTGGATATCGACAACTGTTGTTGGTTTTTTAAACTACCTCACAAAGACGGGACTTCACATAAAGTGGGAAACCCGCTAGCGAAAGACTTTCTGAACAAATTCTCAGAAAATGTTCTTGCTGGTCTGGATGTCAGTTCTAGTTCGGTTCTTAAGATTGCGAAGATGCTTTCGTACTGGAGGAATAACAGGGATAGGATACTTTCTCAGATGGTGATTTGGTTCGAGGAGGAGAGTCTTCCAAATATTTCAAAGAAGGACAAAAGGAAGATGCGATTTGGTGCAATCGTGCCTCAAGTTGTAGTCTCGGGAACGTTAACTCGAAGGGCAGTTGAACCGACTTGGATGACTGCCTCTAATGCGCACGAAGAAAGAATAGGATCCGAGTTACGTGCCATGATACAAGCACCACCAGGTTACAACATCATAGGTGCTGATGTCGATAGTCAGGAACTTTGGATCGCCTCCGTGATTGGAGATGCTCATCATGCTAAAATTCACGGTGCTACCCCTTTTGGATGGATGACTTTGATCGGGAATAAAGCTGATGGAACGGATATGCACAGTGTGACAGCCAAGGCGATTGGAATCTCAAGAGACCACGCGAAAGTTATCAATTACGCGAGAATTTACGGCGCTGGTCAGAAATTCGCAGAGAGACTTTTGAAGCAATTCAACCCGTCAATGACTGAAGCCGAAGTAGCCTCAAAGTCTAAAAAAATGTTTGCTATGACCAAAGGCAAGAAGGTTTATAGACTAAAGAAGGAATATATAAGTCAAGAGTTGGAAGATAAAGAATATTCCGCAAGCATGATGTTCAGAATAGCCAAGATATATGGAAAAACTGCTGGAGAAATGTTTGAAAAGGGTCAATGGATTGGAGGATCAGAATCAGCGATGTTCAACAGGCTTGAGGAAATCGCAGGAAATCTAAATCCGGTTACGCCTTTTTTGAACTCGAGACTTAGTCGTGCTTTAGAAGGTCATGGCGTCGATGAGGATAAATATCTACCCACAAAAGTTAACTGGGTGGTTCAAAGTGGAGCAGTCGACTTTTTGCATTTGATGTTGGTTTCAATGCGATGGCTGATGCGAGATAACGCAAGATTCTGTCTCTCCTTTCATGATGAAATTCGGTATTTGGTATCGACTAAGTATAAGTATAATGCTGCACTTGCAATGCATATTACAAATTTGCTGACCAGGTCTTTTTGCTCTTCGAGACTTGGTATACAAGACCTTCCGATGTCGGTAGCGTTTTTTACTTCAGTTGAAGTTGATACAGTACTGAGAAAAGAAGCGAGTGCGGATTGTAAGACACCTTCAAATCCTCACGGTCTCGAGAGTGGATACGGAATATCACCTGGAGAGAATTTGGATGTGTGGAAGGCTATTGAGAAGTCTGGCGGATTCTTGGGTTCCTGGCATGGGAGTAGAAGCAGGACGAATGCAGACCAAGTAGATCTGGTGAAGTGTAAAGAAGGCCTCAAGGAGGAGATTCAAATGTGATTTAATTTAATTATTTTCTTATTTTATTCTTTCCGATTTTCTGCCCCATAGGCACCTGTTCTAGTCAAAAAGGTACTGCATTACATAAAAAATATTCAACTGACCCAAATTAGAAAAATAATATAAGCTGAAGGAAATATTATTCTGAATCGTAAAGTACCATAATTCATCTAGTCATTTTTGCAGAAATCATCTTCAATTTTTATTAGAAAATTGATGTTTAATACAAATTGAGCAATCGAGAATTTCTTATTTGAAGAATATTAAGATCCATTAGGTATTTAAATCCTGATTTTGAAACTGGTTTAATTTTTCAATATAATAAAAAAAAAACGTAGGTGGGCGATTTTTCTTGCGGAACGTCACAACTGTGAAAAAATGTAATCTTTGAACGGGAAAGCCGGGTAATAGCCTGGAATTTTTTTTTAAGATTGAAGGGGTAACAATTTTAACTTTTAACATAAGTATTTTTTTGTTCCATAAAGCATCGTAATTGATTCGTTCAAAGTAAACCCCTTATCTTTGGAAATAACATTGAAGAATAACCCGAATTTAATATTACGTTTCAGATCATAATGTCCAGATCAACGAAACGCAAACACGTAGCCCGGGAGCTCGAAGAGGATCTAAGTGTGCCGACTGAGTCTCAATCGATAGTTCAACTGATAGAATCACGTGGGAATAACCTTCACGAAGCGATGGATGCAACGGGAGATCGATTTTTGATATCTATGCCTCCGAAGTTTCGAAAAAGTATCTGGGTGAAAAGAGGAGATTTCGTTATAATCGAACCCATTCCAGAAGGCGACAAAGTCAAGGGAGAAATTGTTAAAATCTTAACAAGGGTTTGTACTTCATTTAAATAAAATTGAAGTTTATAATTATAGGGAAAATTAGTTCAAAGCTTCACATCAAAAATATTAATTACAAAAATTAAAAAATATATATTATAAAAAGATGTACACTATCTCTAGAATCTTATGCCATCTCGTGCAATTCCCCTTACGAAAAAATATTGTAGGAAATTCAGTATAGGTCTATAATGATTATCCTATAATAATTATTTTCCTATTATGAATTTCTGATAATTGTTTCACGATTCTAGAAAGATCATTATAGAAAATCATTATAAGAAAATATTGAAAGAATTGATATAAAAAAGTAGAGAAAACATAAATGAATTACAGAATTTCAATAGAGTTGAAAGATTTCAAATACCTCCATGGATTTCAACGACTTTCAAGGATTTTCAAAGGATTTTATGGGATTTCTAAAAGTTTCAAGTAATTCTAAAGGATTTCATGGGGTTTCAACAGATTTAACAATATTTCCGCGGATTTTAAGGAATTTCGTAAGATTTCGAAAATTTCAAGGGATTTCGGAGGATTTCAAAGATTTCCAAACATTTCCAGGAATTTTAAGGGATTACGAATGGATATCAAGAGATTTCAAACAGTTCAAGGGATTGCAAAGAATTTTGTAGGATTTTTAAAGGTTTGAAGGGATGTCTATAGAACTTTGGAAAGTAAAAGAAATTAAATTTCAAGGGATTCCTAACGATTCCCAAGATCTCTAGGGAGTTGAATCTTTTTTTAGAGAACTTTAAAAAATAAGTTTAATTTAATTTTTAATCAAGGGATTTCAAATTATTTTTACTTATTTTAATGGATTTTTACGATTGTCAAGTGATTTTAAGATATTCGAAAGAATTTAAAGATATTTTAAATTATTAAGCGATTTAATGGTATTTTGTAGGATTTATAAAGTTTTCAAGGTATTTTTAGAGATATTTGTAAAATAAGTAAAATGAGATTTCAAGGGATTCTTGGCGATTCCCAACATTTCTGGGGAGTTGAAACTTTTTTTTTAGAGAACTTGTATGAATAAGTTTAATTTATAGTCAAGGGATTTCAAATGATTTTTACTTATTTCACTTTATTTTTACGATTTCCAGAGGAAAGTTTTCGAGGGATTTTAAGATATTCCAAAGAATTTCAAGCGATTTAAGAAAATTTTGTAGGATTTCTAAAGTTTTCAAGGTATTTTTAGAGATATTTGTAAAGTAAGTAAACTGAAATTTCAAGGAATTCTTAACGATTCCTAAGATTTCTAGGGAATTGATCCTTTTTTTAGAGAACTTTAATGAATAAGTTTAATTTAATTTTTAATCAAGGGATTTCAAATGATTTTTACTTATTTCAATGGATTTTTACGATTTCCGAAGGAAATTTTTCAAGGGATTTTAAGATATTCCAAAGAATTGCAAGCGATTTAAAAAATTTGTGTAGGATTTCTAAAGTTTTCAAGGTATTTTTAAAGATATCTGTAAAATAAGTAAAATGAAATTTCAAGGGATTTCTGGCGAATCCCAAGATTTCTAGGGGGTTGAAACTTTTTTTGAGAGAACTTTAATGAATAAGTTTAATTTAATTTATATTCAAGTGATTTCAAACGATTTTTACTTATTTTAATGAAATTTTACGATTTTCAAAGGAAAGTTTTCAAGGGATTTTAAGATATTCCAAAGGATTTCAAGAGATTAAAAAATTGCAAGCGACTTAAAAGAATTTTTAGGGTTTCTAAAGTTTTTAAGGGATTTTGAGAGATATTTGTAAAATAAAAGAAATGATATTTCAAGGGATTCCTTTCGATTCTCAAGACTTCTAGGGACTTCCAAGATTTTAAAGGATTTTAACGTGGGGTTTGTTAGAGAACTTTAATAAATAAGTTTGATTAAATTGTTTTTAAAGGATTTGAAATGATTTCTACTTATTTTAATGGATTTTCACGATTTCCAAAGATTTCAAAGGATTTTAACGAATTTCTAGAGAACTTTAGAGAATAAATTCAATATCATTTCAAGGGATTTCTACCGTTTTTAACCTTTTCAAGGGGTATGAAGGGATTAAAAAAATCTCGAATAATTTGCAAGATTTCAAGTTATTTTAAAAGATTGCAAAGAATTTCACAAGATTCAAGATTTCGACTATTCTTTCCAATTCTGATTATCCTATAATCGTTTTCAGTATAATGAATTTTCTATAATTGAGGAAAAATTATAGGAAAGTTATTATAGGCCTATACTAATTTTCTTTTAATATTTTTTTGTAAGGGTCATGCAATATCATGCAATCTCTGTAAAAATGTATTTAAAATATATAAAATCCATGAGATCTTCAGCAATCTTATGCAACATTTTTCATTAACATGTATGCAATAAATTTAAATTTAAAGCTTTTTCGGGTTTCAATCGTGTACAAAACTACGAAACTTGCCGACGTTTCGTGAACATTCATTCATTGTGGTATCCCACTTGATGCTCTCCCACGGTATTTCTGTTGAGGTGGTTGGCTGCAAATAGCTAACGCTATCCAAAGCATCCTCAGCAGGCACAGTTGATGTTTCACTGCTTACCGTATGTCTCAGATGTTCTTGCTGGCCAGCTGTTTGATTACTGAGAACTGGCTGACCATCTCGCAGCTCACCGTCACCACCGTCCCGCATGCTGTGGCCCCAAGCGGTGGCTCCAGGGGCACCACGACGATCCTCAGGAAGCGACAAGCGTTTCAAAATTTTCAAAAGACTCTGCATTAAAATGTATGGGTTTTGGTGTTTCTATTAGTCACTTTCCTCTTCGTTCTCTGTCGTCTGACATGGGAAACCCGGTCAGTAGCAATGCCACAGCCAGCATAGCCGTCAAATTCATGAGAGGAAAGCTTAAGCCCTACCGCGAAGACAACGCGAGAACACCTTCGGTAGGGATTTTTTTGTCATCATTTTTTTAAACTTATTCTCCGGTTAAAAAACCCCGGTTTTCCATCATAGCCACGGACTGAGTCAAGTCACTGATGACATGAGGATGTAATTAGTTAATTTAATACGATGTACAAAATCATTTGCGATGATGCTTTGGGTAGAAAATTAGGACCATGGTTTAGTTTGCAGTTCGTCTTTATTTAGGTTTATACCAAGTCGGACCATTCTTTTTTTTCTGACTTGCTCTTGAGTTAAAAAGAACCCGGTTTTTCATCATAACCACGGACTAAGTCAAGTGAACTTACGTACCTAAATACTACCTGAACATAACTTACGCTCCACTGCAAGCTTTAACCAACTGAGCTGTCGAACGCTTGGACTTTTGTATAAAAATCTTGGCTAAGAGTCACAGAGTCAGCTGAGATAAATATATTTGCCCCTATTTATAAGTGACTTTTCGGTTATGTGCATTTTATAAATAGGCAAGTTTAAAAAATTTGAATACACAATTTTTTATTTTATCTCTTATAATTTAAAAGTTTGTACATTCCCATTTATGAGAGTGTAAAGTAATTGTCCAAATTTTGTATCTCTAGTTTTTAACGGCTCTTTGGGTTTTGGCACTCACAGAATCCGAAAATCATAAAATTTTGTCGGTTTCTGTATATCTGTATGTCTGGCTGTGTAGTTACCTGAATGTTGTAGCCACGCTACCTTTTAGTATCAAAGTGAATTGTTGTATGAAAATAACGGTCAAGTTCGTTAACCAGATATTTTCGACCAAAATTCAAAGAGATCATTTTCAAAAATATGCAATTTTCGTTTTTAAGAGATGCGTAAGTTTTAATCATTATTTTCACTAGATTTTCACAATATTTACAAATTATCTTAATGACATTTTTCAATTGGACACAAATGGAAAATATAATATTTGAAACAGTAATTTTGAATCAGAGTTTCGGTTAGACTGGTTTAACTCGATGGAATCTTGTTTAAAAGCCTGAAAAAATAACATCTATAAAATATATACGAATTTCGATCGAAATTCAGGAAATACAAGTTCTCAAATTTTCACTGTTGGAGATGCGGTGGCGCAATTGGTAACGCACCTCACATGCAGTGATGAGGTTGTTGGTTCGAACCCAACCCGCAGTGCATTTTGTAGAACTGGTTTTCGCGCGTTTTTAATTGATTTGGCGAAATGAAAATAATTCCTATATAACAGTTTTCTACTTATCAGCAATCTAGTAGGCAGAGATCTCTGCTGTATTTAACATCAAACACTAGTATTAGGTCTCTAAACAAGACTCTAACCAATTGAAAATGTTCTGGAATAATTAATCATAAGAAAGCTATCTTAGAACTTCTAAATTAAAAAAAAATGATTTCATTATATTGAAAAACATACCTACTTCTTATATGCTGTTCAGTTTTGTCTACATCGTTTTATTTTTTAAAGAGAACCGTCACGATAACCTAATTATCCAGTGCGAAGCGCGAGTGTCGCAATGAGAATGTAATTGTGAAAGCCGCAGGTGCTTTGAGAACCTTCTTCACAAACAAATTAAAAAAAACAATTTCAGTTCCAATTTATGCCTGTAAATCGTCAGAGGTTTAAATCACAGTTTTCGATTTAAGTTACAATAGTTATGATATTTGAAAAAATGTCGAGATGCACGCAATGAGAATGCGCTTGAGTAGCTGGCATATTTTTTAATCAAACAAAATTCTCCAAAAACTTTCTGTTATATTTTGAAGCATTTTGGATCAGAAATTTTTTTGAGGGCAAATTTATACTTTTGAAAGCCCTCAAAAGACAGAGATATTATAAAAGTGAAAAGTAACATTTCTAGAATACCTCGAAAGATGCAATTTTGTTTTAGATTGATCTCCTACTTCAGAATTAAAAAACAAAAATTTAATTATCTATATTATTTCGAGAAAATTTGGATTCAAAAACTAAAATATAGGTTCATACCAAGTCAGACCAACTCAGGAGGGACAGCCTTAGCTGTTAGCAAAGAAGCTCACCGGCGCGAAGAGGATTCATGCAGAGGTTACATGAAAGTTGGGTCAATTTGCACACGGAATATGCTCATAAAACGCCTCAGTATTTAAGAGGTCAGGTGTCCTTTTTGCGCAAGAAAAGGATATGAAGCTCTTTATTAGCAGGAAGGAGAACAGCATCCTCCAGCGAACATACCAGCCGTTCCAGCAAGACCACCTTTGCAGCTAGCCGATAATGCCAACATGAGAACTAGGAGAACAAAAATCTACCAAGACTCGCGAGCGTATTACACAGCTTCAGTTTAAAATTAAAACGGCGAGACGGCATGCATCAAATGTTCAGTGCGTTATTAGCTACATAACATCAAATAAAAGATTCACTCCAAAAATTACTCCAAACTTAAGGAAAGCAAATCACATGCTAAACAAGTGTAAACTGTTGACCACCGAGCAGCACTGGACGAAAATATAAGATCTCTTTTAACAGATAAAGAGCACTTTGAACGGCAAGTAAAGTGGATTCAGGAAAATTCCACCTTTTTTACTCATCCTCTTCGCCGGTACAATAAAACGTCAAGTGCCATTTAAAATCCGCCTAGTCCAGAACAGATTCAAGTCTTCCGGGAGCAAGCATATGGAGATACCTATCCGCTACATGAAGACGGTTCAGATATATCACTCTTTCGTAACTTTTGCGAAAGGCAAAGTTTGCAAGGTCCAGAGGAAGAGTGTCCACTAATTACTGCTGAAGAAATGAAGAAAATTATCGCTATAACTGAGAACTGTTTACTACTGCACTCCAGTATGGAGTGCAATAGCTGAACAAATTGGATGAAAGAAAGGGCTGGAAAGTTGCAGGGAGATCCTGTTAATAGACAAGTGTATTGACCAGGGCTCAATTCGTTATCGACGCAATCTGTCCTTGGCTTGGATTGACTACCGTAGGGCATTCGATAACGCGAATCATGAGATGGCTATCAAGTTCCTTAAGTGCTCGGAGGTGCATCCAAGAATGGACAGATGCTTGAAAGAGCTTATGATCTTGTGGCGGACAAGATTCGTCGTAACATCGGCCAAAAATCAGGTAAATACAAGCTATGTTACCTGTAAGAGGGGGTCTTCCTAAGAGGCTCTCAATCCGATACTTTTCTGCTTCTCACTCTTGCCTCTCTCTGTTGTGCTCCGAGGCAAGAGCTCTGAATGCATATGTGGCCTTCAGAAAAGGACCTTAACATCGTTGTGGCGGCAATCAATAGGTACTCTAAGGCGATTGGCATGAGCTTCAGACTGGACAAGTGTGCCTACGTCCACCTACACAAAGAAAAACCAGGAAGTACATCATCGCGTGACGATCAGGATGTTGACTCATGGGTGGAATTACCATTGAGCACCTTGGTAATGGAGAGACATGTGCATACCTTGCAATACCGTAAGCTGAAACGCAAGATGTGCGTGTGGTAATAACGGCCCTTCAAAAAAGTTATCGCCAAATTCAAAGGAAAATTTGGGCATCCGAATTATCTGGGAAGAAGAAGATCCAGGCGACCAATATTCTGGACGTTCCTATACTGCTCTGCAAGTTTGGTGCAATAAAATGAAACATCAAGGAGTTGAAAGAACTGGACCGAAATACACGCAAGATGATGACAATCTATCGAAGTCATAACCCTAAATCTTCCGTATCTCGAATATACCTCCCTCGAGATAAAGCGGGTAGAGGCTTGCTAAGCTTAGAGTGCCTTCATCGAAGAACGATTGTGGCTACAGCATGCTCAATTCAAAATAGCACAGATTCTCTAATGCGACTCGTACATCAACATGAAGTCGTCAATACTGCAGCGTTTCTATACCGTACCACAGATAGGGCCGCAGAGGAGCTTGGCCTCCCATTTGATTTCAGCGACACTACACATGGCCCAGCCTTCGTTCACCGAAAGTGCATAATGAATATACCTGTAGGCGATACCAACTGCCAAACGTGAAAGCAAGAGCCAGAAACACTTTGACATGTTCTCAGTGGATGCTCGAAGTATGCACGCTACGGGTGTATAGAGAGACAAAATGCGGCTCTAAAACTATTATATTAACATCTTCGGCACTTCTGTGGCATTGATATAACGCCCGTCTTGCCATACACCGAGGGGGAACTGGAGTCCGTTGTGGAGAATGGCCAGTGTAAGATCTACTGGAATTTTTCATTCTCCACCACTCAACGTATGAGTACTATAAAGCGTGATATTGTCCTCCAAGATCTAAAGACGAAGATTATTTATATAATGGAATTTTCTGCACCAGCCGATGGTAATATAATCGCAAAAGATAAAGAAAAACGGACTGAATATCAAATACTTCTTTTCGAGCTTAGCTCTAAAAAAACTATCCAAAGGGGAAAGCTTCACCTTCAACTGTCCCGTATGCCGCATGAGGTCCTTCGCGGCTAGAGACCTGACTCCAAGGAATAGTGTTGTATTATGTCATCTCGCGTAAATTTCCCACTCTTACTTACCTTCCAGGGCAGAAGGAGTAGGAGTAGATGGCGTACACGTTCCGGTTGCATCGAGATTGGTTACTTTAAAGAACTATGATCGTAGCTTCCGGAGCTTACAACTTCTATAGTAATACATTTTCCAGAATAAGAAAATGATTAATTATAAGAAATAGATTATAATTATAAAACATTTATGTTTAATAATAAATCAACAAGTTAAAATATCATATTTAAATATTGTAAAAACCTCTATCCAATATCCAATTATTATTGTCAAAATCGTGTTATAAACAAACCTCATATCATTCAAATCAATTGTGAAGATCAAATTTGAACGAAACAAAACAATAGACCAAGATGAGCAGTACGCATCAATTTTCGCACAAAGAACAGGCTCACGGTGATTAAAGAGCCATAAATTAATCAAAAAGGCAAACATAAAAGCTAGGAACACTTTTAATCTCATACAGATACAAAATGCTGGTACTTACACCAATTGTACAGCGCAGTAGACAACAATCATCGGTACACGTCAATTTTTGCGAAGCGAACACAACAAATGGGCAAACACTTCACTTTCAATTATATACATAAGAAAAGACTCTCACAACTAATTGAAAGTTAGATTAACGAACATATGCAAACTTTATACCTTTCTACGCATTGAATTATCCACCGTCTTCAAATTACGACTACATTTAGAGTTTCTCATTCTTTGGCATCTAGGAAGAGATACCATACATTTTGATAACTGCGTCATTCTCCAAATATGGACATAACCACAATCTTCAAGTACTGATTGATTATTTTAACTCACACTTTACCACTACATCTAAAACTATTAACTTCTGGGTATCTAGGAAGGGAAATAGTGAATTACAGCCACTGCGCCACTTTCCTATATGGGCATACATATAATCCTCAATGCCTATTAGATAATGAGGCTTTTACTACTCTTGTACATAATTGATGGTAAACGCTGATTTAAACCCAGATTTTGAAGCAGTGATCTTAAATCTTTAAAAGTTAGCATCTGTGCGAAAGTTCTATGATCAAACCTATATCGAACATCAAAAGAGCACCTACCACAAAAGAAGGACGAACGCAGGCCAGATCAATTTACCTTAGACTACACATCCACATGTCTGCCATCATTGACCCTCTGCGGGCCTACATCCAACGTCCCGAGATCTGAAAGCTGAGCCACATTCCGCCTCAGCGATCAAGAGGGTAGAAACTTGTCAGTAACTAAAAAATTCTGTAAGTACCAAATTTATTGAAACCTCTTCTCAAACTTTTCTCTATGCATATACTTGTTTGCTAATTAGTCATCACAGTTCAAGGTGGACTAAACCAAACAAGGAGACATAATTTTAAGCTTGGTCAAGAAGAATATCCAGTCGAGCTATTAGGTGTTTTAATTGATCTTTCAACTTCAACTCTTTACATTCTTCACTCATGACTTCAGTCATTTATCTTTTTGTATTTCATTGAATAAATATGTATTTAACTTGTAAAAATTAAATTATTGTACAGTCAGTTTATTTCCAATCATTTGGTAGTGATCCTCTTTCTAGTCTTATAGTTATTTAAATTAGATTGTAAGAAGAGGAAACAATCTTGTAATTAAACAAAATATAAGGTAAGTTATATCTCTTGGGACTAACGAAATTTTTTTCTTTAACCTTTGACAAATTTGCACCTCTCCATACCCTTAAATCAAAAAAGAAATCCACTCCTTGGATTACTTTTTATATCAAAGATTTGTTGAGAGGTCCTATTCTCTTGCACATCTATAACGCATCTCTACAGGTGGAAATATTTCCTGATACCTGGAAAGACGCGATTATTCGCCCTTTTCCTAAGATATCTAACCCTACCTCTCATAAAGATTTCCGTTCGATATCCATTCTCTGTGCCAATGCAATCTGGGTTCCGTGCCCGTCATAGTAAACTTACAAATTCATTTAAAATAACTTCTGACCTGAAACTGGCAATTAATAGATGAGAAATAACGGTTGTTGTCCTTTTTGACTTTTCTAAGGCGTTTGATACAATTAAATATAATATACTATTGACTAGGCTCAAATCACTTCATCTCTCAAATATGGCTGGTTAATGGTTTCAATCTTATCTTAGTAACCGTTGTGAAAGAGTACAAATAAGCAATGGTGAGCGTTCTGATTATGGGGAGGTTAAGAGTGATGTCCCTCAAGGTTCCACGCTTGTACTTACTCTATTTAATACTTATACATCTGAACTTGGTAGCGAACTTCTACACTGCAATAATCACAAATATGCTGACGAATTCAAGCTTTACCTCTCCAGGCCTATTGCCACTCTTAAGAGCTTACTTCAAAAGGTATAGTCTGATATCGATCTGGTGGTACAGTGGGCCTTGACAAACGGTCTTTCTCTTAACCCTATTAAAACTAAGGCTATAATCATAGGACCTTCTTCCTCTCCTACACTTGCAACATTTGCAACCTTAGCTCCTCTCTTGATCGATGGGCGTCTCATTTCCTCTGTGGAATCTGTGAAGGATTTAGGTTATATTCTTAATCGCTCTCTTACATGGAATGAACAAGTTGCAGATATTTCGAGGAAAACCTTTAGAGTCTTCGAATAGCTTAACAGGAATATAGAATCACTTCCCACTCCAACGCGTATCCCCCTAATTAAAAGCCTCATCCTCCCTTTCTTTGACTACGGCTGTGTGGTATATGACGATATTACACATGACGATATTACACATAGATTAGCGTTATAGGAAATAAATTTGTTGCGCAAAGCCATGATAAAGTTAAAAAAATGCAGTGACCTTGAAAACATACAAAACATCTAAACATCCAAAACATAAGGTAATTGTAATTGCTCACTTCAAGAGCATGCATTGGAGGGGAAGAAAGAAGACAATTTCCGAGCAAGCTTCCCTTCCCTTGATCCAATGCGCGATTCCGAAGCGAAGCGTGCTAGCGTGTTGCCGTCTATTAAGGTGCATTATTTATTTCGCTTATTACATAAAAAATATAATTTTTCTAAAAAAAATAAACTATATACCGCAAATTTGTGTACTCTTTTGATTACATATGCAAAAAACTACACAAAATACATTTTTTTTTGCCTTAATTTTACAAGTGCGAATACCCCATGCTCTGTATTCCACTGAAGTACCGTGGAACTCCACTGCCACTGGAAATGGGGAAAAACAATTGATTAAATTAACATTAAATCGACAACTGGCATGATAAGGGAAAAAACTGCAGCTAGATGGGTGTGATAGAAGAAGACTTACTGGATGCAAAAAAATGGCTTTTTATTTCCCAGAACGCACTCAAGTTGCCACTCCTTTTGGCATGCATTAAGTTTGGCCAATAACTTATCGTCCGGATGGCCACGAACTATACAGTATTATAGGAAACGTACTCCCAACGGCACCAAAAGAAGTGACGACATCTGTTTTAAGTTTGCGGTTTGGAACCTAATTTTTGATTAAAAGCGCATTTCTTTAGAAAATTGCGACAAATGTGTTAATTCGAACGGTCAATCCATAAATCTTTGAATCCCAATTTTACTATAACAATGGGCATTTATATAGTGGTTTAACTATTTTACCTGTTAACAGTTTAGAAAATATCTATACAAATGGAAATTATTTTAAAAGGTTTATTTCAGTACTATTCCTGCACCTGAAACCTGACCCATCATTCTCTTCAATCCTTGCGAAGTAAGTATACCACTCATTGTCAGTAATGTAAATAACTACGAAAAGATGAGTCTGCTGACCCGAGACCATAATTATGAGAAGGGTTATAGTTTCATTGAAACAAATGTACATATTTTTAATCCGTACACAAATCTGTTTGTAGCACGGAATCAGCATGGAGGGAATGAAAAGAATAGTTCATTTATTATTTATTGACTGTTCAGAATTCGCGAGAGGTGACTAATAATATTATCTCCTTTACGTATATTGTTAGTCAAAATATTTAAATGTTAAACAGTAAATATGAAGAAAAATGTTATGCGCATTGTATTTGCTTGAATAATTGTTTTTAGCAATGGTTGAAAGAAAACCTAGAGGTATTTTTTTCGGAAATCTGCTACAGTGCTTGATAGTTATTTCGGACTTACAGTTTTATTTATAATAACCACGCAATGTTTTAGATTAATATAACCGTTCCGAAAATCTTTTTTTTTTTTTTTTTGCTTAATTCAAGAAGCGCCTGGGGTTGTTGCTAAGAAGAATCCGAAAGTACTCGTAATTTTCTATAGAGCCATTGGTTCTTTTTCTTAATTTCACAAGTTTGAAATCTATATTATAGCGGAGTGAAAATGGTGAAAATAATCTAATCGTTTGAGCTGAGGGGAAAAATTGGGTGTAGTTTCGAATAGCGCTTACCTCCGATTTTTTGAAACCCTATACGCATGTATTTTGACTCGCTGATTACGAAAATAATACTAAAATTTGGCGCAAATTTGATTTTCATGTTGAAAACCTCCAAAACTTCTTAAAAATCATGGGTTTTCACGTTTATCTCGAAAACGATAGAAAATTAAACAAAAAAATCATGCCTAGCTAGTGCCGAAAACGTAAGTATTCCTGTGACCAATCACTGCAGTTATGTATACCCCCTTTCCAATATCTCGTGAGGATAAAACAAGGAACTCCTGTGACTGGTCACAGAAATAATTTTGGTGAAACCCCTACCCATTTTGATCGTCCGGTGGGAGGGAGGGCACCCCTGTGCCAGTGTCTGGTCACAGAAATAATGTTGGTCAAACCCTTACCCCTTTTCAACGTTTGGTGTGAGCGGGAAGGCACCCCTGTGACTGATCACAGAAATAATGTTCGTCAAACCCCTACCCCTTTCCAATGTCTTTTGGCGGGCGAGAATGCACCCCTGTTACTGGTCACAGAAACAATGTTGGTCAAACTCCTACCCCATTCCATCGTCTCGTGTGAGGGAAGGCACTCCTGTGACTGGTCACAGAAATAATATTGGTCAAATTCTACCCCTTTCCAAATTCTCGTAGGGAGCGTGTGTCTAGTCACAGAAATAATGTCGGTGAAACGCCTACCGCTTCCCAACGTCACGTGGAGGCGGGAAGACACCCCTGTGTCTGGTCTAGTAGTGCCATTCGATACGATACTTTTTCGTGATCCGGTCGGAATCGTGTCAGTTTTTTCTTGTCTGGAGATCCAGTGGTCGATAACAGGGTTTTTGATACTCCTTTGTCAGATGTCTGTCTGTTACCTAGCGTTCCTAGCTGACGTGCGACGTACAGTGGTCCGAAACAGCAATTTTCTGTTAAAAAAAGTCTACAACCTTCAGTCTTCATGCGATCCAAAATGTTTTTTGTTTATAAATTACAGTTAAATAAATTATTAAGGGACCTGTGAGAAGCGATTTTTAAATTTGGATTTATTTATATTTATTTAGTCAGCAGGAAGTGTGATAAAAAGGGAAATTTTTCAGTCTCTTCTTTCTCTTCACGAACGACTGTGACATATTAGAAGACGTCTCAAATCCATGCGGGGGCTTTCCCAAGATACAAATAATTTGCATAATAATAAACGTTATTGTTATAAACAAATTAGGTCATCAAATAAAAAACGAAGTGATTTATTAAAAGAAAAAAGTTTTTTGGACGAAAATTGCTATATTTTATCTCTATCGCAACATCGGATGTCTCTAAATGCGTTGATAGAGAGGCCCAAATACAGAAAATTGATGAGTGTTGAAGATTGTCTTTCTGTAAACAAATTAGATAAACAAAAGCCAAATTTTGGCATTTTCTCGCAGAATCTTCGGTTTTCCAAGCGCGTATGCCTCTAGATGCATTAACGGAAAGGCTGCACTACAGGAAATTTATAAGTATTAACAACTGTAATTTTATATAAACAAACTAGATAAACAAAAGCAAAATTTTGGCACTTTCGCGCCGTATCTTTGTTCTTTTTACGCAAGTCAGCCTCCAAATACGACGAGTACGTCATTTGAGATGCCTAAATACAGATTATTGTTAATTTATAACAGTTACCAGTGTTATAAAAAAATTGTATATAAAATAGCACTTTTTTATGTTTGGAATTTAAATCCACTACTTTTATAGATAAATATTATTTGAAAAAAAAAACATTTTGAATATTGTATTAACAGAATTTAATTTGTTTATAACACCTTGAAACATTTTTTCTGTTTATTAAACTTCTTCATCCCTATAGAGAGATTCAATTTAAAATAAATATTCGTAAAGATCCTGCTTTATTGAGTCATTTCAAAGTGAAGGATTTAATTTTCAAACATATAAAGGGGCTATTTTATATAAAACTAGTTCATAACAATGGCAACTGTTATTAATGAACAATGTTCTGTACGCATACCTCTTAGGTATTGCATTTGGAGGCCGACTTGCGTAAAAAAACTAAGGATGCTGTACGAAGATACCAACATTTTTCTTCTGTTTACCCATTTTATAATAAAAAATAACGATTGTTATAACTTATTAATTTCCTCAATGGGCCTTTCGGTTAACACATTTAAAGGAAAATTCGCGTGTAAAAACAAAGATTTTGCGCGAAACTGCCTAAATTTTGCTTTTGCTTATTATTTAGCATTTAGAAGAAAACGCCCGTGGATAAATTATTCATTCTGTGCGAAAATAACAAAATTTTGCTTTTGTTTATCCATTTTATTCATAAAAATAATGATTGTCATATTTTAACAACTGGTACGAAGAATCTGCTACTTCTATGAGCATATGAAGCCATGAAACTAAAAAAGGTGTTAAATTTGCAAAAAAAACTGACAAGAAAAAAATTCACTGTTATTTCCTGCTTTTTCACGCCCTCAAAAAATTCCCTGTCATTTCCTGATTTTCCCGGCTTAGTGGCTGCCCTGATTTTATATTATCATTCATCGTCAGGAAGTACATTTTACCAAAATTCGCCGCAATTATCCTTTCCATAGAAAACATTCAAATCATTTTCAAAATTTTCAACTTTCTAATCGGAAGTCGGAACGAAAGAAATTGTTTGGTTCAAACTGTTGTTTGCCTTCTCTTTTTGATGCCAAAGTGCAACTCTTCCATTTTTCGGAAAATCAGCATTTTCACTCCGCCCTAATGTATAACCGGTATAACTAGATAGAGGATAAGTCGGTGTTGACCGTCTGACATCAACCCATTGTCAGATTTCCCTCCCTCCTCGGTTCAAGTGAAAAGTGTACGTCTGTCGAAGGAGGATCGAAAACCCGAGCCAATACTGAGTCGACATATCGAGTTCCGAGACAAAGACGAGCGAAGCGAAAACCGGACCGATTTACGACCCATACTGGAGGCTAGGATCGAGTCAGGATCGTGTCGAGATCGGGAAATATTGCTCGTCGGCACCACTAGCCTGGTCACAGAAATAATGTTAGTCAAACCTCCCTACCCCTTTCCAACGTCTCGCGTGGGCGGGAAGGCACCTTTGTGATTGGTCACTGAAATAATGTTGGTCAAACCCCAACCAAATAAAAACCCTAGTTTCGAATCGATCGGGGATAAGAGCTTTTCAGAATTTTATCCCGGAAATCGTCAATGAAAGGCGAAAGATTTTTACGCGTTTTATAAATTAAATTAAATAAAAAGTATATAACTGTAGTGATTGGTCACTGGTATATTCAAGTTTTCGGCAGGGGCTAGGCATGATATTTTTATCTTTATCATGCAATATCTCAAAAAATTTCACCGTTACGAAAAAAATGGATCCAACATTATGTAACTGTGTATTCTGATAATGTCTACAACTTTTTTTAAATTGTTTTTTGAAATTTTCAATCGTTCTCGAGATAAACGTGAAAACCCCATATTTTCATGGTGTTTTTGTGGCTTTCAGTTTAAAAATCAAATTTGCGCTAATGTTCACTATGATTTTCGTAATCAGCGCGTCAAAATACATGAGTACGAGTATAAGGAATTTTAAAAAAAATCAGAGGTAAAGCCTATTCGGAACTTTATCCGAAATATAGTAGTAATAGTAGTAATATATAGTAGTTGGTTTCAGAAAAAAGTTTTAAAAATTGAAAGCGATACCCTCTCTTGGGTTTTTTATTTGTGAATTAAAATTTTTTCAAATTGAAAAAAAAATACTATCAGTTCAACAGGTCGTTTTTTTATATATACAATTGTTGCTAGTAAAAAATGCACACTTTTTTGGAAAAAGTTGAAACAGAGAAACATGCTATTATTTTGGTTCTATAGAGAAAACAACATTTTCATGGTGTTTGAATCGTTCAAAAATAGTGAAAAATCGTTTAAAAAATCGAAAATTCACGACTTTGTAACGCAGAAAAATTTTGTTTTTTTCATGAAAGCAAAATAATAACATGTTTCTTCGATTCAAGTTAAAGAAATTTCAGATTTGAAATATTCAACTTTTTCCAAAAGAGTGTGAATTCAACTCAATCTAAAAAACATGTTTTTGTAACAATTTCAAAAAATTGATCTTTTATTTCTAAATTTGTATTACTGTTTGTTAGCAAAAAAATTAAGAGCAAAAGATTTGCCATAATTCTTGAACTAACTCAATTTTTTTTCGATTTTCAGAAATTTTAAATCCAAAAACCGGACAGAAAATATTAACCGATTTCAACTGGGGCGCTCACACAATATACGAAAAGTAGCGGCCGCTACCCAATTGAATGGGTGGGTACCAAACAGGTTAGGTGGCTGGCAGTGCTCGGGAGTGGATAGTATCATAATATGTAGATTTTATCAAAAGTAAAACTTTACAAAATATAATATCACCAGTAAAAGTAACGAAGAACTGTTTTTTACAAAGAATAATATGAGGAATAACTCTTTCGCTACCTCTGTGACAGAGCAAGTGTTTGCCCCTTAACATCGAAGTAATTTTTATATGCATATATTGCAAATCTTCATTTGTACTGCCTTCAAAATAACGCAGTCTGCTTTTCCACTTTCAGGAAAACATACACGTATTTCTAGCAGATAAAAAATATATATTTTGTATTTTTTTTTCGTTCCCTTTAGATGTGGCTCTTTAGTAATTTATTTAACAATACATAAAATCCTGTTAAAATAATTTTTATATATATTGCAAGTCTTTATTTATTGTGTATTCAGAAAATTTGAGCGTCTTTCCGAAATTAAATATTTGTACCAGTTTTTTAATAGTCGAATGTTTGTCACGAATTTAAACAATAATAAATAAAACAATTAGGGAAAACAAAAGCGCAGTCTGATTTTTCAGTTCAAGGAGAATACACACAAACTTTTACAAGGTCAAAAAATTATATTTCGTATTTTCTGCGATACCATGCTTCGAACAAGATACCTGACTGAAACGCCTTCAGACTCTACTCGTTGATAATTTATTTAACAAAACCCAAAATCCTATTGAAGTTATTCATACATATACATACATACGTACATACACACATACATATTGAAAAAAGGTTAAACGGCCACCGCAGGGTCCTAATGGGAACAACTGTCATCTATGAAAATGACACCGCCTCCCAGTAGAACCGCGGAAAATCATACATATAGCCGAGAATTAGAACACGAACATATATAGTTTCTCCAAGTCTTATGGGACCCTGTCAGTCCTCGAGTGTGCAATGGAGATTGCTGTGCAGGAATCGTAGTTCCAGAAAATTTGGCACTTCTCGTTTTGGACAATTGACTGTATCTCCCTCGGAGCGTTCGCCAGGGCAGGGTCGCGATCAACACCGTACAAGCGACGAAGATGGTAATAAAGCACTCTTAGGGCCGCATTATGTCTGTGCAAATATGTCGTTCACGCGTGAGTAACACACCCAGGTAGTTTGTGTTCTAGGTAGTCAGTGTGTGCATGATACGCTCTGCACCTATCTCTGGAAACTTCTTGACGTAAAATGCGGTCACGGTGTATTAAGGTGGAAATGACACCGTTCTGGCATGCGAAAATGAAACCCTCTGTACTTGAGTTTAGTCCTGATGATCTGAGGAAAGTAAAAGATTGGTCCTATGATAAGGACCGATCTTCTACATTTCTGTGAAAGTTTCCATGCATTTTCTTGTTGAGTAGCTATTGGTGAAATGTTTTGACTTCTGCTTTATTTACTTGGGCTCTTCGGTTTGAGGCATCTAGATGAAGTAAAGCACTTTCCTTACTTCTGATGTTCAAACGCAGGCCAAGCGTCTCAGCCGCCTGCTCCGCGGTTTTGTAAAGGAACGGACGGATTGATGTGCAAACTCTCATGCATATGCATGGCCTTACGGGTGACGGTATCAAGGGCCATAAGATCGTTCTTCGTTCATTGAATCATCCCAAACGAGTAGAGTAGAACCAGGATGGCAAGCATGTTAGTCGCAGATACCTTTATTACAGCTGATATATTTGAAGACCAAATCTGTCGAAGAAAATGCTTGTATCTGCTTCGAAGAGACAGCTTCACTGATGTTAATACCTGAATGTGGCTTTGAGGCACGCCCAGGTATGAATAGGTCTCTCCAGTGTCAAGATTTCTAATGACACTTATGTCCACAAGTTCAGAGTCCCCGGGAACGCCAGCAATTTTTCCTCAATTCAGATTAATCTTGGTGCACTTCTCCAATCCAAAGTCCATACCAATCTCTTCTGTGTACTCCTTGGCGATATTTAAAGCAGGTTGAAATTGGCTTGCACCAGAAGCATACATCTTTAGGTCATCCATATAGAATATATGAGTGACCTTACGCTCTCAAAGATTAGTGTCGGCGAAGAGGTACCCAGGAGAATAACGTAGAGCGAGAGATAGTGGCAGGAGTGTGATGCAAAAGAGCACAGGGCTCATGATGTCGCCCTGAAAGACACCCCTATGGAAGGTGTCGTTGTTCGTTGTCATACGATAATTTCCAGATGAGATAGTAAATGTAGTTTTCGAAAGGGGCGTCGATCTCTCTATGCATCTCACTACGTGTAAATGAACCTTCAAGCTTTCCAACAGAAAGATGATAAGTCTATGAGAGGTTGAATCGAAAGCTTTTCGGTAGGCAATCCAGGCCATCGACAGGGCACACTTATGGGCTCTTGCGTCTTTGCAGACGCACCCGTCAATTAGCTGGTTCTCTTGGCAGCCTGCTACACCTTTTTTAAAGCTACGCTGTTGGTACATTTCCCTCCACACAGACTTAATTCTTTAAACAATCCTCTCATTAAGGAGGATTTTTCAAACAAGTTATTGGCCAGCTGGACAAATAGCCTTTCTTTGGTAGGAGTATAGTGCGGTCTAACACCAGCGACTGTGAAATGGGCGTCTCGAACTTTAAATATGAGGTGAATACGCGGGCCAGATGATGATGTGTAAAAGTAGACTTCTTTCACCTGAAGTTCTTGATACCATCTGGTCCTACAATAGATTATATTATTAGTATTTTCTTTCAACTTCAGTGTCTTCGGTATCTTGTATATCTCTCTCCAAAAAGTCTGTACCTCGTTGGGCTTGGGTGGATTTTGGAAAGAAACAGGGAGATCACTGATGAGGCGCGATGGGTCAGCGAGAAACTGTTGATTCTCTCTGACCCATCACTCCCTCTTCTGTATTCTCCTCCTTGCGTCAGATGAACCCGTATTTTGTCAACAATAAGCTGCTTAATTGTTAGCAGCTTTGACTTGTACAGTATGTGATGGTAGATCCTCAATTCTTGGGCGAACTTTCGAACCCTTTCCGTGAATGGTCTACCAGATGTTTTGTAGTCAATCACACACTGAATACGGGACGCTTTTTCCTTGCCCGTCCAATCTTCTTGTTCAGTCGATGCAAGCGTTTGTCATGTCCTATTGTGTCATTGTTGTTTCCACGAGTAGCTTGGAAAAGAGTTCGTCCGTCCTTTTAAAGCCTCGCATGTAGGGATAAGGCTGCATACTCTGAGAGGTCTTCCGGGATCCCTTAGTC
This sequence comes from Andricus grossulariae, assembly GCA_011634705.1. NCBI lineage: Eukaryota > Metazoa > Arthropoda > Insecta > Hymenoptera > Cynipidae > Andricus > Andricus grossulariae. The sequence goes on along the minus strand of JAABKJ010007545.1, from coordinate 69,435,398 downwards.
AAGGTCTAAGACACCTCGTACATGTGCCATTCATCTTTCGACACGGTTGCTACGCCTGTGCTTGGGATTTTTTCCTTCGGGACCATTCCTGGACGCGTCCAGTGGCTTTGTCATTTGCATAATTATATATGGTTTCGGTTCGATTCCAAAGGAATCGAAACCTCTGCGGCGATTAAAATCATTGCGACCATAAGGTTACTCATGTATTTTATATGAATGAGCTGAACTTCAAAGTGATTCAACCCTTACGTACACGCTTACATTGACTTCACATTAGTACACACTAGCGGCACTCTGTGCCGCACTTTCATCTTTGGCGCCTGTCGACTGCCTGTTGTTCCATCAAATTATGGTATGGATCTAAAACGAATGTGTATCATAAATAAAATATACAGCCGTGCTTTGGTAATGTTTAATCCTTCAAAATCTTAAAATTTTCTGAAACAAAACATAATTCGTGAAAATAGAAATTCACATTTCTCTCAGTACATTGCACCCAACGCAGAGTAGCAATGACAAACTTTCTTTTCCTTACAAATAAAACATAATCCGTGAAAATAGACATTCACATTCGTTTCAGCAAATTGCACCAATAATATCGCAGGCTATTCACAAAAATTCAGTGACTAGAGATCACTGAGAGATCACGAGAGATCACAGCAAAAACGAGAAAATCAAAATAGCACAAAAAGGACAAGAAAACTGAGTGACGAGAGATCACTGAGAGATCACAAGAGATCGCAGCAAAAAGGATAAAATCAAAATGGCACAAAAAGGCACAAATTACACAAAATGGTACAAAATGGCAAGCAAAAATGTTCATTCATCAACAGTGTCTGTTGTCATCTGACAGTGGTCGCAGGTTACTGAACGAATCGAATGGTCCTTGCAGACAAATCGCTGGCACTTGAAACAACGCACGGACGTTTTGTTGTTTTTGTGCTTTCCGTATTCGTGGCAAGGTCCTATTCGAGGCCCTGGAATGGTTTGTTGGGGTGCTTCACGAACTTCGCGGTACGTCCTCAAGAAACCCTTCACATCTGTAGAGAGATTTTTCACACTGGCCCGATTCCTTAAATGTTCTTGTAGAAGACTGAAGCTCAATTTTTCTATATAATCCATGCGTGACAGCGCCCTTCCTTGTAGATTTCGTACAGAATTGGCGACAAATATAACGTGCGAGTTCACAGCTGCCATTTTAGCATTACAAAGAACTCAAACAAATGCCACCGGCCACGTTGCCCGACTCGCGTAAATCAAAACGCGCTTGCGCATATGAATATAGTAAACACTATATGAAGTTTAGCATATAGAAACTATGAAATTCATTTACGTGAAAGAAACTTACTATGCACTTGATAAATTTAGTATACATATAACTTTATAAAAGAAATTTAGTATACGTAAGTATACTAAAATTATAAAGTGTGATGAATTTAGTTAACATATAGGAAATTTAATATGCCCGTGTATACTAAAATTGCAAACATTTCTAACAGTGTGACACAGTAATTTTACAAAATTTCATTGAAATCAAACGTCCACCTGCATACCCTGAAGTTTTTAACGTATACTGGACAATGTAAAAAAAATTACTCGAGTCTAGAATTTTTCCCCTGATACGAACACTTTTACTTTGTACGAAAAATTACATTTGAACCAGAGTGCTGCTTGAAAATACGTAATCAAAGTATGAAGCATCCTAAATTCTCTCATTACAAGTGATTGTAGTTTATTGAAGTAGTTAAAATTTACAGATGTTATGGAGCTCTTACTAAAAAAAACTGTTGCAATCACTGATAAATGTCTGGCATGTCCTTTGAAGATCTGAAGACACCTTTATCTATATAAGATGATTTTCGCGTTTCTCTTGATTATTCAGTGAGAAGCGCTTGGAAATACATAGATGGCAGAAGAAGAGAGAGCACAGAGAATTCTGAAGTTTTTAATATTCGTCGTAAACAGGCAGTACACGCCTCTGGGACGAAGTTTGAATTAGCGGAGACATATTCATACGAGGAGTTTGCCGCATCGAGGGTCGTTCCTCGGAGGGCACTCCGTCATCTCACTGCTCTTCTCGCTTGCCAGGCCTCGTCGCGTGGACGCCCTCGGGGAGAGAATGAGTGAGATAGCTGCTCATTAATTAAGTCTTTTTGCAGACTGACCCTCACAAGTGGCACAGAGAGCTTAAAAAGCTGCCCCTACCTGAACATTCGTCTCCGCAGTCTCCTACTTGACAATATTACTTGAAGTATGTGATATTTTTTTGTACCTCGCCTTTGTATCTCCTTTAGAAGGTAAATAAGAGAAATTCAGCGGACAAAGCAAGAGTCAACATTTGACAAATTTGAAACTGATCACAAAAATGATTTAAAGTTGGCGCCGCGCACCTACAAGAAAAGGATTTCGTAGCCTATTAAGACCTAAACTAAGCCATTTAAATCCCTCTGCTCCAATACTTTACAACACTACGCTACGAAACCCTGAAAATTAGTCAAAGTAGGTGACATGCGTCTACATAAAAGGGTTTGGTAGCCTATTTAATATAGGATTCAAAACGTTCAAATTAAATATTTGGGTTCAACTAAGAAAATTAAGTGATTGTAGTAGATCGATCCCAAATCACCCCCTTCCCTCCTACCCCCCTCTCTCATCACTTCTTTGTACCCTACCTGATCCTATCCTATCTTAACGTTCCCTCCTTACCCCTTCCCTTTTCATATTACCCTCCCTCACTTTCCAGCAACCCCTACTTCTCCCTTCCCTTCTCACTTTCTTATCCGACCCCTCCCTTTCACTTCCCTGCTATCGCGATAACTCATGCCTTGCCTGCCACTCCTACGTCCCCTACCTGCCTATTACTACTTGCCTTACCCTCCCCTCACTGCTGATTTCAGATTCCCCTCCCACCTCTTAGTAGTCGCTCAAATTTCTCCCTCTTATAATTTGCAGCTCCTACTTCCTTATTTTCCTCTACTTTCCCTCCCCTTCAAAAATTATCCTCCTCTAACTTTCCCTCCCTTCCCATAATTCTCCCTCATCTACTTCCCCTTTCATCACTTTTCCCACTTCCTCTCCTCACTCTCCCTTTCCTACTTCTCCACCTCTCACTTTCCTACTCACTCTCACGTCCTCTTCTCTTCAATCCCCTCACTTCCCTACTCCTGACTTCCCTCCCCATACTTCCCTTCCTCTACTCATGCACATTTCACCTACTACTCTCCGCTCACTTTACTTATTACCCCTTTCACTTTCTCATCTACTTCGCCTGCCCTCAATTCACCTAATTTATCTTTCCTCGCTTCCCCGCACTTCCACTCCCGAGAAAAAAGTACGATGAACGGGTACATGGCCGAAACTATAAGACTTTCTACCCGGGGCTAGGAAACCCTCAAAATTAGTCAAAGCAGGCGATACACGTCTACAAAAAGGGGTTTAGTAGCCTATTTGATATAATATTTAAAATATTGGACTTTTATATGTTTTTTATTCACTTAGAAAATCAAGTGATCCTGTCCTATCCGATCCTGCCCGATCGTATCCTATCTTTACGCCCCCCCCCCCTCGTAATCTCCACTACTTCCGCCAACGTTACTTTCCTTCCCCTACTTCCCCTTCTCTATTTCCCCTTCCTCGCTTCCCCAACCATTCCCTACTTCTCCATTCCCTCTACTCTCCACTAACCCGCTGCACATTTACCCCTACACTCCTACTTTACCTCCCTCCCCTTCTTCCCTTTCACCACTTCTCATCATCCCTACTCACCCTCTCAACTTCTCGTACGTCTCCTGCCTTGAATTCCCCAATACCCTATCCCCTACTATTCTTACTGCACCTATCTTCTTCTTTTTTCCCCTCCCTAATTCCCTCTGAACCCCTCAATTTCCGACCGAAACTATAAGAAAGCTGAATCTCGGAAAGCTAATAAAAGTCGATATAAAATTCATTAGGAATTGATGATCTTTAAGTGCTGTTCAACGTTGATCGAAATGTTGGTTTATCAGTCAATCGAGTTATAGTACTGTGGACATATATGTTATATGCAGATCCTGTTACTTCAGGATAACAATACCTGAACCTGTACAGAGATCTGTTGGACTAAACTGGAATGGGATTCCTCGGCATGTTAGCAGCAAATTGTTAAGGGATAGGGAATTCCATATGAGAGAACATGACATCAGAGTCGGACTCTGGTAGGTATACTTACTCGTTGTCTGATATGTGGGTTGTGACCAGATATATAGAAATGAGTAATTAAAAAGTGGCATAACTAACATCTGTAAGTTGAAAATTTTTCGTAATTATAATCCAAACACCAATACCAGATTTTTCAAGCGGACACCATAGATTTTTTAGTATCATATTAAAAAGAAAGTCAGAAATAGAAAACTCATTTTGATCGCGAGAGTGTCCTTTCATTGTTACTACCATGATAGCAGAAACGAAACAAACAATATGTTAGCGACCCTCGACGATATTTCGAATTTGAATTTAAATAACTTGGTAGGATCGGCTCAGGGACTATGGGACCACGCACGAATGTAGCTCTCTTTCTCTTTCGCTCTAGTTTTCTCTTCCTCTTCCGGGCTTCCGATCTCACTTTACAGTATTATCCTTTCCGGACGAAGAGTATTTGGCACTGCCAGGGATATCGTGCACTACCGCCAAGAAGCACGTAACTTACCAAGTTATTACTTTTCTAGCATCGTACGACACAGATATCGCAGCAGCCGAGACCAGAAATTGAGATGGTCTTCGGTGACTCCTTGTTAATTTTTAATTGATCTAATATTTATAAAATCGTATCGCAAGCTAGAGATTTCCCCAGGTGACCAAGCCAGACCGCGCCATCCTGGTTATATTGAAAAATATCGAGTCAGAAAAATGTTTGCGCTTCTTTACTTTTTGTAGTCCCTTTTCCCTCTTCCTCTTGGTCTCCTGCTCTCTTTATTTCATGACCCAACCGACCCTTGATTAAAGTTTGCTCCCCACGCGCCGACAAGTACGATGTAGGACGTAATTCCGTTTTCGTCGCCGCTCGTGTTCGAAAGTATGACTTTCTTTTCATATTATAAATTATCTATATTGCTATATTGGACGTTTCTTGTCTCTTAATCACTGTCTTGGTTATCCACTACACTCCGTGATCACACTTCCTGGGGACTAAGTCCTAATTCTAAATAGCAATATTAATGTTCTGGATCCGTCTTGAGGAAAGTGCAAGGATGACTCTACTAGGTATGTCTAGTGCCTATACAGTGAAGAGAGTGCGTTAGCGTTAATATTTGAGAATCTGGTTATCGCGCGCTTAATATGCAAGGGTTAATATGAAGGCGCCCCCCAGGAGTCGTAAGGTGGTGGCACACGTATGCCGCGATATACGTCCAGGGCATACCACCCTTTCTCGCGACCCTGGGCCAACACTCGCTGCATATTTCATATTTATATTAACCTGATTAAGACATGTTGCCCCGTGGCTTAATGTAGATATGTGGAGTTTGTTTCTGAACTGGCATTCATTTTAATGGAATTTGTAATTAAATGAGCAATGTCGTACCTCTTCCTCACTCCTTCCATTCCTCTTTCTACGTTTGTCTTCCAACCTTATCTTCCCTCTTCGTCTAAACTCTTTCCCTCAACCCATAACACCACAAAACACCAATAAACAATATTTCATCATCAATAAGTCTTGCGAGACTAAATTTGGATGATTGAGGCAAGGCTGACAATTGATGATTCTTTTATCGTTTATTATTTTGACAATAGGTCGAAGGATTTACGAGAGTCGCAATTGAGAGGAAACTGTGAGGAAGCATTTATACGAAGAGAGCTAGAGCGGTATTATTTGGTTATACGAGGCGTGATTAGCGTCTCCGTCAACTCGCATCAAACTTTCCCGATTAATCAAGCTTCCCTTCCTCCTTTCTACTCCCAGGTAGCGCAGCTTCTACGTCCACCAACCATCCCCTTTCGTGGTGGTGACGATGCCACCGTAATGTAAACTAATTAAACTGGAGGCCAGGCACTAATGTGTCCATTATGTCCGCCTGCCCTCAGCCCAGCGTCGTACTGGACCCTCAAACCTCTCCTGGTATCTCTCTCCTACCCTTTCAAATAACCCAACAGCAACCACGGACAAGTAGCTGACTCAATGCAATATTGCCAGAGCTTCTTAGTGCTCTAATAATAATTTAAAAGATACCTTTATAATAAATTTATTGTCATACTAAGACCTGAATGAGGCACCCGAGTGAAAAAAGTTTCCATGAGATCCCAATAAGATCCCAAATAAAGTAGAACTAAAGTACCGGGTATCTCAGGCAAATCAATACCTAATTACTAAGCATTCATAAAAATTGGTAACAGTCCAAATAGAAACGTATATACTGGAAAAGTCCCAATTAACTTTTTGCAAAATTTTTACAAGTGCTCACGAAATTTATGTCCCAGAAGGTACCACTGAAATAGGACTAAAACAACCAAAAAAGTTCCAAATACTTCCTGTATCAGCAGGATTTGTTTGGAGGATAAATCTAGTCTTTTTCCTAAACCCCTTTTCCAGCTCGTTCAGAGCCAAGGTCACGAAAAATTCCATAACATTAACACTATCGCTATACTTGACCGGTTAGTTTTACTATTTTTAAGGAAAAATTTTGATATAAAATTATTAGGTTTCGAAGAAAAATTAAAACCTTTGAAAATTTTAAGTTCTGTTATTTTTTTTCATCGTAAATTAGCATTTTTAACGAAGAATTATCATCAAGATTTCCACTTTTCTATATTTTCAGGTTATTTTAGAGTTAAAATTAAAGATACCAAATTTTTCATCAATCGGTTTTGTTAGCATTTTTTACTGAAAATTGACATTCTTAAACAAAAATGATTAGAATTTAGAGGTTCCTAGTTTCTTAACAATTTTAGGTTACGTTAGCGTTTTATACCAGAAAGTCGTATTCAAAAACACAAATCATTATAGTTCGAACAAGATTTGCAATTTTTGAATAGTTTGAGGTTATATTAGTCTTTTTCACAGGAAATCGATTATTTTGAACAAAAATCATTAGATTTCTAACAATGTTTACAATTCTGGACAATTCTCTGTTATGTTATGTTAGCATGCTTCAACGAAACATTATTAGTATTTTTAATAAAAAATAATTGTAATTTTTTAAAAGTTCACAATTTCTCAACAACTTTAAGTTATGTTGGTGTGTTTTACCTGAAACTGGTATTTAAAAAAAAAATCAAATAGATTTAAATCCAATTGTTTAAAATAATAACATTTACAAGCTTGAACAATCTCGGACTGTGTTACTGTTTTTTGTCGGAAATTGAAATTCTTATTTAAAAATCATTTGGTATCAAGAAAGATTCCTAATTTTGTAACAATAATAGGTTGCGTTGGTGTTTTATATCGACGATTGGTATTTTAAAACAAAAATCATTATGAGTTAAACAAGATTTAGAACCACTAAACAATTGTGGATTAGGTTAGTTATTTACAATATTTGATCAATAATAGGGTATATTACCTTTTTCCACTGAAAATATTATTTTTAACAAAAATCACTTGATTTAAAAAATAACACTTTCAATTTTGAACGACTTGAGGTTACTTTAGTGTTTCTCATCGGAAATTGGTATTTCTGAACAAAAATTCAACGGCTTGATTATCTATATGTTAAAAAAATATATAAATATCAATCATAAAGTTAAAATATTACTTTCAATCAAGTATAAAAATTATTGTCTTTGATTTTCTCCTGTATTATTTTAGATAATAGATGCTACGAAATATAGAATTTTTTTATTAATATTATATTTCAATTTTAAATTTGCCTAAGACAAACAAAAAGTAAAAATGGGTGCTACAATATATCGGCAAATTTAAGCAATAAAAAGCCTGTAAACGTGAATTTGAAATTGTAAAAATTTGAAGGAAAATGAAGTAACAAGTCACCAAGAAATTTCCCACGTCAAGACAGTTGTTGAATTATTTTTGGGTTTATTGAAATAATACAAATTTTGAGAAAAGTAAATTCGAACTTTCCTAGTACTTTTTTCTTTTTGAAACAAATTTTACCTTTTTTTGTTACATTAGTCCTATTTCGGAAGTCCTTTTTTGGGACATAACTCCTTGAAGTACCTGTAAAAAAATTTGAGAAAGGGGACTTTTGTAGTAGTTTGGTCCCTAACAAATTTTCTATGGCAAAGCTGTTTTATATGCTTTTTGGAAGATGAATTTAGATTTTTGCACTTGTATGTCTATCTATGTATATCTTGAAAAAAATAAAATTGAATTTTTCTAGTTCTTTTTCCCCTAGTTAGACAAATGACCTGTGATCACAATCTTTTTTAAAATTGGCTCTTTAGTACTGAATGTTCTCGTACCAAATGAAAGTTTTTAAAAATTATTTTTTTGACCCTCGTAATATGATCATGCTTAGCAACTCGTACATTAAGTCCAGAAGGAGCTTGCGAAGGGTCAGACAGTTTCTGTGGTGACGATGTGGTGAACCGCAAAGTTCTTGAATCTGAGCAGCTCTATAGCAACATATCTTTCCCATTAAATATAATATACGCATTCTAATTGAGTCTATTAGTTTGAAAATTCAATATTCCTCGGATTTATTGCAACAAAGCAATTTGATCAAATATTCCTTTACAAGTAAAGTTTCTCCGTGTGGAATTGAATAGCAGAAAAGTTTTTAAAATACCCGTAAAACGATTCTTTTAGAAAATTATAAATCATGCACCCTCACTTCGCCAATAAACCCCCAGGGCTTGAAATATCAACGAGAGGGGCGCGACTATCAATTATTAACACTTCCATCTGTTAGTACATCTTGCCAGAGCTATCCCACTTTCGACACAATAAGCTACTGGCATCATAGTATTCTGCAATAGTCAGACCGTCTGCTGACTGCAGGTTTTGTTGCCATATAGAAAAATAGATTTAGATTTCCATTTTTTATTTAATGCGAATATAATCCATCTACAAGGATGTTAATATTAAGAAGCAGGCCTGAAATTTTCAGAAAATAAGTGGGTTTATTTTCTTAACGACAGATAGTATATTTTCATATTATTATTACTATTTTATATAATAATGATATGTAGTATTTAAAAACGAACTCTGAAAAATAAATTGAATAATACCAAAACCTGAGATCGACGAAAGGAACGAAAACGAACTATATATATATATACTATAATCATCTTCCTATAATGTTTTTGCGATTATATGAAATAATAATCAGCACTGGAATAAATAATACAAAAATATTGAGGAAATAATTGTAAAAAGTAGACAAACTACAAAGGAACACAAAAATAACGATTCTACAGAAACAATCTTTACTGCAAATTCACTTGATATCTTTAAAATCGCTTGCAATTTTATTAAAGTCCCTGGATACATTTGGAAATATTTTTTATTCCACTCAAATCTCTGAAATCTTCTCAAATCCGTAGAAATTCTTTAAAATTTTTTAACCTTTTTTGAATTCCTTTGAAATCTTTAAATTCTTTGAAATAGTTGATAATTTGTAGCAATAATTTTAAATCCCTTGAAAACAAAATTGATCTAATGTATTTCCTAAAAAAGTTCTCTAAAAATACCCTAAAATCTTTCAATTACTTGGGGATTCTATAAAATATACTTTAAAACTTGCGAAATTCCTTCAAATTCCTCGAAATCTTTGAAAACTCTACACCATTCTTTGACATCCCTTGAAATTTTGTGAATGTTTTGAAATTATTTATAATCTTTTTAAATAACTCAAGACCTTTAAAATCATTTGAAAGTTTTTCAATTTCTTCATATCCCTTGAAATCGTTAAAATGCGTAGAAATTCTTTAAAATAAAATTTATTTTATTCCCTGTAGTTCTATAGAAATTTGTTTGAAACTCCTTATAATCTATTGAAATCTTTATAACTCATAAAAATTCATCAAAATAAGTAGAAGACGTTTAAAATGCCTTCAATGTAAGTTTAATTATTCTTGCTCTAAAAAAACTGTTCAAATCCTTAGCAATTTTTCGAAATTTTTAAAACCCGTGGAGAGTTTGCAGATTCAATAAAATTTTTTAAATTTCGTAAAATTTCTTGAAATACCCTAAAATATCTTGGAAATCCATTCAATTACATTTATTTTCCAAAGTTCTCTAGAAATCCCGAAAATTTTTTGGAAATCCTACCAAATTCTTTGAAGCCCCTTGAAGTTTTTAAAATCTCTTGCAATTCTGTGAAATCTCCTGGAAAAGCTAAAAATCTTTCAAATATTCTTAAATCCGTTATATCTTGTGAAATTCTTCGAAATCTTTGGAAATCTCTCGAATATAAATTAAATTAAGCCTATACATATGAAAGTTCCCTGAAAAAACGTTCCAATCTCTAGAAATCTTTTAAATTCTTGAAGAATCATTAAAATCCTTTTAAACTTGTGAAATTCCTTGAAATACGTTAACTTTTTTCAAATTTTTCGAATCGTTAAGACTTCCTTAAAATGTTATTTAATTTATTTTCCACAGTTCTCTAGAAAATTCTAGAAAGCTTAAAATCTTTGGAAATGCTGAAAAATCCTTTAAAATCTTTAAAAATCCCTCAAATCCTTCAAAATAATTATTGTTTCTATAATATCCCTTTAATCTTGTGAAATTCTTTTAAATACCTTGCAATCTTTGAAAATGCTACAAAATTCTTTAACACCTCTTAAAATCTTAGAAATCTCTTGAAGTTATTTAGAATATTTAAAAATATATAAATGTATAATTGTTCAAATCTATTAAATATGGAAATAATTTCAAATCCCTTAAATACAAATTAAGTTAAAAAATTATGGTTGTTTTTCTTATACTTTAGACATAAAAAACTACTATGAAAGTGACATTTCATTTTATTTATTTGCCAAAGTTGTCTATTAATTCCTTAAAATTGAACTTAAAATGTTTCGAAATCCTTCCGAATTTTTTAAAATCCTTTGACATTTTTTTAATCACTTGAAATACTTGAAAATCCGTTAAAATAGTTTAAAATCTTTAAAAATCCCGCAAATACTTTGAAAGAATTGCCTTCATTTTGTGAAATTCTTTGAAATACATTGAAATCTTTGGAAATTCTACAAAATTCTTTTATAATTCTGGAAAAACTATCAAACTCAAAAAATGTATTTAAAAAAATGTAATGTGTTCTACTTCTAAAAATAAGTGGGGAGGCTGTACGACCGTGGCCTCCAAGCAATTTCAGTCCTGTTAAAAAATGCGAGTGTCTAAGTTTAAATATTTATATTCGTATAAATATTTTCACTGCACTTTAATTTTTTATAATATAAATCTTAATCTAACAATAATGAAGAAATAGGAACAAATTCTGATCAAACAAATAATAAAAGAAAGTGATATGAAATCGTTTTTTGGAGAATTCTTTTATGAAGTGAACGTTTAGAGTGTTTACCCCTAAAACAATCTTGACAAAAGCATTCGAATCATTCCCCACTTTGTGACATTTTGCGCAGAAGAGAAAATATATCATGGTGTTTTAATCAAGTAGTGTAGCATATTGCGCCCTGGGCTAACTGCGAACACTGCATGGGGTCCTCTTACAAATTGGCACCCATCGAGCCCCCTGATGCTGTGTCAATGATACGTCGTGCCTCTTTGAATACGTCATTGATAAAATGGACAAGTGGTACTAGAAGTCAGCATAATTCTACTATAAATAAAGTTCAAGTGTTTATTTTGCAACGTAAAAAATCTAGAATACGAATAAATATAATAAACTAAAATTATCCACACATTGTGCATTATTATATATTTAAAAAGTTCACAAAAAAAGTATTGATTAGAGTTTCTAAATTCAAAATATTTTATTATATTTTCAAAATTCTGCAAGAAATCTACTGCTGCTCGCAGAACTTCATAACGATCTTCGAAATTAAAAAATTCGTAATCTTGAAGCTGAAATTTTTTTCATTTGAAGAAATCGAAACTGAACTACAAATTAAAGTAAGTAAGGTGGAACTATTTTTCTCAATTTCAAAGTTTTACAACTAAAGATTGAGATTTTTTTTTAATATAATATTATATATTTTTTATATAATATATTTATATATTAATTGAGAAATTTGTTTTTCACACACTCAATAATTTACACATATAAAATATACATTTTGAGCAATTTTTAATTAAAAACATTAAAAATTGAACCATTGTAAATAATTTTGTTCCAGACTGAACACCTTTTAAATTAGAAGTTAATTTATTTTGGTTTTAGGTCATTTCAAAATAATAATGTTTCAATTTTTATTTATACATCAAAATTCAACACTTTCACTTACAAATTAAAAAGCTTTTTAAATGGAACAATTACACTTAGAATGTTCAAAGTTTAAATATACCACTGTACATTTTCAACGATTCAAGGCATTCTATTTTAAACAATTCAATTTTTAATTGTTAAGTTTTGAATATTTGTTTTATAATTGCTAATTTTAAATAAACATTAAAATAAGAAACTAATTTTTAATTATTTTTAAATTGAAAATATTTTATAATGTTTCAATCGACGTTTTACATTCTTTTAACTACCAATACTACCCTCTAGATTTCTTCTTTTTGGTGAACAAATACAGCTATTAAGTTTCTTTCATTTCTAATTGTTGAAACAGTTCCGTTTTTAAAGTTCAAATCTGTAAATTGTAAAGTTTTCAACAGATTCAGACTCGTCTTTTAAAATAGTTCATTGTTCAATTTTAAAAATCATTAGTCAATTTATATTTACAGTTGATCAACCTAAAACGTTTTTTATTTCAAATACTTTTAATTTTCAAATGTTCAAGTCCTCAAAGCTACATTATAAAACTCCCGGTCAAAAAATAAATTCTCTGACCTTTCCCGGTTTTCCCCGTTATCAATATATTCCCTGTCATTTCCCCGTTTTCCCGTTTCAGCAGCCATCCTGAAATACGTTGAATCTAATGAAAACTGATGAGAAGTGAAAAATAAATTATAAAAACATCCAAAAACACAAAATAAATGTTATGAAATGACTAAACATTTTAAAATGTCAATAATGAGGATAAATGTTAGTCGATGTATTTCACTTACTAAACACGACAATTCGATCATTATATTTTTATGCGCCAACTGTCGTAGCACAGCAGGTTGTGTTTATAGTCCTAAAACAATTTTCAGCATAGAAAATCAGACGTTATAGTTTCGTATGATGCCATAACGGCCACCATTCACTCAGAGTTCATGGGGCTAGTGTGGCATTCGTTACGGGGTATTCATAAACCATCATAACTTTTGCTCGCGTGGGTCACGCGTGCAAGCTCCCTATCTTTTGCCACCAATGTTCTTCACTCATAAAGAGCCACCATTGCTTTAATTTCTATAAATTTCATAGCAAATAAACAGTATAAAATTGTAAATTACAAAAGCGATATATAAAAACTTTTCTATTAAACTTTAATGTTAATAAAAATACAGAGGGGCCGCTCAACAACTACGTCACACTGCCAGGGGGGGGGGGCAGCTTTTGTCACGATTTGTGAATTAGGGTTGGCGGGGGAAGGATTAACGCAGAGTGTGAAATTACACATGAAACATTTAAATGTGAATAAACATTTTTTTAAATGCTTGAAAAAATGAAAATCAGTAATTTTATTTTACAAGTAAAGCATTTGAATACAAAATTCATATTTTTGCTCTATTCACTTATAAATTCTAACTAACTTAGTAGTATGCAATAAGAAAAACTAACTATTTTTCGTTGAAGGTCAATTATTGCTTTCTCATAGAGGGAGGTTTGTAATGACCCAAATTTTCAAATCTAATTTTTTGGCATATTTCTTTTCTCTGTTCACCGTATCTCGAAGAGTAAAAGAGATGAAATGATCATAAAATTTGGACGAATTGGAGCTCCGAATGATATACAGGTCTGATAGGATTTTGAGCTAAATTGGCCATTTGGAAGTGGTTTTTTTAGTTTATAGATTTCTAACAAAAATTTACCTTGTTTATATGAGAAAATTTTTTTTGATATTCAAAATACAATAATACGATATGGAGTCTAATTGTTCCCATCTTCGAGATGCATCGATCGACCCACTGTTGAAACTTTCATGACCTAACAGTAGCGATTTATGAAGTTCCAAAAAAATTACTTATTCTGTTTATATGAGAAAAACTTTTTCGATGTTCAAAATCCAACAATACTATATGTAGTGCATTAATTTGTGTTTACGAGATTCATCGATCAACCTATTGTTAAATCGTTTATGACCCGACCGTACCGTTTTATGAAGTTTAAAAAATGGTTTATTCTGTTTATATGAGAAAAACTTTTTTACTATTCAAAATACAACAATACTATATGTAATAGTGCATTTGTTGGCGTTTTTAGGATGCATCGATCAACCTATTATTAAATAGTTTATGACCCACCAGTATCAATTTATAAAGTTAAAAAAAATGGTTTATTCTGTTTATATGAGAAAAACTTTTTTAATATTCAAAATACAACAATACTATATGTAATAATGCATTTGTTTACGTCTTTCAGATGCATCGATCAAACTATTATTAAATCGTGTATGACCGACCAGTACCGATTTATGATGTTTAAAAAGATGGTTTATTCTGTTTATATGAGAAACACTTTTTTGAGGCTCAAAATCCAACGATACTATATGTAATGCATTTGTTCGTGTCTTCGAGATGCACCGATCAACCTATTGTTAAATCGCTTATGACCCACCAGTACCGATTTATGAAGTTTAAAAAAAGTGTTTTATTCTGTTTACCTGAGAAAAACTTTTTTAATATTCAAAATACAAGAATACTATATGTAGTGCATTTATTCGCGTCTTCGAGATGCATTGGTCAACTTATTGTTAAATCGTTTATGACCCACCAATACCGATTTATGAAGTTTAAAAAAAATGGTTCATTTTGTTTATATTAGAAAAACTTTGTCTCATTTAGGAATACTACAGTACTCTATCTGACATGTTTGTTCGCGTTTTCGAGACACGTCAAATGATTTGGCTTACCTTGAATTGACCTCATATCAAGGGGTCTTTCATTATTATACTAAAAAAAAAAAGACTTAAAGGTAACTCAATTTGAGTAAAAATAATTTTGCTGAGAGGAGGAATTGCGACATTCTAAAATAACACGTTTAGCTGCCTTGAATGTAATAAAATGTCCTTGAGCCGACCCATACACCTCCTTCTCGTTTATGGAAACTGGCGACTTTAAAGGGTACTGATATTCTCTAAAGTCGTAATATGCTAACGCACTTCCGCGGTTATGGCATACCCTTAATCAAGTAGAACCCTGGGATGTCCACTAGAGTGTGTCTTCCATTTGGACCAGGTCGTTATAAAGCGAACGCGTTGTCTTTCATACACTTCGTTGGGCAAAGTACTAATTTTAACACGTTTATCATGTTATTATGAGCTAAGACAACATTTCTTAATGCTAGAATTTCTTCATTTATGTTTTGATGAATAATGAATCATAATTTAGAAGTAAGGTACCTTCCAGAAGTACGAGGACACCTAAAAAAATAGCGATTATAAACATGCACTCGCTTCTAGCAAGAAATCGCCCATGTAGAAATCACCTCATTTGTCATTTGTTAAGATTTTTTATTCCTTCTGACAAAAAAAAACTATGTGCTTCTAGTTAGGCCCCAATCTTATATTTTAGTCAGGCTTTAGTTGGTTCCTGATTATGATAAAAGGACCGAAAAGTTCTAGTCAGGATTTGGTTAGGCCTTAGTCAGCTTACCCCAGATGAACTTTCTCAAGATTGTGCTGCATTATGTATAATGCAGTGCCATCTACAGAAGTTTGTATTTACTGAATTATGACTTAGTGAACACATGAATGGCTGCCGCAACAACACGTGACAGCAAACTAAATTTTTTTTCTTCTGACCCATCCGATTGCTTAACATTATTTTGTTTTAAATACATATAAAATTGTTTTTAATATGTGTAATATAATGGAAACAGTTAAATTCATCCTATGTATGTGGAAGCAAGTCAAAATTACATATTAAAATAATCAATTGTCATACCAGAGAGCAAATTTTCAATAACCAGACGTTGGATACAAATATATGCAAAGAAAGATTTTCAATCAACAAAATTTAAACTTTTGTTTAAAGTCTATATTCTCGTTAATTTTGGTGTTCACAAATCGTTTTTTACATATGTTTATATCACATCTGAATGTTGAACGTTCTGGAAAACAGAGGCGTCTAGACGGGCGGTGGATGGATATTCCCATTAGATCCTGGTTAGAAGTTAGAGCCTAGCTGAAACAGCGTTACAGAACTGGTCTGGCCATCTTTATTTTTCACACATATTACATGTGTAAGTTTTTAACAAAAAATGAAATAGGTAAATTTTCAGTTTAAAAATTACTTTTTAACAACTACAAACGAATTATCAGCCAATTGACTCCAACAAATAAAGACGAATTTTTAATAAACTAGATGAATTCCCAACCAAACAGATAAATTTTTAACAAAATAATTAAGTTTTCAAGCCAAAGAATCGAATTTTTCTGGAAACAGCTTACTCATAAACCAAAGAAGAAGAATTATCAACAAAAAATATTATTTTCTATAAAAAAATGTTCAATCAATTAGTTGAATTTTCAACTAAAAAAGATAAATTTTCAACCAACAATGAAATCGTTAAAGTTTTAGTTGAAAAAACTAATTTTTAACAGAATAAAAAACGAACTTTCAACTAGTTGAATTTAACTAAAAAAGACTAATTTTAAACAAAATAGTTGAATTTTCAACTTCCAAAGGATAGATTTTCAGCCAAAAATGGATTAGTTAACTTTTCAGATAAAAAAATTAATTTCCCACAATCAAACTAATTTCCAACAAAATAGTTAAGTTTTCAAATAAATAGTTTATTTTTAACAAAAAATCTGATTTTTTAACCAAAAATTTATAAATAAATTTTTTACAACCAAATAGAAGGAACTAAACCAAAAAAGACAAATTTTCAACAAAATAGTTGAATCATCAACCAAAACAGATTAATTTTCAACGAAGTAGTTGCATTTTGAATCAGAAAGGATGAACTTTCAACCAAGAAGATTAATTTAATACCAAAATAAAAAAAAAACGAATTTTCAACAAATAGATAAACTTTTAACCAGAAAAGATGAAATTTTAATTTAAAATATCAGTATTCAACGAAAAATGAGATTTTTACATTTTCAGCCAAGAAAAATAATTCTCAACCCCAAAAAATAAGGAATTTTTAGCAGAATAATTCAATTTTCCATAAAAAGGTTAAGTTTTTAACCAAGAAGATTGTTATTTCATCAAAAAAGTACATTATTTTTAAACTAGTTACTTTAGTTTTCAACTAAAAAATATATTCTTTCCACCAAATATTTGAATTTTCAACCAAAAATAGAAAAGTTAAATGTTTACTTAAAAAATTGATTTCCAACCAAGAATTAAACAAACGTTTTCAGCAAGGTAGTTGCATTTTTAAGAATTATTTAAATTTTAAACCAAATAGTCGAATTTTTAACCATACCAGATGAATTTCGAATCCAAACTACAATGGTAGACTTTTTAACCAAGAATAGTTAGATTTTCTTATTCGGTTCTATTAATTTAGTTCACAATTAAGCGAAAAAATAAGAAGAAGGGGAAGTTTCTTGAAAACAGGAGAAAAAAATAAGCAATCTTGAAAAAAAAGGTAATGAGTTATTGTTTAACTGCACTGTTGCAGGGCAATCTTGTGCAAAATTCGCAAACTTTGTTATAGTTTATCATAAGGAAAAGTACTAAACAATTTTCTCAAATTTTTAAAAATGTCTCAAAAATTTAATTATAAGTATTCCCATACTAGTATCGTTTCAACTTATTATTTATTGTTCCATTATTATTCATTGTTCACATGAAATTTTGAGTAGGGAGGGGGGGTCACTGAAATATCATAAATTGACACAAGAGGGAGGAATGAGTCAAAAATCACTGAAAATAGCGTCACGCAATATGTGGGCGCTCCCTCTCAAAAAAACATAATATAGAATAATTCATTAAATAAGCTTTAGAAAGTATATTATATTCCGCGTCAAATATGCTACTTATTTTGATGAATAGAGGACTAAATTAGTTAGTTAGAACAACCGGTCTCATTTCTGATTTCTGCCAATTTTTATGATTCAACTTCAACTTCTGAGAAAATCTAGGAAAATAATAGTTAAAATTTAAAAGTCATGCAGAATGAACATCTAAATCTCCTCTACAAACGAGCAGTGTTTTGTTAGAATTTTCTATACAAATTTAGACACGCCTGTAACAGTGGTTTTTGAAATAGAAAAAAATGTAACTGCACATCAAACTGGTTTGATTTCTTCAGATTATTGAAATTTTTAAGTCAAAATTATTCTTTTATCGGGAGGAGAAGAATGCATACAAAAGTCAATTCGAATATTTGAATTGACAAAAATCAGAAATGAGACCGGTCTTTCTAACGCAACAACTCAGTTCCTATTTATCAAAAATACTAAATATAATTTAAATTAAATTTCTAGCTCAAGAAACTTGAGTTTATATTTCACGTGTAGGTCAATAGGGTACTCTATTGTTCATATTCAGGTCTTGGGTTTTTAATAAGAAGTTTTAAGATAATTAAGCAGATCAAATCAAGGTCAATCTTACAAGGTATGAAAATTAAAATATAATTTATACATTCCATTCTATACGAACCTAATCCTAGAAATGCAAGTGTTTTCTTAACTAGATTCGGAATTTCTCTTCACTAATATTTCCTCCAAGTAAAATACAATTCAGAGCAAATTGTTCTAAAAAGTAATTAAATAATGATGATAAAAATGTTAATAATAAAAAGTTGGTTATGGTTTTACTCGCAAGATATAAAGTTCTACGAAGGGTCAATTCATACGGCCGGTTGGACGAGATATGGTGGCATGATTGGTGAAAATTCTGTCAACCACCCCCCACCATTATTATTATTTTTTTTTAACTTGTTCTCGGGTTAAGAAGAACCCGGGTTTCCATCATAGCCACCGACTAAGTCAAGTGACTGATGCGATTAGAATATAGATAGTTAAATTAATAAGATGTATGAAATAATTTGCGATGATGTTTTAGATACAAAATGAGGAGCATGGTGTAGTTTGCAGGTGATCTTTTACCGCTGCTATGCTTACACAGCGGCCTTGATTGTTGGAGGTGACAGAAGTCGCCTCTGGATGCTTTCTTAGCTGACTGTC
Organism: Andricus grossulariae; assembly: GCA_011634705.1. Taxonomy (NCBI): domain Eukaryota; kingdom Metazoa; phylum Arthropoda; class Insecta; order Hymenoptera; family Cynipidae; genus Andricus; species Andricus grossulariae. The sequence goes on along the minus strand of JAABKJ010007545.1, from coordinate 69,416,108 downwards.
AAGAGAAGCAAAGATGACAGGCATTAGGGAAAATGCCAAAAGCCTTCTCTAGGCCTGTATTACGCCGAGAGTGCCTTCGCCGGTTCGACCGTCGCATCGGCAGGTGATTTACTAAGCTATGGCCCTACGTGGGACCTAAGCTGAGCGCAGTACAAAAGAAAAAGCTAAAACTATGAAATGTGACATTTAAAAATACACTTTTCAATACTTTTTTTCAAAATTTTAAAATTCTATGTACGGTTATTAGTGAAAAAACAAAAGAAAATTCATATTTTAAGCCGAAAAACGCATTATATGAAAAGAAGTCGGAAGGAGAAAAATTTTTTTTTTTTGAGAGCCCTACAAGATTACTATAACAACTTTTTGAATTTTTTCGAAAAATCGAAAATTGAAATTTTGATCGCACAAAAAATAATGAAAAATTAAAAATTCCATTTTTCATTCAAACTATGCAAGATACAGAAAAATATAAAGATACAAAAATCGTGCACCCAAAAAAGATCTAAAAATTTGTTATGAATCACTTTTTGATAGGACGCGTAGTTTTTGTTTTATTCGTGAAAAATAACATTAGAAATAAAAAAAATGTTATGTTTTGGAAGACGACACAAGAAAAGAAAGAAAAAATAATAGGCAAACTTGTTCACTCAAAGAGGATGTACAAATTTGTTATTTATATTTTTTAGAAAGGGCGAGTATATTTTTCAATCGTAAAAAATAAGCATAAAAATACAAAAATTAAATGTTTTTTAAATGACAATAACTTTTTACTACCAATATTTTTCGCCTAAATTATATTCACAAATTTGCTTAGAACCACTTCACACTAGTATGCGTTTTTTCAGTTTAAATCATAAAAAAAAATAACGTTGAAAATAAACAAATTAAATTTATAGAGAAACGACACAAGTTGCAATAAAATGTAAAATAACAGCATTTTTTGTATAGGATGCACACTTTTTTATAATTATAAAAACATGACAAAGAAAATACGTATGTTTCAATACCAATGCATATTATGAATTGTGATAATATAACATTATTGACATGATAGATTTTTCAGGGTAGCTGAGGATAAAAATTAGTGCAAAATAAGGAGCAAATTTCGAAGTAATCATGAAAAATAACATTCGTACATTATATTGCAAAATCTATATAAGCAGTACCAGCTTGAGATACAGAAATAAATATGATATACATTTGATATAATAGTGTTAAACATAATGTAGAAAAGTTCAGATTTTTTACAAAATCGAGTGCGAAGCACGAGATATGTGACGAGAATGTGTTCGTTAAAGCCAAAGGACCTTTAACAAAAGATAAGTCACAATTACCAAATTACAGTTGTCGATGATTTGACCTTTAATTTTAAAAGGTCTGGGCGCAAATTGGGGGAAATACAAAGACCGAGCGCGTAGCGAGAGGTAAACACATCATCGAGCGCGAAGCGCGAGATAAATATATTATCGAGCGCGAAGTGCGAGATCCAACAGTCGCGCGCCCTAGGCGCGCTCAAACTTGCGAGCCGCATGCGAAGCGCGCGATAAGAATGTGCCCGCGCAGCTGGCAGATTTTTTTGTAATTTAGATAACCTAGAGCTTACACTATTAATACGATTTGTGAAAAATTCTCACCATAACTCCGCTTTAACTAAATATCCAGGAAAATGGATACTGGAAAAACGGTTTATACTTATACTCTCATTTATAACTAGGAGCCGCACCTCCTGCGAGCTCCAATCCAATTTTGTTGTATTTTTTCATTTTGGTTAGTAAGTACAATATGTTTTATCTTTATTATAAACATATATGATAAAAAATTTGGGTCTAAGTTTTTGATAAAATGTTGTACTATGTTTTTTAGAAACAAAGGAGGGTCCAAAATTGGGTGTATATTTTTTTGCAGCAACAAAGAATGTGCTCATATGGCACATAGGGTAACGTGGCACATGTGGTGATGTAGCACATCGAATATATGTTTTTGGTTGACATAGTATATTTCGGGTAATATGAGGCAACAAAAAATGCTATTGTATGACATAGGGTAATATAGTATTTGTTACAATATAGTACATGGGGCAATATTTCACATGAGGTAATGTTGCACATAGGGTAATAAGGCATATAGGGTAATGTGGAACATCGGGTCTATGTTTTAGTTGAGGCAGTATATTTGGGTTCATATGGAACACCGGCTAATATATCACACGGGGCAATGTGGCACATGGGGTCTATGTTTTTGGTTAAGGTGGCATACTTAATGCAATATTGTACTATTTTTTCCAAAAACTTATACAAAATTGGGCCTATATTTTTGGTTAGGGTAGTATATTTAGTAAAATATCGTACTATCGTTTCTCAAAACATCCTCGTTTCCTGTAACAGCGATGGTGGCGATATTTGTTATAATACAGAGAGATATCAATATCAATACAAAGTATATGCATTATATTATAAGTAGGGTAATCCTCTATAAAAGCGTGTTAAGCCATGTGTCGCCAATGTCAGTTTAGCCGACCGGGGCTACACCAGAAGGAGGGCAAACTAGTCAGAAACTCACTAGGCCCACATCGAGACTTCTGCACGGGTGTTGGTGTGACTTTTAAAAATATATACCGTAACGAAATATTAGCAGGTATGTAATGAAAAGACGAAATTTTACAAAAAGAATGTGCTTAAATTCTCTGATTCCTCTTTAGGCTGTTTTAAATTTTCCATCAAGCTTACCATCGTTCGTGCAAGTTTTAATCTATGTTGAAAAAACCATGTAGGAAGAAAAAGTTCGAGAAACTCGATTCTCGTGACTGGATCGCATTAAGGTTTTTGTACTGAAAAGCACTAGAATACTTTTAATTGGAAAGAGAGAACCTTGGTGGTGAATAAAAAAAGGTCGTGCTAATTAGAATCGGAGTAGGTACTGAGATTTTTTATAGTAGAAAACCAAATACTACTTGAAAATTGAAAACAAATTTAATTGAGATTTGCAGTAGTGAATCGCTGCCAATTGAAAAAAACTTAAATATTTTTTCTCGAAAAAACGCTAGTTTATCGTACATGTATTGCACATCAGATTCAGAAAACATGAAAAATGAACGTTTTTAGCAGTTGAGTCGACCTGTAGCCTGCAATATTCAAATAATTCGTCTACAAATTTCAGGACAAATCAATCATAAGAAGCTTCAGAACTTTTTTTAGATAATATTTAATTATTAATTAATTCTACAAATAACTTCCATTTTTGATATTTTTGTTCCTTTTGGGTTAAAAATAATCCAGGTGTAAGAAGAAATAAATCGGATAATATTTAAAGGTCGCTCATCGCGAATTTCTCTGTTTTTACAGAAAATTTAACTTTTATCGAAAACGGCGAATCATAATGAAAAATCATATAGAAAATGAAAAACATGCAGCTCATCAAAATGACTATTTTTTCATCGTAATTTTTTTTTCAAAATAATTATGCATACTTAAGGAGACGTACGAAAAAAAATTGTTATAAGGAAGCGTTCATCATAAAACATTTTTCAAAAATATTTATTTTACATGTTTATATGCTTCAGTAAGCAATTATCATGAAAGTTTTCATTTTAATGAGCCGCATCTTTTATTTCCTGTATAATTTTGCGTTATTACCTGCTATTAAACAAAAAAATTCTTCTTCAACATGGTTCATTTTTTACCTAAAAGTACCAAAATACTCGAGTTTCAAGTTGAGGTTTGGACTTTCTTTTTTTTCTTAACAAACCTACTATTTAGACAACAATAGGTATTCAACCGATTCGTCTGAAAATTGCAGAATAAATTGACTAGTTGGAGGTCAAGTGCAATCTTCCAGGAGATTTTGATTCATCAATTATTTTTAGAAATATTTCACTTGATATACCCAAAATCCGATTTTTTGAGCAGTTTAATCGAATAATGAATTACACTATGAAACCGATTTGTGCAAAATTTTCAACATGACTTCGTTAGATGAATATCTAGGACTGTGTCTCGAGCAATTTTGATTGAATTATTCTTTTTGAAAAATCTCCACTTTTAATTGGGAAAAATTGATTTTAAGTGTAACCTACAAGGGTGCAGTTCAATTAAAATTAATTTTTTTTTCGATCTCCTTTCATATTTCAGACTTCACACTCTTTTCCCTATTCCATTCTTTTCTTCTTTTTTCAAGAATTCTTTTTTTCCTTGTTTTCGAGAAAATTCCGCTTTTTTACGGGGTTTTGCTTGAATGTGAACTGAATCAACAGAAACCAATGAGAAAATGGAATATTTTTGCTTGAAAAGTTAATTATTTTGATGGAAATACAAATGTTTTGTGGAAAAGTTACCTTCTTTGGTAAGAAAAATCAATCGCTTTGTTGAAAGTTGAACAACTTTCTCAAAAATTCATTTTTTTGACTTTGCTCTCATCTCTTTGGCTGAAAATTGAACTATTTTTTTGGAAATGCGTTTAATTTTTGGTAAAAAGTTAATTTCCCTGGGTAGAAATTAAACTTTTTGGTTAAAAATTCAACCGCCTTGATGAATCTGAAATTCTTTTGTTGAAATGTTTTCGTTTTGTTTATGATTTATCATTTTAGTTAAAAATTCATCAATTTGGTTGAAAATTGAACTATTTTCTTTGAATTTTTTTTTTTCTGTTTGAAAATTAATTTTTGAACCGAAAATGTAATTATTCCGTTGTTCAAAGTTCATATTTTTGTAAACTATTGTTGTTCAAAATTGAAAATTTTGATTAAAAAATTATCTTTTCTAGTTGAAAATTCAACTATTCAGATGCAAATTCATGAATTGTGTCGAAAATTGTATTATTCTTTGAAAATTCAACTTCTTTTGGTTTGGAAAAGTCTTGGTAGAAAATTAAACTATTTGTTTGAAAATTAACTTTCTTGTTAAAAACTCATATTTTTGGTTGAAAATTAAACTATTTCGGTTGAAAATTGACATTTTTAATTGAAAATTTATCTTTTCTAGTTGAAAATTCAACTATTTAGATGTATATTCATGTATTTGTTGAAAATTCATCTTTTTTAGTTGAAAATTCAACTATTTGGTTGCAAATTCGTGTATTTTGTCGAAAATTCGTCTTTATTGTAGAAAATCATACTTCTCGGTTGAAAATTAATCTGTTTTGGTTGAAAACTCAACTGCTTTGTAAGAAATTTATATTTTGGCCTGGAAATTCATATTTTCTGGTTAATAAATTCAATTATTTAGTTACGAATTAAACTATTTATTTGAAAATATAACAGTTTAGTTTAAAAATTACCTTTTTCGTCGAAATAATCATACTTTGGCTTGGAAAATGCAACTTTTTCGTAGATAATTCGTCTTTTTGGCTTAAAAACTCAACATTTATATTAAAAAATAATTTTTTTAAGATTCACCTCTTCGGTTGAAAATTTAAATAGTTCCTTCATAATTCGTTAATGTTCGTGTTAAAATTAATTATTTTATCTGAAAATTGAAAATTCCATTTCTGGTTGAAAATGTATTCCTTATACGAGTAAGTTAGACATTAAACTATTTGGTAGAAAATTCATGTATTTTGTGAAAAAATCGTTTGTTGCTTTGGTGAAAATTAATTTGTGAATGAAAAATTCATTATTACTGTTTTAAAGGTCAAATTGTTGAGAAAACAGTTGAGTTATATTTGAAAAACAATGTTGCAACAATATCCTAATTCTAGAGATAATTTTCCTTGAACTTTGTTCGTTTATCTATTCTGCTGTACATTACTGTATTTATTCGTTGATTTATCACGCGCATCTGTCTCTTTCTGAATGAGAATATTTTTCGACCCGGGTGTCGGATGAATAAATGATGCATGACCCGTATTGTCCCGTTTTTTTCTAGCTTCCTTTACGCGGGAAAATTCAAAACGTTCCAACAGCGGCTCACAATGAGCTCGTTGGAATAGCTTGGTTATCATCGTCGTGTCGTGGCAAATGACGCGTTATGCTCGCATTTTCTGCGGCCATTCAATTTGCGCAAACACCCTTGAAGCGAGGCATTACTTTTTTTTTCAACTCGTGTTGCAGATTTCACATTTACGACTTTATTCGCTGCTTTTACGAATTGTGGAAACAATAAACACTTGAAGTCTGGTCCTCCACTTAGATCCTTTTCTGCTTCAGGATAAAGCATCACACACATTGAACGTGATAATTATTTTCAAAAATTATAACTGAAATCACAAATTAAAAAGAATTTATTTTCAACAAAATGAATTTGGTTGCTGGTAGCAGGGATCGAAACCTATTAGGATGGACCATTTAGGTCCCCGCACCCTTTAAAAATTAGGACTTCCGAACCCTTTTGGTAGAAATCAAGAAGTGGATTTCAGAGATCACAGCGGTTTAGTAGTTAAATGTTAGATACTTTTCTTTAACACTTTTTCTAGCCATTTTTTTCTTGAACATTTTTTTAGTCAATAGATAGATTTTGATTCCTTATTCTCATCAATTTTTTCCGATATTTTTTTCAGTAAAGAACCATGAGTTATTCAAAGGATTTTGCTGAGTAAGCTAAAAAGAAATAATTGAAAAATACAGAAATGGCTATATAAAAAACGTAAGTGTGTTATTCTCGTTTCCTTAGACTTTTAAATTTGTTTCTAATGTACTTTTATCATTTTAAGGCTCTCAGATGTTCAACACATTTTTTAGTGCCATATAAAATTGAATATAGAAAAAACAATAGAAATTAACAAAATTATCATTCTTGAAAATAACATAATTATACATATAACAATTTTTTTCAATATGCAGTTTGCTAATATCTAAAATCAATCCATGTAACAATTCCAAATTAATTGCCCATACTTTATTAAAGAGTTCTATTAAACGTTACTATTTTGCATATTACTTTGGATTTTCAAAATTTTGTTTTCACAACTACAACAATACGGTGTTTTGTGAGAAATTATTTCGTAAAACCTTTTTTCAAAAGATTGAAAAGTATGTAGCACGAAATGACAAAGTGCGCAGTGAAAAATGACCATTATTTTCTTTAAAAAAAGTTTTCAATTTTCTCACCTGATATTTTCAAAGTATTAAAAATTAATCAAAATTCCTGTTCATTTAACACAAATTTCTATTTTTTACCTATTTTATATTAATTCCACTATCTGGCTGAAAATTGAACTATTCTGTTAAAAAATTTTCGTTTTGGTTCAAGATTCATAATTTTAGTTGAAAATTCTTCTTTTTTGATTGGAAATTCAACAATTTTATGGAGATTTTTTTCTCCAACTGTTTTTGCTTCAGATTGAGAATATTTTTTGGTTGATATATCAACTATTACATTTTCTATTGAGCATTCGCGTTTTTGGTTGAAAATTCTACTTCTTGGTAGAAAGTTGAATTACTTTGGTCGAAATTAAGTTTTTAGAATAAAGATTCATCATTTTAGTTGTAAATGCATTTTTTTGGGAGAAAATTTGCCCTTATGAGTTGAAAATTAAACTATTTTGGTAGACAATTCAATTGTTTAATTAAAAAATAATATTTTTGTTGAAAAATAACTTTTTTGTTGAAAATTAATATTTTCGGGTTGAAAATTCAACTTTTTAGTAAAAAGTTCATATTTTGGCTTGAAAGTTCAATAATTTGGTATATTTTTTTTTTCTTGTATGAAAAACTTTTTTAGTTTAAGAGTAAGATTTTTGGTTGAAAATTCATCTTTTTGGATGAATTTAACTGGTTTGGATTTATAATTTAACTACTTGGTTTAAAATTGAACTAATTTTTTTTTAAGTAATTTTTTTGTATGCAAAGTCTCCCTGTTTCCCCTACTCTAAAAACAGTGAAAGTTTTAGTCTGTGAACCTAGTAGGCAACACAATACGATACGATTTAAGAAACTTTTGACGTACTTTTTAAATCACTATTAAGTTCTGTTTTACTTCTAGAGCCCTTCCAGGCAAATAATATATCAGCTTCATATTGCGTAATATGAAGGTAATGATTTAAAAAATATCTGCGAAAAAAACAGTTGCAACATAACCCAGAAAGTTTTAAAATATACACGCGACTCCCTATATAGGAAAGGTTTCGAGCATGGCTTGCAGTGGCCTTGATTCTGAATCGTGGAAATCTAAACGTAAACAGGCAGGGCAAAAAAAAACATTTCTGTTGGATTTGGACGCATGACTCAACCTGATGCAACTAACGCGCTGAGAGTACTGCCCTCATGCTGTTTATCACACGTGACTGAGCAACGCTTCTTTCGGTCCCTCGGTCAACGCAACACGAAAATGCCGATGATCTAAATTCTAGGAATATCGTAAACTGAGGGTTCTTATATCGGGAGTTGAGTGCAAGTTATATTGTAGAATGAGCTTAATTATTTTAATTGATGCTTTCAATGTTAATTTTTGCAATAATATTAATTACATTTCATACAATATGTTAAAAAAACGTCCTTATGCACTTTGATTATCATGACTGTAGTAATTAAAGGTAACTTTTGTTTACTAAATGCATTTTTTTGTAATAATATAATAATGAAATAATTATCAAAAAACAACTGAACTACATTTGCTGCATTTTCTAATAAATATTTTTTTCCAACTCATACCATATATTACTAGATTATTATAAAAATTGATTTAACATTCACTTAACAAATTTATTGTCGTTTTTCAATACAATTCTTATTTCTTTTGATCCTAACATCAATTATAAATGAGTAATATTCAGCTTTGTGGTTATCTGCAAAAAATATTTTGAAAAGCTTTTTCAGATACGCTCATATAACAAGGGTTTCCATTAGAATCGATTTTTGGTTCAGAGGGAGCTGCAACAAAAAGGAATCGAAAATGATATGCTGTTCCAAAGGAACGCAAAATAGGAGTTCTGATCGAGACTTTTTATACCTCATTTTGTGACTCGATTCAATTCGAAAATTTTACAGGTTAATGATGCGCCTTTTACGTTATATTACAAATTTAATGGCATTGCACTGGGAAAATTTTAATAAAGAAACTTAACTTATAAAGATTAGTCATTGTTGAAAGGAAGCTAAGTGATATCAGATGTGACCGTTTTTAAGGTTATTTTTAAAAATTGTACCAACTGCCGATATTTTTTTTTGAAGTTGCCATCTATCGGATATCAAAGTACTAAAAAGAAACCCACAAAAAAAATTCTGTGGAAGTCTGAGTTCTAACTGATTCCTGAATAAAAGGCCAGAACAAAAGAAGAAGAAGTTCTAGATAATGCCAATATTTACATGAGTCCCAACATTACCAAAACCACAGTTTTTTTTCTGTGGTCTTGTTTTCTAATATCTTGAATATTTGATTAGGATCCCGTGGGCACCTAGACATCCTAAATTCGTCCTTAAAATGTACCTCTATGTCATGTCACGTTGGATCTTTTCATGTCTTTGAAATGTCCGCAGGACGTCCTCAAGAGGTCCGCTAAAAGACGTCTTTAGGACAACTTTAAGACTTCTCCACGCACTCTGGATTCTTTAAAAATGAATCTGAACTTTGTAAAAGAGCAGGAAAAGGGGAAGATTGCGGCTAAATTCTCAGTTCTAGTTGTTTCAGGGGATTAGGTAAAAAAGGCGGAATGAACGTTTCTCTTTATCTGGGAGTTCGTAGATAAGAATAAAACGAGCTGCTGAAAGTTGAGTAGATCGATTGAGAGGTGAGAGTTGGGCACCTGGTTAGTTTGGAAGAGTTTTTTTTCGTACTAACTATCACCACGGCAAACAACTAGAGATGCTTCACTCGACAGCTCCAGTTCTCAAATGTAGCCAATTGATGAATGTGACTCGACACCGCGTCATTCCTCTTCTTCTGTTTCAGCTCATTCATCAACTACGCGGGATCCATTAAAACTCGGAAGTCACACTCGCGCCTTTTTTACAGGTTGCGTGCTGTAATTATCCCTTGCTTTTGCAGCGATAAATCTCACACAACGCGTAACCTTCATTCTCCACCAAATTAATGTTAATTCGCTTCTAAAACAACTTTAAACCAGTTTTTCAGAATTTAATTACACTGAGATTAACCAATATATGGGTGGAAATCAAAAAGTTGACAATATCCCTGGAATATTATACGTCTCTGACTATGTTTTGCAAATTTATGGTGCTGTATCTTTTGAAATATAGCTCAAAGTCTGATTGTTAAATACACATAGTTTTTTAGAATTAATTTTAGAATTACAAATTTAAGGTTCTTTCTCGTTTCCCATTATACTTTCAGATTCATAATCACTTTTTAAATGTCCCTGAGTTTTTTTATCATTTGGTAACAAAACAGTTTTTCTTTTATGTTATGGCTTAAAAGTTGAATTTCCAAATTATATAGATTAACAATTAAAAATTATTGAATATACTCAAAAACGTGAAAATTGAATTGCATTTAATGTCCCTTTATTTGCACAAAATAAGCAGATATGACTTCATGAAGAAAATATCTATAAAAACATGCAGGGGAAACTAGTACGAAGTGGATAGAAAAACTGTTCAAGCCCTAATATTGATGATTGATAAACAAGTGGGGAAAGTATTGAATGTACACACTTAAAGCTGGATCATTAATTTCTAAGATTGCAATGTTATTACGTAAATTATGTTAACGATCAACCCTATATTTTATACTTTTCTAGCACTTTGCAGCTTTATTTAGATGGTACTCTCCTGGTACAATGTGAATATCTACAATAATTTAAGCCTTTCCGATTAGATGTCGAAGGACCTTGTGTATACAATCATGACAATATAAGCCAAAACTGTTAGTCAAACACATTTTTTCATTTAAACAGTAATAATTTTCAATATATTATAATAATTATTTAAAACTTGTTTGGTTGATAGTACTTACTTATTTGTTCTCGCAACATAAAAGTAGGAAAATTACTTTCATACACAACCCTGCTGGAAGTAAAAAGATTTGAAAAAATATATTAATGGGGGGATAGGAAACGATAGAACCATTCTATCTCTCGCAATGGGTCACTTTGTATCCTGAAAACGCTATCTTTTCCTGTCCCCAATCTCAATAATTTTCTATCTCTTTCTCTTCCTACTTTCGTGACCGAGGACAAATATCTTTTTCTATCCCTTAGTCTATATATCTATTATAAATTTCAATCTTTTTCAATCTCTTACCCTATCTTTCGTAACCGAGGCCTGAAGACTGATTTCACTTTTTGGTTACTTTTACCGTCAGCCACCTAGCGGCAAAACCTTCAGGTTGACATGAATAGATAAAGGATATAATGAGATACCCTGCTGGAAATAAAAAGATGGAGATCCTATCTTTAAATAATTTTTATATAAAATTCCGTCTATCTTTTTTAATCTTCTCTTTTTTACCTTGTCCAATCCTACGTCTATCAACGTCGATCTTTTTCTATCTGATGAATTTAGGATTTAAATTAACAGCTTTTTCGAGTTTCAATCGTGTGCAAAACTACGAGTCTTGCCGAAGTTTCGTGAACATTGCAGTTCACTTCTTTAGGGCTGACCTGGAACTGAACTTTGAGGTTATGTTGTTTTTATACAGATTCTCTACGATGCCTATGATTGGCCAGAGCGCCCCATCGTGGGGGCTGCTTGAAATTGATTTGCCCATCAAGTCTTCTTTAAAAAACCTGGGTGGACGGAAAGCCAAATCGGATTGGTATTATATCCATTGTCCCTATTTATGTTATTAGGGTGTTTTAAGAATCCGATTGCTTCTCTATGTTTTCTTGGAAAAATATTGTACGTTTTTGCGATGACGGTTGTTTTGTCAAATGAAATGCTACTTCCTGTTTCAATATGATGCTCAGCTAGTGCTGATGGCGTGAAATGTTTTAGCCTGACTTTACGCTCAGGTTCCTTTACACGTTGGCTCACCGCCCTCCCGGTTTCTCCAATATAAACTCTGCCATAAGAATAAGGGATTTTATATAATCCCGGATCACGGAGAGGTGCCTTTTTATCTTTTGGATTGTTTAGAAGTTGTCCTATTTTCGCACGTGGTTTAAATATGGTTTGGATGTTGTGTTTGTTGAAAATTCTTCCTATTTGTTCTGTGAGACCTTGAATGTAGGGTAGAATGACGGTCTTCTTTTTCTTTTTCTTTAGTGGGTTGGGTTGACTTGTTTTTTGAGTGTATTTTCTTATTGCTTTCTCAATTTGTTTGTTTGTGTAATCGTTTTTTATTAGGACTTGTTTAACATTTTGTAATTCCTTTTGTAAGTTATCTTCATCTGTTATGGAGAGAGCTCTGTATACAAGGGAATTGATGACCGATTGCTTTTGAGATGGGTGGTGGTGGGAGAAGGCATGTAGGTATCTTGTTGTATGGGTGGGTTTTCTGTAAACTTCATGTCCTAATGTGTTAACAGATCTTTTGTAAACTAGTACGTCCAAGAAAGACAATTTTCCGTTTAGTTCAATTTCCATGGTGAACTTGATATTAGGGTGTAATTAATTGATGAAATCGAAGAACTTGTGTACTTCATATAGTCCATGTCTCTCTCCTGGAAGTAAAGAGATAGAAATCCTATCTCTTTTGAGATAGAAAGGGATAAAAATTGTTTATCCCTTTCCATCTCTCGCCTATCCCCTCTATCTCTTTCTATCTTCATATCCATCCACATCCACGCTTATCTCTTTGAATCTCCTCTTATTAATCCCTTTATATCTCTTATCTATCTCCGCTTATACCTTTCTATCTCTTGTCTATCTCTGCCTATCTCCTTCTATCTCTTCTGTCTCCATCTCAATCCACATAAACGCCTATCTCTTTGAATCTCCTCTTTTCTATAACTTTCTATCTCTTTGTCAATCAACATTGTCTCCTATCTCTTTCAATCCCCATTTCACTATCTCTTTATATATCTCGCCTATTCCTGTCTATCTCTTTCTATCACCTTGTCAATTACCGTTATCTCCTATCTCTTTTAATCCCCATGTCTCTATCTCTTTCTACTCACTTGCCAATCACCGTCCTTTCCTATCTCTTTCAATCCCCACTTCTCTATCACTTTCTATCTCTGCATACACCTGTCTATCCCTTTCTATCTCCTTGACAATCTCAATTCTTTTCTATCTTTTTTAATCTCCAGTTATCTATCCCTTTCTATTTCCACATCAACTCACATCCACACCTATCTCTTGGAATCTCCTCTTTTCTATCTCCTTCTATCTCTTGTCTATATTCTTCTATCTCTTTTTATCTCCATCTAAATCCACATCAACGTCTATCACTTCGAATCTCCTCTTTTCTATAACTTTCTATCTCTTGTCTATCTCTACTTATCTCTTCCTATCTCCTTGTCAATCACCATTGTCTCCTATCTCTTTCAATCCCCATTTCTCTATCTCTTTACATATCTTGCCTATTCCTGTCTATCTCTTTCTATCACCTTGTCAATTACCGTTATCTCCTATCTCTTCTAATCCCCACGACTCTATCTCTTTCTACCAACTTGCCAATCACCGTCCTCTTCTATCTCATTCAATCCCCACTCCTCTATCACTTTCTATCTCTGTATACACCTGTCTATCCCTTTCTATCTCCTCGACAATCTCAATTCTCTTCCATCTTTTTCAATTTCTGGGTATCTATCCCTTTCTATCTCCATTTCAACTCACATCCACACCTATCTCTTTGAATCTCCTCTTTTCTAACTCTTTCTATCTCTTGTCTATCTCCGCCTATCTCTTTCTATCTCCCTATCAATCACTTTTCTATCCTATTGCTTTCAATCCCCATTTCTCTATCTTTTTCTACCTCCTTATCAATCACCGTTCTCTCTTGTCTCTTTCAATCTCCACATCTCTATCTCTTTCTATATCTCGCCTATTCCTGCCCATCTCTATCTATCTAATCTATATCCTATTATCTCTATATGAATTAAAATTGCTCCTATCTCTTTCAAACTTCACTTTTCTATCCTTTACTATCTCTCAGGTATTCCTTCTATCTCTTTCTATCTCCTTGTCAATCACAATTCACTCCTATCTGTTTTAATGCCCACTTCATTATTCCTTCCTATCTCTTATAATATGCATTATTATTTGTAATTTTCCTTCTATAAAAAGCTATATTTTTTCAGAAATATAAGTACTGGGTTTTGTATATTTAAAATAATAAAAATAGTGAGTGAGGCATTATTATTAAAATACACTGTTTATTCAAATCAAGGATTTTTTCAATTATTGATTGAATTACAAATGGAATATTACCATTTTGTAAATACAATTGAAGATTAGTGTATTTCGGCATTATTAGGTAATCTACTAACGTACGCAAAGTCTAGCACGGTCATGTAAACAAATTTCTGATCAATCTGTCCAATAGGAACTGTTATTGTTAATTTTGTACGCTGTATCTTCTTTATATGCGAAACGGATATTAAATCATCAGAAATTTCCATAAACACGTTTACAGTTACATATGTGTTAACATTGTCATACCGAAAAACGTCGATTTCGCAAATTTCTTTAGACTTCAATATTACAAAAGAATCGTTTGTTTTAGTCGACCTGACATACTTAGTACTATTAAATACTGTAGACTTGTATATACAATAGTTATACAGTTGAATATCATCTTTTGTTTTACCAAGAGATCCAAGGAGTAGAATTGCATCGCTTGTCTTGACGGCGTTTTTACAATTAGGATGAGAAAAAAGCTTTTCACAAAAGCTTACACAAGTTTCAGATGATGCAAGTTCTTTACAGGTTTGCTGAAAAGTGAGCCTTAGTAATGTTCGTAGTGCTATTTGATCGTACAACCCCATTGGTCCAGTTATTTCTCTTTTAAGATAAAAAATAGCGCCTTCGAAGGGAAACGTTGATGTAGTCCACAGAGGTCCAGTCATGCGAACTGAATCAACTAAATGTAGTAAACTGTGAACATTAAAAGTCATTACGCTATTGCCAAACATTTCTTGGCATTTCACAACAAAAATTAGTCTTAATTCTATTTCAGAAATAGAAACTTGTAACAATATGAAGACACTTTCTACAAGCAGGGCATAATGATCTAGTGCTGATGCTGGTATTAGACCCTGCAGGCATATTAAAGAATAGAAGAGTAGCCAAGATCACCATTCGGTAGCTTTCCACTTAGCTTTATCCTTTATTGCTCTTGGTAGACGATGAATTTCGTGCGGAGCAGTCATTTTGAGAAGTCTTTCGTTTAACTCCCGGAGTCCAGCTTGTGTTAAAACTTTAGTCTCAATCGAAACATCGAACAGATATTTGACAATGCCTAAAAGCTCTGAGTGTAAGTAGTCAATTGGAAAACCCCACACCATATCAAAACATAAGAGAGTCATTAATATTGAAAAGCCTTTGACTCCGCGTACCGATGACTTTTTAGATTTTATTTTATTTTCGCAATCTTTCCTATGACTTTTGTCACATCTTAACTTGGCAGATTTTTCTTGTACAGGATAACACATTGCATTATGATCATATACACCACTATCATAGCACCAGCTGCATCCACTGTACCCGTTAAACTGAAGTCTATTCTGTAAAATAGGTCGAGCTACTGAATCAACTGAGCAGCACAAAGGAACAACAATTAATGTTATAGGCGTCCCATTCTCATCAGTTGTTTCGATTCCCACCTCAGACAAATGATTCAATTCATTTACGAAATGCTTCATATAAGCATTCATAAATGCAGGTGATGGCTCTTTTCGATCTATGCTTAGTCCAGCAAGAAGTGGATACTTAAAACGCAGTTTGGGAGGCAATTCATTCAGGATGAGTTGCAGCGACCAAAACGACTTTTTTGAGCTATTGAAAACGGGAGCACCGTCGGTTGAGAAGTTCATTGTAACGATATAAGATGCATCATGGTACTTCTCTTCAATCCTCTTATATAACACGCTATCATATACGTCACGTATATCGCCGCACTCTTTTTCTCGCATTTTAATACTCTGATTCCCTTCAATAAAGCATTTTTTAATTGTGAATCTTTTAAAAGCATCTCAATTTGATACTTAATATCAACAGCAATCACGTAATTAGGTGATTGAGTTGTCAAGTCATATTCTAACCCACATCTGCATTTTACATGACATTTTTTTAATTTTTGTTTTGAAATAGGTGGTAGCAAAGGATCAGAACATTTTTCGCAAAGAAAACACAATTTAATTACTTCGTCAGGTGGATCATACAGCTATTTCATTACATATTTGCTGATGTTCCAATTTTTAAATTTGTTTCCAGCAAAAATTGTAGACATCTCAAATAACTCTTCTCTTGCTTCATAAGTCAAGTGAAATAGGGTACTGTATGCCATTATCATAAGAGATACGTCACGAGATGACATCTGAGATTCGGGAAACAATATAACGTGAATCATATTTTTGAAAAACGAGGCTTCAGTATATTCAAAAATTCTTCGATCTTCATCATCGTCATAGTCTTCACAATCTTCGTAATCTTCATATTCCGAATCTCCCGAATTGCTGCTACTGGTGTCAAATGAGTAATTGTTTCGAAATTTCTTTCGAGTTTCGCTGTTGTTTTTAGATGTAGACGCAACACACGAGTCTTGTGCTAATAAAGAAGTTGACTGCGCTGTTGGAATATTCCTTCTCGAAGATTCGTTTTCTGTAT
This sequence comes from Andricus grossulariae, assembly GCA_011634705.1. Taxonomy (NCBI): domain Eukaryota; kingdom Metazoa; phylum Arthropoda; class Insecta; order Hymenoptera; family Cynipidae; genus Andricus; species Andricus grossulariae. Next base: position 69,399,511 of record JAABKJ010007545.1, on the reverse strand, counting down.
CCGATGAACTGCGGTCTGAACAATCGGCCGACCTTAAATCCAGATAAACACTCATGGACGACTGTGCATTATCCGAAGCTAGCGGTCTTTCTATTGTAGCCTAATAATTTGAGGACTCTGATCCTATATAAAAGTAAGAAGTAATAATAGAATAAACTTCTCTTTGCATATTAATAATTTTTAAAGAAGCCGTTCAACATTATTTAACATTTAAAATTATTTAATATGATAGAATTTTCAAATATTCAACTTGCTCAACTATTGATGGTGTTTTTGAAGTAAATTCTTATAAATTATAATCTTGAGGAATTCAATCATGGGTAAATTGAATTTTGAGATATAATTAGAACTTTGGATCCAATACCCTTTTATAAGGGTGTTAGTGTAAAGCAATACTAAAAATATATTAATACTAAAATAAGCTTTCCTTTAATTTAATTGTAAATTTTATAGCATATTTACCAGTTTAGCAATTTATCTTTCGAATGTTTATTCAGCTTTTTCTCCCATCACCAACGAGGTGTGGAATGTACTTCTTTAGGGTCATAGTTAGCGTCGAATATCTTCTTATTTCTGCGTCGCTTATTAGCTTCTTCCCCACTCATTGTACCTTAAAGTAAATGCAATATCTAATTATATTTTGCAAATTTTTTAGTCTCTCCAATAGTTTAATGATGTAATAATAATATGTACTTACAGGGTTATGGTGCAGATAGGTATATGGTTCCCCAAATTGCTCACGTGATAAATACAAATTATATAAAAACCTTGTTTCATATTTATTCAGAATGAAAACCTCGCATCCGAATCAGAATCAAACTATGCTCCTCATCTTTCATCGGCATCAACAGAAAACAGATTACGGAATACGGATGCCACCATTTTCAACTGCGCATGTACCATGAAAAAGCAGGATCTTTTATAAATTTATAAATACACACTTATACTATTAAATAATTAATAAATTATTTTTAAAAATTACATATTTTCTTTATTCAATTACTACTAATTTTTTAAAATAATAATCTTTTGTTAATATTTACAATTATTGATAGTACTAACTAATTTTAAATAAGCACGCGTTTATCGTTACATGCGCAGTTGAAAACGATGCTACCAACACGACACCGCTCGGTCGACATCGTCGACACTCGTGTCACGTGCCTCCCCTGTTCCTCTTTCCATTCGTTATGTCCTTTGTTCTTTCATAAAAGTACATTGAAGAACACGCATCTAAACATTGCAGGTCGACCGGAAAAAGTTTAGAAGTGTGTTTAGAGTGGTTTTCTTGAACAATAAATCGTTTTAAATATGTTTGCACGTGCAAAGTTTTCTCGCCCTTGCTCAGATCACGAAGATCTAGCAGTGATTAACACAAATGCGATTATTAGCACGCCTTTTCATGCAACACGTGTTCATTTGTATCACAACAAACTTTTTCACGTCGAATGTAAAATAAAAGGAAAATGCGCTGCATTTCGATACTACAGACTAGAGAATAGACAGACAGACAGACAGATAGACAGACAGACATCTTCGTAAAAACCGTTTTTTCTGACTCAGGGGGTCTCGAAACGTCGACATTTCATTGAATCCGCGAAAGTCATTTTTCAAATAAAACCAATACCTTCTCATTGAGATGAGAATATAATACGCATCCTATCAAAAAGTGGTTAATAACAAATTTGTAGATCTTTTTTAGGTGCACGATTTTTGTATCTTCAGTTTTTTTGTATCTTGCCTAGTTTGACCGCAAAATGGAATTTTTCATTTTTCATTATTTTTTGTGCGATAAAAATTTGAATTTTGATTTTTCGGAAAAATTCAAAAAGTTGTTATGATAGGCTTGTAGAGCTCTCACATAGAAACGCTTTCCTCCTCTTTACTTTTTTTACATATCATGCGTCGTTCGGCTTAAAATATCAATTTTCGTTTGTTTTTTGGGCTTTTTTAAATGCTATAACTCTAATAATTTTCACTTTATCAAAAAATTTTACAAGGATAAATTGTTTGTCTCTTGGAGTACTACTGATAACCGTACATAGAATTTTCAAATTGTGAAAAAAAGTGATCTCAAAAATTTTGAAAATGTGCTCACTGTTCGAATTTTGATCCAAAATAGCTAGTTAACGAACTCTTTCTTTCTTTTTAGGCCTTCAAAAAGTGTCCAAAGCACAATCTAATCTGATCAATCTTTCGAAAGTTATCGTGCCTACACGATGCTACAGACTACAGATAGACAGACAGACGGACAGACAGACAGACACTTCGTAAAAACCGTTTTTTCTGACTCAGGGGGCCTCAAAACGTCGACATTTGATTGAATCCGCGAAAGTCATTTTTCACATAAAACCAATACCTTCTCACCAGGAAGAGAACGTAAAAAAAAAGTGTTTCTCGTTCCATGGCGAAAGATACATTTTCTATTTAAAAAGACGAATTTTCCACGAAATAGTTGAACCTTCGACCAAAAAAGATAAATTTCTAAGAAAGAAGTTGAATTTTCAACAGAATAATTATATTTTCAACCAAATAGTAGAATTTTATGCCGAAAATAATGGATTCTGGATCAAAAATGTAATAATAGAATGAATTTTCAACTAAATTGTCGAATTTCTAACCCGGAGGGATAAATTCTGAACGTGAAATATATTAATATAATTTTCAAATAAAAATAATTAACTTTCAACCAAGAAAGATGACTTTTTAGGATAATAGTTGAACGAAATAATTAAATTGTCAACCAAATAGTAGAATTTTTAAACAAAAGAGATGAATTCTTGACATTGTGATCACGCTACATCATCTGCGCCAACAAACAGCATGTACGATTTCCTGCTTTACAAAAAAAAAACAAGAATTATTATCTAACAATAATTTTTTAGACTTTGAAGATTTTAAAATTGCATTTTTGAATAAAATGTACATTATTGTTTTCTTAACCTTTTTGGGGTTTCAGAGGTTTCTAGTGGAGTTCATATTCTGAGCGATACCCAATTTTAGTAAGCCTCAACTTTAGTAAACCCCCAGTTTTTTCTATGTTATCAAACACAATTACTGTCCTAAAACATTATCAGCTGGGTAAATTTTTAGCTTTTATTTGGCGATTTGGCATAGAATTAACTAACAATATATTTTCAATAAAAACTGTGTACAGGAGTTTATTTTCGATTAAAAATGGTAAATAATTATGCAAACAAATGTTTATTTGATCTATTCTTTGATACATCATCTTTGTATTTTTATTGACATCGAATAACAATAATTATACAATAATCTCTTATTAGGAGAGTGTACCCGTATATATGAGTTGTTCATTATAGCAACAATTTTATAAACATTTTTACGTTTTGGCTATTTGTTATACCATTAAATGTTGTTTTTTCAACAAAGTCTAGTAAAGATTTCTTAGATAGCACAATGTTTCCTGAAAACTTGATCAAAATATTAGTTAATTTTTAACAATATTTTCTCCAGAACTATTAGAAAAAAATTATTCTTGTTGAGGTTCACTGATCATGTGTTCATAACTAAAAAGTCAAGGAAAAACTAAATATTTCAAAAAAAGCAACTTTCTAGCATTACTCTACGAGAAGATAGTTATAAACAATGATGAATCGTTTAAACAAGCATGTTGTTTAACTTGCATTAATCATTACATTTCTAAGTGAAAAGTGGACGAAAATATTGAGAGTTCAGAAAAAACCGCCACTTTTAAGCTTTTATATAAGAGAACAAACCGCAAATAATTAGCACTAATAAAAAAAAGATTGTTATGAACAATTATAATTTGTTTAAATAATTACAAATAGTTGAACATTTCAGAAAAAAAAGAAAATTTCTAGCATTACACAAATTAAATATTATTAACAGTAATAATGAAGTGTTTGAACGATAATTCTTGTTAACTTTATTTAATTATTCACCTCACTGCAATTGACAATTGTATACAACGTAGAAAATTTATGAAAAAGCTGTAATTTTCTAGCAGTATTCTAAGGGAATATTATTAACAATAATAATAAATTGTTTGAATAATTACTTTTGTTAACATTAATTAGGTATGACCTCACTGTAATTGAAAATTGAACAAAAATTAAAATTTTTTTCTAACTCCATTTTAAGAGAAATTTGCTTAAAACAATAATAAATTATTTACTCAATTTTTATTAACATCTAATTATCAGTATGGAGTACCATTTTATATATATGAAACAATTCGTATTACAAGAAACCGCAAAAAAGTCATAATTAGTGCCGAAAATTCGCAAACCCCATTTTTGCATTTATGGGGTTTATTTCGGACCCTATAAAATAGACCTATTGGGATGATATTCAAAAAGTTTATTCGTTTGTATTCTATAGCTAATTGTGATGAGAAATTTTGAGTTTCAACTCGATTCACCTGATATCAAAGATTCTGAATATTCACAAAACCGATTTTTTTCTTATGGGAAATACGTGTTAAACTTCATGAGGCCTGCACCACCTCTGAATATTATTTTTTTTTCAAAGCAAAAGAAAATGCAAGTTAAAGAAATGCCTCAAGGACTGTATTCAAAATATTTTTACAAATTTATCAAATAAATGTCTAAAAAATTTAATATCTTTCATTTCATTTCAGTAATATCGTTTTTAAGAAGATTTTCTTATTTTTTAGTTTCAAGCAAACATTGAATAAATTTACTTTAAATCAGTGTCTTCTGAAACATTAGAGATTGTTTTTATAAATAATGGAATGAAATTCATAAATAATTTAAATTTAATACAATTGTAGTTTTCTATAAACAGTATACGTATTCGATGAATCTTATTCAAGTATTCAAAGAATCTTCCATAGACTACCATTAATATGATTAAATCATACATTAAACAAACCTGTGACAATTACTTTATTATTTATAAAAATAATCTTCAATGTTTCTGAACACACTGATTTAAAATTAATTCATACAATGTTTGCTTGAAAATAAAAAATAAGAAAATCTTCTTAGAAACGATATTACTGAAATGAAATGATAGATAATTAATTGTGGAGAAACTTATTTTATAAATTTATAAAAATATTTTAAATACAGTTCTTTAAGCATTTTTTTCACACGCATTTTCACGATATCTTTTCTATGAATCTGTGGTCTCATTTTTTTTTCAAATTTAGGGTTTTAAAATCAGTGGATATACTCAGAAGAAGAAACAATTTAAATTTTGTTCAATGTGACTAAGAATAATTTTTAGAAAAAGGAAATTACATCTTCTACTGGATTTAAAGGGGAAAAATTTACAAAAAGATAACTTTGTATCATAGATTGAAGTTGAAGCTTTCTTGGTTTTGATTCCATCAGAAATTTCAAACCGATTCACTGTCAAATGGACGCTCAAGATTGTTTGATTGAGATTTTAGTTACATTTAAAATTTTTTTTTAAAGATACAATCAACTCTCAGAAATAATTAATAAATATATATTCCCTATTAGTTTCTTATTAAACTTTCCCTGAAGAGGACGCCTAAAAGGGCTGAAAACGTGTTGGATCCTTGTGGTATAAAAAAGACGGCTAAATAATAAAGAACTGAGAGACAGGTGGTTTGGATGTCTGTTCCTTTTTTTCTGCCTCTTTTTTCAATTGTCATATATCTTTTTAATGAGCCGTTTTACAATGTTATTTGAAAACATTTTTCTTTTATTTTCACTTTTTGTGCAATTAAATTACATGAATTGATTTTCTTGAGTATTTGTACTTTCAAACCTTCACTGAAATATTGCACTGAAATCTGTTAGAATTTATCAGATTCATCAATAATTTTCGCGGAAAGTATGAATCGCGGAAAAAAATCAATGCAGCAAAAAATGTGTATCACGATGAGATCTACAACTTTTGTTGAAATATTTTGCGAAATTTTGCATATTGGCTGAGATAAACATAAAAGGCCATGACATTTATGGGTTCTTTCACAATAATATGTATGTATTACTAATTTTCTCGTAAACTATCACTCGTAGACGAAAAAAATGTACACTATAAAATATCTGTATCTCAATAAGATGTACAACTTTTGTTTGGATGATTTTGCGAAATTTCGCGTATTGGCCGACATAAGCGCAAAAAACAAGATTTTCATGGTTCTTTTATGGTTTCACCATTAAAAACGGTTTGTCGCCAATTTTCACTATCATATTCGTAATCAACGCGTCAAAATACATTAGCATACGGAGTGTGATAGAAATCGGGGAATTCATCTATTCGGAACTTTATCCCAAATAATGCCTTTCAAGAATTTGATAAGGCTAAATACAACAACGCGTATCTGATATTTTGAGTCCTTCAAGAACACAATGTTATATCTAAACGGATTTTTCAATAACTGATTGGTAACTCAAATCACTTAAACATAGTCAATGCTCTTCCAAAATATTACTATTTTATTAGTCAAGTACTCATTTTTCTAATTTAGGGTGGCCACTCAATCATCAAATACCTTGGTTTCTCGTTCAGTGGCCACCTTGTAATCCAATTAGTAACATTTTTACTAATTGACATTTAGAGAGTGAAAATTCTGAAAAGCTGACCAGGACCAGTATATTTTCAAAACGAAATGTGCCTATAAAAAGCGTATCTACATTGGATTCAACAAAAAGATGTATTTGTTTCTTTAATTTAAAAAATGTTCCACCTCAATTCCTGCATCATCGACAGCATTCTCCTATTTTTATTATTAATGCTCGCCTTATAGGAGCCATCAGTGAACACAAATGTTCAGTGATTGGTATCCTCATCTGAAATAAATATAATCCATTTTCCTTGGATTTTGCCGTACATTGAAGTGATAAGATCGAAGTTTAGGGTTAGATCTTTTATCCAAGTTTCCTTATTTTCAAGCAATAACTGAAACATCCACAGACATAACGTTGAATCAACAAAAATATTTTGATTTCAAATTCTTCTCACAGCATGACAAGAGATTTCTGTTCAATGATTTCCTGTTCTATATTGTAGTATAATGTTATTGAAGAAGCTATGAGAAGCATATTTAGGTTCAATTAACGCAGCCTATTTTAAAGATTCACAACACTGCTTTGTCATTGTTTTTAACAATGATGAATACGTTAATACACAAAAATATAGATTTTTTACCAAAATGATTGAATTGTTGACTGAAAGAGACACATTTTTAACAGAATAAATGCGCTCAACTGAAATGCTGCATTTTCAATTTAAAAAAAATAACACAGGTTTAATCAAATAATTGAATAAATTCATATAATTTTACAAAGCAATTAGAACTTTTCAACTGTGGAATTATTAAATATTTGAATGATTAAAAAAAAATTACAAATTATACTGATCTTTAATGGTTCAATTTTCTCTAATTGAATTAGTAGAATTGTAATAGTAGTAAGTGAAATTTCATTAATTTAGATTTAGAAAATACGTTAAAAAAAGCTTTTATTTATTTAAGGAAATATTGAAGAAAAAAAAATTTATTTTAATTTAGCTAACTCATTTGAATCAGTTTAAAAAAAAATCCACGATACTAAAAATTTCGCTAAATAATAAATGTTATCAGTAAATATCAACATATATTGTGAATAAAAAGCTTGCTAAGACATTGTAACCACGCTACATCATCTCCGCAAACAAAACGCATTTACAATTTCCTGCTTCAAAATAGAAAAGCAAGAATCATTATTTAACGTTATTTTTTAGATCTCCAGAAATCTGCAATAGAATTTCCCTATTTTTCAAATACAATAATTGATTCGTAATTATTTTATGAAAGGAAAAATCATTTCGAAATAACATCATTAAATAAAATTTACATTATTGCTTTTTCAACAATGCATTGTTAAAACTAGTCCCTTTTCCAGGTCTCGCTATTCATGCCGGAAATATCTCGCTATTCGTACTGAAATTTCGCCACAGGTATCGTCAGGCTTATAATAAACCATAATAAGTCAGCATATATAAATGTTGAATAACTTCAATCCACGACCCTGAAGTTTTCTATATCTATGAATTTCAAAGTTTTGTAATTAATTAAACACCCACCAAGCCTCTGATTTTGAAGAATTGTATACAATTATAGATCATAGTAATTGAGAAATGTTTAAAGTACCTTCGTAAATATTTTCAGATTTTTAGATTTGTCCTATTATTTTGCAATGAAAAACAATGCTCTGAAGTTCATCGCCACTGAAAACTGTAAAATTTCCTTATTTTTTATGAGATTTTTAGGTCTCTAAGCAATAAAAAAAAATGTGTCACACATTCGTTCCAGGCTCATTAACGTGCAGCACTTTGAACCATAATATGATAATTCATTCATTAGACTACAATTTTTTTCTTCAATTACTTTTCTAACGTCAAAGTCAGAGGACTCAAATTTTCTCGCAAATAGTAAATGCGCCTTTTTCTAAACCATTTTGTAAACAATTGAATCATTTTTTCATAATTTAAAATTTTGCAAATCGTGACAAATAAGAAAATGGTCAGATAAAAAACCCAAAAACTCTTTGTATTCGTCTCGGAAATATCCAAATACGCTTCTTTAAAACCATTTTTTGAACAATGGAACAAGTTTTCCAAGTCTTGAAACTTTTGTGAACAAATATATTACTTGCACACTAGCTTGTACTTTTTGATTAAAATCAACATGTGAACATCTTTAAAACGTTCACTCATACGTGACGGCAATCAGGAAACTATTTACAAAACTATACCCTAGAAAAAGTCGCGAACGGGATTTGCGCAGAACTAACGAAAATCTGAGAATCGAATACAAAATGTACATAAAACAAAAGAATTTCACAACTTTTGAGCAGTTAGAAGATTCAGGTAAAGGACGGGAAACTCAGCTAGACAACTGAAAAATTCAAGGCGAAGTATTACAAATGATTGAACCTAAAATTGAGGATAAAAACTAACAAAAACGTCATAATGGTAACGGGGATACAAATAATTTCGAAAATGATAAAAAAACATTCAAGGGAAAACGAAAATGGTCAAGAGGATAACCAAAACAAACAAAAAATCCAAATAATCAGGATAAAAAAGCATACAAAAATCTATTTCCATTTTCACCATTCGGATTTCCATTCCTACCTTTTCCAAAGCAATATCAACAAAATCTCAGACCTAATTCAGACCTAAATTTCTACTCGGTCTCACATCTAGATTTCAACCGAATTCCCAACGTGGATTTACAAACAATAGACCCAGATATCCTTACAACCCTTATAACCAGATGTTACCAACATTTCACCAAAAGTCTTTATACACGATCCAAAGTCAAAACAACCCGAAGCTTAAATTCCCAACAGAAGAAGTTAAAAATAATTCAGGAAATAATAATACTGAACAAAGTTCCCAAAAAACAAATTACTGGAATGAAAACCAAAAACAGGGTAATAGTTCTGACAAGGACTCATGAGATAAAACAAATTAAACTCGGATGAAAACAGAATTCTAACACAAGAGCAAACGAAAACACAAATAATTTGAATTGTTATCATTGTAGTTTAGCGGTCCATTTCAAGAGAAAATGTCCATATTATGCGTACAACAAGAGAAACTAGAAGGGCGGGTATCAGGAACGAAAATAGTATAACCTAGTATCGAAAAGCCAGAAATTCTAAATTCGGATAAAGCTGAGTTAACAGAAACAATTTTTCATTTACTGACAAAATTCGAGAATAAACTATTTTGAATTTTGGTAGATACAGGTGCCACACAATCGTATGCTACCAGGAAGTCTTCCGGCCAGCTCTGCTTTGGAGGTTTGTCTAAACTCACTACCCATCCCAATAACTTAGGATAAAACCGACACTAAACCTGACATTATAGTAAACGAGAATTAGGGATAAACCACTGATTGAGAAGGAAGAAAATATAAATATAATTAGGAAACCAAAATTCAGAGATAGTATTAACATCAAAAGTACTACAAAATTTAATAAAAGCAGCTTGATGTTGAAAGATAGCAAAATGCCCTAAGACCTATCAATCCTAACCAATCTCCAAAAACCAAAAACACTCAGATTCCTGTAACAAATCTTGCGAAGGATATCCCAAGCTTAACAAGCATCCCCACAAGCAACAAATTCCAACACCTAGAGAGCATCTCCTTTCAAGACACTAGTGATGAATCAAGCACACCAGACCCACTTCGTTCAAGGAAGCGTCGAAACAGGAGGAAGAATGAAAAGGAAAATAAGCCAGGAAACATTTTTTATAATAGTAAATACGAGGACACGTATAGAAATAGCGATAATAATCTTTGAGAAAATAAAAAAGTTACTAACCGGCAAAAATTAGAAAAGGAATCTCAAAAAGCCAAGGAGATTTAGGAAATTAATAACAGCAATCAATTGGTTAATTTTAAAAATAAAGCGATCAGATTAAATAATATTTCAGATAGATTAGGAACAATATACAAACAAGATAATTGTTTACCGGATGGCATTGCTGAGCTCAAAGAAAGCCAACAATCCCACCTAGAACAACTTTTAGAAAACAAAATAAAAATACAGCAGGGAAATTGACGTAGAGCAACTCATTTAACGAAACATAAAATTGACGTCCAAGTCCACGATCCCATTAAACAGCGATATTTCCACGTGAGCCCATAGATTAAAGAAATAATTTATCCAACAGTAGATAAATTATTAGAACAGGATATAATAGAGCGCTCTTGTTCTGATTGATTAAACCCTATATTTATGATCGAAAAACCGGGAAAAGATCTTAGATTCTGTTAAGGCTTTAGAAAAGTTAATCATATTACAAAAAAGGACATACATCTATTTCCACTCTTGACAGAAATACTAGACATGTTACAATTTAAAAGATTACCATTTGTTTTAACCAATACTCCAGCCACTTTCCAGAGACTGATGGATAAAATAATAACTCCAGACTCAAAATTTTGATGACCGTTAAAAATATTTGAATATTGTATCAGATAAAATAAATGATGCAAATTTAACGATCAGTCCGGACAAATGCGAGTTCGGCTGTTTGTAAATCAAATACTAGGGTTTCAAAGTGAACGACAAAAATATTAATCCATTGACGAAATGGGTCGAAATAATACCAATGAAAAATTCTAACGGGAATACAATAGAGTCGGAATTCCATAAACTTGTTATTTTGCATTAGGGAACACCGATAATGGTACAGAATTTTTCAACAAAACTCAAAGAGAAGTAACAGAAAAATTCGGTATTAGACACAAGAAAACACAAAAATGTTACCCACAAGAAAACCCGATAGAACCCTACAATAAAACAATACAACAAAAATTAAAACATACATAGACAATTGTCATACTACCTGGGACGAGCACATAGACGATTTGCAGTTTGCAATAAATACTAGCAAAAACTCGTCGATACAGTTCACCCCAGCATTTTTAAATTTAGGTTGCGAATTAGAACCAATCCACTCACTCAAAAAAGAACATAGAAAGCAATAGAGAAATAGAGTTTCAAACATGCAAATAATGTGACCAGCATGAAGGTCTATTTATTATTAAGAAAAAGGTTTCTACAAATATATACGAATTAAAAAACCTTGAAGAAAAAAGCATCGGAGAATTGAACATAAATGATTTTAAATTGGAAAAAGTAAATACAGATAATAGCACATAGTCGCGGAAAATATCAATGAGTTTAAGTCACAATATTGACACTTAAAACAGGGCAAAAATGGCGTTGGATCAATATCGTTAACGACACAAATGAAGTCGAAAAGAACTGTAGGCAATGCTCTGAACACAACTACCGTAAAACTACTCTAACAAATAATATGAAAGATAACAGGATTTTGACTCCTAAGGCAAGACAAAAGTAACATTCCCCTTCAAGACTAATGGAAAAGGTGAAAAAATAATAAAAATTACAAGAAAAAATATAAACCTTAGAAAAGGAGTACAAACAGTGGAACGCAGAACTCAAAATTCTTTGACAGGAAACAAATTTGCTCTGACTATTTGTTAATAAAGTAAGTTATAATTTTCTAACACAAAACTTGGGATAATTCTAAAGAAATACAATACATATTTCACGAAATATTAATACTTCAATTTATTTATATACCATATAACATTTTATAAAATAAGAAATAATTTTAATTTCGCAAAAGCTTTACAACTCCAACGGACAAAGTTATTCATAATGTAACAGAAACATAATTATTGACTGAAATTACAATTTTCGTAATGAAAATTGTTGAAGCAAACCTCAAGAGGAAAATAACAGAATTGCAAACTTTGGTTCAAAGGCTGACTTTGAGCCAACATCAAACTTGGACAGAAGCGTAACTGAAATTTCAGGAATGCACCCCAACCCCCGCGAGGGAGGCAGGTGTAACAGATTTCTTACCATAAAAGCGGACTCGGTATGGCCCTGTTCGAGAGTACGACTCGGCCGTATCTGAGAATATTTGAAACGCCCAGAGGGGTCCCGAAGCCTCGCGCAGCAGGACGTACCATAGTCAGTCTTTCAGTGCTCTCGCTAGAGGAAGCTATTGTTGCTACCCTCCACTTAAAGATACTAGTGCTTCGTTGTCTTATGGGCTGCTCTCGCTCACCGTTCCCGAGCCGGCAGCAGCCCTGAAGTAAGACCTTAATCTTCCACGACAACCCTTAAGAGGAAGATCGTCACCTCGACGCCCGTCGACCAGGACCCCGTCGATAACCTGTTTCAAGGACTATCGCTCGCTTGATAGCACCCGTCACAGACTGCCAACCGTCTCCGTCTGTAAGTCGCAATAAACCTCAATCTTTACTTTTTAATTGTGGCTTTATTAATTGTGTTATCACCCTCCTCAGAATTCCAGATACCACCCCTCCTCCACCCCTTTGACATTACCCCTGTAATAAATAAAAGAGTCAGAAATAAAAAGAGAAGACGTGCAGAAAAATCTGGGTAATACAAACAAAAGACAAGCTAAGAATTACAATTCAAGAAGAAGAGCGCTATAATTTAAAATAAGAGATAGGGTTCTAAAAAGGGTAACCAAACAGTCAGAAAAGGAGGATAAAAAGGCAAGTAAATTATACGAGAAACATGAAGGTCCTTTTATTGTTAAGAAAAAGGTTTCTCCAAGTATATACGAATTGAAAAACCTTCAAGGGAAAAGCGTTGGAGAATGGAATATAAACGACTTTAAATTAAAAGACATAAACACAGATGAAGGTACATAGGCGGATAAAACGTCAATTAATGTTAGTTGAAAAAATGTAGGTTTCAATAAGGGTAAAAGGCAATATATCAATAGCACTGAAGATACAAAATGAGTTAAAAACCAGTAAAATGACTCAACTTATGAAAATATTGAAAAATTAATGCAAACAAACTCGAAAGACAAACTTAGACCGTACGAATTTTTTTCTTTTGCCTTTCAGAACATCTATAAGGCCTTCAAAAATTTAGATCCTGCAGAGGAGGAGGAAGCAGTGGACGGAATCGCCGAAAATATACTCAAAGCACATTTCTACCTCAAGAAACAAAAAATAAACGACCTGAAATTACAAGCTAACCTTGATTTCTTAAGAAAATCTAACAGAAAAACGTGGAAGATTTACACGTACTTCAAAGAGGAGCAACGGTTGAAAAAAATAAAAGAAACAATTTACCTGAGGCAAAATAAGGACAAAACCGAGGCGAGAGTTGAAAGAGTAAAAGCAACAACTTAGCAGAGGATATTGCTACAAAGAGAAAATCAAGAAATATCCAGAAGAGAAAAGGCAGAAAGAAGGAAGGCAGAAGAGGAAGAATTAGGACGGAGTAGAGGAACTACAGGGAGCAAAGAAGAAGGGAACTTGAGGAATGGCTTGAAAAACAAATAATAAAAATAACTAAAACTAAAACCACTCAAAACTGAACTTTTTTCCACTATGATATTACTCCAACAAAATTTTGTTTGTTATTTTTCTTATTCTTAAAGTGGTAAGCAGAATTAACACAAAGCTGTTATTTAACGAAAGTTATTTGTATTGTTGGTCTGTGTACAGTTTAAAACTCAAAACTCGTCAATCGAACTTAAAGAATACGAAATTGAACTGAACATAGACAATAAAACAGCAGAAGACTCAGGCAAAGAACCTAGGAAATGGAAAGAAAATTCAGGTTTATATTCGAACCCTCGAGAGGGAGGGGCTTGCCGGACTGCACTCGAGATGGGCCGGAATCCCCCGAGGCCGCGAGCGGCAAAGCATCCCGTCGTCAGTCTTAGGGATGGGTATTCAATAATTGCACTCGGTAAATAAATTTAATAATAATTAAACAACAAATTAGATAATAATTTAATAATAAATGAAACTTCAATATTTAAAGAGTGGTAAAAATGAAGTGACACATACATATATGAACAATACTGTACTGTTTCATTATTCCTTAAGTCATAACGCTTTCAAAACTAATGAAAGAAATAATAGCTGATTAGGACGTTTTCCCCAATGCCTGTTTCGGAGATTAGTCATGATAAGCCCCGCCTTCGTGAAAACACTTTCCGAAGGAACTCATGTTGCCAGAATTGAAAGATTTTCTATGGCCTCTTCATACAGGTGCGAATTTTGATGCTTCATTTCCTTCCATTCATCGAAGGGATTGACAGTGCGTGACGAAATAGGCCTGGTAACGTATTAGCTGATCTCCATTGGGATTCCTTCTGTGTTATCTCACTTGGCACCAGGCTGTTTTTCGTGCGTCAGATTCGCGAAGCGCACGAAAATGTCACCATTCCATTCCGCCCTAATTTTTTTTCTCACCTCCTTTCCTGAAATAAAAAAAGGATTTTCAGTTAACATATGCATAAATCAGCAGGACGAAATTATCAGAAGAATCTAATCTCAAAGTTTTACCGATAGGTTGAACAGCGCCTGACACAGACAGAGTATTCCGGAAAGGTATTTTCTTAAATCGGGAATACAGTAAGGTGGCCATGGCAGCAAAGCTTTTGATTCTCGAGGTTACTAAACCTTTTTTCGAGCTCCGTCAGCAATCTTTTTTTTTAAATCGAAATCGGCAGCATGACATGGCACAGCTTTAACGTTGTCCGTCTTTATACCCCACTCACAGCAAAAATCAGTGAGGAGAGTCGACAAATTATCGATTGTTTTCCTTGGTGGCATTCGTTTTGCCCCAATTGTGATAGAATTCATGTCAATAAAAAATTTATATTCAAATGGTCAAATTGTATATAAATGTTTCATACAAATATATTAATATGGCGTCTGGGAACAAAATTAAAATTTCAATAGAAATCCGAAATAATGAGCATACTATCCAAATATTGCACTGTGAGTCCAACGTAACTCTTTGTCGTCATTGATTCCATCCAAAGGTCTGTAGTCAGTACCAAGTTTTCCTTTTATGAAAGAACATCCTTCATTCTGTCTTGCAAAACTAAGTTATTTCCTTCCATCATGGTGGTTATTGATAGCGGCTGCATATCACTCGCTATCATATAGAGAAGTGCGTTTGTGATTTCCGCTTATTTTCGTCCTCAAACTAAAACAGAAATGCCCAGCTCAGGGAAATTTCCTTCGGGAACACATGTTCCTCTTCGTGGTGGACTTCGTCCACCACTTATTTTTCTGGAGAGCGGAAGTAGTGGTAGACGCATGCAAGAATCTCACCTCGGTGACGTTCGCTGCACTGTAGATACGAAATATCTGTCAAGGTGCTTGGGGGCGACTGACTTTCCAACAGAAAATTTTAATAGTAAGTAGAAAGCCTTAATTATTTTATTGCAGTACGTTTCCATTTCTTTTCAATGAATATAATTGAAAAAAGAAGTTTACGAAGTGTTTTCTTGGTGTATGTTATTCAATATTTTAATATCACCCTTTTTTACATTGTATATATAATGTACACCAATGCTGACTGATACTTTTTGCAGTATAAGAATCTATTAACATTATGCACAGCGCAGAATGGTAAGTTATAGAATTGAAATATAATTATGAAATCTCAAACCTATTCACTAACAATAAATTTTGATATGTTTAATTAAATATATCTGTAAAGTTTTTCCTTTTTTTATAGCATTCCTACAGTGAGATGCATCTGACTGCAGTTTAGAAAAATATCCTACATCAAAATTACCTGTCCTGATAATACGCAGGTACATGGACGTTGAACACTGTAAACGCGAACTAAACATTACAGTTTCAAACATAAACATATCAACGTAGTAGGCTTAAATTTATTTTCAATATTATATTTAATTAAACATATCAGAATTTATTGATACTGAATAGGATTGAGATTTTATACCTATATTCCAATTCTATAACAATTCTATATACAATGTAAAAAACGGTGATAACACGCCCACAGATATTTCGTATCTACGATGCAGCGTATGTTATAGAAAAGAGATTCTCGCTTGCGTCTACCACCACTCCCGCTCTCCAGGAGAATAAGTGATAGAAACGGAAAATGTGTTCCCAAAGGAAATTTCCCCGACTTGGACATATCTGACCTAAAATACAAAAACAAGAAAATTGACAATGAATATTCAATTAATTTTAACAAAGGACGCATTTTTATGTTAAATCAAAAATAGTTTAATTGAACCAAAAGGTACCAATTCTCAATAAAATACATGCATTTATAACAAAATAGTTATATTTCCAATCAGGAAGGTTATTTTTTCGAAGGAAAATTAATAATCAGTAGAAAAACTCATTTAAAAAATTAATTTTCAATAAAAAAAAACTAATTTTCAACCAAAGAAATGAAATTTCAATCAGAAACATTCATTTTCTACCAAATAAGAATAATCTTCAACAAAATACATGAATTCTTAACCAAAAAGGTTAATTTTCTACAAAAGAGACAAATTTTTAACAAAATGGAGGCATTTTAACCAAAAAAAGAATAGTCTTTAACAGAATACATAAATTTTCAACTAAATATTGTAATGTTCAATGCAATTTTTAACATAATAGTTCAAATTCTAACCAAAAAAGTGAATGAGTCACCAAGAAGATTAATTTTCTACAGTAGATAGCGCACACTTTGCCGAATTTGGAGTGGGAGGTCCGCTTTGGTGTGTACTTTGGAGAATTTTGAGTGGAGGGTTCCGCTGTAGTC
>JAABKJ010007545.1:69178300-69382402 GCA_011634705.1 Andricus grossulariae | reverse complement strand
GGGGGGGGGGGGGGGGGTCTACTGTTGGTAGTACTTTGGAGAATTTGAAGTGGGAAGAGGAGCGTCTAATGTCTAATCTAATTTTTTAGAGTAAGAAATTTTGATTATGAAAATTATTTCTAAAAATTGCATTTGAAAATTATTCACTATACAAATAGTGTAAGACAATTACTATTTCAATATTGGTCTTTGAAAAATAGTTTCTTATGTCTAACTTAGCTTTTTAGAAGTAAGAAATTTTCATTATAAGAATAAATTTATTCCAAAATTCGCAAATGAAATTCATTTTATACTAATTATGTATAAATATAAATTAAATTTCGTATATTTTGATATAACTAAATTATTTAAGCAAGATAATATTACTTAAAATTATCATTGGGGACAGGTCATAGAAATTAAAATCACAGTTTTCATTTCCAGTTACATTTATTATTTTAAATGTTCATTATGATTCACACATGATTTGCAATAAAAAAATGGAATGATTTGAGTAAAAAAAAATAAAAGCTCACAAAAAATATAATTATTCTGCTAGTAATTATTTTAGTTCTGCTGCGACATAGGAAGTAAACATACTGGTTATTTCCAAAAACACTCAATGAAAGTATGAATCGAGAAATGGTTTTGGTAATTGTTGCATAATTTGTTCACGCAAATATTAATATTTAACAGCAATAATCTGACGAATAAGCATTTCACTAGGTGACTGAACTTTTCCTGTCAGAATGTACTTATGAGTCTCATCTATTTAATGATTCAAACACTTTTCGACATCAACAGTTTGCCTTTGTAGTCATCGTAAACATTCTTTGGCGCAAACAACAATCTGCTTTAGTCCATCAAAAGCAGCTTTCTGCATCTTCTACGTCTCCTGTGGTGGTTTCCTCTTTATCTCCATGAAAATAAATGACGATTGCCTTGCTGCCGTTGGAAGTACTAAAGACAATGCTGAATTTCCCCAACTCCACAGGTCTCATGCAACCGTATCCCGTCTCGAAGAAGGTTTATATACAGTCGATGTTATTTAACAGGCATGCCCAAGATTTTTAATCAAGAGAGATTCCTTCGAAGTCGAGTTGACCAGTTTTATGACAGGTTCGAGGTTGCCATTAGACTGCAGTTCGATTCCCGTGAAAAGCTGCTTTGTACAGGAGTTATTCAGCGTGTCTGAAGCTATTAGTAGGTGATTAACAGGCTTGCGTGCGACCTCGGCAGCAGGTACCTGAGGTAGGCGGCGTTTCGCTGGGGACCGTACTCTTGCTGTTGTCCATTGGGGCTCTAATTGAATCCATGGCTGAGGTGACGCGCGCATCAGCAGTGGCAGCGTTAGGTGCTTTGTTCTCAGACATGGTATAGTATATGGTCTCAGGGTTTAAATTAGACTGAATGCTGAGTAGAGCTCTCGCCTGCTTTTATACATCGCTTAAAATTTTGTTTCGCCCCACCATATGGGACGATGACGCATACAGTTTATGTATTCCAGGAAAATCTGTCCAAAAATATTGACAAAGGTTTCTAAATTCTGTGTATAGTACCTAAGTTTGCTCTTCTTACGTGAAAAGGAGCCCTTTCACTGTCACAAAAAGGTTGGATTTATGTACTTCTTCTGTGAGAAGTATATTTGAAAATGTAATAAATAATTTAGCATGTCTACGGGGAAAAACTTTTTCTTTGAAATCGCAGGTGCCAGTCATAAATTAAAGAATCGAGGGTCGTCTTTTTAAAATACGCGTGACTAATATTTAAAAGGTTCTGGAGTTCCAATTTTAAAATGAGATATATAACTAAGAGCACGTGTAGTGGAAGAAAACCTTTTTCCGAAGAATTGTCCGTGTCAATCAGGTGGCGTCGTAACCTTTTTTGATTTTTCCGTATAGAGCCGTCACTGTTGTCAAGTTTTACGATGTCACTGTCTACTTTTGTCCAAAGAGACATTGCTCGTAACACTTTTTCTACTTCCTTTCTACAATACCCCAAACCAGAGACATGTATTGTTGAGCGTAACGAATATATAAAGGTTTGGAAGTTTAATTAGTTTAGTGAAACATTGCCTCAATCTCTCTTTTCTGCAGCGTGGCTTGAGTTTTAAAGGTACCGACAGTTATTTTTTTTTATACTTGATCGTAAATTTTTCTCTTTGTCACGCTGCAGGATAATTCCAAAGGATTGTAAGGTGAAAATCTACGTGTCCTTTAAAAAAAAAACTTGGCGACGAGCCGCTTTAAAACCATCACGATAATCAGCTGGCAAACATGTGACTCGGTGTACCTGACGTTTCCGTAAATCTTTACGATTTTGACAGGTTTTTTTTCACAGTTTCCAGGAAAGTCTATAGATATCAAGGGGGTTTGAAATTTTCTAGAAGAATGGGGAAGGGGTAATAGGGTAGGGATGGATTTTCTTTTTCCATAAATACTGGCGATCGTCGTGTAGATGGTCAGTATTGTTTCATCGGGAAAAATGCAAGATATTTCAAATTCTTCAAGAAAATTGAGGAAGGTTCTGTTCCAGATAGTTCTAGAATATTCCAAAGGATTCCAGTATATTCTATAAAAATCAAGAATGTCCCAGAAATTTAAAATTAATGAATGCTCAATAATATTTCAAATAAAATTTTTTTTTTTAAATATTCCAGATTTTTCAAGAAAATTGAGGAAGGTTCTATGTCAGATAATTATATAACATTCCAAAGGATTCCAGTATGTTCTATAAAAATCAAGAATATCCAAGAATTTTTAGAAATAAAGAATGTCTAATAATATTCCAAGTCATTCGGAAAAAATCGAAATATTCCAGATTCTTCAAGAAAATTGAAGAATTTTCTATTCCAGATAATTCTAGAACATTTCAGAGGATTCCAGTACATTTTAGAAAAATGAAAACTATCCCAGAATTTTTAGAACTAAAGAATGTCTAATAATATTCCAAATTCATTCGGGAAAAGTTTTAAATATTTCAGACTTATCAACAATATGGAAGAATGTTCTGTTTCAGATAATTCTAGAACATTCCAAAGAATTCCAGTATGTTCTAGAAAAATAAAAAAATATCCCAGAATTATTAGAATTAAAGAATGTTTAATAATATTCCAAACTCATTCGGGAAAAATTCAAAATATTCCAGATTTCTTTAAGAAAATTAAAGAAGGTTCTATTCCAGATAATTTTAGAACATTCCAAAGGATTCCAGTATATTCTAGAAAAAACAAAAATATTTCAGAATTTTCAGAATTAAAGAATTTCTAATAGTATTCCAAATTCATTAGGGAAAAGTTCAAAATATTTCAGATTTATCATCAATATGGAAGAATGTTCTGTTCCAGATAATTCTAGAACATTCCAAAGTATTCCAGTATATTCTAGAAAAATCAAGAATATCCAAGAATTTTCAGAATTAAAGAATATTCAATAATGTTCCAAGTCATTCGGGAAAGATTAAAAATATTCCAGATTTTCCAAGAAAATTGAAGGTTCTGTTCCAGATAATTCTATAACATTTCAAAGGATTCCAGTATATTATAGAAAAATTAAAAATATCCCAGAATTTTTAGAATTAAAGAATGTCTAATAATATTCTAAAGTCGTTCGGGAAAAATTCAAAATATTCTAGATTTCTTCAACAATATTGAAGAATGTTCCGTTTCAGATAATTAGAGAATATTCCAAAGGATTCCAGTATATTATAGAAAAATCAAGAATATCCCAGAACTTTTAGAAATAATGAATGTCTAATAATATTCCATATTCATTCGGGCAAAATTCAAAATATTTCAGATTCACCAACAAAATTGAAGGAGGCTCGGTTTCAGCTAAATATAGAACATTCCAAGGAATTTCACTATATTCTAGAAAAATCAAGAATATCCCAGAACTTTTATAAATAATGAATGTTCAATAATACTTTAAATCATTCGGGAAAAATTCAAAATAGTACAGACTTTTCAAAAATATTAAAGAATATTCTGTTCCAGATAATTCTAGAACATTCCGAAATATTTTAGTATATGATAGAAAAATCAAGAATATCCCAGAATTTTTAGAATTAATGAATGTTCAATAATATTCCAAGTCATTCGAGAAAAAATCGAAATATTCCAGATTCTTCGAAAAAAATTGACGAAGGTTCTGTTTCAGATAATTCTAGAACATTCCAAAGGATTCCAGTATATTCTATAAAAATCAAGAATATACAAGAATTTTTAGAATTGAAGAATGTCTAATAACATTCCAAGTCATTCGGGAAAAGTTCGAAACATTCCATATTCTTCAAGAAAATTGAAGAAGGTTCTGTTCCAGATAATTCTAGAACATTCCAAAGGATTAAAGTACATTCTAGAAAAATGAAAAATATCCCAGAATTTTAGAATTAATGAATGTTCAGTAATATTTCAAATGATTAGGGAAAAATTGAAAATGCTCCCGACTTTTCAAAAATATTGAAGAAGGTTCTGTTCTAGATAATTCTAGAACATTCCAAAGAATTTCAGTATATTTTGAAAAAATCAAAAATATCCCAGAACATTCCATATTCTTCAAGAAAATTGAAGAAGGTTCTGTTCCAGATAATTCTAGAATATTCCAAAGAATTCCAGTATATTCTAGAAAAATAAAAAATTTCCCAGAATTTTCAGAATTAAAGAATGTTCAATAATATTCCAAAGTCATTCGGGGAAAATTCAAGATATTTCAGATTCATTAATAATATTGAACAAGGTTCTATGCCAGATAATTCTAAAACATTCTAAAGGATTCCAGTATATTCTAGAAACATCAAAAGCGACATAGAATTTTCAGAATTAAAGAATGTTGAATAATATTCCAAAGTCCTTCGGGAAAAATTAAAAATATTCCAGATTCCTCAAAAAAGTTGAAGAAGGTTCTGTTCCAGATAGTTCTAGAACATTCCGAAGGATTGCAGTATATTCTAGGAAGGTCAAAAACATCCCAGAATTTTTAGAATTGTTGAATGTTCAATAATATTCCAAAGTCATTTGGGAAAAATTCAAGATATTTCAGATTCATCAACAATATTGAAGAAGGTTCTAATGCAGATGATTCTGGAACATTCCAAAGGATTTTAGTATATTCTAGAAAAATCAAAAACATCATAGAATTTTTAGAATTAAAGAATGTTTAAAAATATTCCAAATTCCTTCGGGGAAAATTCAAAATATTCCACATTCCTCAAAAAATTGAAGATGGTTCTATTCCAGATATTTCTAGAACATTCCGAAGGATTGAAGTTTATTCTAGAAAGGTCAAAAATATTTCAGAATTTTTAGAATTAATGAATGTTCAATAATATTCCAAAGTCATTCGGGACAAATTCAAAATATTTCAGATTCATCAACAATGTTGAAGAAGGTTCTATTCCAGATAATTCTAGATCATTCCAAAGGATTCGAGTGTATCCTAGAAAGAAAAAAATATTCCAGAATTTTTAGAAAAGAAGAATATCTAATAATATTCCAAAGTCATTCGGGAAAAATTCAAAATATTCCAGATTCTTCAAAAATATTGAAGAAGGTTCTATGCCAGATAATTCTAGAACATTCCAAAGAATTTCAGTATATTCTAGAAAAATCAAGGATATCCCAGAATTTTCAGAATTAAAGAATGTTTACTAATATTCCAAAGTCATTCGGAAAAAATTCCAAATATTCCAAAGTCTTCAAGAAAATTGAAGAAGGTTCTATTCCAGATGATTCTAGAACATTCTAAAAGATTCCAGTATATTCTAGAAAAATGAAAAATATCCCAGAATTTTCAGAATTAAAGAATGTTCAATAATATTCCAAAGTCATTCGGGAAAAATTCAAGATATTTCAGATTCATCAACAATATTGAAGAAGGTTCTATGTCAGATAATTCTAAAACATTCTAAAGGATTCCAGTATATTCTAGAAAAATCAAAGGCGTCATAGAATTTTCAGAGTTAAAGAATGTTGAATAATATTCCAAAGTCCTACGGGAAAAATTAAAAATATTCCAGATTCCTCAAAAAAGTTGGAGAAGGTTCTGTTCCAGATAGTTCTAGAACATTCCAAAGGATTGCAGTATATTCTAGAAAGGTCAAAAATATCCCAGAATTTTTAGAATTGTTGAATGTTCAATAATATTTCAAAGTCATTCGGGAAAAATTCAAGATATTTCAGATTCATCAACAATATTGAAGAAGGTTCTAATCCGGATGATTCTAGAACATTCCAAAGGATTCCAGTATTTTCTAGAAAAATCAAAAACATCATAGAATTTTTAGAATTGAAGAATGTTTAAAAATATTCCAAATTCCTTCGGGGAAAATTCAAAATATTCCAGATTCCTCAAAAAATGGAAGAAGATTCTATTCCAGATATTTCTAGAACATTCCAAAGGATTGCAGTTTATACTAGAAAGATAAAAAATATCCCAGAATTTTTAGAATTAACGCATGTTTAATAATATTCCAAAGTCATTCGGGAAAAATTCAAAATATTTCAGATTCATCAACAATATTGAAGAAGGTTCTACTCTATATAATTCCAGAACATTCCAAAGGATTCAAGTGTATCCTAAAAAGAAAGAAATATTCCAGAATTTTTAGAAAAGAAGAATCTCTAATAATATTCCAAAGTCATTCGGAAAAAATTCAAAATATTCCAGATTCTTCAAAAATATTAAAGAAGGTTCTATGTCAGATAATTCTAGAACATTCCAAGGAATTTCAGTATATTCTAGAAAAATCAAGAATATCCAAGAATTTTTAGAATTGAAGAATGTTTATTAATATTTCAAAGTCATTCGGGAAAATTCCAAATATTCCAAATTCTTCAAGAAAATTGAAGAAGGTTCTAATCCAGATAATTCTAGAACATTTCAAAGGATTCCTGTATATTCTAGAAAAATGAAAAATATCCCAGAATTTTAGAATTAATGAATGTTCAATAATATTTCAAATGATTCGGGAAAAATTGAAAATATTCCAGACTTTTCAAAAATATTTAAGAATGTTCTGTTCCAGATAATTCTAGAACATTTCAACGGATTCCAGTATATTCTAGAAAAATCAAGAATATTCTTGAATTTTTAGATTTAATGAATGTTCATTGTATAGACTCTTTTATAAATAGCGTAAAACAAATTCGGATTTAACGTCAAAATTTTTTATCTATTATTCTTGGAATGTATTCAAAAAGCCTTTTTTTTAAATTCCCTGCGTCTTTTGCAATTTTTTCTTTAAATTCCCCGTCCATTCCCTGATTATCAGGTTTTTTCAGACTTGTATATTTAGAATATTTTCTAAGAATATTACCTTAGAATATTTTCGAATTTTTGAAAACATCTAAAGAATAAGGAAAAACGTAATCATGTACTTCAGAATTCCTAAAAACATTAAACAATATTTGCGTTCATATAAATGTTTGAGTATAAAAGTATTTTTAATTAATAGTTGATATTATTGGACATCCGAATTCTGTGAGCTTTCAAATAAAAATAGTTTTGAATTTAAATAAATTTAAAATAATTGAAACACTCCAAGTCACGCAAAGTTTAAATTTCTCAAAATTTGTAAGTACCAGTTGCGAAAATATTTGATGTTTCGAATATCGCCTTGAACTTGATATTTCAAGACTTAATCTTCCAAGCTAATTATAAACTACTCTGAGGTAGCTTCAAAGTAAAGGAACGCATCACAGAATCGGCGGGAATTCCTGAATAACTAACTGCTATTCATTATTCAGTTCCTTAACCTTAAATAAAATCCGGTTTGTCTGATTTCATAGAAACCTGCACTTTGTACACCTGGATCAAAACATTACATCTAAAAGCTATCTTAGAAAACTTCCGCAAAATTTTTTTCGAATGTCAAATGCCTTCCATTTAAGGAGAAAGAGTCTTCATTAATTAAAAAAATCTGGATAAATCTATCAGTGATATTTCATTTTCTCAAAAAATGCTACAGATAAACAGCCACCACTATCGGCAACCGCACGACCATTAGGCCACTGTCACTCACCGCACGACCACCATCCCACCGCGCGCTTCGAAGAACAAATTATATCTGATCCTAAAATACCATCTGATTTTACACTAGAATTTTAGACCCCATACTGTCACAGTGCGGGAAATATAGCGCTTTCCTTTTATTATAAAGTCTCTGTCACAGAGAATTTTCGGTATTTGTTTACATTAATAACTATCTTGTAAGGGTTCAGATTTGGATTTTTGCGGGTA
The DNA here is from genome assembly GCA_011634705.1 of Andricus grossulariae. Taxonomy (NCBI): domain Eukaryota; kingdom Metazoa; phylum Arthropoda; class Insecta; order Hymenoptera; family Cynipidae; genus Andricus; species Andricus grossulariae. Next base: position 69,374,186 of record JAABKJ010007545.1, on the reverse strand, counting down.
AATCCGTCTAGAGGTCACAATTTTTATCCGATTGAGACACATTTTTAAAGTGAGAACTTCTTATGGCGCGGTGTGAATTCGCAAAACTAACATGATTTAAGGGGAAATACCGGTAACGCTTCATGGGTAACGCTTAACGTGTAACGCTTCACGGGTAACGCTTTCTCTCCTCCATCTCTTCTTCGCTTCTCCCACTCACTGAATCTTTCAATCCCTCACCCTCTCTATCTCTACTTCGCTTTTTCTACTTCTCTTCCTCCCGCCCCGCTCTTTCTCGTTCTCTCTCTCTCTCTCTCTTTCTTATACAATATGATACAATATCATCACGCACGTGTAAGAACCACGAACTTCAAGAAGAGCGCATGCCGCTGTACACTGCTACAGACCGCTATACTGTCAGATTCTCAGTGAGAGTGTGAGGAGCAACCGTTGCCGACGTGAGCAACCATTGCCGACATCTTTTTATATATCATGCCAGTGAAAAGGTTTCATGTTTTTTTTGATGTTGAAAGATTTCAAAGAAAGACCACTTCAATTTACATCATATGAAGTTATCACTTCTGCCTCGCGTCCCGCGACGGCTCACGTGTTCTTGAATTGGAACTCTATAAATGCAGTAGCTTTTTGCAAAGCTTTGAAATTTGATTTTTTGATGTGTTTATTAAAATAATGATTTCCTACACCAATAACCATTGCTTTCTTTCACCAGCCAGGATATGGCTCTTTGGAGAACTTACAAATCAACCAGCTCTACAATACCTCGCCTGGGTCTCTCTACCAGTTTGCCTCACCCTCTTCAGCGCAGGATTCGTCCACATAGTAGCACCTCAAAGTATAGGATCAGGAATTCCAGAAATGAAAACAATTCTTCGAGGTGTTGCCTTGAAGGAATACCTAACTTTCCGAACCCTCGTCGCCAAAGTCATAGGACTCACAGCCACCCTGGGATCCGGACTACCGCTCGGAAAGGAAGGTCCCTTCGTCCACATTGCCAGCATAGTAGCAACCCTTCTTTCCAAACTTGTCACCAGTTTCCAGGGAATCTACGAAAATGAAAGCAGAAATTGTGAGATGTTAGCTGCAGCTTGTGCTGTTGGTGTCGCTTCTTGTTTTGCTGCACCAATTGGTGGTGTCCTCTTCAGCATTGAAGTAACAACTGTCTACTTTGCTGTCAGAAATTACTGGAGAGGATTCTTCACTGCTGTCTGTGGAGCTACTATGTTTCGACTCCTGGCCATTTGGTTCCAACGAGAAGAGACAATCACTGCCATGTTTCTTACTAATTTTACAAATGATTTTCCGTTTGATCCACAAGAACTTTTTGTTTTTGCTCTGATTGGAGTTGGAAGTGGACTTGGGGGAGCATTTTATGTTTGGCTGCATAGACAGTATGTCATCTTCATGAGGAAAAACAAGAGCATGAACAGTTTTCTGCAGAAAAAGTAAGTTGGTTGAAATTGGAGAAGGAATTTTAGAAGACCAATGTAATTGTAGCTATTTTGTTGCTAAAAAGAGGAAAGAAGTTCTATTTAAAAAAGTCTTGCTGATGAGGCATCCTAAGGCGAAGCCGTCATTTTTTGTAAGGTTAACATTATGTTGGCCCAACAAAATGAAATATTTTTTTGTCGTAAACCATCCATAACTGTTTAACTAAAATGTCACCAAATTAATCTGGGACCTAATAAAAATTATTTCGCCTTATAAAAAGTAGAGTTCTATCATAAGAACGCTAAGAAACCTTCTGTAAAGGATAGAAAGTTCTATTTTTTTCTTTTAAACAAATCTATAAGACATTTTAGAATTTGAAAAATTATTTATTTAAAATAAAATTTCGTTGATTTCACTTTTACACATATGAAACACATATTTACACATCAGGCTGGTAAAAAAATCAATGTTCAAATTCCTTATCGGATAATGACTCATTTTGTGATGTTTCCAGAAAAAGAAGAGGCGCATCTTTTTGTCACTTTTTTTTTACAAATTTTCGTTACCCTCACAACGAGGTAAACTTTTTTGGAAATATAACAAATTAGTATAGTAAAAATAATTTGTTGTTAAATGTTTAAACCATTTTTCATTGTTTGAATGTAACTTTTGATTGGAATGAGGAAGAAAATAGTAGGTTTTTGCAAATTTTTCTAAAAACTTCATAGAATTCTGGTTTGTTTGGTTTTTTGTACAATTTAGCTATAGTTTTTTAAACAGTTTATATTTTACCAAGCAATCTTTTTTGACAAAATATAATCAATTTGCAACTTTTTTAAGTGATATGTACTAATTAGTCTAAATCGAAAATCAGAAGGATCAATTTACTTTATTGTTAATTGTTTAAATAATTTGTCATTTTTTAAATGTAACTTTTGTCTTTTGATGACATTTTTAGTTACTTACCCATAATTGTTTAGAAATCTCAATTTGTTAAAATAATTTTTTCAACGAAAACTTTAATTTTTCTGAATAACATGAACTAATTATTTAATCCTTCACGTTCATTTTTGATTGGAATTAATTAGTTCAAGTTACTCAGAGAAGATGTAAATTTTTCATATTTTTTCGGAAAAAATAGTTTTAAATGAAAATTCTTAAAATCATTATGGATGAATAATGAAAAGTGTCACCATAGAAGGATCTAACGAAATTTGTTAAAAAATTTGCAAAAACTGCACTTTTCTGCATTATTTTACTCAAAAATATATCAAGAACGAAAAATTATTTAAACAATCACCAATGAAGTGAATCGATCGTATTGATATTTCATTAAAAGCATTTAGTTCGTGCTACTCAGAAAAGATGTGAATTTTGTATATTTTGTTGAAAAAAGTGAAAAAAATGAAAATTATTTAAACAATTAGGCGTAAAAATACCAGACATACCATAATTTTATAATGTTTATAGCATTTTTTTTACAAAAAAGAGTCAAAATTTTCTTTTGATTTATACAAACATGCACAATTATTTTTACAACAAGTGAATTTTTTTTGGACCACCCTAGTTTATACTCAAAAGTCATAAATTAATTTTATAAAATCGTCAATATAAAATAAATTTATTTATATATAAAATATTTATTAAATTTATTCATTATTTACCAAAAAATAATCTATTTATTTTCCAATAAATTAAGCAATTTTTTTAAAAATTCGAGATATATTTTCTTTGAATTTTTTCTATAAAAATTTTAGTTTAAATAATTGTTTCTAAAAAAATTGTAATTTAAAAAAAAATTAAAATGTACTGGATTTTCTGTCATTTTTTAATAATCACACGGTAATAACAATACAAAGTTATCAACAAACCTTGTAGTTAAATAATTCTTCAAATATTCATTACAAAATTGTTTAGCAAAACACATTTTATTAAAAAAATTTCTTTCATTTTTTACATAAAAAAATTTGTTTTTAAAATATATATGTATCCAAATTTAATGTATATTGAAGAATTATCTTTTTTTAATTTAACAACCTTTAATTTAAGTTTTAAAAATGCATCTTTATTTAAAAAAATTATAAACATTTGTAATTCATGCCTTGAAAGTTGTTTATTACAAATAAAAATGATTTATTTTTATTTCCTGATAAATCATAAAATATGATATGAGTCGTGAGGGATTGAAAATTCATACAAATTCTGAAAATTTTCATAATGAATAATTCAATTCGAGAAATGAAGAAAATTTCTAAAATTCTTGGCACAAAGACTTTTGGCATGATTCCATCCAGTAGTGTTCCCAAACATTCAAGAAGCAGGTTTTGCCTTTTAAGTATATCAATGAGAAAGTCCATTTAATTTGAAAAATTAAATAAATAAAATTTAGGATCTTGAATTCAGGACAAATACAAATTTTAATTGCTGTTTAACGTCCATATTCAAATTCAGTTATCAAATACTTGAAAATAAAAAATAAAAATTTATGAACAAAAATCTAACGATCCAATTTGAACAACACACTCTTGGTTTGAGTATTCATTCAAATTTTGAAAAACCAAAAAAAAGCAAAAAAATTTCTTTTTTTTTCAAGTTTCTCTTCAAATATAAAAATTTTTGTGAAGCCTATTTTTTTTATTTTTTCTAAAATCTGTGCATTATCAAAAATGCAAATACTGTTAAAGAAGAAATCTGCCAACTATTTCAACTTTTTCTATTTGAGATTCGGAAGTTAGCCAATAAAATAATGCCATTAAAATCTACCTTAGCTTTTCATTTCTGATTAGTAGAAACACTTCAAAACTCAAGGCCCTCGCAATATTAAAAGTATTACTAATTTATTTTTCAATTTTCGCTAAAATAAATAATTTATTATTGAAAAATGGAACAAACCTATATAATTGAAGCTAAATAACGTTATTGTTATTAGAAGGAATCTGTATTATCGTCAGAGTTGGTAACGATCGATCATATGTAGATAACTTTCACGAACTGTGAAATTGGAACAAAGATATTTTTTCAGAAATTACAAAATATTAATTTATAAATTTTCAAACTCCATCTAGTCTGAAATGATGTTAAGAATTTCTGTTATTCAGGAGTTACCTTAGATCGATATTGTTGATTTCCAGTTTCACAGTTCGTGAAAGTTATCTACCTATCGATCGTTACCAACTCTGATGATAATACAGATTCAAACAAAAAAGATAATTTTTATCCAGAAAAAAATGACTTTCCAACAGAATAGTTAAATTTCCAAATAAATAATTGAATTTTTAAACAAAAAGTTTAATTTTCTACCAAAGTATTTTAATTTTTAACAAAAAATATGGATTAGAAAAAAATAATAATTTTCATCCAAATAGTTTTATTTTTTCAAACCAAAAAGAAAAATTGGGTAAATAACAGTTGGATTTTCTACCCGAAAGTATGAATTTTCAAAAAAGAAGTTAATTTACGATCAAGTAGTTGAATTTTAAACTAAAATGACGATTTTTTAACAAGAACAAACATAATTTTTTACAAGAACAAATCTAATTTCATACAAACTAGTTCACTTTAAAACCAAGTAGTTGATATTTTAATAAAAAAATTTTTTTTCAACGAAACAGCATTTTTAACCAAAGAGCACGAATATTCAACAACATAGATGAATTTTAAACCAGAATAAATCCATTTTTATTCAAAAATGGAATACTTGCATTTTCAGTTAAGAAAATTAATTCTCATGAAAAAAAATAACGAATTTTTACAAAAATAGATCAATTTTCAAAGAAAAAGATTAATTTTTAACCAAAATGACGAATCTTGAAAAAAAACTGAATTTTCAAAAAAATAATTCATCATTCAACCAAATTAATTCTCAATAAAAAACAAATTTTCAACGAAATAGGTGAATCTTAAACCAAAGAGATGAAAACGTATCCAAAATCATAAATCTTAAAAAAAAACATTTATTTTCAAGAAAGACTTCAAAATTCAGCCAACGAGTTGAATTTTTATACAAAAAGTTTTCCTTTACCATGAAGAATAACTTTCTTCAAAAAAATATAAATTATTAACAAAATACTATTTGCTTGAAAATGCAACAATTTTGTTAAAAATTCATCCCTTTAGGTTGAAAATGCAACTATTTTGTTGATAATGTCTCTTTTTGGGTTTCAAATTCAACTATTTTCGTAAAAAACTTACTTTGTATTAAAAACTCATATTTTGATGTTAAAAAGTCAAACTGAAATCTTTTTGGGATAAAAATTAAACTTCTTTTTTTAAATTAGTCTTTTTAATGAAAAAATTCTTCTATTTTAGTGAAAATTGCATCTTTCTTGGATAAAAATGCAACTGTTTGGTTGAAAATTCGCCTTTTTGGATTTAAAATTCCACTATTTATGTAGAAAATTAACTTGTTATTTAAAATTCATATTTTAATGATGAAAGGTCGACTGAAATATTTTTTGGATAAAATTCAACTATTTTCTTTTTAATGAAAGCTTTTTTTTTAATTTAAAAATTGATCTATTTTAGTGAAAATTGCATCTTTCTTGAATAAAAATGTAACTGTTTGGATGGTAATGCAGCAATTTTGTTAAAAAGTTATCCTTTTTGGTTGAAAATTCAACTATTCTATTAAATATTTATCTATTTCGTAAAAAATTTACTTTTTGTTTAAAATTCAGATTTTTGTGTTAAAAATTCGAACTAAAATCTTTTTTGGATGAAAATTCAACTTTTTTTTTTAAATTTCTCTTTTCTATTTGAAAATTCATCTGTTTTAGTAAAAGTTTCATCTTTCTTGGATAAAAATGGAACTGTTTAGTCTAAAATTAATCTTCTTGGCTTGAGGATTCAATAATTTTGTTTGGAAATTTTGGTGGAACCACTTTGTTAAGAAATCATTTTTTTGTTGAAGATTTATATTTTTAGTTGAAGATTCATATCTTTGATTGAAAATTTAACTATTTTTTTTTAAATTGATCATTTTTATTTGAAAATTCAACTGCGTAGGTAAAAGTTAAACTACTTTGTTGAAAATTAATTTTTTTAATGATGTTTTATCTCTTTGGTTAAAAATTTAACTGTTTTCTTGAAAATTAACTTTGTTGCTGAAAATTCATATTTTCTGGTTGAAACTTCAATTTTTGTACAGAAAATTCTTCATTCGGCACAAAAGGTTCAACAATTTAGATAAACTTAGAAGGAATCTGTATTATCATCGGAGCTGGTAACGACCGATATGTAGATAACTTTCACGAACTGTGAAGCTGGAAATCAATAATATCGATCTAAGGTAACTCCTGAATAACAGAAATTCTTAACGTCATCTCAGACTAGATAAAGATTGAAATTTTATAAATTAAAATTGTGTAATTTCTGAAAAAAGATCTTTTTCCCATTTTCACAGTTCGTGAAAGTTATCTAAATATCGATCGTTACCAACTCCGATGATAATACAGATTCCTTCTAATTTAACTTGTATTCAAAACATATCTTCTTGCTATGAAAAGCGTATCTCTGAAAAAAGTAGCCTTCGATCTCTCTAGTAGCTTAGTTTGTAAATCACCCGACCGGGAATCGGAAGACGTGGGGTTCGATTCCCACCGGATCGAAGGAGAGAAATCTTTTTTTCAGAAATTAAAAGTTATTATTATTACTCTGATTGGTCCATCTTACGTAAAATTAAATAATAATAAAATTTTTTCAGTCGTTTCTTATACCCTGGAATAGTAGCCTTGATGGTTTCGTCAGTCTCTTTTCCTCTCGGACTTGGTCAATTCATGGCTGGTGATTTAAATACTCATGACCAAGTTCACGGACTTTTCACTAACTTTACATGGACGAGGGAAAATCTCAGTGTCGAAGAAGTGAATGTCGTAAAACACTGGGCCACACCATACACTGATGTCTTTGTTGGACTTCTAAGTTTTACTTTGTTTACGGTAAGAACTTTTTCAATCACAATTATAAAGCCGATCAGTAATTAAATAAAAAGTTGAGAATATATAAGAAAAACAATATATAATACTGAGTTTTGATTAAAAGAAAAAAAAGTTTATCTGAATTAAAAATTTTTTATTCCTAAAAAAAGAATTTTTAACGAAACTAAATGAATGCGGAGCCAAAAATATAATGGTAGACTTTTTGATTTGAGAAAATTAACTTTTAACTTAGAATAGTTTGATTTTCTTATTAGGTTCTATTAATTCAGGTCAAATGTCAGAGAAAAAACGAGACGTTGAAAATGCAACAGTTTTGTTAAAAAGTCATCCTTTTTGGCTGAAAATTTAACTTTTTTATTGCAAATTTGTCTTTTCGATTTAAAGTTCATGTTTTGAAGTTGAAAACTCAACTGGAATCTTTTTTAGATAAAAATTCAACATTTTTTTTGAAAAAATCCTTTTCGGTTGAAAATGCAACAATTTTGTTGATAACATGTCTTTTTGGGCTGAAAATTCAACTATTTTCGTAGAAAATTGACTTCCTATTTAAAACTCATATTTTGATGTTAAAAAGTCAAACTGAAATCTTTTTGGGATGAAAATTGAACGTTTTTTAGTTAAATTCGACTATTTTCGTAGAAAATTAACTTGTTTAAAATTCTTATTTTGATGTTGAAAAGCCAACGGACTCTTTTTTGGATAAAAATTGAACTATTTTTTTGAAAATTCGTCTTTTTGGGTTGAAACTTCAACTTTTTAAGTAGAAAATTAACTTGTTTAAAATTCATGTTTTAGTACTGAAAAGTTAACTAAAATCTTTTTTCGATGAAAATTCAACTATTTTGTTGATAATTTGTTTTTTTTTTGTCTTGAAAAATCCCCTTTTTTCGTAGAAAATCAAATTGTTGTTTAAAATCCATATTTTGGTGTTGAAAAGTCATCTGAAATATTTTTTGGATAAAAATTCAACCATTTTTTTGAAGATTTGTCAACTTAATTTAAAAATTCTTCTATTTCACTAAAAATGGCATCTTTCTTGGATAAAAATGCAGCTATTTTGTTGAAAATGCAACAATTTTGTTGAAAATTCAACTGTTTTGTTGAAGATTCGTCTTTTTGGGTTGAAAATTCCACTATTTTCATATAAAATCAACTTGTTGTTTAAAATTCATATTTTGCTGTCAAAGAGTCAACTGAATCTTTTGTGGATAAAAATTCAACTATTTTTTTTCAAATTCGTCTTTTTGGGTTGAAAATTCAACTTTTTTCGTAGAAAATTAACTTGTTTAAAATTCATATTTTTGTGTTGAAAAGTCAACTGAAATCTTTTTTGGATGAAAATTCAACATTTTTGTTGATGATTCGTCTTTTCAGATTAAACTATTTTCGTAGAAAATTTACTTCTTATTTGAAACTCATATTATGATGTTGAAAAATCAAACTGAAATCTTTTTTGAATGAAAATTGAACTATTTTTTTCTGAATGAAAATTTGTCTTTTGAATTAAAAAATTCATCTATTTTAGTGAAAATTGCATCTTTCTTGGATAAAAGTTTGGTTGCAAATACAACAATTTTGTTAAAAAGTAATCCTTTCCGGTTGAAAATTCAACTGCTCTGTTGAAAATTGAACTATTCTGTAAAAAATTTACTTTTTGTTTAAAATTCATATTTTTATGTTGAAAAGTGAAACTGCAATCAATTGTGGATAAAAATTCAACTATTTTGTTGATAATTTGTCTTTTTGGGTTGAAAATTCAACTATTTTCGCAGAAAATTTACTTCTAATTTAAAACTCATATTATGATGTCGAAAAATCAAACTGAAACCTTTTTTGGATCAAAATTGAATTATTATTTTTTTTTTTCATGAAAATTTGTCTTTTTAATTTCAAAATTCATCTATTTTATTGATAATTACATCTTCCTTGAATAAAAGTTTGGTTGCAAGTACAACAATTTTGTTAAAAAGTCATCCTTTTCGGTTGAAAATTCAACTGCTCTGTTCAAAATTTAACTATTTCGTAAAAAATGTACTTTTTTTTTAAATTCAGATTTTTGTGTTAAAAAGTCAAACTAAAATCTTTTTGGGATGAAAATTCAACTACTTTTTTGAAAATTTCTCTTTTATATTTGAACATTCATCTCTTTTGGTAGAAGTTTCATCTTTCTTGGATAAAAATGGAACTGTTTAGTTGAAAATTAATCTTCTTTGCTTGAGGATTCAACTATTTTGATTGAAAATTTTGGTGAAAGCACTTTGTTAAGAAATCATTTTTTCGTTGAAGATTTACATTTTTAGCTGAAGATTCATCTCTTTGGTTAAAAATTTAACTATTTTCATGAAAATTGATCATTTTTATTTGAAAATTTAACTGCGTGGGTAAAAGTTAAACTACTTTATTCAAAATTAATTTTTTTAATGAAGGTTTATCTCTTTGGTTGAAAATTTAACTATTTTCTTGAAAATTAATTTTCTTGCTGAAAATTTATATTTTCTGGTTGAAACATCAATTTTTGTACAGAAAATTCTCCATTTGGCATGAATTTTTCAACAATTTAGATAAAATTAGAAGGAATCTGTATTATCATCGGAGTTGGTAACGATCGATCATATGTAGATAACTTTCACGAACTGTGAAACTGGTAATCAACGATATAGATCTAAGGTAACTCCCCGGATAACAGAAATTCTTAACGTCATTTCAGAGTAGATGGAGTTTTAAAATTTATAAATTAAAATTTTGTAATTTCTGAAAAAAGATCTTTGTTCCAATTTCACAGTTCGTGAAAGTAATCTACATATGATCGATCGTTACCAACTCTGATAATAATACAGACTAATGTTTTGAACACAAGTTAAATTAGAAGGAATCTGTATTATCATCGGAGTTGGTAACGATCGATCATATGTAAATAACTTTCACGAACAGTCAAACTGGCAATAAACAACATCGATCTGAAGTAACTCCTGAATAACAGAAATTCTTAACGTTATCTCATACTAGATGGAGTTCAAAATTTATAAATTAAAACTTTGTAATTTCTGAAAAAATATCTTTTTTCCAGTTTCACTGTTCGTGAAAGTTATTTACATATGATCGATCGTTACCAACTCTGATGATAATACAGAGTAATGTTTTGAACACAAGTTAAATTAAAAGGAATCTGTATTATCATCAGATTTGGTAACGATAGATCATATGTAAATAACTTTCACGAACTGTGAAACTGGCAATAAACAATATCGATCTAAGGTAACTCCTGAATAACAGAAATTCTTAACGTCATCTCAGACTAGATGGAGTTTGAAAATTTATAAATGAAAATTGTTTAATTTATGAAAAAAGATCTTTTTCCAGTTTCGCAGTTCGTGAAAGTTATCTACATATGATCGATCGTTACCAACATCGATGATAATACAGAATCCTTCGAAGTTCATCTAAATTGTTGAACCTTCAAGCCAAATGAAGAATTTTCTGAACAAAAATTGAAGATTCAACCAGAAAATATGAATTTTTAGCAAAAAAGTTACTTTTCCATAAAATAGTTAAATTTTTAACCAGAGATAAACCTTCATTAGAAAAATAAATTTTCAACAAAATAGTCAAATTTTCAACCAAACAGATTATTCTTCAAGTAAAAATCTAAATCTTGAAAAAAAAACGATTTCTTAAAAAAGTGGTTCCAACAAAATTTTCAAACAATATAGTTGAATCCTCCAGCAAAGAAGATTAATTTTTTAACCAAACAGTTCCATTTTCATTCATTAAAGATAAAAATTCTACTAAAATAGATGAATTTTCAAATTGAAAAGAGAAATTTTCAAAAACATAGTTGAATTTTCATCCAAAAAAGATTTTAGTTTCACTTTTTAACACAAAAATATAAATTTTAAACAAAAAGTAAATTTTTTACGAAATACTTCAATTTTCAACCGAAAAGGATGACTTTTTAACAGAATTGTTGTATTTACAACCAAACCATTTTTCAGGAAAGAAGCAATTTTCAGTAAAATAGATGAATTTTTAAATTAAAAAGACAAATTTTCATTTAAAAAAATGGTTCAATTTTCATCCAAAAAAGATTTTAGTTTGACTTTTTAACACAAAAATCTGAATTTTTAACAAAAAGTAAATTATTACGAAATAGTTCAATTTTAAACCGAAAAGGATGACTTTTGAACAAAATTCTTGTATTTAAAACCAAACCATTTTCCAGAAAAGAAGCAATTTTCAGCAAAATAGATGAATTTTAAAATTAAAAAAAAAAAAAAATTTCATCACAAAAAAAAATGGTTGAATTTTCATCCAAAAAAGATTTCAGTTTGACTTTTTAACACAAAAATATGAATTTTAAACAGAAAGTAAATTAAAAATTTTTTTTTCAATATTCAACAGAACAGTTGAATTTTTAACTGAAAATGATGACTTTTTAACAAAATTGTTGTATTTACAACCAAGCTTTTATATTCAAGAAAGATGCAATTTTCACTGTAATAGAAGAATTTTTGAATTAAAAAGACTAACATAGAACAAAATTGATTTTTATTTAAAAAAGATTTTAGTTTCATTTGTCAACATCATAATATGTGTTTTAAATAAGAAGTAAATTTTCTACGAAAATAGTTGAATTTTCAACCAAAAAAGACAAATTTTCAAAAAAAAAAGTTAAATTTTCATCCAAAAAAGATTTTAGTTTGACTTTTTAACACCAAAATATGAATTTTAAACAACAAGTACATTTTTTAGAAAATTGTTCAATATTCAACAGAACACTTGAATTTTCAACTGAAACGGATGACTTTTTAACAAAATTGTTGTATTTCCAAACAAACTTTTATCCAAGAAAGATGCAATTTTCACTACAATAGATGAATTTTTAAATTAAAAAGACAAATTTACATCACAAAAAAATAGTTCAATTTTCATCCAAAAAATTTTTCAGTTTGATATTTCAACATCATCTGTTTTGTTAAAAGCTCGTCTATTTGGCTTGAAAATTCATCATTTTGGACAGACCCTAATCAGCCATTGAGACAATTTGTAGCCAATTGGTGAAGAAGTTGAAAAAATATTTTTTGAAAGAAAAAGTAAAGAAATAGTGGCATTATCAGACGATTGTGAGATAATAATGTCTTTAGTGTATTTTTTTAAATAGTAGTAAAATAGTGTCATCATTCAAAAAAAAGTGTAAAATAGTGTGGTGAGTCCGAGGCCTGCAACTGCGCACTCCTCGCTTCTCGATCGCGTTCGACACGGGTTGTGGCCATGGGCGGCAATGCACTGAAAAAGGTTGCTTTGAATTATAACGATACAGTAAACCTATTTTTTCCGATATTAAACGATCTCAAGCGTGAAAAGGATTCGAAATTTGCACGAGAAGAAGAAACTGAAAAAAGTGTTGAAATCGCAAATAAGTTTATAGAAGCTCTCTTGATGAGCGAATTATATTTGCAATACAATAGTTACAAGATACTTTGATCATCTGCCTTGTAAATGCGTTTCCAAAAAGGTACATCGACCAAAGGCGACTAACAGCAGCAGTTAAAATTAATAATTAATCCAGGTTTCAATTTAATGGTGAGTCCGCTGTTTAGGTCAAATGACGTCCTCCTGGCGTCATTTGCCGCTCAGTGTGTGTCTCTGAAAATTCCTACAGAAATTTCTGAGAGTGTAGTTACTGCAACTTATAATTGAAGATAATTTCTGAATCCTCGGTTTTTTCTATGATACTGCTGATAGAATTATCATAACCTCGGAAGGTTTATTCTCTTCACGGCAAATACGATTACGTCTTGTTCCATCCACTACGATGATAAATAACCATGAAATCGCTCAAATGAAGCTGCTTCAGCCTTACTTCATCGATAATAAAGCGATGTTCCACTTAAAGAACTCGACTTCGAATGGGTTAATAGATAGTGTCTTTTTATAGGATTATTGGAAGAAGTGATTAATTTGAAAGCAGAGACATGCGACAATTTATACGCTTTAACTGTAACTTTAACCATATAATTTATTATTCTCTTAAATTTATGCATTCATGCTTGAAAGCATCGAAATGATCACTAATCTGCATCCTACGACGGACTGTTATCAGAATTATTAAACAGGTATGGTACGTGTACCTATAATTCAGAAAAGAAATGTAGCATTAATGAAACCACTTTCGGTAATTGAAACCATTAAACGTGAAAGCTTTTATTTATCCAGAGTGAATCGCCTGACGTTTAATTTCATTTGCAAGACCTAATTTTAATAATGTTTGGCATGCATCAAGCCCAACACCAGTGAATTTTGTAACGTAATCAGCAGGAGTTGGAGAATCGTTCGTACGCATTGCACAAATCGGGTTTGGTAATATGTATATTTAAAATGCATTTCATGTAACAGGCTTAACCCAAATTGAGTTATATCAGCTCACAATTGCAGACCAACAATCTACCAGATAAGTATATGCACGGCTCAGCACGCTCGGAAATAAATGATCCCCCTGTGAAAATGAATGGGCTTGGTAATGTTCATTAAATATCGTTTGAAAGATTTTTCTGCGGTGAGAAAAACTCTTTATTTTCAGAGACATTATCTGCTGTTTTAATAGACTTTTGTCCTGGTGTAGCTTTTATGCAAACGCAGCTAGCTTGCATTTTTACGAATGCTCGAATTTATATCACATTTGGGTCACAACTGAGGTGAATTAATTCTTTTGGCAAGGGGAGAACAATACTTTAATGAAATTATTTTTTCATTTAGGTTAATGGGTGAAAAAAGGAAGCGAATTTACTTGAGTAGAATTGACATTTTGATTAAAATTTCTTTCTATTAAACGTTGGTTTTAGATAGAGTATTCAGGTCGTTCAGTGACTCTAAAATTAGTAAATGTTATCAAGTTAATAAGATATCAAGCCCGAAACTCATTCGAATGTTGAACTATTTTTGAATCCGCCAGTGTTTCTTAATAATTCAGGCATGTCTGGGAGTCTAGTGACTCGAAAGGAGCAATTCAAAAACTACGTCAAGTTATTTATTTACAAATTTAATAATTTAACAGAGTTCGCAGCTGAAAATGCTCTCGAAATAGAAGAAATAGTTATTTTTCGTGAAAATAGGGAAAGAAATTCTTCTGAATAAACTTATTGTATTAGGTACCATATTGAATTTTCAACCAAAAACGATTAAGTTTCCAGCATTTTTAGAAAACGGTTATATTTTAAATCTGAAAATATGAATTTTCAACCAAGAAACATGATTTTTCAACCAAACGAAAAAATTAATTTTTTGCCAAACAGTTCTATTTAAAACAAATAGTTGAGCTTTTGAATAAATGAGAGAAATATTCAACAAAATAATTAAATTTTGAACAGAATAGTTGCATTTTTAAATAATAGTTGAATCTTAAAGCCAAAAAGACGAATTTCGCAGAAGAAATTTGAATTTTTCATCCAAAAATATGTGTTTTCTATACAAAAAGACAAATGTTTAATAAAACAGTTGAATTTTCAAACAAAAAAGATAAATTTTTAAGAAAATGGTTGAATTTGTAACTAACTAATTAAATTTCCAACAGATTGGTTAAATTTTCAACTAAAATGATAAATCATTAACAAGAAAATAGATTTTTAACAAATAAGTTAAAATTTCAATCAACTAGTTGAATTTTCGATTAAAAAAAAATGTTTGAACGACTAATATAATATTTGATATTTCAGCCACTCAGAAAAAAAAAAATAAATAAATAAAATTTCCACTCACTACCACTCACTACCACTCACTACCACTCACTACCACTCAATATCACTCACTACCACTCACTACCACTCGCTACTACTCACTTCCACTCACTACCACTCACTTCAACTCACTACCACTCACTTCAACTCACTACCACTTACTTCCACTCACTACCACTCACTACCACTTACTTCCACTCACTACCACTCACTACCACTCACTATCACCCACTTCCACTCACTACCACTCACTTCCAATCACTACTACAGACAAAAAGCTGATTTTGAACAACAAAAATGATTTTTTTTTAAACAAATTAGTTAATTTTTCAACCAAGAAGATCGACCTTTAACTATTATAATAAATTATTAACAAAGCAGTTTAACTTTAAATCAATCAGTTGAATTTTCAATCAAAAATATTAATTTTTTCACCAAAAAAGACAAACTGGCAACAAAGTACAAAAATTATCATCCAAATAGTTAAATTTTTAACTGAAAGCGATCAATTTTCAACCAAAAACGAAATGGGTTAATTTGCAGTTAAAAGAATTGATTTTAAAGAACGAAAAACGATTTTGCAATAAAATAGTTAAATTTTAAACCAAGGTGATGGGTCTTCAACTAATAATATTTATTTTTAAGAAGAAGCTCAACTTTTAAACAAGTAGTTTTTATTTCCAATCAATAAGATTAATTTTTTACCAAGACGACGAATTTACAACAAAACAAAACAAAAATTTAAACAAATATATAACTATTTAACCAAATAGTTGGGTTTTAAACTGAAAAAGAAATAAAATTTAACCATAATTGGAATAATTAAATTTTCTGCTAAAAAATTAATTTTCAACCAAAAAAAAAACACTAATTTTCAACAAAAAAATAGTGAAAGATTTTTTGTTATTAAATGAATGTTTCGAAGATTCGTTTCACTTTCAACCAGGAAGTTAAATTTTCAATCATAAAAAATTAATTATCAATGCAAAATTTATTAGTTAATTTTCAACCAAAAATTAATTGGTTAAATTTTCAGTTCAGAAAATTAATTTTTAACTAAAAAAAAGAATATACACGCAGACTTTTCAATGAAAAATAATTAACTTTCAATGAAATATAGTTGAATCTTTTTATTGGGTTCTATTATTTCAGTTCAAATTTAAGGGGAAAAGGGAAAATTTCTACAAAACAGGGGGAAAAGAGAAATCCTTCAAAAACAAGGGATAGGAAGGGAGAGGCACTTGGCGAAAAAAGGCGTTCTGTGAAAAAGGCGCTCAGTGAAAAAGGCGCTCTGAGAAAAAGGCGCTCAGTGAAAAAGGCGCTCTGAGAAAAAGGCGCTTTGTGAAAAAGGCCTTCTGTGAAAAAGGCGCTCTGTGAAAAAAGCGCCCTGAGAAACAGGCGCTCTGAGGAAAAGGCGCTCTGTGAAAAAGGCGCTCTGATAAAAAGGCGCTCTGTGAAAAAGGCGTTCTGTAAAGAAGGCGTTCTGAGAAAAATGCGTTTTGTGAAAAAGGCGCTCTGAGAAAAAGGCGCTCTAAGAAAGAGGCGCTCTGAGAAAAAGGCGCTTTGTGAAACAGGCGATCTGTGAAAAAGGCGCTCTGATGAAAAGGCGCTCTGTAAAAAAGGCGTTCTGTGAAGAAGGCGCTCTGAGAAAAATGCGTTTTGTGAAAAAGGCGCTCTGTGAAAAAGGCGCTCTAAGAAAAAGACGCTCTGAGAAAAACGCGCTTTGTGAAAAAGGCGATCTGTGAAAAAGGCGCTCTGATAAAAAGGCGCTCTGTAAAAAAGGCGTTCTGTGAAGAAGGCTCTCTGAGAAAAATGCGTTTTTTGGAAAAGGCGCTCTGTGAAAAAGGCGCTCTAGAAAAAGGCGCTCTGAGAAACAGGCGCTTTGTGAAAAAGGCGCTTTGTGAAAGAGGTGCTCTGAGAAGAAGGCGCTCTGTCAAAAAGGTGCTCTGAGAAAAAGGCGCTCTGTGAAAAAGGCGCTCTGTGAAACAGGCGCTTTGTGAAAAAGGCGCTCTAAGAAAAAGGCGCTCTGTGAAAAAGGCGCTCTGTGAAAAAGGCGCTCTGTGAAAAAGGCGCCTTGAGAAAAAGACGCTCTGAGAAAAAAGCGCTCTGTGAAAAAGGCGCTTTGTGACATTCAGCGTTAACTTCTTCCCCGTGCGTCACAAATCGAGAAATAACCAGTTACACCTCCCCCCCCCCATAATTCTGACCAGCTTCAGTTTCGTTCAATCTAAAGCTGCTTAGTGTAATTAGGCTGAGGCATTCTCTGGAGGTGAAATACGATAATGCCAGACGAAACTTTGAAAGAATCCGACGGGAATTCTCTGACCGTAAGACTGGTTCACCGTCGTGTCGCTTCGAGAATTATGTCTCCAGCGACGACGTGTAATTTAGACCCCTTTTCATGCGAACCGCTGCCTGCAAGACTTAAAACATCGGCGGTTCGCTGGATTTAAAGCGTAGGTAGAAATACAGCATCCCACTAAAGAAGGTTAAACAGTCGTTGTAACAACAAACCTCAGTCAGAATTTCAGATGTCACCGGCCAAAATGCTCTCAAAACAGGGAAAGTAGGGCGATTTTTCATGGAAAAAGCAACAAACAAATTTAATTTTAGACCAAAAAGTTGTATTTTAGACCAAAAAGTTGTATTTCAGACGAAAAAGTTGTATTTGTAATCAAAAAGTTGAACCTTCAAGCAACAACAACAACATTAATTATAAATCAAACAGCTACATTTACAAATAGTTGAATTTTCAGCCTGCAAAGAGGAATTTCCAATAAAAAAGTTTTCTGTAAAAAAAGATCAATTTTCTATCCACAAGGATGGATTTTCAATAATGCAGTTAAATTTTCGACCGAAACAGATGACTGATAATGAATTATAAAAAAAAATTATTTTCAACTCAACCGTTGTATTTACAAACAAATAGTTGAACTAGTTGAACTTTTAACCAAATGGTTGATTCTTTAACAAAATAGTTGAATTTTAAAACAAAAAGCCAAATTTTCAATCAGAAATGGAATAGTTTCAGTTTAAAAAATTAATTTCAACTAAGTTCGCACTAAAAGGGGGAATTTGCTTTAAAAACAGTGGAAAATGAGGAAGTCTTTGAAAAAAGGGGAAAATAGAGGAAGGAGTGTGAAGTCTGGATTTTACGAAAAATTTAGATCCTTTCATATTTTTTCAGCTTTATCTAGGACCAAGTAAACGAAAATGTTTAAAAGCTTTTAAATTGAATAGCCGAAACATGTTTGTCGTGATACGAAATTCCGTACCTTATATCGATATTTCACGTGGTCAAGTATTCCTGTGGAGACAAAATTGAATCAGGAGGTGGCGGATGCTTGGCAGAAATTCCAAGGCTATTATCGAGTATCGACTTCTACGATAATGGAACGTACGGAGTGGCAAGCATGTGTTGCCAGGACGCAGGGTCTAGGATCTTTACTTTAAAAATAAAATACAGTCAAATACTCCTGTGAAGACAAAGTTAAATCAGAGGTGGTGGATGCTTGGCAGAAATTGCAAAACTATTATCGAGTATTGACTCCTACGATAATAGCACGTACGGAGTCACAAGTGTGTGTTGCCAGGGCGCAGGGTCTAGGATCTTCACTTTAAAAATAAAATATAGTCAAATACTCCTGTGGAGACAATATTAAATCGGAGGTAACGAAAATTTCGAAAAAATTGCAAATCTATTATCGAGTATCGATTTCTACGATAATGGCACATACGGTGTCGCGAGCGTCTGTTGCCAGGACACAGGGTCCAGGATCTTTACCTTATAAATAAAATACAGTAAAATATTCCTATAGAGACAACATCTAATCGGAAGGTGGCGGATGATTGGCAGAAAATGCAAAACTATTATCGAGTATCTATTTCAACGATAATGGCACGTACGGAGTCGCAAGCGTGTGTTTGGCAGGACGCAGGGTCTATGATCTTTACCTTACAAATCAAATAGAGTAACATATTCCTATAGAGACAAAATCAGGAGGTGGCGGATTGGCAAGAATTGCAAAGCTATTATCGAGTATCGATTCCTACGATAATAGCACGTGAGTCGCTCCTCGTGTTGCCAGGATGTAGGGTCTAAGATCTTAACTTTACTTATTCATCCAGCATTTACTTACTTAGATCCGAAGAGGGGCCGTTAGAAAAGAACGACCCCTTCGAGATAACTTCAATTTACGATTCCAGTCCTTACGGTACTTAACCCGTTTAAGTAGAGCTATTGGTCGTTCTCATTCCAAGATAGGTCGTATATTTTCTCAAATTTTCGAGACTGTGACTGACATTCATTGCTTCACTCTTTTTCGTTTCTTCGGGCAGTGCATTTTCAATTACAGACATGACAGCCCAAACTGCTCTCAAAACATGGACAATAGGATGCTTTTTCACGAAAATAGGGGGAAAATAAAGGAATAGATTCTTCATAAAAATATAATGTTAGATATGGTAAAAATGACATACTTCAGACCAAAAAGAATTCATTTGTTGGATCCTTTATTCCAGTTCATCAACGTTTCGAAAACAAGTAGTTTTCTTCATCAGGATAATTAAAAAGAGAAGTTTATAAACATGATCATCCAGTATAGAACAGTATTAATAGATTGTTTTGAATGCAGTTAATGCAGATAACATACTGAAACCAATATGAAACGCTTTATATTTCAAACAGAGAGATGGATTTCAACCAAAAATAGCTGGATTTTCGTTCTGGGTTTTATTCTTGGGTTCGCGTTTAAGTGAAAAAACAAAAAAAAAAGGAAGTTTCTTGAAAACAGGAGAAAAAAGAGGAATTCTTTAAAAAAGAGAGAAACAGGGGAAATAATATGAAGACCGCAATTACTGCCCATTCAACAAATTTCATTTAGAGGACATAATTTTTTTCATTTGCTTCAGAATGAAATATTTGAAACTGAGGTAAGCGGCTTCCAAGAGTTGAATCTGGTTCTTGTCCCGCCTAATCTTCTTTTTAGCTCTTCGCGGAACCTTTTGGCACCCGAATTATGACAATAAATTGCAATCTTGCAGTAGGCTTAGTCTTATCCCTCAAAATTTCAGATCCTGCATTTGAATCTGGTATCATTATCCACCAGCGGAAAAAAATAGATATAGGAATAAAAGTCAAGAGAAAAACATTGCTGATTACTGATGGGTGTAGTAAACTCTGCAGTTTGTTCCAAATACAAAGAACTGGTTCACTATTAGTATTCCCCTTTCACTCCCATCAGAGACCTACATCTATAAATTTTTTTCGACACACATCTCTCGTCCTATAAATTTTTTTTTTTTTCTATTGATACGATTGCGCAATCGGTCATTCGAAAATGCGAAGGTTACATCCATGACGAATAATTTCGCTCGAGTGAGCAAATATTGACACGTGTATTCCGTCCAGTCGGATTCAAATTCAGGAAACGAACGGACATCAATCAAACGACTTTCGCTCATTCTTCTCTGCGAAATGTTTCACGAGGGTTGTTTCGGAAATCGGGTGCACCTGTGTTCCGTTCAGTATTCCAATTTTTCGAAAAAGCACCAAACACTACAGTGGAAAAGGAGACATTGTGTAAAGTTTGCATGAGCCGAGCGAAGCATGAAGTGAAGATGTAATCTAAAAAGAAAACAAAAATCTGACCTAAATCCGTGCGGGAAAATTCAAACAGGGTTTCAATTTTTAATGCTCTTGAGCATTGAGAGCATATAAAATTTAAGAGCAGAAAAAACATAAAAGCATCAATAGTTGTTTGACGAAAGCTTGCAGGAGAAATAGAAAAGAGGGCGAAGCCTGATTCGAAAAAAGTACGTCCAGGGTGCACTATCTGCAAATCTTAAGGTGAATTGGACTTGCACATAGCGCAGCGAGCTGCACTTCTCTGGATAGGATGGATGTGGCGTGTTATCGTAAGTGCTGGTATCGATTCGCGCATACAGACCTTTAGGTATTCTATCGTCTACCCTTCCGAGAAATTTGCGTGCGACATTACTATTACAGTATTGCCTATATATATATATATGTAATGTAGGAACTACAATCGTTAACTAACACAAACGAATCGATATCGACGACCGTGTATACAAAGATGTCCTGTCGAGAGAATGGCACGTATGTGCGCACTCGGCTTTGTACAATCGTCCATCACGTCGTTTGTACAAACACAAGCGAGCATTCTCAACCATATGTCACAGCTCGGACGCGAATCTAATCGCATTACGATCGAACCATGTCGCGATCAGATTCGCAACGGAACCGCCGCGCCGCGTCTTTCAAGGCTTTCAAGGCTTTCAGGCAACGAAAAATCAGAAACAATGACCAAGCGATGTATACAAACTATACAATCTTGTAAAAATTAATGAAAGTAGGCGTCGCGCGCCTACAAAAATAGGTTTCGTTTCACTACCACTCACTTCCACTCAATACCACTCATTTCCACTCACTACCACTCACTTCCACTAACTACCACTTACTTTCACTGACTACCACTCACTACCACTCACTACTCTCATTCCCTCCACCTCTTTCCCCTGAGTTTTTCCAATCCCACACCGCTCAGTTCCACTAGTTACCTGCCCCTTATTTCTCCTCATTTCCTTTCCCGGAAACGCATCAATATTCCCTAAATTCACAGTGAATCATAAGATATCAAAAGTGCCGCAGTTCAATTCAATCTTCCATTTCATATCAAAATGATCCTAGTAACTGGCAGTCCTACTTCCTTTTTAAACAATCTCGCAAAAAAAACATAGAATGTTACTGTCAAACAATTTTAATACTAAATCTGGATTCATTCAGTAATACTCTTGTGAAATTCACTTTAATCCAATTTCAAGACAAGTGTTCGACAAAACTTTTATATTTTCAACAGAATAGTTGAATTTTTGACAACATAATTTAATATTCAATAAAATAGTTGAATTGTTAACTAAAATGATGAATCTTCGAAAAAAATGATATTTAAATAAAGAAGTTCAATTTTCAATCAAAACAGATCATTTCGGAACAAAACACATAAAAGTTGATATTAGCAAAAATTTTCAATTTTCCATAGAATAATCTTATAACCAAAAAGATGAATTCTCAACGAAAAATGTAGTATTTGACATTTCAACCTGATAAGTTGAATTTTTCAGAAAATATAAGAATTTTCAACCACATAATTGAATTTTCAACTATAGAAGATCAATTGTCAATGAAAAATATCAATTTTTAACTAAAATGATACATAACCAGAAAACAATTAATATTAAATAAAAGAACTTCACTATCAACCAAATAGTTGAATTTTCAATCAAAATGTTAATTTGTTGACTAAGAAGAATAATTAAAAATATTAAAATTAGTTATAAAATAGTTAAAAATGCATCTATTTTGATGAAAATTCATCTGTTTTATGTAGTTGAGTGTTTAAGTATTTTGTTGAAAATTCGTTTTTGTTGGTTAAATTCCAGTACTTGGTTGAAAGTTGAACTAATTTCTTCAAATTTAATTTTTTTGGTTAATGTTCATAATTTTAGTCGAAAATTCATTTTTTTTTGTTTGTCAAACATTAATTTTTCAAACTGCTAATTTAACTATTGTGTTACAAATGCAACTGATTGATTAGAAATTAAAAACTTTTTTGTCGGAAATTTATATTAGCGGGATAATAATTCAACAGTCTTGTTTAAAAATCGTCTTTTTTGTTTAAAAATTTAAAACTTTGGTAGAAAATTATACTGATATTTACAGATTGGTTTTTTTATAAAGAAATTAATTCACCTCTGTTTAAATTCAACTACATCATTTTGGGTTTTCGAATCTATTCAGTTGAAAATTTTAATAATTTGTTAAAAATTCGTTTTCTTGGTAGAAAATTAATTTTCTTAGTTGAAAATTCAACTGTTTTGTTAAAAATGTATGTCGTTGAGTGTTCCAGTATTTTGTTGAAAATTCGTTTTTGTTGATTAAATCCAACTGTTTTTTATAAACCAATTTTTTTATGAACTGCTTTCTTCAAAGTTAATTTTTTTGGTTAAAGATTCATAATTTTAGTTGAAAATTCGTTTCCTTGTTGAAAATAATTTTTTAAACTGCTAACTTAACTATTTTGTTAAAAATTCAACTAATTAATTAAACAAAAAAATTTTGTCGAAAATTCATATTCTCGAGTTGAAAATTCAACTGTCTTGTCATTTTTTTTTTTTTAAATTAAACTGGTTTTTAGAAATTCTGTTTTAATATAAAAAATTAATTCACCTCTCTTTAAGTTTAACTTACATCATTTTGGGTTAAAAATTGACCTTTTTTAGTTTAACAATTCCACTATTCAGTTAAAAAAATTATAAAGTAGCATCACATCGATTATTTAAACTATTTAAATACAAATTTACGTAATTTGTTGAAAATTCGTTTTCTTGGTTGAAAATTCAATTATTTGGTTTAAAATTTATATATTTTTTTGAGAATTCGTTTTTTTTTGGCAGAAAATTAACCTTGGTTAAAAATTTAACTATTTGGTTAAAAATGTATATATTTTGTTGAGAATTCATCGTTTTTTTTTTGTAAAAAAATAATCTTCTGTGTTAAAAAATCAACTGTTTGGTTGAAACTTAATCTGTTTTGGTTGAGGATTCAACTTTTTTGTTGAAAATTCTTTTTTGTTTCAATAAAACTGTTTTTCATATAAAATAAAAATTTGTGTTTGCTAAAATATCAAATATTAAACTTTTGTTGAAAATTCCTCTTTTTACGTTCAAAATTCAACTATTTGGTTCAAAGTTGAACTACTCTGTTAATTCATAGGAACAAGTAAGTTTTTTCCCCTTCCCCTAAATTGTCCACCTCTATTTTTTGATGACCCACAAATAAATTCACGGAAAAAAAATTATTTGTCAATAATGACGTAAGAAACTCACAAAGTAGAACTCACAGCTCACGAAGGACAACTCACAACCCACAAAGCACAACTCACGAGTTGCAAAGCACAACTCACAAGTTACAAAGCACAACTCACAAGGGGAGAGGAAGTAGGGTAAATGAGGGAAAATCAAGTAAAGTGAGTAGGGGAAACAAGGGGAGAAGTAGGGGAAATAAGGGGAAATGAAGAGAGGGGAAGTAGAAAACTGAAGAAATGAGGACAGGGGAAGAAGGAGAAGTGATGGAAAATGAGAAGAGGAAATAGAGTAGGAAGATGTAGGGGAAGGACCGGGAAGCGAAGGTTAACCGTTAAAGTATGGTGAAGAGAAACTAGGGGAAGAGAGTTGAAGAAGGGAATAAAACCATTTTTTGTAGGCGCAAGACACCTACTATGACTATTTTGACTATTTTTTTTTTCAATACAGTCAGACTCGGATATAACGCCTCCGGATAGAGCCCTTCCGAGAATTGACACCGCATGAAGGAGTGAAAGAAGCTGCAAGGAGTGTGCGGTGGCCACACAGACGTGAACAAACAAAAGCGTTTTCATCAGAAGCGGCGCTATTTCAAGGTTTTTCCCTACCACCGCCAGCCCCAAAACTGGCACAGTATCCGAGTTTCCGTGTAGTAGGAAAATAGTGTCATTGCCCAGAAAAAGTGTAAAATAGTGATAAAATTGTGGTGAGTCTGAGGCCTACAATTAGAATTTATCAAATACTGACGCGCCTCCTGTAAAGTCTAATTTGATGAAATTATCTGATGTTTAAATTATGCTGAGTAAATTCCGCTTGATGAATAGAGATCGGCCAACATTTACCTTGCGAAATTAGTGTTTCCGCGAATAGTGAGTGCCTATAGGCCTTAGTATGATGATAATGGATTTGAAATTCCTAAGAGACAGGCAGGCTCGTTACTCAGGACAGAAATATCGTCGCCCGCGTTTCGGTCGAGTAACGTCGGTTGGTAATTTTCGCTCGGGTATATCATAATAATATAATGTGAGCACCTATAAATGCAGTAGCGGGTAAATGCGGTAGCTGGTGCACGGACCGTCGATCCTCGAGGGCAATCGCGGGTAGAAAGTATAAAATTACACGGCCTCTTGCCTCCGTTACAAACGAGTTGTCGGTCTTTACTCTTTCTTACATTCTCTGCCCTCTGGGGCCTCACGACAGCGAGAACCCCACTAAGGCGACAAAGTATACGCAAGATTCCTGTTACCGACATGTTACCGACATCGAGGCCATTCCGCAACTCAAGTACTTCGTGTCCATGCATGACGTCATTGATAACCTTCGAGAATAATCTAGAAACTTGGGCTGACCTTCGAGAATAATCTAGAAACTTAGGCTAACCTTCGAAAATAATCTAGAAACTTAGGCTAACCTTCGAGAAAAATCTAGAAACTTAGGCTGACCTTCGAGAATAATCTAGAAACTTAGGCTAACCTTCGAGAATATTCTAGAAACTTAGGCTAACCTTCGAGAATAATCTAGAAACTTAGACTAACCTTCGAGAATAATCTAGAAACTTAGACTAACTTTCGATAATATTCTAGAAACTTAGGTTAACCTTTGAGAATATTGTAGAAACTTAGGCTAACCTTCCAGAATAATCTAGAAATTTAGCACGGACACAAACCACTGGGGCTGTGGAGCAGTCTCTATGTCGGTAACATGTCGCTAACAGGAATCTTGGATCGGAACTTCCATTACTTATCTACTCAGGGTGGACGGAAAACTTAATTTTCACAATTCTCTGACTTTTCTTTGACTTTCCCTGGCCAGAAAAACTCACTAACTTTTCCTTGATTTCGGGGTTTTCTCTAAATTACGGCCACCCTGTGTAAGATTAAATTTAAAAGACAGCTAAATTCCTAGGATTTCACTAAAAGATATTGAATTTTCAATTAAGTAAATGAATTTATAACAGAATAGATGAATTTTCAACAAAAAAATCAATTTTAAACCACCAAGATTAATTTTCAACCAAATAGTTGAATTTTTAGTTAAATAAATTTATTTTCAACCAAAAAAAGAATAAATTAAATTATCAACCGAACAGATGAATTTTCAATTGTTCTTTCTTGATTGAAGAATCTAATTTGGTTGAAACTTGATTTTTTTGGTTAAAGACACATCATTTTAGTTAGAAATCCATGTCTTTAGTTGAAAATGTATTTATTTTGTTGAAAATTAATTTCTTTTCTTGTTGAACAATTTTTTTTAACTGGAAAAACTATTCCATTCTTGATTCAAAATTTAACTTTTTTAGTGGAAAATTCAACTGTTTGATTAAAAATTTACATTTCTTCGTTAAAAATGTAACTTTCTCTTTTTAATTGAACCATTCTGTTAAAAACTCGTTTCCGTTTGGTGTCAAATTAATTTTTTTCTATTTTTTCATTTCATTTTTTTGTTGTTGAAAGTTCAACTCTTTTGTTGAATATTCATTTATGTGGTTGAAGATTCACGATTTTAGTTGAAAACTCAACTATTTTGTTTCAAATTCGCTTTATTATTACAAAATTAATTTTTTTAATTGTCAATTGAACTATTTAAATTGAAAATTCATAATTTTATTTGAAAATTCATCTATTTCGGTACAAATTTCTCTCCTTGGGTAGAAAATTTAACTATTTCTTATTGAAAGTTAATTCTTTTTGAAGGTAAAGTCTACTGTTATATTTTTGGTTAAGAATTTTTTTTTTTTCTGGTTAAAAATTCAACAATTGTTAAATAGTCATCCTGTTTGGTTGAAAATTCGACTATTTGGTTAGAAATTTTTTCTTCATCAACTGGAGAATCTTTCTTGATTTAAAACTATTATGTTCAAAATTTCTGTTTTTGTTTGAAAATTTGACTTTTTTAGTTGAAAATTTAACTATTTGGCTGAAAAATAACTTCTTTGTTGAAAACTCATATCTTCGATTGAAAATTCAACATTTTTGTTAAAAAATCATGGTTTTTTGCTTAAGAATTAAAAAATTTGGTTGCATTTTTAGGATTCAACTATTTTTTTGGAAATTCGTATTTTTTGGTTAAAAATTAATCTCCTTGAATAAAAAATTATCCCTTTTGGTTGAAAATTTAACTGTTTTGTTGAAAATTCGTGTTTTTAGGTCGAGAATTCAAATATTTGGTTGAAAATTAACTTTTTGTTAAAAATTCAACTTTCAAAAATGACAAAAAATGCAACTATTTTGTTGCAAATTCATCGTTTTCGGATGAATTGACTAAGCTTCATTTAAAATTAAGATATATTTTTGGATAAAATATGAACTATTATATTTCTTGTTTAGAATTCATCTTATCTGGTTGAATACTCATGTACTTGGTCAAAAATTTAACTATTCTGTTAAAAATTTCGGTTTTTGTTTGAAAATTTGACTTTTTTAGTTGAAAATTCAACTATTTGGTTGAAAAATAACTTCTTTGTTGAAAACACATATTTATTATTGAGAATTCAACATTTTTGTGAACAAAATTTGGGTTTTTGCTTAAAAATTTCCAAAATTTGGTTCCATTTTCAGAATTCAACTATTTTTTGTGGAAATTTGTATTTTTGGTTGAAAATTAAACTTCTTGGTTAAAAATTGATCTTTTAGTTGAAAATTCATCTATTTTGATGAAAATGCAATATTATTACCTTAAATGTTAGGAATTAAAAGCGTTTCAATTTGAATTTATTATAGTAATTACACATTAATTTTATTCAACAAAATTTGTTTCCCTATTCTCGTGGAAAAACTATTGATTTTCTCTGTTTATTAATGCACATGACACCTCCCCTGAGTTTATTAAAAAAAAATTCGCTTTTTTTACAAGCCAACTTAAGGTGCTTCAAATGACTTGGTTTTTAGAATAATACAAAATACGGCCACAAGGATGAATTCATTGATGTAATATTCTTACCACATTATCTTGAGGGTTGCACATGCACATGACTAAAGCCCTTTTTTCGAAAAATGGTCTTATTGTTGTTTTTTCTTGTTAATTGAAAATATGCTGAATTTTCTGCGCCTGTGAATGGGCCACGCGCCACTGGGAGTGTACCCATGGTGAACCGAAAACAGGCGCTTACCGTTTCAAGGTGAGTTTCAATTAACACAAAAAAAAAGAACACAGGACCATTTTTCGAAAAAAGTGCTCTAGTCATGGACATGTACAAGCCTTCAGATTATGTGGTATAAATATTACATCAAACACATCATCCTTATAGCCGTATTTTGTATTATTCTAAAAACCTATTCATTTGAAGCACCTTAAGTTGGCTTGTAAAAAACCAAAAAAATGTAATAGTTGATATTTCGACTAACAAATATCTTAATTTGAAATCAAAAACAACTAAATTCATTTGAAAAAAGCATGTTTAACAAAACCGCTGAAGAAAAAAAGATATTTTAAGATTTACTGTGATCAGATTGAGAATAACTATCTTCCTAGACATGCCACCTCCCCTTGAGTTTATTGAAATTTGTTCTCGGTCGTCGGACAAGTCCACACATAAAGTTGGCTCGTAAGATGGAAACTTTCGGAAGTGCACTTCTGCACTTGGAGCATGTAGCATGTAGCATGTAGCTTGTACCTTTCCGCTGTGGTTTAAGGTTTAAGGCGACGAAGAAGGGAAATGGAAAATACTTGAGCGACGTATGTGAGGACATTGAAGTTGGACGCGTTTATCGAGCCGATAAATCGAGATTCGAGACTGCAGTGGAGCGAGTTCGATTCCAAGCGTTGAAGGAACGGGATGGCGATACAAGCTTCGTCGGTCACGCAAGCCGGAGACGAAATGACCCCTCGTCACCATATACGGCAAAGAAACCACCCACGTCTCCCGCGGCTTTTTGCCTCTTCACGACCATCTTCTTTGCTTCTTTTTGCTTCTTTTTGCTTCCTTTTGCTTCCTTTTGCTTCCTTTTGCTTCTTTTTGCTTTTTCCACCCTGCCCACCACCACATCTAAAACCCTGCTCTCTCCCACATCCCTCTAGTTCTTGTCAGGTTCCAGGTTCGTCTTTCACCTTTCTAGGAGCTGACCGGTAAACCGGACATCTAGTCTTGCATGCCCTCCTTTCCTCTTATCAGTCGGAACTTTTCACCTTTTTCCAATCTCCGCGAATTTCATTCCTTTTTGCGGAAAAATAAGAATAAGGAGAAGTAATCTTTTACTGTCAGCCTGCTGTAGGGGGGTTAGTAACTAGACAGGGGGAGTTCTAGATCAAGATCAGGCCTCGGACTCACCATACTATTAACACTATTTTACACTTTTTTTCAAAGATTAGACTATTCTACTACTATTTCGAACAAAATTAATAATTCCACTCTTTCTTTACTTTTTCTTAACAAATATTTTTCAACTTGCAGTGAAACCTGGGTTTAGCTCCCCTGGATTTTGCCCTTCCGCGAATTGATGCCGCGCCGTGGGGATACATGAGAGGCATTTGCAGGGGACGTGCGGTGTGCACTCAGGCGTGACGAAAGAGAGAGAGAAACAGGAGAAAGATAAAACAGGAGAAAGACAAAATAGTTAAGTCTCTGGATTTAACGCCAAGGTCAGCTTCAAAACCAACGCTAAATCCAGGTTCGACTGTATTTGAAAATTGGCTATAAATTGTCGCAATGGCTGATCAGGGCCGTCCAAAATGATGAATTTTCAAGTCAAAAAGACGATGTTTTAATCAAACTGCCGAATTTGCAACCAGATAGTTAAATTTTCAAGCCAAAGAGACACATTCTCACCAAAAAATATAATGGTTGATATTTAAACGACAACGGATTTTAAGGTTAGATGACAAAAGTTGGTAATAATAAAGACGAATTTTCAACAATATACTTGAAACCTTAACTAAAATACATTAATTTTTAACTATACATTGCATTTTTAAGTTTTTACCCAAAAAAATTGACTTTTTACCTAAAGATACGAATTTTCAACAAAATACATAAATTTTTAATCAGATAGTTCAATTTTCAATGGAATAATGAATATGTTCAACAAATGACATAAATTTTCAATTAAATATTTTGAACAATGTATGTGATGTCAGTCCAAATTTTATTTGGTTAAATTTTAGTCTGCCTTTTTTCGTTTCTAAAAATTTTGAACTAAATAGTTAAATTTTCAAGATTAAAAAGATAAATTATTAGTTAAAAATGATGTAGTGTAATTTTTTACTGAGGAGCATTAATTTCAATTAAAAAAAAAACAATTTTACTACAAAACTTTCAAACCGAAAATATGAATTTTCAACAAAAAAGTTATTTTACAACCAATCGGTTGAATTTGCAACAAAATGGTTAAATTTTAAGTTGAAAAAAATCATTTTTAATAAAAAAAGCAAAGTTTTTTCAACAAAATTATAAATCTTCAACCAAAACAAAAAAAAAAGAATTTTTGAGAAAGTAGTTTAACAAAAAAAAAAAAAATCTTCAGCCAAAGAAAAAAGGAATTATCAACAAAGTAGCTCATTTTTCAACCAAAACGATTCATTTTCAATTAAAATTATGAATCTTCTACCAAAAAAGATGACTTTTGGACGAAAAATGTAGTAGTTGATATGACAACCAAATTTTTTTTATTTTTAATCAAAAACAATTGAATTTACCCCCCCCCCCCCCAAAAAAAAACTTTCAACGTGAGTTGAATTTTTAACTAAGAGATTTTTCAAACAAGAGAGAGAAAAAATTGCAAACAAGCTGTTGAATCTTCAAGCAAAAAGATGAATTTTCAATCAAAAAGATTAATTTGCCACCAGATAGAGCTTCGACAAAATTCAAAGGATTTTAAGTTCTTTTAAAAGATTCCCAATAATTATAAGAGATTTCGTTTCAAAAATTTGTAGGATTCTTAATAATTGAAATTGATTATTATGGATTTATTATTATAGTTCGTGCTATATTTTAGGCGCTATTTTTAACTATTAATTATTATTATTTTAACTATTTTTAATTTGAGAGTAAGATCATTGAAGAGTGTGGTTTTCAATTTGCATTCAAAGTATTAATTTTAGTAAGGATGAAATAACAAATCATGCACAGAAATATTTAATTATACATAGAAGAATCACCATTTAATTATTAATCATGAAATTTTACACGACGATTGAAAATTGAAAGAGGCCCTTTTTTGTTATCATTTTTATTTATTTTAAGGAAATAATTTTTTATTTTCAATTTTTTTCTGAATTGGAAGCGAGAAATGTTTTATTTGGAACATTTTTAATGAGTTGGAAGGAAGAAAATTTTTGTTTTGAAATCATTCAGGTTACAATGCATAATTATACAATCTTTAAATGTTTAAAAATTTTCCATTTTACACCTGCATTTTTAAGCGTACATTTTAAATTTAAAGAGCTTCAAAATGCCGTTTTGAAGACTTGAACAATTAAAAATTAAAATCGTTTGATTTTTAAATGCTTCTGAATCTGCTCAAAATTGAACAATGTACAAATTTTAACGTTAAAAATTGAACGGTTTCAATTCGAAAGCCTTAGTCGTAAAACAAATTCAAACGTACGATTGAAATTTTTTAATCTATTTGCAATTTTTAAATAATTTCAAATTAGTAGATTCATAATTAAACACTTTTCTTCAAGTTTAAATCCTATTCAAACATTGTTATATATATCCTATTTTTAACATTTTTCATTAAAAAAGGAACTTTATTTTGCTATTTTACAACATTTGACTGTTCATTTAGAAATGGGAATTTATCAATCAAATTTTAAAACTATAAATAATTTGAAAGTTAACATTTTAATTGTTCCATTTACAAAAAATTTAATATGTAAGAGAGAGTATAAAATAACAATGTACAAACTCAACAATTGATCCGCTGGATAGTGTAAGAGAGTATAAAATTCACATAGCCGTTCCGGTTAGCCCCTGTTGTATTTAAAATCGATTTTGAAAGTTAGATTTTTGAAACATATGGCCATGAAACTTCCTACAAAGTTGTATTTAATTTTTTTTTTGCTAATTGTTAGCGAAAGTTTTTTTTTAGATTTTTATTTTATTCAGGAGTCGAGAGCTGGCAAATTTGGTATTTTTAACATTTTTATTGAGTTTGAAACGAGGAAATTATAGTTCTTAATTTTTGTTAAATTGACAGGACATGTTATATTTTAAAGATTTTTATCGAGTTGAAAAGGGGAAAATATTGGTTTTTAATATTTTATGAACTGGAAGAATGATTTTCAATATTTTTATTGAGTTGGAAGAGAGGGAATTATTATTTTCAATTTTTTTCTGAATTTTATTGAGATTAAGGGAAGAATTTTTTTTCTGAATTGGAAGAGAGAAATTGTTTTATTTTTAACAATTGTGCTGAGTTGGAAGGGAGAAAATTCTGGTAGAAAAATGAGAATTCGAAAAAAATCCTTTTAACGCAAGGAGTATTTGATTTTTGGAGAATTTTTATGCAATAAACTCATTTTCGGACGAATGCTGGTCTCCTTATATTTAAAATATATACTTCCAAACCAGTAACCACTCCGAATACAGTACTGATTTAAAATATAATTAAAAAGGGAATTTTTATTAATTTATTTATTATCCATTAATATTAGACGAAGTATACATACATCAAAGTGTTATCGACTAATGAGTTCCATTACTATTGTTTGAAAACGTAATAAATATTTTAAACAAATATACCAAACAAAATTCATATTTCCCTGAAAAGCCTCATCCTCTAAAGAAATCTTATTATTCAAACAGAATTCCAATAAAATCTTATTTAAACTATTATAAATTAACAATAATATATAATATATTCTATCCCGAAATAATAAAAATGAATTACTCTTATCTAAATTATTTCCCTCGGGATGAAACTTTTCCTTCTCATATTCTCGAACCTAAATGAATCCTGATTTCATTTTGAGTACAAAGCCGCAAGTCTAAAAATTTGAGTGCCCTAAAAAATAGAATCTTGCAAAAAAATGGTGAAATCGAATTCAGCGAATTTTGAATAATTTTATCGATATGCTATAGGGTTTATCACAGAATACTTGCAATAGGTCTATATGCTAGAATTCATTTAAGATTCAAAATATCAGACTGTAGGTGTTAGGCAATACAATTACACAAAATATGAAGTTGTAATTCAATCTTTAAATTTCGATGTTTTGTGAAATTCTGAGGGTCTACCATCATGCGCGATTTTAAATTATTCGTTTTCTACTTTTGTCTTTCCCTAATGCCAGCTATTTTCGTTCGAGCATTTCCATCTTTAATAGATCCAATAATACTGCGAATTTCCTAAACTCATGGAATTACGAGTTCTTAAAACACAGCTCCTTTCTGAAATTCCGATCTTACGAACATGCTTGGGAAAGGCACGAGGTGATGATAATGACAGCCTCCAATATTTATAAATTATCGATTATCAGAGAAACGCCATTTGTGAAACAAAAGTCATTACTTCATAATTACATACTTTCATTCTTAAAAATGATAGATTCCTTTGATTCTGCTTAATTTTCACAATTATCAAAATTTCTATCATTTCATAGAGTGCAATCAAGTCTAACGGAGTTGACTTTATTAATTGTTATTCGTTTTTAGTCTAGGTGTAGCTATTTCTTTATACAAATTCATGCAGACTCGTACACTGTGGTTTCTTATTGTTTATTAAATTTACATATTGTATGGTTTCAAAGACCATTCGATCTTCTGCACTTGAAATTACGTCTCATCAAGAAAATATTGTTACCGAACCACTCGAATTTCACTGACTCGATACAATCAATAATACATTGTCTTCTCCAACTTAAAAATACACATAATGAAAGTCTTACGCTTTGTAAACTATTATAAAGTTCAATTTCAACTTGATCGACGTTTCGGGTTCAAGTTTTAATCCTTAAATGGTATGGTATGATTAAATTCATGATGCCAGTGTCAATTAAAAAAGTCGCTTTATTTCACCACACCAGTTAAGCTTTTAAAACTCGTCAGAACAATTAATTATCGCCCTTATCTAAATATCTAATACAAATGCATCATAGTGCTAAAGTAAATCTTTTTTCCTTTTCCCAAATTATTTTCTGAACCTACACTGGCTAAAAATTACTCTCAGGTCGATCTTCGGCTTTTTTTTTTGGTTCTGTTAGAAATTTTTAGCCAGGCGCGAACTTCAAACATATTTATCAATCGTAAGTGGAATCGATTCATGCGAGAAGCTGTGCTTAATTTTTACTTGCACACAAATTTTCTATAACTTTACTATAAAAGATAAAAGAGAATTAGCAGTACCTGATTTCCTGCGACTTGTCTTTAAAATTATAATGCAGAAAATCGTTTATCCCAAGATTACATGCTTGAATTACCGAAAAATAAATTATGTACAATTTCATACTCTAGTGTCAGGAGAACGCAGGCAAGCGAAATATTTGTAGTTCAATAGTTTATATGGTAATAGCGAAAAGGATCAGACGAACTCGAGCTTAGAGGTATTATTATTTTATTAACATTATAGTTCTAAATATTTCAAATCATAGGGCTTGAGTACCTGCCTTCTTTTCCAATCTTTTCACCGCTATTGAAAATCTTGTAAGTCTTGCACGAACGAATCGAAAACGCATCCACCTTCTCGATAATATAGAAAATAGTCCCATGCAATCTGCTCTTACAAAATTGTTTTATTCATTTGATGGCAAAATTGTGGACATAAGTGCAGCTGGCATAGATTACGTGACAGTGGAAAGGATTAGGATGACAAATCGTCGCGCGGTTGATAATTTGGCGATACTGAGATCAGTTGTCCATGGCGTATCTACGGGTCCATTCTTTGGCGTTACGTATCGCTTCGCTTTCATTTATTTTCCAGAGCTCGGCTACATCATTAGCTAATGGATCGTCAGGATTCGGTGCACTTAAAAGCGCTTGTATCGAAAGAAGAACTGTTCTAATTTGGAGTGCTGGACTCCATTTGTCTTTCAAAATGTCCAAACAAATCCGGCCCAGCCTGAAAATTGTAAATATGGTGTAATACGTTCCCGAGTTAATTTTTTGATGATATACGTTTCTGACTTCACAGCCCAAAATGCTCTCAAACAGGGGAATAGGGCGATTTTTCACGAAAATAGGAGAATAATATGGGAATGCATTTTTGAAAAACAACATTAACGTAGGTAACATATTTAATTCAATTTGAAATATTTTAAATTCCTACGATTTCAAGTCGAAAAATATATTGCATTTTCAACAAAATAGTTTAATTTTAAACCAAATTTTCTACAAAAATAATTTCATTTATAACTCAAAAAGAAGAATTTTTAACCAAAAATATAATTATAGACTTTTAACCCAGACAAAATCAATTTTCAACAAAATATATCAATTTTCAAACCAAAAAAAATTGGATATTTTAACCAATTAGTGGATTTTTCAACCTACAAAGATGAATTTTCTACCAAATGGTAGAATTTGCAAACAAAAAAAGATTTAAAGAAAACTTTAACCAAATATAGTTGAATTATCAACTCAATATATATTTGAATTTTCAGTTAAAAAAAAAATGAATTTTCAAAAACAAAAAGAAAATAAATTTTAAATAAAATAGTTCAATTTTTACCCAAAAAATGTATTTTTAAGAAATTAGTTCAACTCTCAATCAAAAAGTTGAATTTTCAAACGAAAAAAGATGAATTCTCAACGAAAAATATAATAGTTAATACCTAGACTACAAAATATTTTAATCTTAAATAAAAAACAAACAAATATGAATTTTCAGCCAAAACGATAATATTTTTATCAAAAGAGATGATTTTTCGACCAAAAAAATAGTCACATACAAAATAGTTAAATAGTTAGTCAATAATAATTAAAATAGTTAGTTAAAA
Organism: Andricus grossulariae; assembly: GCA_011634705.1. Classification (NCBI taxonomy): domain Eukaryota; kingdom Metazoa; phylum Arthropoda; class Insecta; order Hymenoptera; family Cynipidae; genus Andricus; species Andricus grossulariae. Next base: position 69,338,338 of record JAABKJ010007545.1, on the reverse strand, counting down.
AATAAACAAAACAAAATAATTCAGTTTCCAAGTAAATAATTAAATTTTCAACCAAACAGTAGAGATTTTAAACAAAAAAATTAGTTCTGTAACAAAAAGAGAGAAACAGAGAAAGTTTGTCGAAAACAGGGGGAAAAAAGAGAAATTTTTTAAAAAGGGAAATAGGGGAAAGGGTGTGAAGTCTGACGTTTGGAAATCGTTCATTAACTAAGTTTCTCTTAATTACATCTCATTTTGGGTATTTTATATTTATATTAACATTGGAGACAATTTATAAAAGTTAAATTTAAATTGTTACGATTGTAACCTATCTTAACTAATTAAAAAAAATACAGTTTAAGTTCTCACAATTAGGATAATAAATTCAGGAGTGAAAACTTCATTTTTCTAAAAATATTTTTTGATTGGTTTCTTGGAGATGATTCTATTTGAAACAAGATTTGTCAACCTAAATAATTCGATTATTGCAATTATTGGTTTCCATCATTTGACAGAAATCACTGTCTTAAGAGTCAGGAGTATAATTTGAGTTTTGAGGGAGAAAATGAATAGCATATCAATTTAAAGTTACTTTTTCATAGATTGTTTGAAAGATTCATATAAAATCAAAACAAAGTTTAAATGCTTTCTCAAATTCTTTAAAGATAAATTGTGTACCAAAATCGAAATGTTTCTGCTTTCAAACTCAAATTATAGTGTTTCCGAAGATTTTCCACTAGTTATCAAAAATTTAAGAAATTAATTTCAGAATACTTCAAAATTTTAATTCCTCTTTAACATCCACCGTTATAATTTAAATACGAAATTCTTAAAAATTACAATAAATACCCAGAATCTTACCATCAAATTCGGACAACACATATTTAACTGACTCCATTCAAATTAAAAAAAAAATAAAATAAAATTGATTTTTGATTAAATCAGAATAAAAAAACGTTTACCAAAAATCTACCAACGTTTCGTTTTGTGGAAGAACCGTTTTTAGCAATTTATGAGAATTTGAACTCCTGAAGCTAATGAAGTAGATTAATATCAAAAAGTTGTCCAATACTGTCTTTAAAATGTATTTTTTTTTAAAACTAATTCAGGTATTTAACTCTTTCTTCTTTATTCTAATTTGTTTTTTCTACTTAAATTTTTTTCTCGAAAACGCGAAAATCCACGTTTTTACACAGAAAAAACGACATAAGATATGACAACAACCTAAAGAACAAAATAATTCCTCTTAAAAAGACATAAAAAATTATCTGTTGAAGCTCTTCTCTGTCTCGCTTATTTAAAAAATGGTGTACTCAAATGTGAATAACAAAGGATAAAATTGTTTGTTCCTTTTCAAAACAAAACGAATTTATAATTATGCCATTCTATAGTTGATAAGATAAGAAATAACGAAAAAAAATTGAAGACAAATTGAGTATAAGTTAAAATGTCTTTTTAATTATTCTCGAAAATAGACTTTCGGGGAAAAATTAAAATTTAATTACTAGTTCTTCTTTACGACAGCATACCATTTTATTATTAAAAAAACAAACTATTTTAACCGGAATTATGTTTATTTAGTAAAAATTAAGAACATAACTCGTTAGAAAAATGTACCAATTGACTTATTTTAGATCTTTTTAGGAGAAATAATTTTGTTCTGTAGAAATTTGTCGTACCTAGTGTCGTCTTTTTTCCTAAACGTGAATTTTAGATATCTCTTCCCTTGAAGGGGAGATAACGTTTTTATTTAATTGATAAAATCTCAAGAAATAATATTCAATGTAAAGTAAAAATTGAGAATAGAAACGACTAGGGTTATTAAATAAATTATCTTTCAACATTTTCAGAAAAATCGCCACTATTTTGTTAATGCTGCAGTTTTTTAAATATTTTTCCGTCTGATTTAGACAGGAAACTAAAAGTTCTGTAAGATGGAAGACGGAAAAATGAAATTTTTGTATTATTTTAAATAATACTTAAAAGGTTGATAACTCTTTTTAATGTTCTGCGTCAAATGCTTTATAAAATTTAAATATTCATAACACTGTCAACAATTTTGTTATAAAATAAGTAAAATTCATGTCACATTTCCTTTAAAAAACAACATAATTCGTCGACAACTCATTCTGCAACACTAGCATGAAACGCGAACTGAATTCAAATGGATACGGTCTCACAAGGTTTTGTAAATTAAAATTTTAAATAAAATTTTACTATGTCAATTGACAAAGGTAAAGAAAGGCGACAAATTTCCAAAATACTTAGGTCAAATTGACAGGTCTCGGACTCACTTTAGGGATAAAAATTAGTGTAAATAGTGTCACAAATTTAAAAAAATAGTGTCATAAAATAGTTCAAGTATTAAAAATGTACTGCAATAATTATTTACAATGTTATTATTTATTCTAATAGAATTACTCTTAATTAATCGCAGGCTTCACAGTTTTTCATTTTTCTACTTAAATGCAAATTGAATTAACAGAACCTAATCGAACTATTTTTGGTTGAAAGTTTATTATTTTCGGTTGAAAAATCTACTATTAAATTTGTGGTTAACAATTCATTTTTTAATTCAAAAATTTTATTACTTGGTTTAAGATTTAATTATTTTGTTAAAAATTCAACAATTTTGATAAAAAGTCATACTTTTTGGCTTGAAATTTCCATCAATTTGATTGACATTTTTTTCTTCCTTGACTAACAAATTTTGCTTTTGGTGAAGGTTCAACTATTTTGTTAAATATTTATATTTTGGGTTTAAAAATTCATCTCTTTCTATAGAAATTGCATCATTTTTAGTTAAAAATGCAACTGTCTGGTTAAAAGTTAGTATGTTAATCTGGTTGAAAATGAACTTTTTTGTTGAAAATTCACATTTTCGGGCGGCGAATTCAACAGTTTTGTAGAAAATTTGTATTTTCAGTTAAAAAATTCAACAAATTGGTAGAAAAATTTAACAATTTGATAGAAAATTTAACTATTTGCTTGATAATGTATACATTTTGTTGAAAATTTGTCTTTTTTTTTGTAGAAAATCATTTTGTTGTTGTTAAAAATGCAACTGTTTAGTTGAAAATTAATCTGTTTTAGTTGAGGATTAAAGGATTTTGCTAAAAATTCGTATTTGCTCGTTAAATCCAACTGTTTTTTTATTTTAAACTAAAATATTTATTTTCTGAAATATCAGCTATTACATTTTTTGTTGGAAATTCATCTTTCTAGACTGAAATTCAACTTCTTGGTTGAAAATTGAACTACTTTCTTAAGAGTTCATTTTGTTGTTGCTAAAGATTCATAATTTTAGTAGAAAATTCGTTGAAAATTAAACTGTTGGATTAAAAATTGATCTGTTTGGATTAACGAATCAAATTATTATTGAACAGTTATTTTTGAATGATCCCTAAATAAATTCACCAAAAAGATTAGTGGTTCAAAATTTGAGCAACAAAGAAAACTTTATGTAATTTATGCACGGCCCTTAATCGCAAGCACTGAAATATTTTTCGAGGAAAAGTAAAGAAATAGTGGCATTAGCGGAAAATTGTAAGAAAATAGTGTCTTTAGTGTACTTTTTTCTCGAAATAATAGCAAAATGGTGTCATGGTTAAAAAAAAGTGGCAAACAGTGTAAATAGTGTGGTTAGTCCAAAACCTGAATAGGTGACAAATTTAAAACTACAATAAATAGCGATAGACCGTTTTATTTTAGAACATCCCAAATCTATAGTATTCATATAAGATAAAAAATGCGAATAGGTGACAATCTGTGATGAGTGGGGTTTCCTCATGGGTTTCAACATGTTGAAAATTTTTAAAATTTTTTTAATTTTTAGAATGTCGAAGTTGGTATTCTCAAAGTGACAGAAAGCTAAAATTGGAACAGACTCGGTTGCCGATCACGATAAAAAGTGCAGTTTTCAGTTTAATCTAATAATAAAAACTCACTCCTGAGATATTGAGTTGCCAAACTGGATGAAAATGAGTTTGATTAGAAAAAGTTAACAAATTCCGAGTGAATCATTCAAGAATTTAAAGGTACAAATTTCATGTGTTTTGAAAATCAGTTTTGGATAGCGACTCAAAATCTATTTTTCAATTACAAAAAAAAAAAATAATATTCTCCAAGGATATGGAGAGGCTGAATAATAATAATAAAGTTTTTACCCGAAAAATTATTCTGTTCCGGGAAAATAAAGATTTAGTGTCATGGTATTGCACCGTAACATATGTATGATTTTTCGCTGAAAGGTCTATAAAAAGAAGAAAGAAATGTGTTTCTTTATAAACAAACGATAATAATTTTAAAAATATCGTTTCTTATCGCAAGGCAAAAGTTTGAGTAAAAAAAAAAAACCTTATAAAAGTGGGTTTTTGTAGAAAATGATTTCAGATTTTAGGTTGGAATTTGATTGGTACTTTAGTGCTCAAAAAGTGGCAAATAATTTCATTTAGGGGCTTTTTCTCTGAAAAAGAAGTATTTAAAAATGTTACTGTATTTAAAAACTTTTAGGAAGCGGAACACAGTAAAAAGGGCTTTAAAAAAAGTTAAGAAGGTAATTAAGGCAATTTAGAAAAAAGATGGGACACAATACAGAGAGTCAGTTATCTGGTGTTGAATTAACAGTCTTTTTACTTCTGTAATAAAAATTAGATTTTGAACAAATCCTTTTAACGCAATATCTAATTAATTTTTTACGAATTGTTTATGCTAAAAGCCTATTTTAGGCAAAAATGTTGGTTATCTAGTACTGTACTGCGACCCGTCAAATGTTTTTTGTTTGTTGACTTATTTTTTCCTCTTTTTAGATTTTATCATTTTATTTAAAAAAGAATTAAATGGTGCATTGTCTAAACATCGTTAGGTTTTTAGGATTATCCCAAGAATTACGCAGTTAGATTAGTTATCATTCCTGTGTCTAAATATAATGCAGAAGAAAAGAATTTAATCAAATTGAAAGCATTAGTAGAGATTATGAAATCAATCGCAACTTCCTAGAATGAAAAGATACTCTTGATTGAATGAAATATCTGCCACTGAAACGCATTTCATTTGATCCATTTTTTCTCCTTTTAATAATAAGTAACAGAAATTCAACAGAAACAAGAATTGAGAAAGCAATCGACGAGTACAAATAGAAGAGAATAAAATAATTTCAGTAACAAACTTACCTGTCAATGTTTGGATGGTAAATTTTTGTAATAAATCTAACTTTTGGTGCTGACATGGGATAGTCTTCTGGTAAAAATAACTCGAGCTTAAATAATCCACCTTCGAATGGAGAATCCTCAGGCCCCGTGACAATTACATGAAAATACCTAGCATTAGTGTCATCTGGTACTGCACTGATACCAGGGACTGGCTCTTGCATCAATCTTTGCGTTTCTTTTATGATCCTTCGCGGTAATGCAGCCATTTTTATTTCCTATAAAACGAAAAAAGAACTGATTAAAACCTAAAAATCTGAATGTCGTGCCAAAAAGTCACATCTCTGAAAAAATAGTTTCTCTATGATTTTAAGAACAAAAATAATATTAAGCATGATGTCATTTCGAATAAAAAAAAAAAACTTTTTCAGGGGCTTATGAATAACTAATTAGACAAAGAAGTTTACAACAATGTCTTCAATAATTATATTTAAAAATATTGATTTAAAGTATAAATTATTGTAAGTAGGTATTCAAAATAGTTTTAGGAAAAAATACAATACATTTAAAAAAGTGAAATTATTCATGTTCCTTAAACAATGAGCTATTAAGCTATTTTAAATTATTAAATTGAAATGCTGGAAATTTGAAGACTTTTATATCTTACAATAACATTGTTTTTAGGGATACAAAAATATTTGTAATTGAAAATCATCAACCTAATTGTCTGTAAGTATATATGTTGATGATAAGACCTTACAAAAGTATTCAAATACTTATTTACATTAATTTAAATTAATTTTATTTTCCTGTCGACAAAATTTGATAGAAAAAACTATAATAAAGCATTATTTACCAGCGAGGCTGTAGGTCAGGGATAACCTGGAAACTATGGAAAAAGTCAAGAAATTTTATTGGTCAGGGAAAAGTCAAGGATTTGAAAAAAAATCTGGCAAAAGTCAAGGAATTTCTATAAGACACTTTAAATAACTGTTAATGATTATAGATACAAAAATTTCAACTTTAATTTGAAATTGTTTTATTCCATTTATAAAAGATTCTATGTTGAAAATGTAACAAGATGAAAATTCTGGTCTTTGAATATTAATGGTCAGGGAAAATGAAAAATTGGTCAGGGATTTCTATTTCTTTTGCAGTTAATTCCTCCTGACGATTATATTTTTGGTTAACAATTTTATTATTTGCTTGAAAATTAAACTGTCTTGTTCAAAATAACCTTTCTATTGGCAATTCACATTGTGGTGTTGAAAATTCAACTGAAATATTTCTTGTTTGAAAATTCCTCTGTTTGAAAATGGTTTTGTTTGTTTAAAAATTCCACTGTTTTGTTGGAAATTCATCATTTGAATTGAAAATTCATCTCTTTGGTTGAAAATTCATCTCTTTGGTTGAAAGTTAGGTTTGTTGTTGAAAATTACTTAAATTAGAAGTAAATTAAAATTAACTTTTTTAACTAAAAATTTAGCTATTCCAGTAGGAGATTCATCATTTTAGTTGAAAATTAATCTATTTGTCTAAAAGTTGAATTATTTTGTTGAAAATTGATTTTTTTATCTAAAAATTCAACTACTTGGGTAAAAGATGAACTACTTTGTTAAAAATTTATTTCTTTGATTTTATAGAAAATTCGCCTTCTGGCTTGAAATTTCAACAATTTGCGAGAAGGAAAACTATAAATAAATAAATAAATACTATTAAATAATATTTTCCTTTCTTGACTGAAAAATCTTTATTTGTTGAAAATTCATCATTGCAGTTGAAAATTCACCTTTTTGGTATTTTTATTTTTTATTCATATTTTTTATTATTTTGTTGAAAATTCCTTTCTTTTTTTTCTGGTTGAAAATGCATGTATTTTATAGCAACCGTGTTTGGTTGAAGCTTATTTATTTTGTTGTTGTTGAAAATTCAACTCTTTGGTTCAAAATGGATCTTTGCAGGTAGAAAATTACTTTATTTTGCTCAAAATTTAATTATTTTGTTGGAAATTCAAGTATTTTATTAAAGTCATCTTTTCCGGTCGATAATTCAACGGCTTTGTTTAAAATTTGTCAAATTGGGCAGAAAATTCATCATTTTGGATTGAAAATTTATTGCTGTTGATAATGCAACTATCTTCAAAAAATTCCAATATTTGTTTGAGAACGTATCAATTTTTAGCTGAAGTTTAATCTTTTTTGTTTGAAAATTCGACCGTTTGGTTGAAAATTCATCAATTTTGTTAAAAATGGTTGAAAAATTAATTATTTTGTTAAAAATGTAACTATTTTATCAACAAGTCATTTTTTTGGTCGACAATTCAACGGTTTTGCTGAAAATTCGTTCTTTTGAACTGGAAAATCATCTTTCATGATATAAAGTCATCTTTTTTGGTCCAAATAAATAAATTCGAAATGTTTTAATTTTAATCTGAAATTTTATTGTTTTACTCCGTGTATAAAAGATTAAAAAGCTGGCCTTGGAATATGGATGGTCAGGGAAAAGTCAGGGAATTTGAAAATAAAGTTTTTCGGCCATCCTGTTTACCGAAAGTAATTTTAATATTAAATACTATTTTCAAGAAAATTCAAAAGAATGAAAATAGAAATCCAAAATCCGATTTCAGCGCTACCGTGGACGAATTTCTAAATCAAAAAAAGTAGCAGCATGAACATAAATCTCAGTAAGAAATAATCTCTGTTCATACAACGTTCTTTGAGCCGATGCTTCAAATTTTGAAAAAGAAAACATTTTTTAAACAAATAACTATATTTGAAGATTTACTTATTTTCAAAGTTGGAAACCGTAGAATTGTAGGGAATGTTTTCCATGAAGAAATAAGACATGATTGATTAAAATTGAACCATTTTTATGAAATTGATAGGAAGCGCCAGAAAGAAAAAATTGAATTACAAAAAATGTTGTTAAAATAAGTTATGACTGATTATATCATTTCAATTCCTAAAATCATAAAAAATTTTTTTTCAGAAGACTGATTTCAGGTATAACTACAAAAATTATCAAATTTGTAAAAAGTAAGAAGGCTTCAATTTTAAATAATTTTTCATTGTTAAAAACGTTAAATTGTTTAAATAAAAATACGATGCTATTTACCCTCGGAATCGTACAATGAAAAGTATTAATTTGGAACAATAGTTTAAGCAATTTAAGGAAAACACCCAAAGCAACTAGAAATTTTCTTAGTTATGAAAATCTAAATATTATTTTTTTTGGTGCAATTTTCCTAAATATTAATATCCTAAAAAGATCTCAATTATAAAGACTAACACTAAGCAATCCCAGATAAGAAAAAGTGTATGAAATGTTTTCCGCATTAGTAATCCTTAAAAATATTCAGTCATACATATATTGCAAACAAAGGAAAATAGTCGTACTTTTTATTTACCAAGATTAGCTCGGAAAATGAAATAAAGCTGCGAAAACATAAAAATAAGAAGATCCTAGCCAAATCTTACTCGACAGCAGTATTGACAGCAATCCCGAATTTAATCTTAACTGCCACGTGATATATATTAAAATTAAGGCATTGATTGAAACAAAGACTATAGATTTCTCCACTTCCTTAGCGATCATAAATGTAACAAAATTACAGTGAACTAGACAGTCTAACCCAAGCAAATTTAACCAAATTAATAAAGGGCAAACACAAAACTTTATTATCTCCCACATTATAAGTGTAAAAAACGTCAAAAATAAGACATTAAATGTGTGCAAAAACCACCTACGTGATACCTGATAATCGGCCAATGGGGCAAACATGGAGTTATTCGATTCCAAATTAGGGAAAATTAGGGTTAGAAATTAGGGAAAGGAACGTATCGAGATGATTTGCGACAACCGGATTACCGGACTTTGTAAATCTGAAAAATTGAAGATGCGAGTGTTCCAACCTCTACTGAGAAGCGGGAATCGCATAACCGCAATACAATTTGGAAGTGAAGACGATGATTGAATTGATTATTTTGTAGAGAGCGGTATTCCGGAGAAAATGAAATGTCAACGACATCATCCCGGTGCGTTCCTGGCCGGGGAAGTTTGGATAATACATACGATTTTTTGAGAAAATATGCCCGCGTCACCCCGCAAGTCTGGCAGCTCCTCGTCCGCCTCCGGTGCCCCTCTTTTCTCGTCTTGCGGAAACCGACAGGAAGCCGAAATCGCCTTATTCCGATTGATCCGAAATTGCGAGAAGCGACACAGTCGGCTGAATCGCCGACGTACCGTGTGCTTCCGGACACAAGAATTCCAAAAATATCTTGGCAATCGACTTACTGATTTAATTTCCACACGCAAATGTGTGTAAATGTATTTTTCTCAGCCGCTTCTCGCACTTCATCTTACCACATGTTGATGGCGCTGCTTTCGGCTGCTAATTTACTACGTGAATCAAAATCAACACATGACCACTCTTGATTTTTTTCTTATCCGAATTGCAGGGACGCGATTTTATTGGCAGCTTTAATTTGCTACATACAGAAATCTCGGTGTAATTGTGATTAATTAGAATCAGGAAAATCGAGAGAAAAGTTCAAAGTTGGCTGCGGGAATGCTAACCTCAAAGTTGAAGTCAGGTTGAAATCGAAGCATCTGAAGCTAAACGAAGTTGTCTACGAACTGTCATCGTCCGCTGTCAAAATGTCATTGCCAGTTTTCCATTTTCAAGAGCAATTTACTTCCTGGCATCCTCTAAGAATTCTTCATAAGTAAATTTTTTTTCGGTGAGTATCTGATTTTAAGATTTCGATGGTAGTTATGAATTTTGGGGTGGTTGTCACTGTTTTTGATGTGGGGCAGGGGGGTTGAAGGTTACTTCTGACAGTTTATGCTTTTTTAATTTATTTTGGGGGTGTTTATATTTGAAAATAAAGAATTTTAATTATTATTCTGATATTAATTTTTGCGAGTGGGCAGTTTGTTTACATAACCTCAAAGTCAATTGTTTTTGTCGCTTTTTTTTGTTTTATGTTGTTTACTAGTCTGTCATTTTACCCTAAAGTGTATGGCAAGTTGTTTTTAGTGCACACTCACAATTCATTATGAAAATTCAAATTGCATATTCCGATTGCTTCAATTCAATTTCCTCCAGTGAAAGAAAAAAAATTATCTGGAAAATTCTATTTTCTTTCACAAATTGCGTATTTGACAAATTTCAGTTTATTTCGAACATATGTGTGTTTTTCATTATTTTTGACACTTGTCATCGTTTTTAAAAATGATCAATTATGTGAAAACTGTTGAGGACCCGAGTAATTTCAATTAAAACTATATTTTTCAGTGTATTAATTTGTTCACCATTTTCTTTATATTATCATTCTTACAGGGTGGCCGCAGGTCAGGAAAACCTGGAAATCAGGAAAATGTCAGGGAATTTTGATAAGAAGCACCTTAAATAAGGGCAAAGGATAATAAAATGCAAAAAATTTTATTTTATTTTGAAATGGTTTTATTCCGTTTATAAAAGATTCTATGTTAAATATGTCACAAGACTAAGATTCTGTTCTTTGAATAATGATGGTCAGGGAAAAATTAGGGCGTTTTGAAAATGAAATTTTGCGGCCACCTTGAAATAATATTCTTATTAAAAATTCATTTGGCTTGTATTTCTATTTCTTTTTTTTTCAGGTTGCTTCCATCTAATGTGGAATTTGTATGAATGTGTATTTAATTTTTAAAGATTTTTTCACGCAATAAACCTATTTTCGAACAAATTTTGATTATCTAGTTCTGTACTGTTATACTTCAATTCATCTGTTTTGTTGTAAAATCAAGAATTTGGTTGAAAGTCGAAATATTTTGTTTAAAATTCGTCTTTCTGCGCAAAAGTTCAACTATTTGGTTGTACGTTCAACTGTTTGGGCAAAAATTAATCTCTTCTTTTTGAAAATGCAACTGTTTTTGGTTGAAGTTTAATATTTTTTGTTTGAAAATTTGACCATTTGGTTGAAAACTTAACTTTATAGGTAGAAAATTCGACCATCTGGTTATAAATTCAATTGTTTTGTTAAAAATTTAATTATTTCGTCAAAAAGTCATATTTATGGGCTAATATTCATTCTTTTGTAATCAAAATTAATCTTTTATGGTAAAGAAGTCATCTTCTTTGGTTCAAATAAATAAATAAAATTGAAATAAAAAATGTTTAATCTGAAATTTTAATGTTTTATTTCTTTTTTCAAAGATTCAATATTAAAAATGTTACAAGATTAAAATATTGGCCTTTGAATATTAATAGTAAAAAAATGAAAAATTGTTCAGGGAAAAGTCGGAGAATTTAGAAAATTAGGGTTTTCGGTCACCCTCTTTATAAGATTAATAATTACATAGAAGTAATTAGGTCTCTCTGCTTAAGTTGTGTTAAATTAAAACAATTTTAATACTTGCATGATTATATTCCAAAAGCTTTAATAACGGACAGAACATTTGAATTTCAGGAAAGTTAAAGGTATTTGAATTATAAAATGAAAACAATTTTATATTATGTAGAATTGTAAGTAAATTTAACATTATTGGTAAGATACTTTTGTGGGTTCCTAAATATTACTTAGTATTTTATTTGTTGTCAAGTATTTATTAATATTTAAAAAACAATACTTTCTGCAGATTGTATTTAAAAATGGAAGACGTGAGGCTATTGATACAAGAAGAAGGACGAGCTGCTAGAAATTTGATAGCATTTAATGTACCAGTCGGTACAAATAATCCCGAGAAAATTACACGAAAACCACCAAGTGTTCCTAGAGCAACACAATCAGGTATCATGAAACGATCAATGAAGACCAACGCGCGAGTAAGATCTGCTTCTACCGGACGTGACAAAAAATCTGGTAAAAATGAGACATTTCTATAATAATTTCAAACTGCTCTTATTCAGCTCATCACACCATTTGCCTATTATCGTTTGAAATATAATTTATTGTAATAGTGTTAATTCTGTAGAGCACTTTTACATTTCCTTCTCATGTTTAAAACCCCAATTTTGGACCGTTCATAAAGTACATTACCAATGAGGAGGAAGGGGGGGGGGGGGTCCTTGTTTTTGTTTAAATGCGAACTGAATGAATTGAACCCAATAAGCAAATCCAGCAATTTTTTGTTAAAAGTTCATTCTTTTTGTTTGAAAAGTCTACTATTATATTTTTGGTTTGAAATTCATCTCGTGTTGTTAAAACTTCTACTGTTTGGTTGAAAATTTAATTATTTTGTTGAAAATTCAATTATTTTGTTGAAAATTAAATTATTTTGTTGAAAATGCAACAGTTTTCTTAACAGTTATATTTTTGGACAAAATAATTAATTGGTTGAAAGTTGATATGTTTTAGTTCAAAATTAAACTACTGGGTGAAAAATGCAATTATTTGGTTAAAAACTAATGTATTTTATTAAAAATTCATCCTTTTTGGTAGAAAATGAATTTTCTTAGTTAAAAATTCTCCTGTTCGGTTGAAAATTTAATTTAAAATTTGTATTTATTATTATTATATTATATTATTTATTTATTATATTATTATTAAGTCTTGGAGAGGTGGGATTAGTAGGTATTAATTTAGCTATTGTTTGGCTGTCAAGTTTAGAGTCTTTTAGGAGGGGTTTTGTTTGGCTGACTATTGTTTTTGTGGGGTCTTTTTTAAGTTTTTCATATGTGTCGTCAGTTAGAAGGTCCATGATTTTGTTGTTATAGTCCTCTCTATTCATTATTACTGTTGTGTTGCCTTTGCCTGTGGGTAATATTATGATATCTTTATTCTGGTTGAGTTCTTTAATTGCTGCTTTTTCTTGTTTTGTTAAGTTTGAGGTGGGAGTTGTGCTTGGCGTAAGATGTTGGCCGTCCTACGTCGTATGTCATTTGCTTTTTCGGGTGGAAGGCTATATATTGTGGATTCAAAATTACTGATGATTTCTTCTTTTGGGATTTTAGAGGAAGCTATTGCCAAATTATGTCCTTTAGATAAGGCTGAAATCATTTCATTACTAAGAGGATGGTGTAACGGATTTTTTCTTACATTTTTTTTAATTTTAACTTTTTTATTTTTTTTAAATTCATTATCTTACTAAAGATCATCTCACGTTTACATTTGTAGCTGTATGATTCAAAAATATATCAGACTTCGAATAATTAACTTTTTTTTCAAAGTGAACACATACTTTTTTTTAATATAACGAGAATAGAGGAGTTGATGCCTGAAATGTGAGAAAATAATGTTTTTTATACAATCTTTAGGTCAGTAAAAAGGAACTGTCTTTATCATTTAAAATTCTGTCAACACAGCATGAGTAATAGCCACATTTGAAAATTGACTATAGCATATTCGCCCCCAAATGATAACGCACATTGACAAATAAAATCTTCACAAAAACACACCATTAATCGTCTCTACATACCAAATTCGCTCACGATCGGATACTACGCTGACGCATCATTCATAATTAGAGACTTTGCGGAACATATTCCAGATGATTTCAATTCCTAGGAATTCAGAACGATCAAGATTGATTATGACTTCAAGATAGCAGGAAATCCACGTATAAGCACACTTTTATATTTCAATTAGATTAGGCAGTTATATTCGCCACGCTGTAAAGACACGTAGACGCAGCTCCTTACAAATCGTGGCGCAGTTCTCACCAACAGATTTTTTTCAATTGCAAATTAGCACTTGCTCGGCAGTTATTGAATGTTACTCAGCGAAGTTTAAGAGCAAGAATGAACGAGTCCACGACTCTTCATGTGAGACCATGAAAAATATCCTGCGTTTTCCGTTCATTGCGCGTAACGTTTCTCATGTGATAGCGGAATACTACCTATTTCGCCCATTCTGTTAAATCCTCAAGATTGAACAATGTCTTTACAGTAAAATTATCGCAACTTATATTAATTTAGCAGTCGGCGCGAATATACAAATTTAATTCATCATAAACCACATCTCAAACTTTTTGGTGTTGTGGTGGTGTCATTGTTGTTCCCACGAGCAGCTAGGGAAAGTGTTTGTCCATCCTTGTAGAGCCCCGCGTGCAAGAATCATGCACCGTTTAAGACACCTCAACCGGGTGCCATTCAGCTTTCAGCACGGTTGCTACGCCTCTGCTTGGGGGTAATTCCTTAGGGATCATCCCTGGACAATTGTTCGAGACTCATTATTAATTACTGTAACCATATTCAGCAGAAACCCTTGGTACAGGGACCCTCTCTCTGCAACCCGAGGACGCGTTCAGTGGCTTTGTCATAGGCTTTGTCTTCAGTTCCATTCCAAAGGAATCGAAATGAAACCGAAAAGGAGCTTGCCCATGATATAGGTATATATATATATGCTCTATTTATTCATTTATAAACAGTGACACGTTGTTACAAGGATCTTTTCTTTCCAACACAACTCTGTTGTTTTACCAAAAATTTAATTTTCTTATTTTTAATGTTATTTTGTGTCGCAACATGGAATTTTTCACTCTTTGGTATTTTTTGTGCCTGTTTAAAGCCAGAACCTTTAGTCAAAAAATGCTGGTTATGAAACACAGCAACAACAACGATGACGACAGTCGGACAGACACCATCTCAAAACGTATTTTTTCGGATGCAGGAGGTCCGAAACGTGAATATTTGAATTAGTCCGCAAGTCAGTTTTGAAATAAAACTAATGCCTTCTCATCGTAATGATAATGAATACCAGAGTTTAACATAATATAGAAAGTTTTGTTTGAAACACTAATTAAGTGAGAAGCAGGAGACACGCCATGAGAATGTATAAATGAATGAATAAAGAATGGATAACAATGTAGTAAACAGAATGCATGAAGGTGAAGGCTTTTTAACAAAACAGAATTAAAAATCACGAAGGTACAATTTTCAATGATTCAACCTCTAATGTTAAAAGGTGTGGGCTAAAACGTTAGGGAAGTACAAACATTTAGGCCTTGAGAATAATAATACATTGGTTTTATTATCATATGCAATTATGAGCTACATGTAACATTTTAGGCTTACTTCGGATTACAAACAACTGTATATTTAAGTTTAAAATTTTTTTGTAATTAAATTATTGGTGTCGAGGATTGAGGTTTACACGTTCTACTTTAAAATTTAATCGGATTTGATTCGATCGGCCTACTGGAGTTTCGTTGATTTCATTAAGAGTCAACGTGGTAATCACGCCGCTTTCCATGTTTATTTTTGCACGCACTTTCGCGTGAGTTTTTGGATGATATGCATATATTCCAGCAAGAATTCTACTAGTTTCCAGTATTGCAAATACATCACCATCGGATGTTGATAATACAATTTGTTCTTGTGTTGGCATTGGCACATAGACCCTATGTTTTGCGACTAATTTGATGGGTTTATCTTCAGGAAAAGTGTATCTTCGAAGTTCAAATAGCTGGTGAGGATTCTTATAGGAAGTCAGCCGAATAAATTGAAGTTGGCCAAGTCCATATTCAATTCCTTCAGATGAAGCAATCGTGGTAGGTGGAATGATGCTCCTGGTATGGGCTGGAGGAGACCTGGACCTTAAGCGAAGAAGAGTCTCAGCACGAGAATGAGACGTGGTAGGCGAACGCCTATCAGAAGACTGTATTCCAGGAGAATGTCTGTCAGGAGAATAAGAAGGTTCACGGTGAGGAACACCGGGAATAGATTCGCCATTAGGTAGAACCTCGAACTCTGAATTTAGCTCTGCATGAAAAAACAGGGTACTTTTTTTAGGCATGTTGGTATATAAAGTCTAAGGGTAATAAGGGCATATTTTCCTAGAAAACTTAAACACCAATTTTTAAAAATTATAATTGACCATGACTTCTTTACTCTCCAATAAAATGTGTTATTATTACAGGTTGATCGAAGTGTCTCGAGACAAAGAATTTTGTATATTTTTGCATTAACTATGAATTATATTAATAAATGAAGTTCCAACATGAAAATCTCTGATTTAAAACAATAAAAAGTGTGCTTCGAATCACTGTGTGAATTTAATCACAACCAGTGATAACCCGCAGCTGCATCCGAATTTGTTAGCAGTACTGGAATTTGTCTAGACGTTTGGCCAGGGGAGAGGAAAATTTCAGAAAATCAACCTCACGAAGTTCTGCTGGTTTTTCGACAATTGAGTTTGAAGTCAGATATTCGACTCGACCCATCGAATAGACACAATCATCCTCGGCGTCAAACCGCGCGCTCGACATTATAGTCAAAACGCAGCGAATACACAGCCCGGCCATACATCGCAGATGGTCACCCATCCAAGTCCTATCCACACTCGAAATGGCTTAACATCTGGATGCTTTTCCAGACAAGATTCACCTCGCAGCTAATATTTGCAATATTTTAATAAAATTTCAAGCAACTTTTTAGATATTAAGGGATTTTGCCGATGTTTGTTGCTTAAAGTTTAGTTGTGCAGATTCATGAGTTTCACAGTTTTTTTTCACAGTTTTCTATACAACAATAATTTTTGAAAAGAATTTCCTATAATCGCGAAAAAGTTATAAGAAATTGATTCTAAGAAAATGATTAGAGGTCTATACTGATTTCCCAGTGCTTACAGTCATTACATTAGGAGCCTGCTATAATAGTAATGACTTTTTTTGGGTTCTACAGAAATATTTTATGGAACGGCATGTTCAAAAGAGAAAGAGCATGCAAGAAAGCTGTCAACAATAAAATTTCATGCGTGTAGAATATTTTTCAATTCAAGAGATTATTAAAAGCTACCTTCATGATTCGCCTGCTCGTTACTCATACCAAAATTTGTCAGAAAGTCCCTTGTTTTGAGCGGCAGACCTGACATTTCTGTGAAAAAACAAATAAGATTTATGAATTTTTAATATGAAATTTTAGTCAAAAGAAATGTATTTTCAAAGTAAAAATCAAATTTTTAACAAAAAACAGACATTTTTAATCAACTAAATGAATTTTGAACTGAAAAGGATCAATTATTTTAAAGAAAAATGGATTCGTAAAATTTTCATCCTAAAAGTTGTGTTGAAACAAAACAAACACGAATTTAAAAAAATAGATGAATTTTCAACCAAAGACATTATTAATCTTTAATGTAGAAAATTATTCTTTAATAAGATAGTTCTACTTATCACGAAGAAGTAGGATTTTCAACCCAAAAATATGAATTTTCAACATTAGAGATCATTTTCAACATAATTGATCATTTACAACAAAACAGTTGAATTTCAACATAGAAAAATTTTTCAGCCACAAAAGATCATATATTTGAAACAAATGGTTGAATTTGCAATAAAAAATTTGATTTTCAACCAAATAAAAAATCTTTTTTAGTTTAAAACTAAACTACTCTGTTGCAAATTACTCTTTTTTTGTAGAATAAAACTGCTCTTGAATTACAATTTAAATCGTTGAGAATTCGTATTTCTTGTCTGGAAATTAGAGCTACTTCATTAAAAGTTTAATTATTTTGTTGAAATCTCATGACTTGAACTTGTAAAGAAAAGGCTAGATATTATGATATAACCATAATTTGTGATAACATTAATTGTATACTTTAATTTATAAATTTCGCCAGAAGAAAAATCGTGTTTATTTTTTGGTTTACTTAAGTGATTATCACATTATACATATAGTTATTTACTTACCAATGGAATTAAGATAAGCGGCAAAAGCAAGGATTAGAATACCGGTGGTGATCCTCATTTTTTATTAAAGTATATAAGAGTAGATGAGAGTAGATGGCAGTAGATGATACTGATTTAGGGAGAAAATAAGTTCTCTACCACATGTTTTCATATATGTAAAAGCGGGCTCTCCATATTCCACGTAGCAAAGTTTTATTTGTTGACTCCTCCTTTTTGTTCACGTTGAAAATGGCTGGCCATTAGTCACTAACTCAGTCGACCTCCTAAATTAATTCCTTAAAATAAAAAAAATTATTTATTCAAGATTAAAGTTTCATATACTGGGTGACCAATAATATACGTCAATGTGTGAATGTGAATAATATGAATAATAAAAATGTATGTGGAACATATGGTACATAGTTTTGTTCATGAATCATGATATTTTTAATGCAATATATTCTCGAAGTGTGCCCTATTATTTCGGGCAGAGTGCTTGCTTCTTGTTTCGAATCATGAGAACAGCAGATGTAACATAACGATGGCCATTGTTCGAAAAGTTCTTCGGATGGCTTGCTTTTAGTTCATCCGCTGTTTTTTAAGTTTGAAAATGTTTTAAAATGCGCTATGAGTGAATTTGTTTATACCAATTATCAATAAATAAGAGCAATAACAATAGAATAATTTAAAAGTAATGATTTGATATTGAAAGTATTAAAAATTGAAAAATTAAGAAAGAGAGAAAATGCTTTCTTTCAATTATTCACAATTCTTCTAACTCATTTAAAAAAATATATATATTATTCGCTATTCAACTAGCAATAAATGCACTAGCGCTAAACGCGTGTGTTTTTCTCCAGATTTTTATTCACCAACTTTGAAAACATTAAAAATTTGTGGTTGAGGTAGGTTTCAAATATTAAGAGTTTGAAAAAGGTTTGTTAAACAATAATTAATAATTTCGAATTCAAATGTTGCTAATTTCCCCGGCGTAAGGAAACCGTGAAGCATTAATGGGGGAGGAAGGAATGGGGTATATAGTAATTCCAGTATTCATTCAGGACAAAGAACCCAACCGTTGCAAGAACAAGCCGTAGACGAAAAGCAGAAAGCGACATTAAAACCCATTGTGGAAAGCAGGCATCCTCTGAGAGATGATGCCCATTCCAGGTCTAGAAGAAACAGTAAACTCCAAGTGTGTCCTAAGCCTCAAGCTTCGGCTGATTGAAATCGACAGCTAAAACCCACACAATGGATCAATTGACCGGATGATGCCTCCATTAACTGAACGAAAAGATTGGCTGAACAAAAGAAAATGCGTCCCGCGTTCAGTTTGTGACTGATATGCATAACATCTGCTAGGCCGTTTACGAAAAGGGTCCAAGAGTTCGCTCACGCACTGATATACCATCTCACACTGAACAAGTAAAAGCTGTTGACCATAAAGGAGCCTATTATTGACTAAATACATGTGGTATCTCACACAAGGAGGAAAAGACAAAAGATGGAGGGGTGGGTCAGTGATAATAAAACAGTTTCCCGCTGGTCCATCGCGCCACTTCAGCGATCTCTTTACTTCTGTCAAAACTACACCCAAGCTCTAGGAGGTCAAAAATTGTTTTGAAAGAGGTTTGCAAGGTCTAACACCAATTGAAGGAAGACACCGAGAATATTATCCGCTTCAAGGAGCTTAGTAATAACGTCATAACATCTGAGAAGAAATGTCCAAGAAGTCTACTTATACAGATATTTATTTTTGAAAGATTTTTAACCTTTTAAAAAATAACAATATTTCTGACCTAATTCATATTCTATTTCCATTGCATTTTTTCTAAGCGGAAATTTGTCCACCTTAGGCCGAATCATGCTTACATAACAAGTGAAATCCTACAAATGTCCGTATTGGTACAGAACTGTTTATAAATTCAAGATCACGCCGTGTTGGTAGGAAATTTATACGTTGATACGGATAAAGATACTTACACCGAAAAACAGAACATTTTGTTTAAATTTTGCAAACCGATTGGATGTGAAGGCATCAAGGAACCAAAAAAAACCTCCGTAGCAATGAATTTGAAAAATTTACATTCTGAAGATGTGAGAAATTGGTGTTTCATCAGAACTGTTTCTTTGCAGAAGCAATGTGAACTTCTGAAATACTAAGAAACTTTTGAAAATTCATTTATCGCGATTTTCTGAAATTTGACACAAATGGTTTCTCAATTTAAAAAACCAAAACTTCCATACATGCAAAAAAGCGAAATATTTAAAAAATATTTTAGATATCCTGCGAAAAAAATTTTCAATTGGGCTGAATTGGAAATGTGGAAATGACGATTCACAATCGAAAGCAATATGAATGCTGCCTTGTGCATTGATTGCAATTGATTTCAATTGCATAAATTTTAATATTTAAATGGCCAACATAGCTTTTTCATGGAGGGTTCAAAAGAATGATGTACAATCACCTAACTAAAGATGCATGAAGAAACGATATGAAGCAAAAGACTGAAGACGTCAAATCTAGAATTATTATACCAAACATTTAGTTTTTAAGAAAACTTAAAAATATGTTTGTATTTATATAAGAATTAAAGAAAAATTAGATGTTAAGGAAATATACAAAAATGATTATAATTTTGCTATTTCTAGATAAACTAAATTAATTCTATATTCTAAAATAATTGCCAATTAGTTACTATTCTAAAAATTCGCTTTCAATTGCAAGTCGTCACTTGACTTCAATAGAATGTCTGTTACCAACCGGGATGGTTCCACTGTCGGGAATCGAATGAGAGGTGAGGTGGACAAATTACTAGACCATTTTTGAGTTCACTAAGATATTGCACTGTGATGATAGTCAGCAAGCATAACACTCTTCCATCAAAAAATGCTAGAGTCTCTCCGGAATAAGTTCACATTAAATCAGTATTCATTTCGGATAAACTTAAATACAGTCTGGAAAACAAGCAATTGGAATATAATATAATATGATTCAGGATGACTGTCAAGGTGAAGATGAAAGTATGAACGATCTCCCTTTTTTCAAATATCTTAAAATATGATTAGAACATTAATAAAGAATTTCGTTCACAGCCTATTCAATGAAACGCCAGAATATACATTAGATTTATCAGATACACTCTGTATATAGTATCTCAATCGTTATCTCAAGAATTAGAGGATTCCAACTTGTCTTTCTGAGATATTTATATTTCATAAATCAGTCAAGGAAATTTGGTCACCTCAATTAAAGCTGGTTTGAAAAAAATAAAACGATTTGTTCAAATAGCGCTTCGCAAAAAGTAACCATGAATTATATAAACCATTTAAAAATTTTATGGACATCTTCTTGAAATAGTCATTATTGAAATAACACTTTTATCATTGGCTGAACTTTTGATTCTTATCGCTCTTCACTTTCATTCTCATCGCTAAAATGATAAGATTTTATAGAAGATTACTTACTTAAGAACAAATTTCTTTACAACTTTGCAGCATCTTATTTATTCAAATTAATTTTTTATGTCCTAAAGTTATAAACAAAAAAATTACATAACAAATAATACAAAAAGTATTCAGAAAATAAAAACATTTTCCGTTAATTTACTCATTTTTAAAAATTTGATGCATTTCTGTAGAAAATGTTTTTCTCGCGAAAACAAGTTGTCATGCAATAAAAGTCCATCAGATAACAAAATTTCGTAAGAAGCAGTATGAGAAAAAGTTTGGTAAAAAAAAAAAGCATCGTCCTCTTGTCTGTTTTATTTCGAACCACGTGAAAATCTTTTTTC
This sequence comes from Andricus grossulariae, assembly GCA_011634705.1. Lineage (NCBI taxonomy): Eukaryota > Metazoa > Arthropoda > Insecta > Hymenoptera > Cynipidae > Andricus > Andricus grossulariae. The sequence goes on along the minus strand of JAABKJ010007545.1, from coordinate 69,316,827 downwards.
ACAAGTGGAATTATTTGGCTACAAGATTACGCGAAGTTTGTCACAAAATGACAACAATATTTGTTGTGAAAAGATTTCTTTTGCGTCAAATAATAATCCTTTTTAAATAAAAACTACTTTTGAAATTAACGTTACTCATTCGGTTTAACTGATCATTTTTTCTAAGAATCACCCCAAACGAGGAGTTTCACAAAGTCATCTGTCAAAGAATTCTGCTTGAGGCGTTTCTTACTCCAATAACACTATTTATCACACAGTTTTTATAATCTGGTTTTCTCGACACTTTCCTGTCCATGCATACAACTTGAGCTCTCTTCACGTCTATACGTTATTTTAGGCAAGCTCTTGCCTTCCTATGACATTTTATATATTGTGGCCTCAAGAATCTCATTCACACATTCCTACTGTTCTTTCCTCGCTCTGCTTCTGGCTACACTACCATTTACTTCACATGAATATACTGTTTTGCCAGTCATTCTTCTTTTATTCTCTCAACATGTTCAAGCTATCTCAACAAATTAATTTCACTCTTGTCAAACAGTGTTTACTCCACGTCACGTTTTTATTATTCACACTGCGCAGGAAATACCTGCCAACCGTATTAACTTTACTCTTATCCTTTTCTTGGTAGGTCTATCTTTTGCAATTTTAGCTTTATTTGGTACATTTTTACTTCTGGAAATGGCTCCTACAATGCCGTTAACCTTCCCACCCTCGTTTATACGCCTGGCTATCTCTCTATTAATCATTCCGTCAATATGAAATAACCTTCCAAGATACATGTACTTATTAACTTGTTTAAATTCTCATTTTCTAAGGCAATGTTGCATACTTTTTTCTCACTCTTTCCTTCAATCATCATAATTTTTGTTTTGTTTATGTAAATCTTGTGGTCTATGTTTTTCATGCTAATATTCAGTCTGCTCAATATGCTTGGCTATGCTTGGCTCAATATGCTTCGATTGGTTATGTCGTAACAACCTCATTATCTGCAAATGCTAACCGACGTACCTACACTGTCCCGAGAATTCAAGGGAAAAAAGCCATTTCACTTACTTTATCTTCAGTTTGAACAGATTAAATTTAAGCGGCACAATCCTCTTCCAAATTATAGGAAAACATCTGATGGGAGATCTAGTGATCCAGCAATTTTAAATTTCCGGTTTTTTCCCGATTACATTTTTTTCCTCCGATCAATTCGAAAAAATTTCTTTGTAGTTCGTCGCAAATCAACTTGTGGAAATGGAAATTTTCTCATTATAGGCATATAAAAAAGTAGTAGATTCTGATGTACAGTGGTATCACAATTACTCGTGTTAAGTTTCGACATTTTACGTAAAGTAACTTCATCCGAAAAGAATCTTAAAACTGTACAAAATGGCAGGTTGTTACGTTCACTTCAAAAACAGTTTTTGCCCATTCTTCTTTTTGAAATTTCATCATAAAGTGATAAAATTAAATATTTAGACTTTGCATAATCATTACGTCGTCCCCAGGTTCAAATGAAACATATTAACTTTATATGCTTTTTCTGGGACGTTCCGAAGATTTTCAAAATTAAAAGCCTTTTCTTGTTCAATTGTAAATAATTTTTATTAAATAAATTATTATTGGTCGATACTTTCTAGTATTTTTCTGCTGGCAAAGTGCTTGCAACCTCGATTAGATTCACCAGCTTTGACCACAAGTCCAATTTGAAATAGAACGATCACTTTGAAGCTAAAATCACTCTTAATTATTTGTTGTCTCTTTAGGCATAATTACAAATTTATAAGGATATAATAAAATAGTACATTATCTACTTCGATCTTTAAATGATGGGGTAACTCTGTGACTTTTGTTTTCCACCTTTCTAGTTATAGACCTACAAGAACCATGAATTGTTTCGGAAGCATCCGATTTGTGATTGTCTTCAGAAATCTTCTTTCCTTAAAGGGTCAATGAAGTGAATAGAAAATTTATTATATTTTTTCCTGATACCATATCTTTGTAAATCCTTCTTGAGGACGGTTATCTAAATAAAAGGAATGAGCGTAAATCAAAATTAGCTGTGAATTTAATCTGGAGTGTTTCCACTTTGTTCCTATTTATAATTATATGGTGCTCATTTCACGAGCACTTTGCTTCCCTTTAACAAATGTATTTGCTTCCTCAAAGAGGAAGCATTAGTGATTTTTTTAATAATAGACAAACTAAAGTTTTCAATTTGATCAATTCAATAATAGAAAAATGTACAAAAAATACGAAATAACAAAATGATAAAAATAAGTTTTTGAATACAATGAGAAATCAGACAAATCAAATTTTGTGTTTGAAACGGTAATTTTCCGAGCTGGAAAAGGAAAGTGGAAAGTTCTGTCCAACCCTATCCCCTTCCCAGCTTTATGATTTAAAAAAAATGGTCAGAATTATTTTATTAAAAAATTTATGATCAAGATGTCTTTTCCGTTCTTGCATCTAATTTGATTTATGTTAATGTAAATATTTTTCATATAAAAACCGATTTCTAAAATAATATAAGGTGCTTAAAAAAACAATAAATATTTTCTAAAATCCTGCGGTCAGTTTCAAGGTATAAGTAGTCAAAATAAACTCTGCAAATTTCATGAATTTGTCTGCAACCGTTTTCATGTTATCGTGTTCACAGAAAAGTGTGACATCCACACATCCACACATCCACACAAAAAGATCCGCAAACACGCACACATACAGCCGGACAATTGCTTAGAACATTGTATTACACATTTTTGAATTGAGGCAATTTTGATTAAACTAAATTAACAATGTTCGAAATCAACATTTTTTGATTTTATATTCAAGAATGTTTTCTAATAATTTCTAACTCGGACATTTTTCAAAATAATAACTGTGCTAGAATATATACATAGATTTATTTGAAAAATGTGTATTTATATTTTCAATGTTATAACTTGCAATTCTAATGGAAAAATATTTAATTTTCATAATTGACACTAAGATTTAAATTGAAATTTAGGAAATTTAATACACGTAACCTCTTATAATATATTAAAAATAGTTTAAAAAAATAAACATTGAGAAAATACTTAAAAATAGTGTTCGTATTCTAGTAATAAATTTAATTGAGTTTTTATATAAGTATTTGAATACTTATAAATGAAATGAATTCTATATTCAAAGACGAAACAATTTTAAATATTCAATTCCAAGAATTCTGGACAAAATATAAAATAGGTTTTTCTTACTCAACGCAAATTCTTTACAGGATTTAATTCTTTGATTTTGCTTAAATACTTTAAGTAATGAATAAAAACAATCGTTCGAGCCCTTTTTTAAAAACTCAAATTTTGATTTTTCGACAGGTTTTTTTTGTGATAAAAAATTTCAATTTTATGTACTCTTTTATGAATACAATATATAGTAAAGACGTTTCTATAAACTTTTGTGTCAAAACAAAACGTGGAAGGTTTTTTTGAATAAATAAAATATTTTGTTAAGAAAACGTAAGCTTCTATTTTATACACACAACAAGAGTGATACAATATCTCTATTGGAATAATGTGAGGGAATGGTGGTTAAAAGTGCTATTGAAGACCGACTCAGACGACGAGTTATGAGATCTGTGAAGGCGAAAGTTATAATGATTGCAAATTTTGGAAATGCGAATTGTATTGTACCTAATGCCGTGTTTCCAAAAATTAAATTTTTTTATTTTTAAGGTTATTTTCTGCGATTGAAGCTAAAACTATGTGTTCTATCAAATATTATTAATACAAAATTTATAGCTCACCCTTGGGTGAGCAATTATTGTATATCCATCCTTTTTCGTATCTTGCATGGTTTGACCGCAAAATGGAATTTTTTATTCTTTATTTTTTTTGTGGCTAATCTCAGAACCGTTAGTAAAAAAATGCTAGTTAACAGGGGGTCTCAAAAAGTGAAGATATAAAGAAATCCGTAATAGCCAGTGTTCATGAAAATTGTTCAGCCAAAAAGGAGCTACAAATATATAATATACATTAATTATAATAGAGTTTAACATAATGTAGAGAAATTTTTGATTCAGACAAACTTCAATCGAGAAATGAATGCATTAAAATGTCATAAAAAAATGCATAAAACCAAAGTTTTTTCAACCAAATAATTACTTCATATGCAATTATGAGTTACTTGTATAATTTTAAGTTGACTTCGGATTGCAAGCAATTTTATATTTTCGTTTGACATTTTTTTGTGATTAAATCAATGTTAGGGGGGGGGGGGTTGAGACTTAACCGCTCTACTCTAAAACTAAATAGGATTCTATGGTTGGGGCCTACTGGAGTTTCTTAATCTTCATCTGGGGTCAATAAGGTAATCATGCCGCTTTCCATGTTTATTTTTGCACGTGATTTATTGCGACTGCGAGGATTAGGTGCATACATTTTTTATTTATTTTTTATCAATTTTTAAAATAAAGACAATAAGAGAAATGACAACAAAGACTATAATTATTTTTGAATACTAGCCGTGGGACTCTTATATTCTTCGCTAGTATAGTAATGTTCGCAGACAGCCCATGGATTTGATCCGTGATTTCAAACTCATATCCCCAGTAAAATGAATTTGAAGCTAAATTTTATAGTTTTTAGATGTATTTGTGCGGGGTACGAATTACACCGTCACAATAAATATATATGCTAAATTTATTTATTTATAAACAGTAACACGTTGTTACAAGGATCTTTTTTTCCAACACAACTCTGTCAACGAAGAGTGCATTTTTAGAGGAATTTGTTTATAACGTTCATGATTGTTATCGAACAATGAAGTGACCTAATTGATCATCACTCTTGGGACAATTTAAAACTGGTGAAACATTGTCCTACCAAAAAATGACAAATAACAAATTTGTAACTGTTTTTTGTGTGAAAAACTTTTGTCTTTAAATTTTTTTTCGTTTCTTCTGTTGTTTCACCAAAAATTACATTTGTTTATTTATATTGTTTGATCTTACCGCAAAATGGAGTTTTTCACTCCTTAGTATTTTTTGTGTCTGTTCAAAAAAGGAACTTTTAGTCAAAAAATGCTAGTTAAAAAACACGAAAACAACAGCGACGACGACAGGCGAACAGATATACCATCTCAAACCCCATTTTTTCGGATGCAGGAGGTCCGAAACGTGAAGATTTGAATGAATCCGTGAGTCCGTTTTCAAATAAAACTAATGCCTTCTTATCGTAATGAGAATGTATAAGTGAACCCTGTTTACCCATTAACCATGTTCGACGGACAAATTTTCCTTCTAATGTTGTCCAGAAAGTTACAGAAATTAATATAATATACACTTAATGTAATACAGTTCAACATAATATAGAATATTATTTTTGAAACATTAAATGAGTGAGAAGCAGAAGACACGCCATGGGAATGTAGGAATGTATAAATGAATGAATAAAGCATGTATAAAAATGTAATGAAAATAATGCGTACCGGTGAAGGCTTTTTAACCAAACAGAATTCAAAATTACCAAGGTACAGTTGTCAATGATTTGACCTTTAATGTTAAAAGGTGTGGGCTGAAACGTTAGGGAAGTACAAAGATTTAGGCCTTGAGAATCATACTACATTCGTTTTATTATAATATGCAATTATGAGTTACATGTAACATTTTGGGCTAACTTCGGATTACAAAGAATTGTATAATTTAGTTTTACATTTCTTTGTAATTAAATTAATGGTGTCAACGATTGATGTTTACACGTTTTACTTTAAAATTCAATTGGATTTGACGCCAGGGGCCCACTGGAGTTTCGTTGATTTCGTTAAGGGTCAATGTGGCAATCACGCCGCTTTCCATGTTTATTTTTGCACGTACTTTAGCACGAGTTTGTGGATGAGGTGCATATATTCCAGCAAGAACTCTACTAGTTTCCAATATTGCAAATACATCACCATCGGATGTTGATAATACAATTTGTTCTTGTGTTGGCATTGGCACATAGACCCTATGTTTTGCGACTAATTTGATGGGTTTATCTTCAGGAAAAGTGTATCTTCGAAGTTCAAATAGCCGGTGAGGATTCTGATATGAAGTCAGCCGAATAAATTTAAGTTGTTCAAGTCCATATTCAATTCCTTCGGTTGAAATAATCGTGGTAGGTGGAGCCATGCTCCTGGCATGGGCTGAAGAAGACCTGGACCTTGAACGAAGAAGAGGCTGAGCACGAGAACGAGACGTGGTAGGCGAATGCCTATCAGAAGTCTGTATTCCAGGAGAATGTCTGTCAGGAGAATGAGAAGGTTCACGGCGAGGAACACCGGGAATAGATTCGTCAATAGGTAGAACCTCGAACTCTGCATTTAGCTCTGCATGAAGAAACAGGGTATTTTTTTAAGCATGTTGGTATATAAAGACTAAGGGTAATAAGGGCATATTTTCCTAGAAAACTTGTGAGAATCTGGACCAGCAATATTCAGAAAACATTATTCGGGAAGGATCCTGGAGAAGTTTTATTTAGAATTTTATTCAGAGAATATTATGCTCTTTTGTAAACAGACGCAGTGGAATTTAAATTTTTATAAAAAAAGTATTTTTCACAATTTTCGAAAGTACTACTACCCCAGAAATTATTCAGCATTCGTTATGTGGCATTCGTTGTTACAAAGAACTATAACTTTCGTATTCATAAAACAAAACAGTAATGACTTTTTTTGGTTCTACAGAAATATTTTATGGAACGGCATGCTTCAAAAGAGAAAGAGCATACGAGAAAGTTGTCAACACCAAAAGAAAATTTTATTAGTATACGTTTTCGAACATTTTCCTTGAAAATGTTCGTAACAAGGTATCATGCGTGTAGAGTATTTTTTAATTCAAGAGATTATTAATAGCTACCTTCATGATTCGCCTCTTCGTTACTCATCCCAAAATTTGTCAGAAAGTCCCTTGTTTTGGGCGAAACACCTGACACTTCTGTGAAAAAACAAATAAGATTTATAAATTTTTAATATGCAATTTTTGTCAAAAGAAATGTATTTTCAAACTAAATTCAAACTTCCACACAAAAAAAGACATTTTCAACCAACTAGTTGAATTTTGAACTGAATAGAATCAATTATTTAAAAAAAAATGGATTCGTAAAATTTTAGTTCTTGAAGTTGTGTTGAAACGAAAAAAAAAACGAATTGACGAAAAAAAAAAAGATAAATTTTCAACCAAAGACATTATTAATCTTTGATGAAGAAAATTACTCTTTGACAAGGTACTACTATACTACTACTCATCACGAAGTAGTTGCATTTTCAACCCAAAAATATGAATTTTCAACATAAGAGATCATTTTCAACATAATGGATCATTTAAAACAAAAGAGTTGAATTTTCAACCTAGACAAATTTTCCAGCTACAAAAGATTATATATTCGAAACAAATTGTTGAATTTGTAATGAAAAATCTTTTTAGTTTAGAATTAAACTACTTTGTTGCAAATTAGTCTCTTTCTCTAGAATGAAACTGCTCTTGAATTACAATTTAAATCGTTGAGAATTCATCTCTCTTGGTTGGAAATTAGAGCTACTACATTAAAAGTTCAAAAATGTTGTTGAAAGAATATTTTTCTGGGTAAAAATTCAAATTTTTCTTTTTAATTATCTTTACTGATGAAAATTTATATTTCTTGAATAAAAAATGTATGTGAGATCTCGTGACTTGAACTTGTAAAGAAAAGGATAGATATTATGATATAACCATAATTTGTGATAACATTAATTTTATACTTTAATTTCTAAATTGCGCCAGAAGAAAAATCGTGTTTGTTTTTTAGTTCAGTCAAGTAATTATCACATTAAACATATAGTTAATTCTTACCAATAGAATTAAGAGAAGCGGCAAAAGCAAGTATTAGAGTACCGGCGGTAATCCTCATTTTCTATTAAAGTAGATAAGAGTAGATAAGAATAGATGGCAGTCGATGATACTGATTTTGGGAGAAAATAAATTGCCTACAACATGTTTTCATATATGTAAAAGCGGGCTCTCCATATTCCACGTAGCAAAGTTTGATTTGTTGACTCCTCCTTTTTGTTCACGTGGCAAATAACTGGCTATTAGTCACTAACTCACTCATCAACATTAATGTTTCATATACTGGGTGACCAATAATATACGTCAATATGTGAATTTAAATAATATGAATAATAAAAAAGTATGTGGAACATCTGGTACATAGTTTTGTTAATAAATCATGACATTTTTAATGCAATATATTTTTGAAGTGCGCCCTACTACTTCGGGCAGAGTGCGCGCTTCTTCTTTCGAATCATGAGAATATCCGATGTAACATATTGATGGCCATTGTTCGAAAAGTTTTTCGGATGGCTTGCTTTTAGTTAATCCGCTGTTTTCAAGTGTTTTTATAGCAAATATTTTCAATATGACCCCCCCCCCCCTTAAAAATAATCCAACGGATTCAAGTCCGGACTATATATAGGCCATTTCATTCCACTATTGGCAAACTTAGCGTATGCAATTCGAATGACACGGTAACAAAACACTTTAAAAAGTATTTCAATCAGTTCTTTGGTCCTGTGTGGGGTAGCTCCTCTACTTCCCAATACATCCTTGGTACATCACAGATGGTGCTTCATGGCAACATAAAAAGACAAATATTTTTGATATATATTATTGGTCACCCTGGAGGTGTTCTGTTCCATTTTATTTTATTGTATTATTATTTTATTGCGGCATAGTAACATCTTTAATTATCTATTATCCTTCAGGTGAAATCAATTGATCCCGCAATATCTAAAATGGTTTTATGCTTCAAAATGCGCTATAAGTGAATTTGTTTATAACAATTATTAATGAATAAAAGCAATAACAATAGAATAATTAAAAAGTTGTTACATCCCGAAATTTTTCCAAATTTTATGTAACGCCTAGCTAGGCGCAACCTACCTACCCCACATCTTTCCGACTAACTCTATTAACTACAAGCAAGAACATTACCGATCTTTTCCGAGTTTGAACCTATCTATAGTAACTGCACTACGGTCGGTAAGATAGAAATCAGAAGATATATAAAGTGTATTACCATGGAGGCATAATAACTTGGAGAATACGGATAACTTAACGTATGAATATAGCTATAGCTAAGCTAACGCATAAAATTGAAGCTCCTGAAAGGTCAAGAGTAGAAATGCGCGATCACTGACCGAACTATTAGTCACTCGCATGAGCCATACGACACTCAATATCGAGAATCGCGCGTATCAACCCAAATAACTTCGAGATACCCAATAGTTCGCGTGTCAGATGGCGCTGTTGTCAAAGTCACAGAGGTATCCTACAGGTGTATAGTTTATAAGGCATTCGCGTTTTTGTGGACGAGGATAAAAAGTATAAATTTGAATTTTCAAAGGGTAATCATACTTCGATCTATGATCGACAGATCGTCCCGGAAGTAACCAGGAGCAGGTAAATTTTTAATTGAAATAAAAAATATGACTCGTGCGCTAATAGCACTCGCCAACTTTAAATGTGTTTTTTTTTTTAAAGATTTAACTTCAAAAGTACCCCAGTGCATCGTTTTTGAATCTAGAGGTTTCTTTCGTTGGCTCTTTTCGTGCGGAAAGTCACATTCTTTTTATTAAGAACAATTTAATTCAACACAAATTTTAAGTTTATTTTGAGAAATGATAAGCTAAACAGTCAATGGCTCTCAAGTTATTACATATAATTATTACAAATACATGTACAAATAATAGCACTACCATGTAAAATTACTAAAATAATTGGTTAATGGAAAATGTTAAAATTATGTTATTCTGTGTTGAGATCTTATGTACTGCACTTATTCAGGAGTAAATATTAAAGAACATTACTTTTCACAAATTCTCTTTATTCAGATTAATTCCGTGTAACTTGAGTGACAATTTTGGACAGACTGTTCCAATAGGTTTTCCGTTTTACTTGTTCCCTACCTGACCTATTGTAGAGGATCGAATGAAGTAAACAAAAAGTGTTCTCGATCGGGTCAACATGACCGTTTCCAAATACTCATACAAGAAATAAAAGAGTATTTATAATTAGGAATTCGTAGAAAATTAAAAGTTGGATCATGTGACGATCCACTTCTCATGTCCCTTCAAGTCTCTTGAAATTAATTTTTTTTTAAATACCCTAAAATCCGATGGGATTTTATTACAATAATTAAATCCTAATATATCTCATAAAGTCCCTTAAAATCTTTTGAAATTCTTTGAAATGCCATAAAATCAGATTAAACCCCGTGAAATCCATTGAACCCTTATGAATTCCAGAAAATGTTATTAAATTCCGTAAAATCGCTGGAATTTTTTTGAACTTCTTTGAAGTCCCTTGAAATATTGTTTAATCTCTCTAAATCTTTTTGCAAGTCCTCAAAATGTTTTTAATTTTTTTTTTAATTTCTTGAAATCTTGGAAATCTCTTGAAATTCCGTGAAATATAAAGAAACCCATGGATTATATCCCGGAAAATCCCTCACAATCAATTAAAATATTTTGATGGGCTGTGTCTAGTCGTCCCGAAAAATTGGGGAAAGAGCTATTATGGTACATTTTTGGGGAAATATGGGACAAAATTATAGTCCGTGAAATTTTGCTTGTTATTCTTATCTTGAGAAGGTATTAGAATCTTCATAAATTTCATACCTCAGTTTTTCAACGGATGCCCACGTTTTGAGACCCGTTGAAGTCAAAAATCAAGTTTTGGCGATAGTGCCTGTCTGCGTGCATGCCCGTCTGTCCATAAACACGATAACTCTGGTCGAACATCATAATTTTGAGGCAAACCACGGCAGATACGTGAGACAAGTTGGAGAGAAGAAATTGTAGCTTTTCAAACGACTTACAATTTTTGTATAGGACTCCTTTTTTTTATTTTTTTTTACATCGAAAATACTATGAACAAATCGAAAATTCAAATGTTGAGCTAAACAACGCGAAATACAGGAAAAAGTCGGGCTTTAGCACAAATTTTACGATGTCTTTAACCAGCCTTCCATAATCAAGGGTTCTGGATTTATCCACCGAAAATGCTGTGCAAAAATCAAATATTTCAATTTTATGCCAAATGACGATAGATAAGTAAAAAAAGTTTGAGAAAAAAAATTTTACTTTTCAAAAGACGTGCAAATTTTCCTATAACCATTTTTTAGTAGGACTTATTTCTTTTTACTTCATGCACCTAAAATACTATGGATAAATCGAAAATTCTAATTTTGTGTCAAAAGACATTAGATACGGAAAAAAAATTTCAGGAGAAATTGCAGCTTTTAAAAATTTCTACAACATTTCTTTAACCCATTTTTCGATAGGAATTGTCATTTTGGTTTTATTTATTGAAAATATTATGAAAAAAATAAACATTTTCAGCCAAACCACAGGGGAAAGTCTCAACGAGGAATTAAAGCTATTAAAAAGTCTTAAAAAATTCCGTAGCAACATTTTTTGACAGAACTCGTCGTTTTTAATTTATTTATCGAAATTACTCTGCAAAAATTGAAAATTCCAATATTACGCTAAAATACGCGAGTTGCGAAAAGGAGCCTTAAAGAAAACTTGTTGCTTTTCAAAATAGCAACTTTATATAAACCCATTTTTATAGGACTCGGTCTGACGGAAAGCGAGCGCCAAACGCGAGTTTCGCGATGAGAATGTATGCCTTAAAGCCTACAGAGCTTTGCAAAATTTAATCTCTACTTAATTACGCAGAAATTTTATAATACAAGGAAGCATGGAAAAATTGCACTGAGAAAAAAATGTTACATTTTCAATAAAATATACCACTGAATAAATAAACCTCGTTCAAAAGCAGAAATTTGATTGATTCGAATATATGTATATACTATAGAATTTACAGCATCAGTGATGCTATAAATTCTACACACGGAAAAAATTGGTCCCTAAAAAACTCACGAACTCGTAGCTAGGTTCTCTTATGCGAGAAAAATTCATAGGATATTGCTGGATTTTCGTAAATAATCTGGGAACTTTGAGTAAGATTAGACGAACTCAATGTGAAAATTCTAAATCAGGTCATCACTTTTTTCCTAAATAATTAGAAAAATATTACATATGATTGGGAAAAAATTCTCAGATTTCTCACAAGCTAGCCCGACAAAATGTAGTAATTGGGAACTAGAATCCCCTGCAGGTGATCTGCACGCACGCTGCCACAAACACGCGATGCGCGTGCGCATGTGTATGTGTGGTTCGAGTTCGTCTGATCAGTGGCTAGAATTTTTATAAAACCTATGTTGTTTACTCTCGACGGCTGCACGTGTTTATGCATTCTCCGTTCATTTTCAGAAGCTGATGAGTCATCAGTCTTTCGAGGCTTCGTATCCTCCGAGTTTTGCGAATTAATCAATTATATAAATTAAATCGCACAAATAAAATTTTTTTTAGTGCTTTTCCCACTAAGCTGCTAGAAAGATCAACAGAAGAAACTTTATTTCAGAAAATATACGCATGATTGTGCTAGATGGTACAAATCAAATTTTTTAAAGGAGTGAAAGGAGAAGATCTGTTTTTCAGAAAAAAAATAAATTAAAAATTATTTTTATTTCATAACTCCATCTAGTATGAAAAAGACGTTGAAAATTTTCTGTTATTCTCTAGTGATAATACAGATTCCTTCAAAAAATTTCATTTGTACCATTTAGCATAATAGTGCGTATATTTTTTAAAATAAAGTTTCTTCTCTTGATCTCTCTGGTAGTTTAATGGGAAAAGCACCTGACCGGAAATCAGAAGTTCTGTGGTTCGAATCCCAGCGGAGTGAAAGGAGAAGATATTTTTTTTCAGAAAAAAATTAATTAAAAATTATTTTTAAGTCATAACTCCATCTAGTCTGCAAAAGACGTTACAAATTTTCTGTTATTCTCTAATGATAATATAGATTCCTTTAAAAAAAATTTTCTCTTCATATTAATATCTGAATTTTTTCACAAACTGTTTGTAAAAAAGTTCAAAATTTGTTCATACATTTCCCACATATATAAGATGCAATATTTGTGTTTTTTTTTTATCGTATTCGAGACCTACCTGCAAGTTCATGACTTTTTTATGGACAAATTTTTTCCATGTGTTTCGTCAAAAATCCTCATATGGTTCGATGAGGTAAAGAAACATCTGTACGGCATTAGAACTCCCCATATATATAATTTTCCATACAATAATATTTCTGTTACATAAAACGACCTTGTCTCCTTGTCCGTTGGCGCGTTCTTCGCACACCGAATCACCGAGGAATAAATATGAACATCAGCTCTCAGCACGCCAATATAATAGGAATGGGAATTAGAATGAGAAAAAGGAAAAGGATAAAGGAACTATATGTACAAGCTACAGGTAAGTAAGGCATAGGGGCCTCTAGGTACCAAGAATTCATACGGGCCTGGATTGCTCCTCGCGGGCGAGGGCCTTTCAACTCGATCCGTGTCCCCGTACAACCGTACGGTCTTTTGTAAGGCGTGGTTCTCGCCATCCTGGCCAGAACTATGCTTGTAGGGAATCAACAAGTGTTTAAAAATCAGTGCTGAAAAGAAAATTACCCACGGTTATGAAAAACTACAAAAAAAAAGTCAAAAGCGTGCTTCTAAGTTCCCGCGAAAATTTCACGGGTGCGCACTGGATTACGGAATTGTACTAGTACTTTAAAAATATACTAGAGAAAACCCCGGAACAAAACTCTGGGGAATAATTGTTTGTTTGTTTTTAAATTGAAATTTATGTTCCGTAAGTTATTCTTTTAAAAATAATTTGTGAGATATAATGAGACTTTCTGAAAATTGAAGATTCGATTTGAAGATAATAAATTTCCAGAAAAAGAAATTGATTGAAGAGTATTTTAATCAGTGTGGTGATTACTGATCAGTGCTTCGTATTATTGATTCAGTGTTATTTGGGATTGATTGCTGGATCCACTTCGATCGAGGAGTTTTACCTCATCAATTTTTTGTCCTTCTCTTTTCCCTTCTACAGTGCAAAAAACACGGCCTTCAAATTGGAGAACTGATTGATCTTTAGCAGCGTCATGAAAACTCGTAAGTCTGCTTCTATAACTATATAAACGTGATCTCGTCCTGGAGACTTGAACGTCCAAACCCTCGATAGAAACTTATCAGAAGAATTTTTAAAGGAGATTTCAATTCGAGGTTTTTATCACTGGAATGAAATGATATATTTTTTATTCAACTAATGTCTTCCGCATGCTATAGTGATTAAAAAATTGATGTATTGCTAGAAAACGAATTGTTTATCAATTATGAAAATTTGAAATCATGACTATTTACAAATTATTAACATTTCTATGTAGAATTTTAAAACAGGATGTGGCTACGCGTACAGAAATTTCGGTGCAAATAGCCGGATTTTTTCGTTAAGGAATAGAGAGACCGAAAAAATGAGTGTTTTAAAATATAAAGTATCCAAATTTTGTTCTTTCTATGCGGTGGAAGTCATCACATTTGGCTGTATTTGAATTAAAAAGTTTCAGGTCTATCCGTATAGCATATCCGTATCTGACAAAATATACGGGAACAGATAACGAAAGGAACTCGCGCTCGAATTCTTTGAAATTCCAAAGAATTTATTATGAATTCAAAAGAATTCAAGGTTAATTCCAAAAAGTTTGAAAATTCATCTCTGGTTACCTCGGTGCTTTAGTAATTTTCCCCTGAAAAAGGGTTTGGAATTTGAATAATTAATTAAATTATTTATCAATTATTAATTAATTTTATTCCTTCGTGACATAATGAAGTTGGATACTCCTCCCTCCGGAAGAGAAAATTAAAATCCGGCCAAATATGCGGGAAGAGAATACACAAAGTTTTTAAAATTAAAAAGGTCGAGTATTGAGCTCCGGAAAATGTTGCCGTATTTGAAGTTTCTAGTCCGGCAAATTTTTGAGTCAATGAGGAACTTTCTGCCCCGATAATATTTTTTGCTACTTTGGAAAAATAGTACAATATTTTACTATTTTATCATAAAATGAGGAATAATAATTTATAAATACACAGAAAGTGTCATATATTAAAGAACATTACACAATTAAAACTAAAGAATATATCATTGAATTTGTTGCCGTATTTTTATTTTGCTGTCCGGCTTTTTTTGCCGGATTTAAATTTTGTTTTACGGCAAATTTGGCCAAACTTGAATTGTCTAGTACGGAAAATTTTGACATCAACGAAATTTCTTTTCGCATTTCAACTTTTTTGGCAATAAGCATTGCTTTAAAAAATATTAAAAACTTTATTGGTAAATGTCTCGTGATCTATACAATTAAAAATGATACAAACTTGATTTATGATCTTCAAATTATCCAAAAAGAGGTTCGAGATGTGACAGATCACTCTTCTGTGACCGGTCACTAACACTTGTATTTTTAAAAGGAAGACTTGGAAAAGGGGTTCCAGATGTTACAGATCACTCCTCTGTGAACAGTCACTAACACTCGTATTTTTTAAAGGGAGACTTGGAAAAGGGGTTCGAGATGTTACAGGTCACTCTTCTGTGACCATATACTAACAAGTATTTTTTTAAGGGAGAGCTGGAAAAGGCTTCGAGATATGATAGATCACGAGGCGTTAATCAATACAGTTTTCAATATTTTTTAACGCAATGCTTACTGTCAAAGTAGTTGAAATGCGAAAAGAAATTTCGTTGACGTCAAAATTTTCCGTACTAGAAAATTCAAGTCCGGCAAAATTTGCTGTACTAGAAAATTTAAATCCGGCAAAAAGTGCCGGAATACAAAATTAAAATACGGCAAAAAATTCCGGACTAAAAGATTAAAATACGGTAAAAAATTCCGTATTACAAAATTAAAATACGGCAAAAAATGCCGTATCTGTATACACTACGAATTGAAAAATACTTAAAACATGTCAGTGTTCAAAATTGGTATTAGATTCTCATCCTAATGAGAAGGTATTAGTTTTATATAAAATTTGACTTTGTCGGTTTTCATCAAATCTCCACGTTTTGAGACCATCTGAGTCAGAAAAACAATTTGTGCGAAGATGTTTGTTTGTACGTCTGTCTGTATGTATTGTGTAGGCAGGATAACTTTCGAAAGACTGATTGGATTGAGCTTTAGCACATGTTTTTCGGACATGAAAGGAAAGGACAAGTTCTTTAAACAGCCATTTTTACCAACGGTTCTAGTTTTATCCATCGAAATTTAAAAAAAAATTATTTTCTAGCAAAACTATAATGAGATATGAAAAAATGTCGAAGAGAAAAATTGTTTATTTAGTAAAAATCTACCAATTTTCTTGAGATTATTTTTTTGATAAGATGCATATTTTTCGTCCTAATTGTGAAAAATGTTATTAAAAAAAAATTCCATTTTGCGGTCAAACTATGCAAGATACGAAAAAAAATAAAATGAAAAAAATTTGTGAGCCCAAAAAGTTCTACGAGTTTGTTGTTGATAATTTTTTATAGGATGCGTAGTTTTTGTTTTAATCGTAAAAAATAACATTAAAGTATATCTCAAAATTTTCGTTTGTCCTTTTTTTGGTAGAATGCGCACTTTTTTATTATAAAAACAAGACAATGAAAATACGTCTGTTTCATTATCAATGCTATTATGAATTGTAATAATATGCATTTATTGAAATAATACATTTTTTATGGTAGCTGCGATTATTAGCTTTAAAAAATGATTATAAAGATGATGAAAATACATGAATTTTCAAATCAATAGTTGAATTTTCAATTAAAAAAAGATAAATGTTCAACCAAAAATGGAAAAGTTAAATTTTCAGTAAAAAGAAGTAGTTTTCAAGAAAAAGAAACGAATTTTCAACAAAGTAGGCTAATTTTCAGCAAAACAAAGGATATTAATCACTCAGTGTGAATAGCCAGTTAAACAGTGAAAAAAGAATGGGATTTATTGTATTAAGAGCAGAAATCTCTTATCATTATTACCTCCGAACACTCTTAATTTAATTTATGTGATGTAGAAAATGAGTCAAATAAAGAACAAATGTTAAAGTAGTCATGAAAAATGAAATTTGTATTTTATTTTGCAGTATTTGAATAAACACTGCAACCGAGGTTCACATACGTTAATATACATTTAGTATAATAGAGTTGAACACAATATTACGTATAGGAAAGTTTGCGTTTCGGACAATTTATAATCAAGTGCGAAGCATGAGACACGTGATGAGAATGTGATCTCTGAAGCCGAAGGAGCTTTAATAACAAAAAAAAAGAGAAATCACAATCACCAAATTAACCATGTACAATTTAGTATTTGGCATTAGCGATAAAATGTTTAAATTTTTCACATGAAAAGTTTTGAAATTTGTACGATTTATAAATTGAGAATGTTATTTTAAACATCGCAAATAATTCACATTCAGCAAAGTAAGGACCTCATATTAAATGTACACAAAAAGGCTTTCCGTGGATTAAGTAGAGGGTCCTTTGAGGATAAACATATGATTAAACTTTTTATTTTATTATGTATTTATTAAATTAGTATGTCGAAAAACCATCCAAATTAGGTTATTTTAAAATTTAATGTCGTAAAACTATTATGAATCATATTTTATTTTCAATTTTATTTTAACACGCTCAACTTTAGGTTAAGATTAGCCAATTAAAATTTATTTCAATTTAAGATTGTTCAAAATTATTCATTCTTAAAGTAAAATTGCTCATGCAATGTGAAACTTGAAATTTTGTATACAGCTTTGGAATATTTAAATAATTAAAAAATCACAATCTAGTAATTTTACACATTGATAGCTTTTTGATTTGTAACGAGATAAAAATAACACTCATCAGTGATATAGATTGATAATATAGCACATTACTAGCATAGTTCTTGAAGCGTCAAAAATTTTGGGTTTCGTACTCTTTCAACTCTATTTTTATCAATAGTGTGTCCAAATTTAGAATATGCATACATAATATATGGAATCCGTATCGTATCCAAATCGATTTTCGAGTATATAAATAGCGTTTAAGTTAAGAATTCCAAGTGTATCCCGAATGATAAATTTGGAATTCCTAGAATTTTGAAGATTTCAAGAGGGACAGAGACATATAAGGTTCATAATGGTCTAATAAATTGTTCGAAAATACGTCAATTAATTCCATTCAAAATATCATCTCGATTTCTTCGGTAAGATAATTAACTATTCCGCGTACCTGAGCATGAGACTGATTGTGGAGATTATACTACGTTATCATTGGATTCATTGCACTAATTAAAACGTTATACTATGCGGATTAGGCTATGATACCTACTATATTAAATTTTTTTACGTTATAAAATCCACTATGCCTTCACTCCCGGTAAGGTAAACCGGAGCAAGACCGATGGGTCATTGCTCAATAAAAAGCTAACAAGAGTTAGAATTAATCTATTCTTTTCTTCATTTCAAGTCATACGTTATTGTATATCATATTTCCACATGTTTGAATTATCTTAATAAAATCATGATTTTATAATTGAAGTATATCTGACAAGCTGCATTTCGTCGTTCTTGCCCCGCATGCGAGGGCAAGACCGACGATGGTTTTTTTTAATGAAATAGAAATATCTTAGGCTGTACAAATTTGACAGTTGGATTTTTTTGTATGTTATGCATTGCGAAAATTACTTTCAAACATACGTAGGAAGAAGTAAAAGTTCTTATTATTATAAATAGTGGTAGCTGTTGTATAGTCTCTTATTCATTGCCATTCTGCCTCAGCTATTTTCTAAATTTAATATATTTTGGACTTTAATCAAGTTTAATTTTCACGATTACTTGATGAAATAAATGTTTTATCTACCAGAATATCAAATTCTCATGCTGTAAGTATTTCAATTTATGCTGCAGATATTTAATTTCTTCCAGGGAATATTCCATTCTTTGGTTGTAAAAATGGTTTATTGCATAATTTTTCTTTTACAAGGTAAATTTTCAAGCTTTTACTTTATAGCATTATTTGAACAATGAATTTTGTCCCAGGGGTCGGTCTTGCGACATATGTTTTTAATTAAAAATATTGAAATGTAGATGAATCTTGGTTAAAAGTTTAAAACTTCGGATGGTTCCAACTAAAAGTACTTTATGTAAATTCGAAATTAAAAAATCGCAAAGGTTAAAAGCTGCTTGTTTCTAAATTAAAGAGAAACCTAAATATTTGGATAAATTAATAGTTCCTTTTTTTATAATAAAAGGTTTTGATACTCAAATCTTTCAGAACCAAAAAATTAAAGAAATTAAAAATTGAACCATTCCAATAAACAAAATGTAATAGCGGTTTTATAAAATTGTAATTATAAATTCTAAGGAATAACCTTTCTTTCTTGTCATAATGGTTTTAAAGTTTTCACTTTCCTTATTACATACATTAAAAATTCGTATACTGATAATATTCCCAAGATCAAGAGTATATTAGAAAATATCAAGAATTACAGTCACAATAAATAATTATATTGGACGTGGTGATCAATGTTCAAGGTATCAATATTTATCTTGAATTTCCCACAACTCATTTTCTGTTCAAAGTAATTTGTCTCATGAAGACTTGATAAAAATGAAAACAAAGTTTGATTTAACTCTAAAACGTTTATTAAAATAATAAATAGACATTGTTTGAATAATTTGGTTTACATCTTTACACGCTTATATATAAATGAGCTTATCATTAGTCCAGATTTTAATCAAACGGAAGAACATAGTTTCACGTATCTGATAATGACAACAGTCGACTTCATTAATTCTGTTCTTTATGATAAAGAGAATATGACGCTCGTCTTTTTCGATAAGGGTACTTATCGCTTTTGTAGTTCTGACCAGATTCTATTTATAATTAAATTTTTTAAATAAAATCCTATTTAAAATTTGGTTTAATCTGCACATATCTTTGAAATCAAATTATTTCGTAAAGTGGAATAAGTGCTTCAGAGGGTTTAATATTTTATAAGAGGGTCAACCTATCCGCAGAAACTTGTGGATATTTTATTGCAAGAGTTTCGTTGAGAACTGTTATTCATAACTTTCCATAACAGATATTTTTATGTTCTACTCGTCTCGAGAATTCCAGAGTCAAGACGAAGGGAATTCTGATGCATCATTAGAAAGATGTGGATAGTCACGCCCAGGGCCGTCTTTGTATTGGGAACTTAAAAAAGAGCTAAGAAATTTATATTATAACCTGCTCTAAAATAAAATTGACTAATTATCACCTATATTATGATTTATTGTTATATTTTTATGATCAATTAATTAATTTTTCATTCATATAAAAAATGTTGTATTCAAAAATTGGGGAATTAAACCTTTCTTTTTGTTTATGAAGTGCCCTTGAATAACATTTTGTTGAATTTTCTAATTAAAATCAAATTTCGTAGCATTTCAAAATAAAATTGGGCAGTTCCTTAGTTGAAAACTTTTAAAAATCTTCAATTTAAAAATTATATATTAGAAAATCTTTAATTTGAATTGAGGGCATGTAGTAATAATCAACTTCATACCCTTAAGGATCTACAATACGTATAGTGAAGTTAAAAATATTCATCCAACATTTGTGTTGATTTAAAATATCGACGAAAATAGAGCCAATGTTAATTGCTACGAATTTTGAAAGAGTAATCTAATCCTTATTTATAACAAAATGGTTTAGGTTTAAATTATTTATTTAACAAATGTTATGAGATTTTTTGTGTTTTCGCTTCAATTTTAGGTATAAACTGCGATTTTTGTCTTACCCGAATTATCAAAAAATTATTTTATTCCTTGAAAAATTCTTTACAGGCTGTTTGGTTAGGTTTAACGCAATTTTTTTTAAATTATACAGATATTATTTTTGTGAACAAATTTTTAAATTAAAATATAAAATTAATATTAATGCAACAATTTTGTATTTCATAGTGTCTATTATCTAAAAATTGAAAGAAAAAAACAATGACAATATTTTTTATAATTTACGAAAATTGATATCTTAAGTTCAGAATTAATGTATAACATTTTTATACAGCATATAGACAATGAACTTCTCGCATTTTGATTAAAAAATACCAATTTCCGATGAAACACTAACATCTCGACTAACATATCCTAAAGTTGTTTAAAATTGTAAGTTTAATTTTTTAAGTGAAATGATTTTTGTTTAAAATAACCGATTTTCAGTTAGAAACGTTAAAACCCCATATTATTGTTCAAATATTGCAAATATCGTCTGAAATCTAATGATTTTTTATTAACAATAGCAATTTTAGAGCAACAAAAAAACTAACATAACAAAAAACTGTTTAAGATGTCAAATCCGCTTTCAAACGTAACGTTTTTTTTATTTAAAATAACTGATTTTGGGTGAAAAATGTTAACGCAACCTAAAATTGTTCGAAAATTGTAAATATTCTTTGAAATCTATGCCCATTTCCGGCGAATACGCGAGCATAACAAACAATTTTCTAAAGTTGTTTTATCTTATTTGAAATTCAATCATTTTTCATTCAAAGTACCAAGTTCAACGGTGAAACAAAAACACCAACATAACCTAAAATTGTTAAAAAGTTGGGAATCTTCTTTTAAATGTTTGAAATATAATTTTTTAATTATTAAAAATAACAATTTTCCAATTTTCGATGTAAAACGCCAACGCAACCTGCTAGTCATAACATTGTTAAAAGTGGTGAATGTTCTTTGGAATCTAATGAGTTTGATTTAAAACACTAACGGAAGTTAGTTATTAGAACATGATGCTTTTTCCATTGCAATTAACATTGGGAATGATACCTTGAAAGACCCCCCCCCCCCCCCCCCCCCCCCCCCCCTTGCCGTATCACGTATTTTGTGAATGACCACTTAAAATCTAATGATGTTTGTTTAAAAATGTCAGTTTCGAGTAAAAAACGCTAATAAAACCGAAAAACATAAATTGTTGAAAAATGTTTAATCTTTGAAATCGAATATTTTTTTATTATAAATACACCTTTTCGATGAGAACGCGGTCATAAACTAAGATTGTTGACAATTATTGGAAATCTTGATGATCATTTTTGCTTAAAAATGTTCATTTCTGGTGAAAAAAAACTAACACAACCTAACATTTTTAGAAATTTTAAGTCTTCTTCGAAACTTGATGATTTTATATTAAATTTCTGGTTTAAAAATTCTTATTTTCAGTTAAAAGTATTAAAATAAAACATGTATGTTATTTTCAATAATATATTAGATAATTTGGAAAAGATTTAATTTTACGACATAAGAGTTTAAAAATCGTAAGTGTTTTTCAATTCACATAATGTTTTCAATGATTCTTTTTATTAAAAGGGATTATTTCTAGAGTTGATTTTCAAAATTTTTAATTTAAGTTATAAAACAACTTCAAATAATGAAAAGCCATTCAGGTTTTCAACAACAATGATTGCGAGATCTTCGAGACATATTGTTACACCATTTTTTGGGATATGATAAAATTCAACGAAACGTACTTCTGGTAAAGAATCTTTCAAGGAATAAAATCAGCCCTTGGTCATTTGAATTGGATAAGAAGTGCAGCTGTTACCTAAAATTGAAGCTAAAACTAACTCAATTTGGTTAAATAAACAATTTCCACGTAAACGATTTTTTTCTAAAACACTGTTAGATTTCTCTTTAAAAATTCTTAGCAATTAATGCTAGGTCTCTTTTCGTCCATTTTACAATCATTATAAAAATTGCTTAATTTTGGAGTGGACTGCAAATAGTGAACAACCTTAAAGTAAAAAGCAGGACTCGATTTCGTAAATTAGTGGAAAATTTTTGTAACTTATATCGAGGAAATAATTTTCGTAAATTGAGGAAAGGGATGCATGGCAAAAGTTAGCGTCTCCATGACGATGGAATAGTCAAACATAAAGAACAGAAGGGCAGTTCGTTCACCGACCTGCCTCATTTGAAACGATTGAATTAATTGATTGTGTACGAAATACGAGCTCTTATCAATTTCATACCCACCAAAAACGAAATGTCATTCTCAAAATACGGCTGCGAAGTACTACAGATGTGTGCACTGTGGATGTATTTATTTGTGTTCACTTATGAGCATTTTACTTCCTCATAAGTATGAAATATATTTGCTTTCTCATAGTGGGAGGCTTTCCCTAACAAAAGAAGAAAATTAATACTTTCAATAATTTTCAAGCTTATGTTTCGGTCTTTCCGGAAATTTAGGTTTTTATTTATATTATTATTTATATTATTTTATTTATATTTATATTATATTATTTTATTTATTTTATATTTCAAATTAAAACCTCATAGAAACAATGTAACTTTCCTTAAAACTTTCTGAGTAGCTATTGATAAATCAATAATGCTCCTCGAAAGTTCGTCAACAGATCAATCCGCAGGCGTCTCGAAGGCGCAAACAATTACATCAAAAACAGTACTATTATATTCCCAATATACAAAAAATCCTCTTATAAACAAGGAAACCAATTTTTTTGAAAAATTTAAAAACGAGATTGGTAGGTTATGGTAGATCATCAATATTAAAAAAGTTGTCCTTATATCAACAAGGTAAACAAGATATTTTTTCAATTTATAAATCGGTATTGGTAGATCATAAGAGGTTATAGAAGGTTCGTCAATAGGTCATTCGACGTGTCTCGAAGACGCAAACAATCATGTCAGAAACAGTACTGTATTACTCTTAATGTGAACAAAGTTTTTCTGATGTAAACAGAATACACAAATGTTTTTGAAACTTCATAAATCGGTACTGTTCGGCCATAAAAGGTTTATCAATAGGTCAATCGATGCGTCTCAAGGACGCGTACAAAATAGACTGAATATAATCTTGTCGTATTTTGAATATGAAAAAAGTTTTTCTCACATAAACAGAATAAACCATTTTTTGAAACTTCATAAATCGGTTCTGGTAGGTCATAAAAGTTTAAACAATAGGTCAATCGATTCATTTCAGAGACGCGAACAAATACGCTAGATATCGTATTGATGTATTTTGAATATCAAAAAAGTTTTTCTTATATTAATAAGGTAAGACTTTTCATTTTAAATCTCTCAATGCAAGAAAAAACTACTTCTAAATGGTCGATCTAGCTCAACATCATATCAGACCCGGATACAAATCAGAGCTACATTTCAACCAAATTTCATGATCATAGCTCTTTTACTTTCCGAGATATGATGAACAGAAAAAAGTTACACACATACACATACACGGAAATTTTAAACAAATTTTATTTTTGAATGTTTGGGGTCGAATTATATCAAAATATGTCAAAAAAGTCCATTTGAAAATTCAGGTCATTACAAACCTCTCTCATTGAGGAAGCTATATATTATGTTGCGTTTTAAAACATCCGACAACCTCGAAAACTCATTATTTCCCTTAAAGGAACACAAATAAAACCATTTATACGTTTTTAGTTTGAAACAATGAAAAACACCCAAAATAATCAAATTAATATCTCAATTTTTCAAAGTAAAAAATAATCTACAATTTAATATACAAAAAGGATTGAAATATGAAGCTAATTCAGGATGAAGTTAATAATTATCAATTATACTTAAATTAATAAGGCGTTTTATTAGTAATAATTCACTGTAGTAGAAATAAATTCCTTGCCGTAAACGGGGACTAAGTGGCGCATATGTGGGGGAAAGTAGTGCACCCTTAATTCGGTATTTAACACGCGATATTGCTTCTAGATTGTTCAATTAAAGTTTTAAAATCGTTATGTGCAAGCTTCTATACATATATTTTTTTCATAAAAAAGTAAATGTCACATTCAGAAATTCAGAATCAAAAGTGCGCCGCTTTACCCCACATGCACCGCTTAGCCCCAGTTTATGGTACTCTAGTCAATTTCAGTATGATTTTTTTTTATTTCGATTTTCACTGCAAATGTTATATCGTATATAGTAAATGATAAAATAACTGTATAATAATTTACTATTTTATTTAAAAAATAATACAGTTTATAGTTGATTTGAGATAAAACCGTAAGGTTTGATAAGGACTTTACTGATTTGAAACCTGCTTTTCTTTTAATTTTTGGTAAAAGGTAAATGATTAAATTTCAAAATTCAATCACAAATGGAACTAAAATACCACGGTTTAATTACTCTCCCGTCATCCCCATTTACTCGTACGAATAGACTGAGTGCCAGAATCGATCCTCATAATAATTCAATTGTCAGATGTGCAATTGACATGAACTGTTCTAATTGCAATAGCGACGTTCGACATAATTGTCTCGAAATGTTCTGTCCACCTGATAACAAATCTGACGCAATGACAACTCGTAAAGATTTTTTATTCTATTTTTAATGTATAGAGATTGTAAATTATTGTTAAAGCTTTCAAATTAAAAACAATGTGGCAATTCCACAATTGAAATTTAAACGGATCCGAATTAAAATTAATGCCATAAAAAAGTTGTGAAAAAATGTCATTGAAAACGTCAAAATTAAGAAATCTAAATTTCGAGCCATTCTTATTAAAATCCTTAAATTAATTTTTCGAAAGAATAAAAGTCTAAACGGTAAAATTCCTAAGTTTCCAATCCGAACGTATCATTTATAAGTCTTTTAATTGGAAAACGTTCTAATTTCGATGCTTTTATATACAAAAAGGGTTCAATATTGGAACATTTTGTTTTATAAATATTATACTCTTTAAAATTAACACGGGAAATGTTGGTTTGCTGTTCGAAAATTATTAAATAGGGGAGAGGACTCTACAGTAGATTATGACCCTACAGTACATAATCATTAATTACAAACACAAATATAAGTAAAATAATCCATTCTAATTTTAATGTATTACTGCGTGTCACGTCTTGACTATTAATTACATTAAATTAATTATTTTCGAATGCATTAGGATTTTAAATTAATGATGATCTACTGTAAGATCATTATCTACTGTAGGGAGGTCTCCCCTACCCAAATTAAATAAAAAGTATTACAACCTGAAAATTTCCATACTTATAATTTTTTACGTTAAAACCATAAACAATTTTTCGTCAATTTAAAAGGATGTATACAAGTTTTTAAAATGGCATAAAACTTTGAAACCTAGGGTTCTTTATTTTTAATTGAAAAACTTATATTTGAAAAGTTTTAAATACATTTTTGGAAAGAAAAAGAAGTTATTAATTTTGGATGCTTCCAAGTTTAAATCAATTGAAAAATGTTCACAAAATCGTATGAAAGATATTTATTTTTTGTATTGAAAATAGAAAATATAGTTTCCGTTTGTCCATCATTCTGCCATAGGAATTTCATCTCCCTATCGTTAAATTCATATTTTGTTAGTGTCATTGTTCTATGCTCATATTGTATGCCACGCATATTCTGCTATCATAACTTACAATTAGAAAGTCTCTTTCACGAGTTTGAACTACAATACTCGTATTGTGTGTAAGGATTATGAAGAAATTCTGCAGACTTCAATATTTGTTGGAACATCTTTATTAACTTTTTCTACGCAAGAATTACTCACCATAAAACAATAATACAAAAATATATACAATTTGAAGAATAAGTCCAATTTATTGAAGAGAAATTAGAAGGGTAATGGACATTTTTTTTAATAAAGAATGTTTTTAATGTTAGCAATTTATTTTTGCTTATGATTAGCTTTCGTGTATGGTTGTGAACCATAGTAAATTATTTAAACAATTATGTTTGTTAACTTTATTATCTCACTGAATAAAAAAATGAATAAAAAAAAGAAAATGAAAAAAAAAGAATCAATTAAAAAGACACTCGACCGAAACTATAAGGGTTTGGGCCCGGTGCTACGAAATCCTAAAAGTGGATAAAAAGTTTAATATTTCAGAAAGACGGCAACTTTCTAGCGTTATTCAAAGATAATATTTTCACTTACGGTGTTTTTTGCCGCCCTATAAAACAGACCTATATGGGGGCGATATTTACAAAGGAATTTGTGATTCGTATTCTATAGCTGATTATGAAGAGAAATGTTGAGTTTCAACTTGATTCATCTAATATTGACGATTCTGAATAAAATTGACAAAAACGTCTTTTTTTGTTATGGGAAATACGTGTTAAACTTTATAGGGCTTGCGGAACCTCTAAATATCATTTTTTAAAAGCATTTGTTTTTTTGCGGATTCGAAGAAATTGAGGGGTGATGTGCATGAAAATTCGAAAAAACATTTGCACCGCCCTAACGCTGGATAACGCTGGATTCTTTCTACATGGAGTCTCCTTACACCGTACGCTATTCGCAGGCTTAAACAGCTTAAGTGGGGATAAGCGTAACTGAGACGTAACCTTGGCGCATGAGAGGGAGAGAGACTGGACGCTTGCTCTCTACTCCCTTTGAAAATTCGTCTCTTAGGGTGGAAATTAATTTTTACAAATAAAACTGTAACTATTCCATTTTTGGTTGAAAATTAATCTTTTTTAGCTAAAAATTCATATATTTTGTTGAAAATTCGTATTCATTCGTTTAATTACATTGTTTTGTATTAAAAATTAAAATCTTTTTTGGTTGAAATATGAACTGCTACCTTTTTCGTTCAGAATTAATTTTGTTTGTAATGAAAATTTAATTACTTGGTTGAAGTCTTTTCTTCAAAATTAATTTTTTTAGATGTAGATTCATAATTTTAATTGAAAATTTATCTCTTTGGCTTAAAAATGAGCTATTTCATTGGAAATTCGTTTTTATTTGAAGAAAATTAATTTTTTATAGCAAATTTAACTATTCTAGTTGAAACTTTAATTATTTTTTTAACATTTTTTTTTAATTAATTTTTTTTAAACTGAAATTGTAACTATTCCAGTCGAATATTCCATCATCTTAGTTAAAAATGCATCTCTTTAGTTGAGCATTAATTTTTTTAACTAAAATTTTAACTATTTAATTTTTGGTTGAAAAATGGAAAAATGATCTTTTTTAGTATAAAATTCGTCCTTTTTGGTAGATATTAATCTTCTTGGTTGAGAATTGATCTTTTCGTTAAAAATTCAACTGTTCTAGTTGAAGTTTTATCAATTTAGTTGAACATTTATCTTTTTGTTTAAAGTTTAACTAATACCAGTTTAAAATTAATCGTTTTAGTTAAAAATTCATCACTTTCTTTGGAAATGTAACTATTTTTTGAAAATTAGTCTTATTTGTTAACATTTTTTTTAACTGAAAATGTAACTATTTCAATTTAATATTCCATCAATTTATTTGAAAATTCGTCTCTTAGGGTGGAAATTAATTTTTACAAATAAAACTGTAACTATTCCATTTTTGGTTGAAAATTCATCTTTTTTAGCTAAAAATTCATATATTTTGTTGAAAATTCGTCTTTTTTGATAAAAAATAATTCTTCTTGGTTGAAGATTCATCTTTTTGATTGAAAATTCAACTTTTCTAGTCAAAGATTCATTATTTTAGTTGAAAATTCATCTTCTTGGTTTAAAATGTAACTATTTCAGTTTGAGATTCATCATTTTAGTTCCAAATTCATCACTTTGTTTGAAAATGTAACTTTTTTGAAAAAGTTTTATTTGGTTATTTTATTATTTTTTTTTAACTGAAAATGTAACTATTGCAATTTAATATTCCATCATTTTAGTTGAAAATTCATCTCTCAGGTTGTAAATTAATTTTTTCAACTAAAAATGTAACTGTTCCATTTTTTGTTGAAAATTCATCTTTTTTAGTTGAAACTTCATATATTTTGTTGACAATTCGTTTTTTTTTTGTGTTTGTAAAAGTTAATCTCCTTGGTTGAAAATTCATCTTTTTGATTGAAAATTCAACTATTCCAGTCAAAGATTCATTATCTTAGTTAAAAATTCATCTTTTTTGTTTAAAATTCAACTATCAAAGTTGAAGGTTTTCCGAAAGAATTACAATTTTGACTTAGAACGGGGAATCTTCGAAAAGAATTCTGATTCTAACATCAAATGGTGAATTTTCGAGAAAAATTATATTTTTGAGTTGGAAACAGTACATTTTCCAAAAGCATTGCAATTTTGTCTTTAAACGGGGAAATTTCGAAAAAGAAGTATACTTTCCAGTCCAAGAAAATGTAAAATTGACCCGAAGAAACCTCGGAAATGTCTGGGAATCTAAAATCTTTTAGTTGGTAGACACTCTAATTAATTTATTTGTGTTCATATATTTTTCAGAATACACCAACAAAAGCGCGAGAGGATTCAGCAGTTGAGGGACCGTCTTAATACGATAAATTACTCGCTAGAATTAGAAGAAACCCGTGACTTTGAAGGTAATGTTATTTTACATCTCAAATTTGAAAATTAAATCGAAAAATAATCCCTTTCAATAAGAAAAATCATAGAAAACATCATGCGAATCAAAAAAATGTGGCTTTTAAATATTCTTGCGCGGTTAAATTAAAACTTGCAAATTACCTTACTAAATTATTGAAAATATTATACATGTCTTGGGTTAGTTCTTTTCGTTGAAAAGTAGTATTTACAAAAAATAATTTTAATATAAAATCAGGAAATTTCGAGGATGACTTAAAATTTCTGAAAAGTAGCATTTTAAAATAAAAATTATTAGATTTGAATCCAATGATTTTTGTTTAAAATCATAAAATTTACAAGCATGAAGAATTTCGAATTGTATTGATTTATTTCGTCGGAAATTGAAATTTGGATTATAAAATCATTAGATTTCAAAGAAAATTGGTAAGTTTTGGAACAATTTTAAGTTAATTGGTATTTTAAAACAAAAATCATTATAGATCAAACAAGATTTGTAGTTTTTGAACAGTTTCAGATTATATTAACGTTGTTTTTTAACGGGAAATTGGTTATTTTAAACAAAAATCATTAAATTTCGAAGAAGATTTACAATTCTGAATTTGTGCTATGTTAATGTTTTTCTTCGAAAATTATTGGTATTTTTTTATAAGAAATCACAAGACTTCAAAGAATATTTACAACTTTTCCACAGCTTTAAATTATCATTAGATTTAAGTTACAAATTTGGAGAATGTCGGATTTTTAGGCTTTTTCGTCGGAAATTGAAATTTTTATTAAAAAATAATTACATTTCAAGGCAGATTCATAATTTTGTAACAATTTTAGGTTACGTTTTGGCATCTTATATAAAAAATTGGTACATTTTGAAACAAAAATTATTATATAATTTGAACAAGATTTTGAAATTAACAATTTTGGATTATGTTAGTGTTTTTCGTCGAAAATTGGTATTTTTAATCAAAACAAAAATAATTCATCTTCAAAGAGGATTTATAATTTGGTACAAATTTTTAGTTACGTTAGTGTTTTTCGTCGAAAATTCTTATTTAAAACATTTTGAATATCATACAATTTTTCAGATTATAATTTATATATTCTTCTGATTATCATTCAGTCATTAAATTCACAATTTTTTAAATTTGGTTGGCGTTTATACAGGAAGTCTGTAGTTGCATTTAAAAATTAAACTATTTTTGTTTGACAATTTATCTACTTCGTGAAAAATTCGTCTTTTTTGTAGAAAATGAATCTTTATGGTTGAAAATTCATCTTTTTGGCATAAAATTCAACTATTTCAGTTGAATTCAGCTGTTGAAAATTCATCAGCTTAGTTGAAAATTAACTTCTTTAACTGAAAATTTAACTGTTTCATTTCTAGTTGAAAATTGATCTTTTCCAGTTGAAAATTCAACAATTTGGATGAAAATTTATATTTTTTAATTCAAAATTCAACTATTTCCTTGAAAATTTACGTATTTTGTTTAAAAAATCGATTTTTTTTAGTATAAAATGATCTTTTTCTTCAAAAGTTAATCTTCTTGTTTAAAAATTCTTCTAATCGGTTAAAAATTCAAATATTCCAGTTAAATATTTATCATTTTAGTTGAAAATTCATCTTTTAGGTTGGAAATAAAATTATTTGGTTAAAAGTTGAACTCTCTTGTTAAAAATTAATTTTTTTGATTGAAGATTCATCGTTTTTATTAAAAATTCATTTGTTCGGTTGAAACATTATTTTTTTAGTTGAAAGTTCGTCTCTTTTGTTAGAAATTAATCTTCTTGGTTAAAAAATTAATCTTTTTGGTGTAAGATTCAATTATTCTAGTAAAAGATTCATAATTTCAGTTGAAGATTCATCATTTCAGTAAAAATTCATCTTCCTGGTTCAAAATGAACTATTCCAGTTAGATATTGACAATTGTATTTGAAAATTCATCACTTTGTTTGAAAATTTAACTTTTTTTTGTCGAAAGTAATTTTTTAAACTGAAAATTTAGCTAATTCCAATTGAAAATTTCATAGTTGTAGTTGAAAATTCACCTGTTTAGTTAAAAATTCATTTTTTTAACTTGAAATTTAATTATTTAAGTTTTGGTAGACAATTTATCTTTTTTAGTAAAAATTAATTTTTTGTTTGAAAATTCAACTATTTCAGTTAAAGTTTCATTGTTTTGGTTGAAACCTCTTATGTTTGGTTTAAAATAAATTTTTTAAAGTAAAAACGTTACTATTCCATTTTCGGTTGAAAATTATTTTTTTAGTTCAAAATTCAACTTTTTGGTTGAAAATTTGTCTTCCTTAATTAAAAATTCAACTATTTCGCTAAAAATTCATGTATTCTGTTGAAAAATTGTTTTTTTTTTTTTAAATGGAAAATCAGTTTTTTTATTCGAAAATTAATCTTCTTGTTCAAAAATTGACCTTTTTGGTTGAAAATTCAAGTGTTCAAGTTAAACATTCATCATTTTACTTGATAATTAATTTTTTGGTTGAAGATGCATTATTTTAGTTGAAGATTTTACTCATTTGTTGCAAATTTAACTATTTTGTTAAAAATTCGAATTTTGTTGTTGGAAATTCAATTTTTTAACTGAAAACTTATCCTTTTTTTTAGTAAAAAAATTTATCTTTTGTTTAGTAAAAAATTCAACTATTAGGTTGAAAATGTATGTATTTGATTGAAAATTCGTCTTTTTTGGTAGAAAATTAATCTTCGTTGTAAATTCACTTTATTCAGTTCAAAATATTACTGTTTGATTAAAAATTAATCTTTTTTTGGTTGACGATTCAATTACTGTGGTTTAAAATTCGTCTTATTTGGTAGAAAAAATCACCTTTTTTAGTTCAAAATTCAACTATTTGGTAAACAATTCACCTTTTTTAGTTCAAAATTCAACTATTTGGTTGAAAATTTGTCTTCCCTAATTACAAATTCAACTATTTTTTGTTTGCAAATTAATCTTTTTGTTTGAAAATTAATGTTCTTGTTCAAAAATTCACCTTTTTGGTTGAAAATTTAAGTGTTCCGGTTAAACATTCATCATTTTAGTTGAAAATTTTACTCATTGGCTGCAAATTTAACTATTTTGTTAAAAATTCGTTTTTTGTTGTTGTTGGAAATCAATTTTTCAAATGAAAACTTATCCTTTTTTCGTAAAAAATCTGTCTTTTGTTCAGTAAAAAATTTAATGATTAGTTTGAAAAATTATGTGTTTGACCGGGGAAAACCGGGAAATGACCGGAAATTTGAAATCGTTCGCCGAATCGCCACCCTATTTCTCTCTTTTTTTTTAAATAGAAATATTCCAAATTACTGTGAAATCTCTAAGAAATCAACTAGAATTTAGATTTGCCAAACGCAATTTTATTTGCAGTAAAAATTGTATTTAGATTTGCTAAAACCAATTTTATTTGCAGTAAAAGTTGCCGATGAAACTGAAACGAAAGAACCGGAGGAATCAATACAAGGTTCTTCAGAAAACTTGAATGTCAGCTTGGATGACGTAGTGATAGAAGAGAAAGAAAAACTCAGCGAGGTTTCTAGTATTGGAGGAAGTACGACGTCCCTTTCTGCAAAGTCGGAATCAGGCGCAACTCCACCACTGCAAGTTATTTTTATCGATCTCAAATCTGAAAATATTTAACTTTATAGCTTTTAATATTCCAAAGTTTTGAATGAAATCCCCAAAAAAATTATTGGCATATTTAATTTCTTTGAAATTCTCATAAATCAGTGGTTTTTATGTTGGTTTTCTTTTTTCGATTTTAATAAACACCTTTATTTAAATTCCAGAAATGTCTATAATTATTCTTTATTTTCAGAAATGGCTTGCATATTAAAAAACCGAAATATGGCATCGATAGAGTACTGCAGAAATTGCGTACTGAATTCCTTGGAGTTCCAGAGTGCGTATACTTTTTTGATTTTTAACTTACGCCAACAATAATTTAGTTGTATTTAATGGAAGACTTCAAACTCTTTCCCTGTTTTCAAGAAACTTCCCCTTTTTTTCGCTTAAATGCGATTTCAGCCTAATAAGAAAATCGATTTTTTTTCGGTTGAAAGTTTATTCTTTTTGTTTGAAAATTCTACT
This sequence comes from Andricus grossulariae, assembly GCA_011634705.1. Taxonomy (NCBI): domain Eukaryota; kingdom Metazoa; phylum Arthropoda; class Insecta; order Hymenoptera; family Cynipidae; genus Andricus; species Andricus grossulariae. The sequence goes on along the minus strand of JAABKJ010007545.1, from coordinate 69,283,493 downwards.
ATTTGATGAAAAATTTAACTTTTTTGTTGAAAAGTAATCCTTTTGTTCAAAAGTCTTTTTTTTTTCACGAAAATTCAACTATTTTGTTGAACATTCGTCTTTTTGGGATAAAAAATTCGTCGTTTTGGATTGAAAATTTTTCAAATAGTGTTATTGTACTCTTAGTCTTCTTTTTAGATTTTTAAGTCTACTATTATATTTTTAGTTCCGAATTCTTCGCTTGTACCTAAAAATTCTACTATTTGGTTGAAAATTTAATTATTTTTTTGAAAATTCAACTTTTTTGTTATTGTCATCCTTTTTTTGATCAATAATTCAACTGTCTTCTAAAAATTTGTCTTTTTAGCTTGGAAATTCAACTATTTGTTTTTTCGTTGAAATTTCATCTTTTTTTGTTTAAAAATTGTACTATTTGGTTGAAAATTCAACTATTTTGTTAAAAAGATATCCTTTTTGATCGAAAATTCAACTGTTTTGTTGAACATTCGTCTTTTGTAGATAAAAAATTCTTCTTTTTGAATTGCAAATTTATATTTCTTGGTAGAGAAGTCCCCTTTCTTGGTCGAAAATCTACTCTTTTGTTGAAAATTCAAGTGTCTTCTGAAAAATTCGTTTTTTTGGCTTGAACACTTTTCAAATAGCGTTATTGTAGTGTTAGTGTCTTCTTTCTAGGTTTTAAAGTCTACTATTCTATTTTCGGTTAAAAATTCTTCTCTTGTACCTAAAAATTTTGCTATTTTGTTGAAAATTCAACTATTTTTTTTATTCTCATCTTTTTTGTTCGAAAATTCAACTGTCTTCTAAAAGTTCGTCTTTTTGGCTTCAAAATTCAACTATTTGTTTTTTGTTCGAAATTTCAATTCAACTATTTGGTTAAAAATTCAACTATTTTGTTAAAAAGTCATATTTTTGTATCGAAAATTCAACTGTTTTGTTGAAAATTCGTCTTTTGGGGATTGTAAATTCATCCTTTTGGGTACAAAATACATATCTTTTGGTTAGAAATGTTACTATTTGTTAAAATTTTAATTATTCTCTGGAAAATTCAACTTTCTTTTTATAGTCATCTGTTTTTCTCTAAAATTCAACTGTTTTGTTGAAAATTCGTTTTTGGACTGAAAATTCATCTTTTTTGGCAATAATAATCTTTTTTGGTTGAAAATTAGCTTTTTTCTTGAAAATTAAACTTTTTGAGTGGAAAATTCAACTGTCTCTAAAAAAATTTGTCTTTGGCTTGAAAAATTTTCAAATTGTGTTATCCTTCTCTTAGTCTTCTTTTTAGGTTGAAAATTTCACTATTTGGTGGAAAATTTCGATATTTTGTTGAAAATTAAACTATTTGGTTTTCGGTTGAATATTTTTTGTTTTAAAATTTGACCATTTGATAAAAAGTTCATCTTTGTAGATTGAAAATTTTACTATTTGATTAGTAATTCAACTATTTTGTTGAAAATCCAATTATTTTGTTGAAAAGACATATTTTTTTTATCGAAAACTTGTCTGTTTTGTTGAACGTTCATCTTTTTAAGATACAAAATTCATCCTTTTGAATTAAAAATTCACCTTTTTTAGTTGAAAACTCCAACTGGCTTCTAAAAAAATTCGTATTTTTGACTTGAAAATTCGACTGTTTAGTTCTTGGTTGAAATATAATCGTTTTTGTTTTAAAATTTGACCATTTGATTAATAATTCATCTTTGGATCGTTCGTTTGGTTTGCAAATTCATCTTTTTTGGTTGAAAAATTCTCTTTCTTGGTGAAAAATGAACTCTTTTGTTGAAAATCCAAGTAGCTTCTGAAAAATTCGTCGTTTTGGCTTAAAAATTCAACTATTTGGTTAAAAATTCAACCATTCTGTTGAAAATTCGTCTCTTTTTTAAAATCATTTTCGATTGAAATATCAACTATTATATTTTTCGTTAAGAATTAATCTTTTTTGCATGAAAATGGAACTGTTTTGTTAAAAATTAGTTTTTTTTTGTTGAAAATTAATTTTTTAAACTGAAAGTTTTAATGTTTGAATTATTGAAAATTCGTCTTTTTTTAGTTGAATTTAACCGTTTTTGATTTTAAATTTAAACAATCTTTTTTGGTTGAAGATTCTTCTCTTTGAATGTAAATTTAATCATTTAGTTGAACATTCTTTTTTTTTGAAATTCATCTTTTTTGTTGGAAATTTAATATTTTTTGGTTAAAAATGCAACGGTTTCACGAAAAATTAATCTATTTTTGTTGAGGATTCAACTATTTTATTGAAAATTCGTCGTTTTTGGTTGAACTCCACTCTTTTTCATTCAAATCTTTTTTGGTTTAAATATGAGCTATTATATTTTTGGTTGAGAATTCATCTTTCTGGATTGAAAATTATACTTTGATGGTAGAAAAGTAATTTTTCTTGGTTTAAAAGGAATTTTTCGGTTAAAAATTTAACTTTTCTGGTTGAAAATTAAACTTTTTGGTGACAAATTCGACTATTTTTTTTTTAAGTTTAATCTTTTTTCTTTAAAAGTTGAATTATTTCGTTAAAAAGTATATATTTAAAAAATAAATTAATTATTTGTTTAAAGATTATTTTTTTTGTTTGAGAATTCATCTCTTTTGGTATAGATTTAATCTTTTTTTGATAAAAATTAAACTGTTTGACGAAAATTAATCTAATTTGGTTGAGGATTCAACTGTTTTATTGAAAAGTCGTTGTTTTTGGTTGAATTCCACTGTTTTTTATTAAAAATTAAAATATTTTTTGCTTTAACTATGAACTATTATATTTGACGTTGAAAATTTATCTTTCTAGATTGATAATAATTCTTTTTTGATAGAAAAGTCACTTTTCTTGGTTGAGAAGGAAGTTTTTGGTTGGAAATTTAACTTTTTCTGTTTGAAAATTAAACTATTTCTTGGTAAATTATATATATTTTTGTTCAATTCAATTATTTGGTTGAAATTTAAGTTTTTTTTTAATCCATCTCTTTTGGTAGAAATGTCAGCTTTTTGGTTATAAATGCAACTGTTTGACAAAAAATTAATCTTTTGGTTGAGAATTGAAGTATTTTGTTGAAAAGTCGTAGTTTTTGGTTTCATTCAACTGTTTTTGGTTAAAAATGAAAATCTTTTTTGGTTGAAATATCAACTATTATATTTTTTGTTGAGAATTAATCTTTTTATATTGAAAATTATTCTTGTTTGGTAGAAAAGTCATCTTTCTTGTTTGAGAAGACAACTTTCTAGTAGAAAATTCAACTGTTTGGTTGAAAATTATAGTTATTTTTGAAATATAATTGTTTGACTGAAAATTCAGTTTCTTGTTGAAAATTCATATGTTTAGCTTGAAAACTCAACTCTTTTGTTAAAAATTCATTTCCCCATTTTGAGATGATTTTGGGTTGTAAAATCTTTGATGATTAAAATTTATTTTAGATTGGATTTGATTGAGTGCATATCAGAAATTCGGAATATGCACAATAATTCACTGAATGGAATGAGAACTTCCGAGATTGTTAAAGAAGCCAGGCAGTTTATAGGCAAGCGTCAGCGGCAACGTAGGTCTCTTTGATAGTTTTTTATTATTTTTTTTTGTCTTATCAAAATAAAAATTCTTCTAGCGTTTTAATTTAGTTGTCCTTTTATAGATATATGTGATTATACCAAAGGAAATACGCAGCCTGAGCCCAAGGAGGAAAAACAAGAAAATCCCGAAGTTGTTGTTAGCAAAGAAAAACGTAAGTAACGAGTTCTTTATTCCTCAAAATTTGTGATTTTTAATACTAATTTTTTTATTTAATTTTTAGCACCTGTCGAAAACAAGGACTACTTCCATCCCTTCGCCTTCGAACGTTTGTCAGTCGTACGCAATCGTCAAAACTCCTTATCCTCTACTTCTTCAGGTAAGCAAAATTTGCAGGGTGGCAGAAAAATTCAAGTTTACATTATTTTAATAATTTTGATGAATTTAGAAAAGTGATTTCTACTTTATCTAACAGTCGCAGATGTGTGAGATTATCTCAGTTTACTCTCATTAAATCATAACTTATTATTGAATTTTTATTATTTTTTGCTCTGTGAGATATTTATCGGTCACTTAAGTTTGATAGTCGAATTTATGATAGCCCAAACTTACAGAAACAATCATTTTCTCAATTTTTTCAAAAAATGAATTCATCACATTTTATTCGCTTACTCCTAATTTATCCTGACTTGAACCAGGGAATTTTAGAAAATAATTATCGTTTTTATTTTAGGCCATAGAGTTTCCGTAAAGAAAAATAATTTTAGTTTTCAGAGTAGAATTCATATTTCAAAGAAGAAATATTGCTGAATTATAATAGAATTTTTTTACATTGTTCGTTACGAATTCATCTTTTTCAGTTAAAAATGCAACTACTTGAATTGATATTTTTTATTTAGAAATTAAACTAGTTCTTTGAAAATTTATTTACTTTGTGAAAAATTCGCCTTTTTTGGTATAAAATCCAACTATTCCAGTTAAAGATTCGTCATTTTAGTTGAAAATTCATCAGTTTGATTGAGAATTAATTCCTTTAACTGAAAATTTGAATGTCCATTTTCCATTTTTGGTTGAAAATTGATCTTTTCTTGTTCAAAATTCAATAATTTGGATGAAAATTTGCCTTTTTTAATTGAAAATTCAACTATATCGTTGAAAATCCACATATTTTCTTAAAAATCTATTTTTTTCGTAGGAAATTATCTTTTTCTTTGAAAGTTAATCTTCTTGTTTGAAAATTCTTCTTTTCGGTTAAAAATTCAAGTATTCCAGTTAAATATTTATAATTTTAGTTGAAAATTCATCTCTTAGGTTTAAAATAAAATTATTTGGTTGAAAGTTAAACTCACTTTGTTTTGGTTGCAGATTCATCATTTTAATATAAGATTCATCACTTTTTTTAGAAAATATAACTATTTTGTGGAAAGTAATTCTTTTAACTGAAAATTTAGCTTGTCTCAATTAAAAATTCTACAGTTATAGTTGAAAATTCATCTGTTTGGTTGAACATTAGTTATTTGAACTTAAAACTTAATTATTTAAGTTTTGGTTAACAATTTTTTTTTCAGTGAAAATTAATTTTTTGTTGCTGACAATTCAACTATTTCGGTTGAAGATTCATGGTTTTAGTTAAAAAACTAATCTTTTTTGGTTTAAAATTCAACTATTTCAGTTGAAGATTCATCATTTTAGTTGAAAATTTATCACTTATGTTGAAAATTGAACTATTTTCTTGAAAATCCGTTATTTTTTGTAGAAAATTAAAGTTTTCAATTATAAGTTTAACCATTACATATTTTGTTTGAAAATGATATTATTTAGTGGAAAATTTGAATATTTGTTTCAAAATTAATTTATTTTGCAATTTTTTGCAAACCGGAAAATTATCGGGAATTTAAATTGAAAATTCATCAGTCTGGTTGAAAATTAATTTCTTCAATTGAAAATTTAACTGTTCCATTTTTGGTTGAAAATTGATCTTTTCTTGTTCAAAATTCAACAATTTGGATGAAAATGTGTCTTTTATAATTTAAAATTCAACCATTTTATTGAACATTCACTTATTTGATTAAAAAATCGATTTTTTTTTTTGTAGAAAATGATCTTCTTTGAAAGTCAATCTCCTTGTTCAAAATTCTTCTGTTCTATTAAAAATTCAAATATTCTAGTTAAATATTTATCATTTTAGTTAAAAATTTATATTTTAGGTTGGAAATAAAATTACCTGGTTGAAAGTTGAACTCTTTTGTTAAAAATTAATTTTTTTGGTTGAAAAATGAGCTATTTGCTTGAAAACTTGTTTTTTCTTTAGATGAAAAGTAATTTTTTTTGCTGAAAATTTTTTTTTGTTTTGAAAACTATTATTTTTTTAATTTAAAATGAACTATATTTCCCATTGAACATTCCATAATTGTATTTAAAAATTCATCTCCTTGGTTGAACATTTATTTTTTAACTAAAACTTTAATTATTCAATTTTTGGTTGAAAAATGATCTTCTTTAGTTGAAAATTCGCCTTTTTTGTTTGAACCTTGATTTTTTAAACCTAAAACTTAATTATTCAAGTTTTGGTTGAAAATTTATCTTTTTTAGTCAAAATCCATTTTTTTTTAGTTCAAAATTCAACTGTTACATTTTTTGTCGAGAATTCATCTTTTTTGGTTGAAAATTGCAATTTCTTCGTTGAAAATTAATCTGTTTTAGTTGAGGATTCAACTATTTTGTTGGAGATTCGTCTATTTTGGTTAAACTCGAATGTTTTTTATTTAAAATGAAAATCTTTTTGGATTAAAATATCAACTATTACAGTTTTCGTTGAGATTTTATTTTTTTTTTATTGAAAATTAAACTACTTCGTCGAAAGTTGAAATGCTTTGTAACATTATTTTTTGTTTGAAGATTGATCTCTTTGGCTGAAAATTAATATGTTGTCAAATGGAAATGATGTTTTTTTTTTTAAATGGAAATTTAACTTTCATTTTTGGTTGAAGATTAATTTTTTAGTATCTTTTTAGTTTAAGTTTCCTCTATTTAAAAAAAATAATCTTTTGGTAGAAAATTCTAATATTTGGTTGAAAATTCATCTATTTTGTTGAAAATTCAATATTTTAACTTGAAATTTTAGGAATTCAAAGCGTTTGAAATTGAATTTAATATAGTACTTACATTAGTTTGATTGCAAAGAAAGTATTTCGCTATTTTCGTGAAAAATCTCCTTATTTTCTCTCCTTTTAGAGCATATAGTCATGTGTTAAACTACTTTCTTCAAATGTATTTTTTTTTTCAAAGTTTTTAATTTTGATTTAAAATTTATTGTTTTTCATGACTACTTTGTTCAAAATTATTTTTTTGTTGAAAGTTTTTCATTTTGATTTAGAATTTGTTGATTTTTTATGAAATTTAATTGTTTCAACTGAAAATTTAGGTATTTGGACGAACATTATATATTTAGTCGAAAATTCGTCTTTTTGGTGGAAAATTAATCTTCTTGGTTGTTAAATTGTCTTTTTGGTTGAAAATGTATCAGTTTGGTTAAAAATTCATCTAATTTTTTGAAAATCCATCTCTTTGTAGAAATTTCATTATTTTTGGATAAAAATGCTATTGTATAGTGGAAAATTAATCTATTTTGGTTGAAGAATAAAATATTTTTGTTGAAAATTAGTCTTTTTTAGTAGGAAATGTAACTATTTTGTTCAAAGTTCATGTATTTTATTTAAATTCGTCTTTTTTGGTAGAAAATTAATCTGCTTGGCTAAAAATGCACCTTTTTGGTTTTTAATAGAGCTGTTTGGTTGAAAATTAATCTCTTTTAACTGAAAATTCAACTATTTTGTCAAAAATTCGCTTTTTTGGTTGGAACTCAACTTTTGATTTAAAAGAAAAATATTTTTTTGTTGAAAGTTCATCTACTTGGTTGAAAGTTTAACTACTTTGTTAAAAATGTTTTTTTTTTTTTTTTTTTTGTTAAAAATAAATTTTTTTAACGAAACATTTAACTATTGCATTTTTGGTTGTAAAATATTTATTCTGTGGTAGAAATTCAACTATTTGGTCGGACATTATGTATTTAACGAAAATTCGTATTTTTTGGTAGAAAATTAATCATCTTGGTTGCTAATTCATCTTTTTGGTTGCAAATTTAACTAATTCGTTAAAAATTTATCAGTTTTTATGAAAATTCATCTCTTGGTAGAAATTTTATTATTTTCGTATAAAAATGCTACGGTTTGGTGGAAAATTAATCTGTTTTAGTTGAAGACTCAACTATTTTTGTTAAAGAAAATTCGTCTTTTTTGATCGAAAATTAATCTTCACCTTTTTTAGTTCAAAATGCAACTGCTTGGGTGAAAATTAATCTGTTTTGGGTGAAGATTCATCGGTTTTGGTAGAAGATTTATCTTTTTTAGTAGAAGATGTAATAATTTGGTTGAAGATTTATATATTTTATTGAAAATTCGTCCTTTTTTGTAGAAAATTCATCTTCTTGGTTGAAAATTCATCATTTTTGTTGAAAATCCAACTATATTGTTGTTTGTCGTTTTTTGTTGAATTAAACTATTTCGATATAAAATTAAAAACCTTTTTTAGTTGAAATATCAACTATTACATATTTCGTTCAGAATTCATCTTTCTCGATTGAAAATTAATTTTTTTTACAAAATGAATGAATTTTCAACAAAATGCATGCATTTTTAATCCAAAAGAATGCAGTTTCTACCCAAAAAGACGAATTTTCAAGAAAAAAGTTGAATTTTTAACCAAAAATATAATTGTAGTATTTTTAATTGAAAAGGATTAAATTTCAACAACAAAAAGAGATGGCGTATATTCTTTTTTTGTTGGTTAAAGATTTTTATTGAAAATTCTTTTTGTTTATTTATTGAAAGTTAATGTTTTTAACTGAAAATTTGTCTTTTTGAGATCAAAATTCATGTATTTTGTTGAAAATTCATCTTTTTTGTTAAAAATGTAACTGTATGGTTGAAAATTGATCGGTTTTAGTTGAGGATTGAACTATTTTGTTGGAGATTCGTCTACTTTGGCTAAACTCGACTGTTTTTTTTTTTTTTTTTTTCTAATGAAAATCTTTTTGGATTAAAGTATCAACTATTACAGTTTTCTTCGAGAATTCATTTTCCTTGATTGAAAATTCAACTACTTCGTCGAAGGTCTAACTAATTTGTAAAATTAATTTTTTGTTTGAAGATTGATCTCCTAGGTTGAAAATTAATTTTTTTAAAATAAAAATTAATTTTTTTTTTTAACTGAAAATTTAACTATTTCATTTTTGGTTGAAGATCGATATTTTTAGTTGAAATTTCCTCTATTAAAAAAAAAAAAATCTTCTGGATAGAAAATTAATCTTCTGGATAGAAAATTAATCTTTTCGGTTGAAAATTCTAATATTTGGTTAAAAATTCATCTATTTCGTTGAAAATTCAATATCTTAACTTGAAATTTGATAAATTCAAAAGTTTGAAATGCTGTAAGTTTTTTATTTGAAATTTAAAAAATTTGCTACATTTTAGGCCTTGTGTTTTCAATAAAACTTTCCTTACAGTTCTTTTCTTAATATATAATAGAGATTGAAAATTGCAATTTTGTTGATAATAAAATAATTTTCTATTTTCAGTGGGCTCTGCTCCCAAGCCGGAATCTGTGAAGAAAGCACCCTCGAAACCTGCTTGGGTTCCGATCAAGTCAACTGACAATAAGTGGAAGAAAGAAGCTCAGGAAGCTGAATGTAATATTTGCATGGACCCCTTAGAAAACACTGGTTGCAAGAAAGCTGTATATACCTTAAGATGTCAACATGCATTCCATACCGAGGTAAGAAAAACTATAATTTTTTCTCTATTAATTAAAAATTGTAGAACAAAAAATTCGAAATTTGTTTCTTTTAAATGTATATTGTATTGTCACTCGTTTGTTGCTAATGATGGGTTAATGTTGATATTCATGGGTTAATCACTATTCAGTTCAGGTCTATACCTATTTCTGAATTATCTTGAATTCTTTTGAAATATTTCAGGATATTTTTTAAGATTCCGAGAAATTTTTAATAGATTTCAATAATTTAATAGGATTTTTAGATTTTAGGTTGTTTTTAAAACTTCTAAGGTATTTCAAGAGCTTTTAATTTGAAATATTTTGGGCAATTTTAAAAGATTCCAAGGAATTTTTTTATTAATTTAATTAATTGGAAGGGATTTCAAAACGTTTGAAATATTTTAGGATAGAGAATTTTCTAGACTTTCGGAAGATATGGAACGATTTTAGAGGACCTTTCTTTAGAAGAAAACTCGGTTTATTTTCCAACATCTTGTTACGGATTTTACAGAAAATTTTATATGATTTTATTTGATTAAATTTTCAAGTTTTTCGCTAATCGCGAATAGCGACTGAAAAACTTCTTTTGGTTCAAAATTCAAGTACTTCGTTGAAAGTGGAACTGTTATTTTTGGTGAAAGTTTTTCCTTTTTTTGGTTCAATATTTAAAGATTTTTTAAAGATTTTTTGTTGAAAATTCATGTATTTTGTTAAAAAATTGTCCTTTTCATTATTTTTTTTAATCTGAAAATTCAACTATTTGATTGCAAGAGTCTGTACTTGATTGAAACTTTGTCTTTTGCGGTAGAAAATTAATCTTCTTCTGTTCTGTTAAAAATTCAAATATTCCAGTTTTTTTTGGTTGAAAGTTCATGTATTTTGTTGAAAATTAATCTTTTTTTGGTAAAAAATTAATCTTTTAGGTTCCAAATTCATTTCTTTGGCTTGAAAATTAGTTTTTTTTTAAATTGAAAATCAATTTATTTTAACTGAAAATTTAACTATTTCATGTTTGGTTGAACATCTACTTTCTTCAGTTAAAAATTAAACTATTTGTTTGAAAATTTCTGTATGTTGTTGAAACTTTGTATTTTGTGGTAGATTTAATTAATTAATTAAATTCTTGGTGACTATTCACTTTTTCACTTTTTATATCACTTTTTTGGTTGAAAATTACATTAAAAAATAAACTATTTAGTTGGAAATTCATGTATTTTGTTGAAGATTATTTATTAATTTCTCTGGCTTGAAAATTCGTTTTTTTTTATTGAAAATTAATCTTTGTTAACTGAAAATTTAACTATTTTATGTTTGATTGCACATATATCTTCTTCAGTTAAAAGCTCAACTATTTGTTTAAAAATTTCTGTATTTTGTGGTAGAATATTATTCTTCTTGGTGACTAATTCACTTTTTTGGTAGAAAAATAAACTTTTTAGTTACAAAATCATTTCTTTGGTTAGAAATTAATTCTTTTATTTAAAAATTTAACTAATTTTTTTTTCGACATTCTGTTTATCGACATTCAATCTTTTGGCTAGAAAATTTAACTATTTCGTTGAAAATTTAATTAATTTGCTTAAAACCCTATTTCTTTAACTAAAAATTAAGTTATGTTATTCATTGTGGAAAATTGATCCTGTTGAGTTTAAAATTCATCTATTTTGTAAAAAAAAAATTTCATTTTTTAGTAGAAAATTAACCTTTTTTTGTTGAAAATTCATGTATTTTGTTAAAAGATTCATCTTTGTAGATCGAAAGTTCAACTTTTCTATTGACAATTTTTCTTCTTTCTTGCTTAAAAGTGGTTAAGAGTTCATTCTTTTTATTTGAAAAATCTCTTCTTATATTTTTATTTCATAATTCATGTCTCTTGGTTGAAAATTCTACTATTTGGTGCAAAATTAAATTTGTTGTTGTTGAAAGTTGATTCTTTTGATTTGAAAAATCTACTATTTTATTTTTGGTTCAGAATTCATTAATTTGGGCTTAAAGTTCTACTATTTGGTGGAAAATTTAATTGTTTTATTGAAAATTCAACTATTTTGTTCAAAAGTCATCTTTCTTGGTTGAGGTTCAATCTTTGAATTCTTTAATATCTTTGTGAAATGTTTTGAAATCTTCATGAAATATTTGAAATATTTGTGAAATCTTTATTTAATCTTTTGTTTATTGAAATCTTTTGTGTTCGTTTGAAATCATTGAAATATTTAAAAAAAATTTTAATTCTTGAAATATTTTGAAATTCTTATGAATTCTTTGAAATGACTGGAATATTTGAAATCTTTTGAAATTTTCTAAAAAAAAAATGTGAACTCGTTTAAAATCTTTGAAATATTTTGAAAGTTGGCGTACTGTACCTATTTTGAAATCTTGGAAATATTTTTTAAATCTTTCTTAAATCGTTTGTATTCGTTTGAAATTATTAAAATATTTGAAGTCTTTGTGAAATATTTTGAGATCTTCTAAAAAAAATTGAAATCGTTTAAAATCATTGTAAGATCTTTTAAATCCTGGAAATCATTGTGAAATATTTAGAAGTATTTTGAAATATTTGAAATATTTGTGAAATCTTTCTTTAATCTTTTTTTGTGAAATCTATTGTGTTCGTTTGAGATCATTGAAATATGTTGAAATCTTCTCAAATTTATTGAAACCTTTTGATATTGTTCGAAATCTGGTTTAATGTACTCTTTTTGAAATCTTTGAAATGCTTGAAGTCTTTTGAAATCCTTATGCATTCTCACCGCGGAGTGGGGGAGCTCATGCTCTTCTCAATAAAAGAACGCGTTGCGACCACCGTTCCTCACTCTGCCTTCCGAAGCCTTCGGAAGCGCATTACCGTCTCTCATCTCTCTGAGCCTAGCCCAGGGAAATAAGTACGGAATAAAATACAGTTTTATTAAAAATTCGCCTGTTCATTGAGTTGCAACATAATACGTATGAATTCTTCTTCATTTTAAAAACAAACTGCCTGAATTTGTAACCACCTCACTTTCTCTCTCTCGCACACTATCTTTATAATAAGGGATTTGTCTCGGTCGCTCCAACCAGTAGTACCGGGGAATCCATTATTATAACGAACAGTAGTGTCCGTTTCCTCTGAAGGGCTGCATCTGGGTCGCTCCAACAAGTTGTACCTGGGGATCCTTTTGGATCGGTCCATTGTAGTGACCTAGACCCAGGTTGCGTCATCCTCTACGAACCAGTAGGACCCATCCTGGACAAGGAGCTTGAGATCTTCCGGGAGAGGGAGGAAGAGAGGAAACAACGAGATCAGTCAATTAAATACCGCAACTTAGTCCAGTTGACAGCTTGCGGGACTAACGTGGTGAGAAAGTGGATGTGAGGTTTATCCATAAAAGATTCAATATCCAAGGATTTTTGCATCACCTTGGATTCACCTGGACCAGAGGGGTGAATGGGGGTTAAGAGCGCGTGGCAGCTCTTCTTCGAAGCCAAGGGGAAGAGGACATTCTTGCTGCCAACCCACAGTCAACAAGGGACACCTAGGGGAATGAGAGGTTTGGACACCTGGCTCATGAGAACCCAAGGCTACATATTCGTGAAGGCTATGCCCGAAGAATCACGAAAGGAGAGGAGGAATCTTCAGTAATCACACTCAAGTGAAACCATAAATACTTGGCCCTTTACAGGGCCACCAAGAATTTATACGTGAAAACGATCTTGTTCTCTTACTACCGGAAGCAACGAAATCCACAGAAGGAAGTCTGTGGTCCGTATCAACATTTTTGAAACAACACTTCCGCAGGTTCCGTGCATTCCCAATCTTCTATGAGTATCTCGTTGAGCTTTCGAGCATCCAGGCATAAACGATTTGTGCCATCTTTTATTACAACTGGCACTATAGAATTTATGTATGAACTATTGGATCGCTGAATTATTTCCATATTCAGCATACGCTGTATCTCCTTGTTTACTTTTTCACGATGAACTATGGGAGTGGGATAACTGCGTCCAATGAAACGCAGACCTTCTCTCACTTTGAATTCGTGTTGATAGTTTGTCAATAGACCTGGTTCTCGGCGAAATACTCTGCGATGTTCCCACAGTATTCTTTCAAGTCCCTCTTTGTCCTTTTTTCCTAAATCTGGGTTTCATTTAACTTTTTCTCGAATTTCCGACCATTCGATATGCAAGGGAAGTTGTTTTTTATTAATGGGTTCTAGTTTCTTGCGTATATTTTTCGTTTCTTCTACTATTTCTGTCGAAAACTCTACATTACTCAAGGCGTACAGCCTCTATGAACTTTGGTTTCTTTTGTCTTGCATAATCCTTCCGGCTGGCTCTCCGTCCAGGTATGGAAAAGTCAATGTTTTTGTATCCAAATCAATTTTAGTTTTGTGCACATTGAGTACATTGATCCCAATGATGCACGTGCGTGACAGTTTCGGTATTATTAAAAAAGCAAATTGTACGAGAGCGTTTCGTTGTAACAGGGCCCATGGGGGCCCTGTTACAGCCACGCCTGCCAAAGGTAAGCTTGGGTATCTTTCAAAACGCTCTTTATTTGCGATTAGTAACTCCTCTGAAATACAGGTAATTTTTACGCCCGCATCAATTTGCTCTGATGGATACACGGTGTCTTCGCCTTCTATAATTGGATCGATCTCTAGGTTTTGTTCTCTCTAAAAGAACGGGTTTTGCTGTTGTTGGCGCCATGAATTATTTTCCCATGAGGTGCGCTGCCCCCCTGGACTCGCGCCTTGCCTCGCCCCTGATATTCCGCTCGGACGTTGAGTGTTCCCGTTGCAGGCTGTGGCGTCCAGTTGCCATGGTTACCTTGGTAGTTGGCACCTGTTCTTTGGTAGTTGACACCAGTGTTAGGTGCTCGCCACGTGTTTGGTTTGTTGTTAGACTTTTCTCGAGGATTGGGCGTTTTGTTTCTCCATTAACGATGATCTGGAGTGCCTGTGTTCGTACTTCCAATTTTATCAAATTCCTCTAGCAATTCGATTCAAGGTTCGCATTTGTGCATGCCTCGACCGATTATAGCGTATTTTATTTGATCGCTATAGCATCTGGCGAGTTTTCTAATTATCTCCCCTTTTTCAGGCATTGGTGTTAGTTCTCTGACACTTGCGAACATTTTTGTCACGTATTCTGCTCTTGATCGATCTCGGCTCGGCTGGTAGAAATCAAATTCCAATTTCTTTTTGACTTCGTGCTGTGTTTGTTCTCCCCAATGAAGTATTCCGCGTCACATGCTCGTGGGCGAACTACCACCCAATATTGCTTCAGTTGACGTAAACATCTCATTGGATTTTCTTTTCCGTTAAATTCTGGAAGGACGTACTTAATATTTGGTTTTATGCATGCGGTCCTCCCTTTCTTCGAGACTATGAGTAACGTTTGCCGTCGCCTCCAATGAACGGCTAATGCTGTTTTCTAAGGCATCTAGTTTAGTTTGTTCAAACAAGTTATTGATTATTATATATATATATATATAACTTGTTTGAACAAACTAAATTAGATGCCTTAGAAAACAGCATTAGCTGTTCTTTGGAGGCGACGGCAAACGTCACTCATATTCTCGAAGAAAGGGAGAACCGAATGCACAAAAACAAATATTAAGTACGACCTTCCAGAATTTAACGTAAATATATATGAGTGGTTCAAAATATGCGACTGTTTAAATTGTCATAGATGACTGAAAATACGTATAGCTTAGCCAAAATAAAAAATATGCCTATTTTTTTATTTTGTGGTAAAGTCATTTTTCAGCTCTCGAGAATGTTCTTAAGATTCACGCTGAAACCATTTTCAAAAAATTGTTATTTTTGAAAGTATAAGTTTCAGCTACAGAGAATTAAGAGAAAATATTTGTTGTTTGTTGTTTCCATTATTTAATGAACAGTATTTCACTATATTGTTAGGAAAAAGGAATTTTCCTAATGTTTTGCTAGAAGCATGATCTTTCAGATCTACATTATAGAAGAGACTTTTTTTTGCCGCTGATAGTTTTATTGTTATCTTTGTTATTTTCAATCCTTTTTATAGACAGTATTTAAGTAACACTCGAAGTTTTCTCTTCTTTTTCAATTTTCAGTTTTGCATATCATATAACGTTAAAGTCTTACAGAAGTTCAAAAAAAGATCATATTGAAAAAGGTGTTAATTATTTTGTTAACATAGGTAAATTTAGATGGTACAAGTACATTATAAAAAAATATTTATTTCTTCGTGGGACACCCCAGTTAAATGCGGAAGTATTGCCTTTGTAGAGGACCTTACCTTTTTCAATCGTTCGAAAATATTTTCTGCCGCCCCTTTTTGATTTAGATTTTAAATTTGGGGATTTGGGAACTTAAGAATATAATTTTTTCTCAAATTATAATTTTTTGAATATGACAAAAAAATTCTTTCTCCCATTACGAAATAGGGGTTTTCATGCTCTTTCTATTGATCATAAGCATTTTTTGAAGAAAAAAAACCTTTGAATTTCGAAAATAAAGGTCAAAGGTATTATTTCTTAAAGCACGGAATATGATCTTGATTTTGCAGTACAAAATGACTGTCAAAGCAAATATTTCTTAATACACTGAATATAATGCCTGTTAGCCCCCATTGATAATATCATAAGTTCAGATTAATATAGTTCGATAAAGCGCGACATTCTAAATTCTTGGGTATTCTCTTACCCATGTCAGCTACAAATGCTATCGCCCCCCCCCCCTACAACACTCATCTCACCCCCTCCTCTCTGAGAGAGAGAGATCAGAGCTGCCAGAAAACATAACCTAAAAATATACATGAACATCTATTGCGCCAACTCGAGAAGCTCCTTTTAATATAATCGCAACCTCTTTCTTATGACAGGATTTTTATTGAAATTAGGCTGGTTCATTTAAGTCCCGTAGCACTGCGGTATAACCTATTGTACTATACACTGAAACTTTGAATTGAGAACGGTTTCGGGCATTGCTTGCCTTGGCCTTGAAACTCAATCCAGACTGTCCAACCGTAAACAGTGAGTGACGTGTGAACCATTTCCAATTGGAATGCATAATATTACCGCGCACTACACCTTTGTCGCTACGCTGCTGGTGTTTCACACGTGGCTGAGCAACCCTCTCTCGACTCCACGGGCTCCTCTCGCACCCAAAACCACCGCCGCAACAATTCTCGGAACAGCGTGAATCCGGCCTGCTTCTATCCAAGTTCCACTTCACTGGGTATGGGCCTGTGAAAAACTTTCCTTACTAAGGTGGGCTTAGAATCACTGTATAAATTTAATGACACCCAGTCATAACAAGCGGCTACATGCAACTTTATAAGAAGGACTCGCATTTGCCTGGAAGTTTAGCCAGGGGAGGGGGACAATGCAGAAATTAGAATATAGTAATTAGTAATTAGTAATTAGTAAATAATATAGTAATTAGAACTAATTACGGTCACGAAAATAAGTCCTGAGAAAACTATAGGAACTACTAGTGAAGATTTAAATGAGACAGTAGAGTTAATAGCTAAAAATAGCCAAACATATGGCAAGATACACAGCATTGGGAATACCTAGGTTTTTGATAGCTTATAAGTTAGAGATTGTGAGAGTATTAATTAATACTTTTAATACGTTAATTGGAAACTGTTCTTATACACATTGCAGCTTCAGAAATAATGGTCATGCCAGAAATGTTGCCGAGGTATTTCCGCAGATATCTATTAGCCTAGAATCTTCAGCAAATGTACCTAGACGAAAGGTCAGGAGAACTTTTTGAACTTAAGATAAACCCATAAAGTTAAATCTTAGGGGGGAGATGTGGAACGTTGATCTTTTTTCATAAGCAAGCATATAAATTATCTTTCGTGCAACGAATGCCTTTAGGTTGCTCTCTTACTTGTATCTTATATTGTCATCGATATGCGTCCGCGGATTAATACACGGTATAAAGGTCACGGTGAAAACCGACAAGAACCGCAGGTGCGCATCGTAATTCACGACTGAATCATCTGAAACAAAAAACTACAACGGGATTTGTTAAAAAACGATATTCACTTGTACTTGAACGAAGAATTAAGTCAAAATTTTAATTTTCAAGAAAATGGCGGACGTGTAAATACAACATTTTTTTTTCCTTGAAAAATTTTGTTTTGACACATCCGTCATTTTCTTTAAAATTAAAAATTTGACTTAATTCTTCGTTCAAGCATAAGGGAATATCGTTTTTTAACTAATCCCGTTGTATTTTGTTGTTTCAGATGATTCAGTCGTGAGTTACGATGCGCACCGCAAAACACTTTTTTTTGTTGGACCTCTGGCAGATTAACTATAAGTTTCTTGTTTATCGATATTTTTGTGTAAAAAAATTACTGTAACTTCTTGTAATGTGTATTATTCGAACTGTAGAACATTTGTCAATAAGTAATAAAACCCGTTTAAAAAAAAAATGGTTTAAAAAATCTTTTTTTTTTTTTTTTGCCTTGAAACTGACCCTAACGCCTTAAAAGGTGAAGTCTTAATGGCGAGTGCAATAAAACGCGCAGGGTCGAATTTTGTTGATGATTCGAAAAACAAACTGACTTTAACGCAAGTGGCAGACCAATAAGACCTCAAATCTGAAGTAATAAAGTTTTAGGGTGTAAGTCTCTAGGTAAAAAAGCGTAATAATAACAGGAATGAAGATCGAATTAGTGGCCGGCAGAGGACTCGCAGGTGAATCCTTAGACGGGACTCACAGTTTTATCACTTCAACATTACTTTGATAAGAATCTTAAGAACATTCTCGAGACTTGAAAAATGTCTCTACCACAAAACAAAAAATACGCATATTTTTACTTTGGCTAGGCTATACGTATTTTCAGTCATCCACGATAATTTAAACAATCGCATATTTTGAACCACTCATATATATTTCCGTTAAATTCTGGTAGAACGTACTTAATATTTGGTTTCGTGCTATGGTTTTGAGAATTGATATAGGTCCACTAAGACTATAATTCAGCCAAATTTCAACCCGATTAAAAAAAAAAAAACAATAATTTTAGGTGGGAACACTTAACGTATTCTTGTGTTACGTCGTCTTGTAAATAACTGGATTTGAGTTTCTTTGTGATTAGAAATTGACATTACCCACTTCCATTTTTCACTTTACTGAATACTAAAATTCGACAAGAAATTCCCGACTGCTCTATAACTTAGTACGATCGACCGGTTCGCCAGTTAGAACTATTCTGGTTCTTGTCGGTTTTCACCGTAACCTTTGTACAGTGTATTAATCCGCGGACGCATATCGATGACAATATAAGATACAAGTAAGAGAGCAACCTAAAGGCATTCGTTTCACGATAGATAACTTATATGCTTACTTATGAAAAAAGCTCAACGTTCCACATCTCCCCCATAAGATTGAAATTTATGGGTTTATCTTAAGTTCAAAAAATTCTCCTGACCTTTCGTCGAGGTACATTGGTTTAAGATTCTAGGCTAATAGATATCTGCGGAAATACCTCGGTAACATTTCTGGCATGTCCATTATTTCCGAAGCTGCAATGTGTATAAGAACAGTTTCCAATTAACGTATTAAAAGTATTAATTAATACTCGCACAATCTCTAACTTATAAGCTATCAAAAACCTAGGTATTCCCCATATAGTATATCTTGCTATATGTTTAGCTATTTTTAGCTATTAACTCTACTCCCTCATTTAAATCTTCACTACTAGTTCCTATAGTTTTCTCAGGACTTATTTTTGTGTCCGTGATTAGTTCTAACGTAATATCTTCTCTAATTTATTTATTTATTCTCTAATGTATTTAAAGTAAAATTGAAATCTAATTCTATGTTCACTCTCAGGATTTCGTTCAATTCTATATGGCTATCTATGCTGTGCTTGGTCTCAATAATACTAAAGTCGTAGTCGCAGTATATTCACTATCCAAATGTAAAATGTAAGAACACTTTATACGTAAATTACGGACATGATTATTATCGTATAATACCCTATCACAACAGACGACATTAGTTGCGCGGTGACTCGACTCGGGAAGAGCCGCGGTATTAAGCCATTTCGAATGCGGATAGCATTCAGATGGGTGGCCATCTACGACTTGAGATCACGTAGTGTATTCCCTAAGTTTTAACTAATGTGGAGCGGGAGGTTTGACGCCGAGCATGATTGTGTACATTCGATGGTATGACACATCGCATGTCGACCTTCAAACTAGAATGTCGGAAAACCGGCTGAACTCGGGAGATGGTTTTCTGCATTTTCCCCCTCCCCTGGCTAAACTTCCAGGCAAATGCGAGTCCTTCTTATAAAGTCGCATGTAGCCGCTTGTTATGACTGGGTGTCATTAAATTTATACAGTGATTCTAAGCCCACCTTAGTAAGGAAAGTTTTTCACAGGCCCATAACCAGTGAGGTGGAACTTGGATAGAAGCAGGAAGGATTTACGCTGTTCCCAGAATTGTTGTCGCGGTGGTTTTGGGTACGAGAGGAGCCCGTGGAGACGAGAGAGGGTTGCTCACCCACGTGTGAAACACCAGCAGCGTAGCGACAAAGGTGCAGTGCGCTGTAATATTATCTATTCCAATTGGAATACATAATATACTATTACGCTCGGACAGTTTGGATTGAGTGTCAAGGCCAAGGCAAGCAATGCCCGAAACCGTTCTCAATTCAAAGTTCCGGTGTATAGTACAATAGATTATACGCAGTGCTACGGGACCTAAATGAACCAGCCTAATTTCAAATAAAAATCCCATCATAAGAAAGGGGTTGCGATTATATTAAAAGGATCTTCTCGAGTTAGCGCAATAGATTCATGTATATTTTTAGGTTATGTTTTCTGGCAGCTCTGATCTCTCTCAGATAGAGGGAGGGGGAGCGAAAGAGAGAGAGGGTTGGAGGGAGTGAGATAAGTGTTGTAGGGGATGAAGGGGGGGGGAATGACGATAGCATTTGTAGCTGACATGAGTAAGAGAATACCCGTGAATTTAGAATGTCGCGCTTTATGGAACTACATTAATCTAAACTTATGATATCATCAATGGGGGCTAACAGGCACTTAGGGGCACTGTATCTATTTTGCATAATTTTCGAAATGAAGATTATATTCGGTGTATAAAGAAATATTTGCTGCGACCGTCATTTTGTACTGCAAAATCAAGATTATATTCCGTGCTTTAAGAAATAATACCTTCGACCTTTATTTTCGAAATTCAAAGATTTTTTTTTTCAAAAAATGCTTATGATCAATAGAATGAGCATGAAACCCCCTACTTCGTAATGGAAGAACGAATTTTGTGTCATATTCAAAAAATTATAATTTGAGAAACAATTATATTCTCAAGTCCCCAAATCCACAAATTCAAAATCTAAATCAAAAAGGGGCGGCAGAAAATAGTTTCGAACGATTGAAAAAGGTAAGGTCCTCTACAAAGGCAATGCTTCCGCATTTAACTGGGGTGCCCCACGAAGAAATAAATATTTTGTTATAATGTACTTTTACCATCTTAATTGCCCTATTTTAACAAAATAATGAACATGTTTTTTAATATAATCTTTTTTTGAACTTCTGTAACACTTTAAAATTATATGATATGCAAAACTGAAAATTGAAAAAGAAGAGAAAACTTCGAGTGTTACTTAAATAATGTTTAAAAAAAGGATTGAATATAACAAAGATAACAAAAAAAATATCAGCGGCAAAAAAAAATTCTCTTTTATAATGTAGATCTTAAGGATCATGCTTCTAGCAAAAAATTAGGAAAATTCCTTTTTCCTTATAATATAGTGAAATACTGTTCATTGAAAAATGGAAACAATAAAAACAAATCTTTTTTCTCAATTCTCTCTGCGGCTGAAACTTATGCTTTCAAAAATCACAATTTTTTTAACATGGTTTCAGCGTGTACTAAAATACTTTTTTAGAGAAAAAAATATGGAGGTAATTTTGTTTCTATTTAAATAAAAATTTGAGGGTGACAATACTGTTATTGGATCCTGTGTAAGAATCCAAGTTTAACTAACGAACAATAATAATTGATCTTCATGAACTGATCGATAATTATAATTATTATCGTTTAATTATTTCATTAAAAAGTAATAAAAAATCATTTTCCTTGAAAATTAACTTTTAGAAAAAAAGGAGATTTTCGTATAACATGTTATGAAACATGTACTACATTAATTATGTTTAATACATTCCTTTGTTCTATGAAATTAAAATGTAGAAAATACATTCATTATAGTAAAACTAACATGTTTCTTCCTCATTTCGCATACTGCTTTTATCGAGCAGAAATAACATGATTTAAGGTTTTAAGGGTGATTGCCAAAAAATTGATCATTTTCGACAATCAGATTTTCGAAATAAAAAAAACTTCACACCGTTCAAAATAAATTTGTTTATTTAAGTCTAACCTACCTAATTAGAAAGTATGAAAATATAAAACACAAGGAATGTATTTGCAATGGGTACGCATTTTAAAAAGGAATAGCTCCAATTTAGAGGCCGGATGTTGTGGCACTTATGAAACTTGAAATGGGTTACATGGGGTGGGGGCAAAATTTTCACAAATCATGGATAACGGGACGAAAAACTTGTGGGAGAGGCTTTGAAGTGATTGTTGAAATCCTGGAAAATATTAAACCCTTCTCTTGAATATTATGTTTTTCAACTGAATATAAGTTATATTGTCTGTTTATAAAGATAATTTTTTTGATGGTAAATATTATTTTATTTTTACGTCCGGGAAACATGTATTGTTATTATCAAAGGAAAACTCCTTTTCGTTTCGACTTCATACAGACAATTTTATTAAAAATTTGGTATCATGTTTCGGAATCAGACCGGTTCCCTCATCAGGTAGCTTATTGATAAAATATAAGTATACACGAAAAGTAAGTGTTGAAATAGATTGACTAAGAAAGAATAAGAAGTAGTAAAATACAATACCTTCAAAACATAACAAAGAATGAAGGAAGGTCCATGAAGTTTGGTAAGAAATTGTCATAAAAACATCGTTGGTGGTTTACGTAGGAAATCACTAGGATATTAAAACATGCTCTTGGGTGCTCACCAGATAAACAAGTGTATAAATCTGTAACATTAATGTTTTAAACGAAAGTTGTATTAGGATAAGTGTTGAAAAATATTAAAAGAAAATTTTGTTGTACTCCAGTATGACATTTTAAGGTTGGGAAATCGAATCAAGATATTTTAACGTAGATAATAAGTATTTAATAAATACCTGTGAGTTGTGGAAAACGGATGAAATGTATAAAAAGTAAGAAAAGGTTTTCTAAACAATCTCATAAAAAGATTTTATATTATCTTTTAATCTCAAATATTAGGAAATATTGTTAATATAACTTATCAATTTTTCATTTTGAATTTGTAGTTTGGGATAAGTGATTGACAATACATTGTGCGTACTTTTAAAAAAATAATTTCTAAATGAAGTGTCATAAGATTTTAAAAAGTGGAAAATAAGTGGGACTTAAAGTGGGCAACTTTTTGGTAGCTACTCTTAAGATTATTTAGGTTAACATTTTCAAAACTTTTATATGCAGAACCAATCCTGATTACTCCTAACTGTATCCATGGAGTTACTGTAGTCATACTTTCTAATAAGCAGCTATCTTTACACAGTAGAAACAAATAATTAAAGTTATATTCGACTTAATTATAGATTTGACCTGAATTAAGCACTTACTTATCTGTAATAAGAAATAAGTTTTTATCGACTGAAATAAAGTAAAATATGCATTACTGAATTTTAGCTTAGCTCTGCCTTAATCGCGCTGGGACATGCGCACGAGGCGATCTTGGTATTTGTTCTGTTGCTATACTCTAGTCCGCGTGTCTATTTACTGTTTTTCGACGTCAAAAGTTTTTTTTTTTTTTTGTTTCGCTAATATGTTTAGTGTTCAGATAGATTTTCAAGGAACGCTCATTGTTCTTTGTAAAGATTGTCATCGAGAAGTATATATATATATATACTAAGACATTAAGTATTTTCCCTTACTTCCCCTCCTCCTCTGGGGCACGGGGTAAAGTCGGCTAGGGTAGCGGTAAAGTCGGGAAGGGTACGGGGAAAAGGCTGCTAGGGTACGGCGTAAATGTCGTCTAGGGTACGGGATCAAATTATCTAGGTTGCAGGGTAAAGTCGGCTAAGGTACGGTGTAAGGTCGGTTAGGGTAAGGGGTAAAGTCAGCTGGGGCATTCTTTCCATGTTCATGAGTACATTAGTCTTCTTAGTACATGTACCAGATATGAAATTCTTCGAATGCACCATTCCCCCCCCCCCGCTCCTCTCATATCTCGAAACGTTTATCAATGGATCCCGCCTTAGCTAGTGCATCTGGTTTCTCATTACCTTCAATATCTTCATAGCCGAGAACCCAGATCAGACTGATCCGGTGCTGGCCGTCATAAGCCCACTTACAAAGTTCTTCTAGGCAAAGATTCCAGCCCCTGTTACCCAGAAGTCTTTAGAGCCATCTGTGTAGCAAACGAGACCACGTGGTGTAATTAATTCTTCCTTTCTCCCTTCATCATGCCTGTTGCTATGAAAACTAAACCAACAGCAGCTCTTGAGGTCATTCTGGACATCTCTGCGCTGCACCTTTTCGCAAGGAAGATTGCGGCTCCGGAAGTCTAAAGACTTTTTGTAGGGGGCAAACTTAGTGATCTTGAAGTGACAGATCTATATGATATCAGTAAGCACATGCTATGCGAGGATAATATATTTGCTATGCAAAGTGATTTTATGTTGAGGAAATTATCCTTCATGAAACCCTGTAAGTTCATCTTCCCTAAAAGGGAAGATGGCATGATGAAGGGACAAAGGAAGAATTAATTATACCAGGAGGTCTTGTTTGGTACACAGACGGCTTTAAAGACTCGTTGGGAACAGGGGCTGGAATCACTGCCTGGAGGAACTTTCTAAGCGGGCTTATGAAGGCAAGCACGTTTACATTTGTTTTCATTTGTGTATATGTACTAATAGGATTAATAAACTCTTGAACATGGAAAGAAGACTCTCGCCGACTTCACACTGTACCCTAGTCGACTTTACCCCGCACCATACCCAACTTTACCCTTACATTAGTCGACTTCACCCCGTACCCTACTTCACTCAACCCCGTACCCTATACGACTTTACCCCGTACCATATACGACTTTACCCCGTACCTCATTCGAATGTACACCGTGCCCTACCTGACTTTATAACGTCCTCAGCTGACTTTACCCCGTACCTTAGCAGACTTTACCCCATACTCTAGCCGACTTTACCCCATACTCTAGCCGAATTTAACCTATTCCCTAGTAGACTTCACCCTGCACCCTAGATCACTTTATCACGTACCCTAATCGACTTTATTCCGTACCCTAACCGACATTACCCCATATCCTAGCCGAATTTGGGGGAAAAAGTACGACATTCAAAACTGTATGTTTTTATATTCGTAGCTTTTGGTCCTAAACATGAAACTGTTTTAGAACTATGCATTTAAAATTAAATTATTTTCAACTAAAGGACAATCTTGTTTTGTATTTGTAATAATAATCTTTCACTTTTCAATACGATAATGTTTCTTGTGCGCTGCAATAGGGTCGATAGGGATGAGTGCGATAGCGTGATAATAAGAAAATTTGAAATGGAAGACAAATTAGTTATTTTTTGTTTTGTTACAATATGAAGATTATATATCTTATTATTTGTAGAAAAAAAGGTGGATGCCATTAGTTATTGCTTTAATCAATTATTTTTAAAGAAACCGAGATGCTTTTAGAAAGTTTCGATTCGAAATTGTGAATGAAGGAAGATATTACATTTTACTTGAATAACCGTTGTTTTTTCTGACAATTTTACATTTTTAATATTTATAATGATAAACTATAAAACGGTAATTGAAAAACACGCTACCAAAAAAACTTAAAAATATATCTTCATGCATGTTTTTGTTGTTTAAAGAAGGAGACGATTAAAGTAGAAAGTCCAGAGACAATTTTGGCAAAACTTGAAACAAGAATCTTCTGAAATATTTTACATATCATTAATCAAAGTATAACTTTGTAATTTCGTATCACAACTACCCCTATCGATCCTGTATTACATATAATAATACTAATTTAATGCTTTCATTATCTCCATAAGTATAAATGATGTTAAAAAAAAATTATTGATATACATAGCGTTTAAAAAAACTATTAATCATAAATCGAACTCCTCCAAATTTAAGAATTTTAAATAAAACCCATTTCAACATGAAAGCATTCTTAGTTGAAATAGTATAATTTCAAGTCCTTAAAAATTATACATAGTATGCGTCAAATTAAAATTTTAAACAATGTTCAACTTACAATTTGAAGCGCTTGCAATTGAAAATGTAATAGTGTCTAAAATCGAACAATTGCGCGAATATACAATTGTTTCATTTTAAATATAAAGGCTTAATAGTTGAACAATTTTTAATTGAAAACGTTTCCAGTGGAATCGTATGATATTAAAATATTGAAAACTGAAGGACAATTTCATTGTCAATAAATTTCAAATTTTATTTTAAAATCGTCGGAAGTTCAAAAAATTTTTATTGTGTAGGTCGAAGTGAAACAAAAAAATTTTGTTATCTTTTTTTGTTTCTATTCTGGCATATTATGATGAGCGTAGCAATATATTCACTTGGTGATGGTTTACGTTACGTTATTCAAAAGATCGAAATTCACGCCGAAATTATAACTTTTCAATTACACTGCAATTGTGAAAAATATATCATGTAAATCATTCTGCGTTTTATGTAGTTATTGTTAAAAGATAAGCGGATCAAATGTTATATGTTAGAAGCACTTTCGGTTTTAATATGTTAAATAAGGTATTACTGTAAAATTATCAAAAAGTTGTGAAACGAAAATACTAGTGTGTGTATGGTGTGTGTGTGTGTGTGTGTGTGTGTGTGTATGTGTGTGTGGGTAAAATAAATTTATGAAAATGACACCGACTCCCAGTAGAACCGCGTTAAATCTCAGTCATGGCCACGTCTCACGACCGTGAGATGGGTGGTCACAGGGCGCGACGAAATCACAAGGACAGGCCGGCGAAACCCTCATGTGTCTTGAGTACACGAAGCGACCCAAGGATGACAGCTTTCTGCATCCATCTCGCAAGTGCCTGGGCATGTGTTTGGCACGTGCGTATGGATTTCAGGTTATGAACCAGTGATATTTTCGCACCTCCGAGAGCACCGATTACAAGGACAATTACATCAACCGAATATTTTGGGTGCAGTCGCTCCAACTTCCTTTTATGGTCTTGATACCTCTCCACCTTTTCCTTTTTCTTTGCAATGATGTAGTCGTTGGCCGGAGCCGAGAAATAATCACGAATATAATTAGTTTCTCGAAGTCCTGGAGAACGAAATCAGGCATCGAGCCTGCAATAGAGACTGCTGTCCGAAAATCGTAGTTCCAGAAAATTTGGCACTTCTCGTTTTGCGTGTGCGAAAATAAAACCCTCTGTACCTGAATTAAGCCCTAATGATCTGAGAAAAGCAAAAGCTTGCTCCTTCGACAAGGACTGTTTTTCTACATTTTTGTGAAAGTTTCCGTGCATTTTCTTGTCGAGTAGCTATTGCTGACATTTTGCAAACTCTGCTTTCTTCACTTCGGCTTTTAGAAGTGAAGCATCTAGATGGAGTAATGCACTTTCCTCTCGGCCGCTTGCTCCGCGGCTTTGTAAAGGAACGCTACTTCACCAATTATCTTGTGGTTCCTGACCATTTTTAGGGGAGGATCTCTGCCATTGGCAACGATATAAGCTGTACTTAGAACAATTCGGTTATGAAGAAACTCAAGGTTCAGAAGTTCGCGTCCGCCTCGACGGCGTGAAATGTATGATCGCGGAACTGACGAATTCATATGCAAGTTTTTATGCATATGCATGATCTTACTTCTGATGACATCAAGGGCCTTAAGTTCGTTCTTCGTCCATTGAACCACCCCAAACGAGTAGAGTAGAACCAGGACGGCAAGCATGTTAGTCGCAGATACCTTGTTCAACGCCAACAGATTGTTGTGTGTATTTGTGTGTGTGTGTGTCTTTTCTTTAACCTGGATACATTTTTTAATCAAACTTTATCATGCCTCAGTTCAACAGCATTTCAGCTTGGGAGTAGACTTTTGTTTCGTCTTTAATTAGTGAATTCGATTTTACAAAATGCTATTGTTAAAGAACTTAAACAACCGTATTATTACTGTAGAGAATATATGAAAGGATTAAAATTAGAGCAATTATGGATGTCCAAAAACCACTTCACAATAAAAATTTTAGTAGGTGATTTTTCAACTAAAAAAGATCAGTTTTTAGCCAAAAAAGAAGTAGTTAAATTTTCAGTTCAAAAAATTAATTTAAAACCAAAAAACAGGTCGAATTTTCAACAAATTGTTGAATTTTTAAGGAAATAATAGGATTTTTAAGCAAAAGAGATGAATTCTGAACCAATAATATAATAGTAGACTTTTGAATTAACTCTCTATTTGGAAGAGATAATCCAAAAGCATGAAAGTTCATCAAGACTTACTCAAGTTTTCAAGGCGACCTCAAAGTGAATTCAGAATCTGGTCTATCCTTTCGCTCGGACTATATGCCTGATTTTCTTACCTGCAGGTTTAAATCCTAAATTCAAAGGACAAGGTACTTTGAAAAATTATCAGTCTCAGGCCTGACTGTTTAGAAGGATAGTTTTCCGTAAGCTGCATGGGCCTCCCAAATATTTTCTACACCACAGGCGTAAACTTGTCAAGTCTTGCAAGGGGCCGTCCCTCCGTGCTAGAGATGTATTAGCGGCTAACTCATTGCTAGATCCCTATGTGTTTACGACTTTGGCGTAATACAAATTTCGGGTGGTGTATAGAGAGCCCAATGCCGCTTCCGAAGAACTAGCCTTTGTAACAATCATAAGAATCCATTACATTTTAACAAAAAAATAAATATACTTTAATAATAAACAACGAATACGTAATAGAAACAAAGTAAAAAGAGTTATTATTTCATCTAAAAGTAGCCGATGTCAATTTCTTATAGAAGCTTTCCATTATTGAAGTAATAATTACCACATGATTTTATATAAAATCTCTAAAGATCTAGCTCGTCAAAGTATGGCCATTCAAAAATGTGCATTAACTTATTTAACTTGTCAAATAAAAAAATGAAGTAAACTAATAAATAAAAAATTATAACTTATTGTCAAATATAAAAGCAGACACAAAAAGGAGTATCTTTTATCTCTTTGAATTTTTTGATAAAATCGCTTGCAGTAAAGAAAAACAACTTTCTATTCTGACTGAATTTTTCATTTTTCATTTGCAGAATATTTAATTGTAAAAACTTGAAACTTGCAAAATATTTAATTTAAAATTTTCAGAATTAAAAGCTCCTTAATTTTAAAGATTTAAAGTTTAAACTTCTACCATTTTAAACAGTTAAAATTAAAACATCTCAAATTCTTAAGGTATACAATATAAAGGTATTTGATTTGCAAGAATTATATTTGAAAGATATGTTATATTTAACTTTTCTTTTCATAGTAAAGCGTTGAAGATTTACAAATGAAAGTTCTTCAATTTTAACCATTTGCAATTCAAAATTCCTCAATTTTGAGCATTTGCAATTGAAAACTATTAATTATTTTATGGGTGTAGTGAAAAATGATGCAATTTTGAATGGATCTTTCTGGAATAGTGCCATTAGGAACAATAAAAATGAAAACGTTGATATCTTTTTGGAAAATTTTTATAATTTTTACATAATATATGTTTCCGTATATAAAAAAGGAACTTTGCAGGAACCTCAAGTTACTTAAATCAGCGACTGGAAATGTATCAATATACTATTTCTATTCACACGAAGTAACTGCAGCTGTAATTAGTTTGTTTTTTTACGGAACTTTCGGAAAACTGCATCTATTTTCAAATCATCTTAAGTCAGATAAAAATAATTGTTATGTCGATTTAACATGGTGAGAAATTTATATTTATATCCAAACTCAAAAATTTCTATTTAATCGCAAGAATTTGAAATAGAAACAGAATTTTATAATGTCAAATTGTCGTATATTAATAAACTGGCAAACTGGTTTAATGAAAACAAAAAATCAGGAGACAATTAAAAGCACGCGATAAGTGAGCGAAAACATGGAAGCTTCAGTGTGGTTAATGAATGAATTTGAACATTGTTACATGCAGGTATATATCACACGCAACCAAGTCCCTGTACTTTTATTTCCTTACATGACAAATATAAACAATTTGAAAATTCATTATTAAAAGGACGGTCAAATACTAAGATTTTTTCAAAATTTGTGTACGACATTTAATAATTTCGAATTGAATGTGCTTGAAATTTAAGAAGAATATATTAAACAATTTTAAATTGGAAACGTTCCAATAAATGAAACAATTTTAGATTAAGTGACAATGTAAAAAAAGGACAATATTCCAATCAGAATGAAAAGGAATCAAACTTGTATAATTTCAAAATAAAAGCGTTTAGAACTGAATAATTTGAAATTGACATTTTTCTTATCAAATCAGTAATATAATACGAGGGCTGTTTGATAAGTTAGTGACTTTTCGAATAAAAGCTTTTTTTTCGACAAATGAGCGTTTTACTTCTCAATATAATCTCCTTTTAGCTCGATACATTTAGTCCATCGTTTTTCCAATTTTTTTATTCCTTCCAAATAATAGGTTTTCCATTTCTTCAGGTTTGGAAACAGGAAATAGCCGCAGCGGGCTAAATCTGGAGAATATGCTGGATGAGGTAGCAGTTCGTAGCCCAATTCATGGATTTTTGCCATCGTGACTACAGAAAACCTAGAGGAACCGAGCTTCAAGCGTCAGGTAAATGTGTCCGAGCGCGTAGCGCGAGGTGAATACATTATCGATCGCGAAGCGCGAGATCCACCATGTGCGCGCCCTGGGCGCGCTCAAACTTGCGAGCGAAGCTAGCCGCGCGCGAAGCGCGCAATGAGAATGTGCCTACAAAACGGGCAGATTTTTTCCCTCAATTCTGTACTAACAGAAAAATAACATTCAGGTTAGAGACTGTTATGTGTTTGTAGGCTATTACCTATGATATGTCTAAATTTGAGTTTGTTAAAACTATGAAGAGCTTACAGGTTAGGGCTTGTAAAGTGAAATTTGGTAACGCTGCTTAACAAAAGCAGCATGCCACGGATTTCTTTTTGTGCTCTGACCTAATTGTTTTTTTTTAAGCTAAAAGTTTCTGGTCAGAAGATTAGATCCTTTTATGTGCTAGTAGGTTAGAACCTACTTTGCGGTTATAGGTTAGTGCCTGTTATTCGTTGTAGGTTAGAGCCTACGAAGCGAGATTTGACAGGACTGTCACACAGTCAAAGAGACTCATAAAATTACTTCTCAGGTTTTACAATTTAATTCCTGCCAGGAGTTGTTAGAGTGGCCAGGTGGTCTGTCACATAATAAATGTACTTATAGCTCTGAGATGATGACGAATCTGATGAGCTGTTTGAAGAAGGGTCCCTCCGTCACTTTTGACGTTTTGATCGTTTTTTTCGATTCTGCTTCTTATTCTTCCGACTCTTCTTTTTCATCTTCTCGGTCAGTTTTATCAAATAATCCTCTTCGTCTGTCGAACTGGATGAACGCGATGATGCGGATGAGCTTTTTCTTTTTCCCATGATGAGATGAGTGAAAATCGTTCTCGATGTGGCTTGATCGGCACTAAGTGAAACACTGACTCTTTCCGCCAACGCGGAAAGTAGTGAGGTTCACACCTCTTGTTCATTGAATACTTTAAAAAACGTAGCGACATTGGCGAGAAGTAGACGGACTACATTTTTATCATGAGGAAGAGGCGCCAAATACAATTCAATTTAAATTAACTATAATTCAGTTTATGAATTCAGTTTTCGAACGCCACATCTTTCAGATTTCCGGTCTGATGCTCTAACCAAAAAAGTTAGGATATATTGAAAAAACCCCACTTTGTTGGATTTTCAGCGAAAAATTAGTATGTTTCCAAAAGCACTGTGAACCTTTGCACCTAATTACTACACGGAAAAGTGCTTTACAGGTGAGTGAAAGTAGACTCAATTTTCTGTGATTTCAAAAAAAGAACAATGTCCTACCTATCATAGGTCACATGACCCCTCAAAGTTGGCCATTTTTGCCTGTTTTTACAGGGAAAAAAGTGGAGTTCAGTTTTTTCAAAATAAATCGAGTCACGTTTAGTTTGCATTGATGATGCCAGAGGATGAAATAGAGTCTATGAAATTCTGCGCACATCTGAAGAAAAAGTCTGTTAGACCTATTATTTTGGTAATTGCAAGGTTTCAAAAATTTCATTTTTTGTTGCATTTTTGACTGAACACTAAAAAGTTGTGTTTGTTTTTAAATACCTTGTTTCCTGTAGATCCTATGACAAAGTTTATACAGAAGAAATGAATGTGGAGTCAATTTAGCGTAATTAAACAAAAAAAACTGTCCTAGCCCTAACAGGTAACGAGATATGGCCTTGGAAATTGCACTCTTCCTGCACAGAGGCAGCTAAGCGTACCGTAAAGTAGAACATGGCTCATATTTCGAAGTTTTTGTCCCAAAACATATCGTCACAAAGAATTATTCAAAAACTATTTCTTGATTGATAAAAAATAAATGTCAAATTTTTAATCAAATATAAGAACTTTTTTGTTAAAAAAGTATTCAAAAAGTACTCAAAAGTGGGTACGGCAAGATTTTGTTATGAACAATTATCAATAAAAAATATTTGCTCATGGATAAAAAAACATATCACACATTTTAAATCAATTAGAATCACTTTTTTGCCACGAAAGTACTAAAAAAAGGCCAAAAAGTAATCACTAGTGGTGATAGGAAGCTTTTGTTATAAACAATTATTTATTTAAATAACGCTCAATTGAATCCACTTTCATTTGTTCTGTATAAACTTTGTCGTAGGATCGACAGAAAACAAGGTATTTCAAAAAAACACAGCTTTTTAGTTTTTAGTCAAAAATGCAAAAAAAATGAAATTTTTGAAACCTCGCAATTCCCAAAATAAGAGGTCTAACAGACTTTTTTCAGATATACGCAGAATTTGATAGACTCTATTTCATCCTCTGGCATCATCAATGCAAACTAAACTTTGAGGGGTCATAACATGTGACCTATTATAGGTAGGACGTTGTTCTTTTTTTGAAATCACAGAAAATTAAGTCCACTTGCACTCACCTGTGAAGCACTTTTCCGTGTAGTAATTAGGTGCAAATTTACACAATGTTTTTTGAAACATACTGATTTTTTGCTGAAAATCCTTAAATCATAAAACAAGATTTTTAATCCTAACAAAGAAAATAGAATAGAATCTGATAGAATCGTTGAGCTATTAAAAGACTCGCGACTGGAACATATTCAAAATGAAGTTAAAGAATAAATGCAAAAGGTTATAGTTAAATATAACGAAATCTTTGCATTAGACGCGGATCCATTACCTTGCACAAATTTAATCAATCATGCAGTAACAATAAAGACCGGCAAAATAATTAACCTAAGGTCGTATCAACACCCTGAAGTCCATTAAAAGGAGACTAACTTGGGATGGTAGCAGATTATCCTCAAATCAATAAAGACACTGACCAGGGTGCATACCCTCTCCCAGTGATAAACGATATACTTGATCATCTAGTGCAAGCAATACTTTTTCAGCTTTTGATGTGAGTGCAGGATTTCAACAAATACCGATGGATAAAAAGTCTAAAATAAGTAAAGCATTTTCAACAACTCAAGGATATTTCGAGTATAACAGAATGCAATTTGGATTAAAAAATGCTTTCTTTAACATTTAAACCTATGATGGATAATGCCTTAAGAGGACATGTAGGCCATAAATGCTTTGCATATATTGATGATCTAATAGTATTCGGTAAAACACTAGATGAACATAACAAGAATTCAATTGACGTTTTTGAAAGAATTAAAAAATAGGATTGCGATTCGAACAATCTAAATGTGAATACCTCAGACCTGAATCAAAATATTTAGGTCATTTATAATAACAAAAGATGAAGCTAAACCTAATCCAGCAAAAACAAAAGCTGTACAAAATTTTAAAACCCCAACCACAGTTACAGAAATTCAATCATTTCTAGGATTAGCTGGATACTATAGAAAGTGCGTAAAAAACTCATTCATCGCGCCTCTATCAGAACTCGAATTTTCAATAGATTTGCTATGGAAAATATTATAAATTACTTGGAATATAACATAACGTAATGCAATATACTACTTCACCATAGCTAAACCCTTGACCAACTTAATTCAAAAGGAAATAATATTCGGTTGGACATCCAGATGTCAAGAAAGCTTTGACACATGAAAAGAACATTTGTGCAATGTACCAGTACTACGATTTCCAAATTTTAAAGAAGAATTTACTTCAACAACAGACGCATCTTATCTTGGTTTAGGAGCTGTATTGTCACAAAAAGGACACCCATGCCTTTTCATATCTAAAACACTCAACAAAGCAGAAGAAAATTACAGCACTAGCGAAAAAGAGCTTTTAACGATTGTTTGGGCAGTGAAGAGATTGAGACAGTATCCACTGGGAAATCCCTTCAAAATTCGAACGGATCATTAAGGTTTAGTTTAGCTTCGCAACGTAAAAGACCCTAGTTCAAGATTACTTCGATGGGAATTACAACTTGAAGAATATAAGTGCGAGGTAGTATATGTAAAAGGAAAAGAAAACAGAGCAGCTGATTGTCTAGTAAATTGTTTAGTAAAGTTCCCTAAGTTCAAGGCATCTTCAGTACTGTTAATTGTGATTTCCAGTTTTCGCACTAAGTATTTTTGAGTTTCTACATCATCAAGATGTATAAGGACACGTCGACGTCGAATAAATTCTGCAATATTCAAAACACAGTGAGTACTCTTTTTCTCGAAAATGTCTGATAATAGGGAACGTTGTCCGTAGTTTCGTATGAGCATTATAAGTTTGGAATAGAGCAGGCATAAAAGTATTAAAACCGGAGAGTTTTTAAATCAGTCAAAAATTAAATTTGAAATAAAAAAGTAGATTAAAAATTACTTTAATCTAAAAAAGGAATCTGTTTTGAAGCAAAGTTTCACTGATACTTTTCCGTATGTAAATAGCTGTCCTCAAGACTAAATATAAGGAGAAAGGAATGATCTACATCTAGAACTTGCGCTTAAAGCTTGTATTAAAAAAATTTTGATCTATGAATTCGGCTTGATTACCTCTATAATGGGAGATGATTTACAGCCCATAATAATCTTAAACCATGACCAACATGATAGAAAATAGTTTAAAATCAACTTTAAAAAAAATTCATATCTTTGGTTGAAAATATAACTATTTGGTTGAAAATTTGTTTTGGTTGAGGATTCAACTTGTTGAAAATTCTTCTATTTTAAATGAATTCAACAGTTTTTGATTTCAAACGAATATAGGTTTTGGTTGAAATATCGACTATTACATGTTTCGTTTAACTTTTTTGTAGAAAATTCATCTTTTCGACTTGAAAAGTTAATCATTAGGTAGAAAATTAAATTATTTGGTTCGAAATTAAATTTTTTCTTAAAAATCTATATCTTCAGTTGAAAATAGAACTATTTTGTTAAAAATTTGTCTTTTTTTCTGAAAATTAAATTTTAAATTCATTTTCTACAAGAAAAGACGAATTTACTACAAAATACTTGACTTTTCATCTAGAAACGATCAAATTAAAAATATGTTCTTGTTGAAAATTCATATATTTTGCGGAAATTTGTCTTGTTTTGATAGAAAACCAGTCTTCTTCCTGAAAGATTGAAGGACTGGAGGTTGCAAGTTAATCTGTTTTGAAAATTGTTTAAAAATTTGATTATTCAGTTGCAAATACATTCTTGTAAAAAATTCTAAAAACGTTTTGACATACACGAAAATGTAAAAACTGAAATTGGTGACTACGATCAGTTTTTTATATCGCTTTACTGAAAAAAGTAGCAAAAAAGTAGTCTTGCCTAGAAAAGTATCAAAAAAGTAAAATAAGTGTGAACTTCGAAGCCTTATATAAGTATACGTTTACTTTTTGTAAACTTTTTATATGTTTTCTCATATTTGGACCGCAAAAAATTACGCTCGTTAAAATATTGCCGTGTAATTTTATATCTGTGGATTACATAACGTTATGCGATTTTCTTACAGTAAATACAGAAGATGTGCTAAGAAAGTTGAAGGAGTTAGACTAAAGCACACTGAATCCATGGGATGAGGTTTCAGTGTATTGGCGGCAAAATTTTTTCATTCGTAAAGAACAACTGTTCTTTGAAAATCTCGCAGTTTCGGATTATATGGCAAAATATGCTTGTTTGTCTTTGAACAACGGATACGAATTGGTACGATATTTTGTACTTTCACACACCCACATACAAAGTTAAAATGAACAGAATGAACATTTTTCTCTGTATTACAGTTACTGTCCGGTTTTGAACAGATACATCCAGGAAAGACGACGAACTTGGAAAAAGTTTGGAGACCTATGTGCAATCGCATTCTGCAAGTATTAGAAAATTCCAGAAAACCAAACTCACTAGATGAGCAAGTTCTCCTGCGTGGTGTCGAAGAATTAT
The DNA here is from genome assembly GCA_011634705.1 of Andricus grossulariae. NCBI lineage: Eukaryota > Metazoa > Arthropoda > Insecta > Hymenoptera > Cynipidae > Andricus > Andricus grossulariae. The sequence goes on along the minus strand of JAABKJ010007545.1, from coordinate 69,247,515 downwards.
CAAAAGGCAAGTACAATAAACTATGCGTTTATCATTATTTTTGTAGCATTCACTAACAAATATTTTGCCTGCAGATTGTCTAGATGCAGTGGCATTATTTTTGTTGCCAAAGATGATAAACTCGACGCAGATGAAATATGGAAAGAAACACAAAAAACGAAAATCGAAAGCGGGTGTTGCTGTAGTTGTTCCAGTTCCAGAAAAAATAGGAAATTTTTCAATCAGAAATTCAGGAAGGTTTCATTTTATATGTCCAGGTGAACATATTATTTAACTCCAACGATTTTGAGGGGCATGAACATTACCGAAATGTTATTTTCCCTGATATTCATTCTACCTAAGATCATTTGACATAATTTTTATCATAAAAACTGTGGAAAATTATGATTCAAAAATTATAATTTCTTTTGGACAGAAGTAATACAATATACTACAATCAACTGTTCTCTTTTGTAGAATGCCTTGACGGTAGATGAGGCTCTAGAAAGTAAGAGGAAGAGGCTCTACGCAGTACATGGGTTGCAGCCCGTTATTCTCTTTGTCCGACCTATCCTGAAGTTGAAAGCAGTTTACATAGTTCTTGGCAACAAAAGATGTTGCGTGAACTCACCTAATTTCAGTGTATGGAGTCTAGCTGATATTCCACAAATTAGTGTATAAAATCGACGTAGACGAAAAAGCAGGAGTTCAATTAGATACTTCGATGGGCGAAATAGAAGAATGTATGCCAAAAATAATAAACAGTGGAAACTGAAGAAGATATTAAATAATCCTACTACACTGCAAGTTCCATATAATAACAGCTTCGGGGGTTTGCCTCTCACTGGTCTTGTTAATGAATTGGTACCTTCTAAACGTAAACAGTCAGGGCCGCCTCAACCGTTCCCAATGGGAGTACATAATATTGCGTAATATACTCGACTAAGTACTCGCGCATTGCGGCCGAGGCGAAAGTCGCAACCCTCTCTCGCTCTGCTCGCTGAGAATGTAAGAAAAGATTTATATTCTATTTTAAGTTTTGCAAACGATGCGGAGGATAGTTCGTTCGTAGATGTAAACGTTAACTCTGTTGAAACAGAGGACGATATTTTTGATGATATTGATGAGTTTATAACAAATTAGTCGGCAAATGCATTAGATATTTATTCTTGGGAAACTTTAAGGAATCCTTGGGAAGCTTACTTGAGTCATTTGAAGTCAGATGTTTCTCTTCTTTTCGTCCCTGTACAGCTACAGTGACACAGCCAGGAAAAGAGTTTAAAATATTATGCAACATTGTTTGGATTTTGCTAACGAAAGAGCAATTAATTTATTTGAAGCCCATATAATAAATCGCTTTGAAGAATTGGCGAATCTCAGCAAAACTTCTTAAATATTGAATCTGTGTTTTCAAAGACCGATTACATTCTGAATATTTACACTTCAAACATTTAAAAAATTCTGGAAACTACATTCTCCTGGACATGAAAAACCTGAAGGAAGAGATAAATTTATGAAGCAGGACGGGGTAGAAATTCTTGATCACGTTCCGGTTTACGCTACCTATGTATCACTCTACCGTGTTTTAACTCGATTTTTCTAACTTCCTCACATCTTTGACAAGACCATGGCCTATCTAGATATGCTTCACTTCGATTTAACAATGATTCCTAATTTTTGTTCAAGGAGAATTTCGAAAAAAAATGAAAAATTTTGGTAATAAAATCGTGTTACCCATATTTATTGTCTTTCATGATTATGAAACTAAGAATCCGCTTGGTATTCATACAGGCTTGGCAAAATGTGGCTTAGTTTATATTTCCATTTCTTGCTTGCCTCCTGTAAACCAATGGAAATTGTAAAAATATATGTATAATCGGTCTTTGCAATACACTGGATCGAAAAGGTTTCGAAAATAAAGTTGTCATTAAAAGAATCATCAAAGAACTAGAGATTTAAAAAAAAAGAGTAGAAATTACAGTCGATCATCCCGCAGGCGATAAAAACATGATTGGGTGAACATTATTGGGTGATAATTTGGATTACTTAGGTAATAATTCCACTTTTTCTGAAGAGTCTTATATTCTTCGAGAGGAGACAAACTATTACAATCGAGGGAACTGCTCCGCGTGATATAGCTCAACTTTAGTCTCATTATATTCGAAATCAGAAACTATAATTTAGAGAAATTAAATAGGAAAATTGTCGGTTTTCATTATGGCCCTAATGATATTCGAAATAAGCTTCCCCAAGTTACGGAACAACATTTAAAGGATGAATCCTTATCGTAGGGGTATATCGCTACTTTACTAATGGTGGTGAAAAGCACGCATCTATTACGTATATCGCTCTATTTCATGGGCATCAGCCAGGCCCTAGGTCAAAATGAAAAAATAGGAGATTCGGAATTTGCCCGGCAATAAAAGAGGAGAAACAGAAACAAGCGAACAACTAAAGGGAAGAGGATTTTATCGCAGGGGTGGCTCTTAAAATCATAACGGCCGATTATTAACAGAAGTAGGATTTAATGTTCGGTAATTATTCGTGGATTAATTTTTACAAGGGAGGTGTTAAAACTATTGCAATTTTAAGCCTACAGATCCCGCAAAAAATTAAAATTGAATGAAAAACTCTAAATTTTAATTATTTTTTTCAGGCCAGGGGGAAAGCGGTGATCTTACTACGACCACGTGTACGGTGGCTTGGTTCCTGAACATGTGGCCATCATTGAAACGGACAAACACCCCTCTAATTTTACCGCGAAAAATAAACGAAAAAAACCTGCGTACTGACTTTCGTTTTGCTATTAAAAAAAAAGTAAAAACAATACAGAACATCAGCAAAGAGCACACAAAAGGGGGTCAAGCGAGGCAATGGGTCCGATCGGAACAAAAGCCCACCGTGTTGGAGGTCAGTCTTCGCCATTGCGTCACTTGCCGAAATAAAAGAAAGGTTCACCTTTGACATTCCTGTAGCCCAGACCTTCCATCTATCCAATAGTCAAAGTTTAAATATCCACTACGATCGAATTATATCCAATCCCAAAATTAATATAGTCTAGTCAAATTTTCCAATTTTGAGCCAGAAAAATGAATCATACAGTGTGGCACTTTTTGTCGCTATCGGACCAAGAACAAAAGTGACTGTACATTTTTCCACGCGCCAAGACAGTAAACTCGAGGGGTACTCGCATTAAGGCGCGTTTCAAAACGTTAGGTCGCAGTGACAGTTATACGGTAGCGGAGAAACTAAGACCTAAATATACAATTTGCAAACGAAGACATTATTCTGTAAACGTCCATAGTATGATAAACAAATTTCCTCAGATACTATCTTCTGAAGTTCGAAGACTGACATGAGAGTTACCGAGTTTACATATGATACCTTTTAATTGGCTTGGTGAAGTTCTTCCACATCAGCTGCATTCCATAATTACCAGGCCAGGTTCATTTGACAGTCCATCAACTTTATGTCTAATTTTCACTTACAGCGGAATAATGATTGATGAAAGTTAATAAACATATTTGTTTGAACAATTTTTTATCATTATTGCTTTTAGGCTATTAACAAATAATAAATAAACATAGGAAAAAATATATATTTTTAAACTCTTTTTCGCGAATGCATTTTGCTGAAATAAAACAGATATTTGAAATAATCATCAAATTTTCTGTATGGATCATTCCTTCAAGTATTTATTGAAAGCTTTTTTATTTTGATAAATTATTAATATTCATATGCAGTAAAAATTTCTAACTAAAAAGGCAAATGAAAACTAAAAAGATTGTTTAAGCAACAATGTTTGTTAACTTGAATCGATTATTACCTCACTCTAGGTAGAAAGTTGACAAAAAGTGGGAAATTTCAAACAATAACAGAACTACCCAGCATTACTAGAGAAGGTAGTTATAAACAATGATAAGTTGGTTTAAAAATTATTTTTGCAAAATTGCATCAATTATTACTTCACCCTTAAAGAAAAGTGGGCAGAGTTGAAAATTTTACAAAAAAACTGCAACTTTCTAACATTATTCAAGCAGCATATTATGAAAAGTAATAATAAATTGTGAAAAAAATTATGTTTATCAAATTGAATTTATTATTACCTCACTCTAATTGATAGGTGACCAATAAGTTGAAAATTTTAGCAAAAACTGCAATGTTCTAGCATTATTCAAAGTGAATATTGTTATAAATAATAATAAATGGTTTAAATAATTATCTCTTTCAAATTTAATTGAAATTTTGAGCTTCAATTCGATTCACATAATGTTGATGGTTCTGAATGAAATTTACAAATAGGACTTTTTCGCTCTCTGATTCAAAATTGGTAAAACTTAACTAATTAATAGTGAAATTTTACAGATTAGCGAAAAGTGAGTCAGTAATGATTAGTAAAAAATTACCAATTCAAATAGTAGAGATATTTTCCAATTTAATAGTGGATAACTAGTTTCGTATGGTAACAAAATTTATTTATTCAGGTCTGTATATAATAATTCTTTTACAAGGTTATAAACATGAAATACGTGACAAATTGAAAATTTTAATAAAGCGACGCGATGATGTTAATATCTTCATCTCTATTGAAACATAAAGAAGGCCATATTAAGAAACCGTGAACGTGACCTATTAGTCTGTTTCTATTGTCAAAAGATTGCCTACTGATTGTTTGAAGATAGTTAATGCACCCGGAAAAGGTAAAGGTCAAGTTTCAGGCGATGAATGGAGACTGGGTGTTTGGAATGCTAGAGTGGTGAATGATATTAAGGAAATACAATTACGAGAAACTATGCACGTGAGGAAGCTAGATATAGAAAAGGGGATGCGACAGTAGAACCATAGAAAACGGAGTGTTAGAATCTGGACTTGAATTATGGTCAGGAGTAGATACTGAATCACATGGTAGCCTAGGACTAGATTTGATTATGAAAGAGAGAGCAAGTCTCAAGGATAATAAATTTGCATCTAACAGATTGTTGTCGGTTTAGAATGAAAGTAGGAACCAGAAGATTATTTATCATAACGTTTTACGCCCCTGTTGATAGTGATCCGACCGAAGAAAAGACGCCTTGTGGAACTCTTTATATGATACTATAAGTATTTGCGATCATGGTGAAAGAATCATTCCACTAGGAGATTGAATGGATGGGTTGGCCTCCAATATCAGGGTAAGGGAAAAGTGTTAGGTAATTTTGTGGATCCAAAAATAAATGATAACGGGAAAAAATTAGTTATTTCATGCTTGAAAAAAGTCGTATTCATTACAAATACTTGATTTAGGCATACAATTATCCACATGTACATTTCATATAGAGGGTATAGCCACAGAATGATTGGCTTGGTTGTTGCGGATGAGACTTAGAGACTAGAATAAGATGAACGAATGCATACATGAAGCAACTTGCAAGGCGCTAATAGACAATAAAAATATAGAGGGCGCATCAGTTATTATCAAGGATGACATTGTTAGGAGTGCGCCTGAAGTGTGTGGTACTGCGGTTGTAGGGAAAATGTCTGGTGATGCCTGGCGAAATGAGGAAATTCAGGCAGCCACCAAAGAAAAGAAAAAAGCACATGAAAGAAGGTTGAACCTTACAGGTATTAGCAGTGAGCAGAAAAATAGACTTGAAAATGATTACAGACACAAAAAGAGGAAAGTAAAACTATTCGTCAAGGAAAGTAAAGATAAAATCAGAACAGAAGAAGAGAAGAAAATGCAAAACGACTTTGAAGGAAGCAAGATACTGTTTTATAAATTTGAAATGATCTATATGGAGATCTATATGAATACCAAGACAGAAATGTGTGGAGAAAAATATTTTTTAGATATGCATGAGGAAGAGTATCAGTGGAGTGAATGACGCCTGAAACAAAAGTCTCTGGATCCTGATAGGCCGAGTAAGTCAAATTTTATAATTTTTATTTGTGTATCTTTGAACTTGAAGAGTTTTGAAGTGAAATTTCTTTTGGGACTGGAGTGAATTGAAGAAACCGACCGAACGCACGACCGCACGACAGCACGTGGGACCGAGCAGGGTCTGAATCGAGAAATATCTCTGTCTCTCTCTCTCTCTCTCTCTTACGCTATGTCTATATCTTCTCTCTCTATTCGAGTCCCCTTTTGTGTGGCGATCGTCTCAAAACTCATGATGATTTCCCATTTTCTGTTTTTCCATCGGATGAGTGTTTTTATTCATAAATATGAAAACCTAAAAAAAAAATTTTCCCGAAATTCAATTACAGTCGAACCTGGATTTAGCGCTGGTTTCGAGGCAGACATTGAAGTTAAATCCAGAGAATCGGAACTATTTTGTCTCTCTCCTGTTTTATTCCTCTTCTCTCTCTCTCTCTGTTTTGTCACGCCTGAGTGCACACCGCACATCCACCCGCAAACGCCTGTCACGTATCCCAACGGCGCGGCCTCAATTCTCGGAAGGGCAGAATCCAGGGGAGCTTAATCCAGGTTTCACTGTAGTTTTGAAGAAATAAATCATCGCAAGTTGAAAAAATATGATTAGAACTGTTTGAAACTTTGATTTACACACGAAATATACCCTGACTGTGCCTGAAAACTAAAGGAAAAACTAAAAATCACCTATTGTTTAATAATATTTAATTTCAAATTGAGACAAATCGGTAACCCCGTTTTTCCAGTCTCGCCAATCAAAATTATCGAGGAAGCTTTACAGTTGAAACAACTTTCAGTGAGGCATTTGTTCCTCCTCATTGAAGGGAGATTTTTCGAAGTTTTCAGATCAATTCATTAAAAATTGGCGGAAATATCTATTTTACAAGAAAGCATGTGAAGCCGCCAACAATAGCTCATGCTTTCATGTAAAATGCATATAAAGCATTGCTAGATTATATTTCGTGTGTACATCAAAGTTTTAAACAGTTCTAACAATACTTGCCCAGCTGACGACGATTTATTTCTTTAAAAAGTAATTGAATTTAGGGACACTTTTTTCACATTTTCAAGCTTATTGTAGAAAATACTTGTCTAATTAAAAAAAGAAAATGGAAAAAGGTTCCATCTCGTCATTCTCTACAAGCCTATATTTAGAAAAAATAATTGTGTCAAGTTTCATTTCTGCTGTGTGGTCCTACTGCCACACAAAATTTTTTAAATTTAAAATCTTCAAAACCTAATTATTGAAAAAATCCATAATTGCGTCATTTTACATTATACACATTAAATATTGAAGAGTCTGCAAATCGCAAATATTCAAAATTGAAGAACTAGTCATTTTGTGAACTTATACATTAATTTTGTACCATAAAAGATGAATGCTCAACAAAATACAGAAATTTTCAACTAAAAATGATCGATTTTCTACAAAAATGGTATAGGGGAGACCACCCTACATATGATAATAATTGATTATGAGCACAAATATAAGTAAAATAACCAATTCTAATTTTAACATATTAAAAGGTATCGTGTCTTATCTATTAAACACGAAATTAATTATTTTAAATTTTTAGTTAAAACAAATCATTTTCAACCAGAAAAAAACACGATTTCCAAGAAAATATTTGAATTTTTAATCAAATAGAATAAATTTCTATCAAAACAGCTCGACTTTCAACCAAGTAGTTAAATTTTTAACCAAAAACAGTTGAACTTGATAAAGCATTAAACCCATGGAAAACCCATTAAGTCATGGTTTTTAAATTTTATCTCGGTAAATACAAAAAATTCTAGAAAAGTTATCAGACAAATCTTGTAGATCTAATCAAAATATACATTCTTGGCCATACACACATTTCCTCCCAGTAAGTGTTCGGCTCTTCTGTGACTGATCACAGAAATAATATTGGTCAAATCCTTGCCCCTTTTTGAGGTTTCGTGGGGGTTAGTAAGGCACCCCTGTAACTGATCACAAAAATAATTTTCATACTCATCATTACAGGAATTTTTCATACAATGTATGTCACACTGCACCGTTATGCACATTGTGATGTATAGCTATGATTTTTGATATTTAACGTCCATTTTCTCGAAAACTATCAGTCGTAGAGTGAAAATATATCCAACATAAAAGATGTATTTTTTAAATATCTTGAACCATTGTTGATTTTTTTTGTGAATTGTTATTACCAACTGAATTAAATGAATAAAACATTACATTTTTTAAAGTTTTCGGGGTTTGACCTTGAAATTAAAATTTGAGGGTATTTTCACTATCATTTTCGTAAACAGCGCGTCCAAATACATGAATGTATTAAGGTTCAAATCAACCGGAAGCATGCGCTTTTCGAAAATTTATCCAGAAAAATAGTAATTTTCAACCAAGTAATACTTTAGATGAATTTTCAACACAAAAATATGCATCATCAACGAAAACGTTTATTTTCAACTAAGTAGTCGAAGTTTCCACTAAAATATTTGAATTTTTAACCCAAAAAGACGAATTTTCAACTAATACTGTAAAAGCAGAATTTTGAACAAATTCTGCAATGTTTAGCTCATTTAGATCCAGAGTTTTTGGTGTAAAATGTGAGAGAAATTAAGGTTTCATTAAGATTAGCGGGAAGTAGATGCTGTTTGGAAATTTATTAAACAATTTTGACAAAATCACATTCACAATTACAAAAAAAATACTCATTCAATATTTATGAACAACAAAAGTATCATAGCTGATAGTCATCGGCATGACGCTGCTGGTCAATTCCGTAAAAAATGCAGGGTTAGTTGTAAAATAGCCATACTCTACATCTTTTTATGGAAGTCGGTTGAATAATTATTAATTGTTGTAAATTTGCAAACTATCGTTGCATTGAGTCATCAGATGGACATCCTTAGTTGATTCCGTAAAAAATTAAGCCTATTCCTAGAATAATGTCCAAACAGTGAATTTGTTCAGATAAATTGTTTCAAAATTGCCAGATACCATCTATTTTTGATAATCGCAAAAAAAGATCATTTTTTTGACATTTTACATCAAAAACTCTAGATTTTAATGAGCTGAAACATTGCCATGGAAGGACTCAAAATTCCAGAATTTCTTTTCAGAAAATTTTATTACGATATAAAATCACAAATCAATTGATAAATTATTAATGTATTTCTTCGCTTCTAATTCTTGCTGGGATAAAATATTTTATTTGAATTGAAGTTACAGATTAGTTTATAAATATTAATTTCATTTGATAGTGTACTTTAAATTCAAGCATATATTTTAGTTTGACAATTAATCAAAATAAAATAAATTTCATAAGTGCGTGTGAAATTAGTCTATGAAAAATTGTGAAAAACTATATTTGTCAAGAAAAAAAGCCTATTAAATGCATAAGAAATAAAGACAATTTTTTTTAAGTACCCTATAGAAACGTATAAAATATATTATAGACATACATTTTTGTAAATACATTCATACATTCAATACCGTTAAGCTTTATAATGTTTAAAAAGGCCTTTTAGACTTATTTGGAAAACTTCTATGTAATACTTTATGAAAAAAGTTTCTTCATATTTTTTATCATAAATATTTTCATCCAAATTACTTGGCTAATTTTGATTTCACAAGTATCTAATCAATTTCATTTAAATTAAATTACTAATTTACTGAATCTGAAAAATGAATTAATTTCTTCGAGAATGTTGATTTTCGATGCAGCCTTAGGGTGAGGTAAATTAAATAAATTGAATTGTTTTAAATGTTTAAGAACACAATTTTTATTAACTCAGTAACCAATCACACGATTTCTGGTATGGACGCAATTTACAATTTAAATGAACGTAAAATGAAATTCGTCCAAACTCACACGATAGTTAAAATACATGTTCACAAGTCAACCATTTTTTTTATCCGCACACCCATGTATATCTAGTCCAACGATGCTAAATTTTCCTGAATGAAAAAATTCAAAATCGGTCCCAAATTATGGTCTAAGAGTTATTTTGAATCTGGCTTATTGACTTAGCCCCGCTGTGTAACGCTTTGATTCGACTTCGAAGTACAAATGAAATTGTATTTTACCAGGAGAGGTCAAACAGATTTGGTAAAATAGATATGATAAAATCTCGCGCTCAAGCGTAAATACTCAAACCTTGATAATATTTCGGCAACCATGACACATTGAATTAAAAGAAAAAATAAGTATATAATGGATTTTATGAACTACAATTTAGTTCGAATATTCACAAGTTCTCGTAAGTAATTGCAATCACGTTAAATTTTGCATCCACGTGCATGATCGTGCGGGGAGGAGGTACGTTTCTCTGCAGAGGACTTTCAAATATAGTGTTGGCTGGCAGTGGATCGTACATGCCCAATTTAAATGCTTCTCTACCAAGCATTATTCGAGGATCATCGGCTGGGTGTGAGGGTCTGAATCTCATTGTAGTATACTGACGTCCACGATTACGATCGAAATATGTAACTATTGGAACAAGGATGCGTTCGTGATTTGCGAATCCAATGATTCTGTCAACCTCTATTACTACATCTAAATAACGTTGCACTGGATGATACTGTTTTGTTCTATGTATTTCATGTGGAGTTTCGACTTCAGTATCGTATTCAGCAAAAACGTCAGGAAGGTCATATTTGAACATTCGAACCACTCTGTAATGATGAGCATCCGGATTTGGGATCTCTGGGCAAACTGAAAAAGCGGAAAAAGTTTTTCATGAAAATAAATCTTGCAGATATTTAATATACACTAGAAACAAGACTGGCGCTCCAGGCGAACGATTTTTTTGTTTTCTCACGCTCTTTTTAAATTACAATATAAAATCACATATATTTTTTCGACCTGTCTGTGCAATCAGCCCCTTTTGTGGATATCTGAGTCAATTTGTCATCGATTTGCATAAAATACTTGTTAATTGATAAAAAATCGCTAAAAAGTAACTTTAGTAAGTACAGATTGTCTATTGTTTAGATAATTGATAGAGCAGACACAGAAAACATGAAAATATTGTTTTATTCATTATTTCTACAGTTATTTTACTTTATATGTCCAAAATTTAATTTTTTGACAGATCAGTCGACCCGCAGTCTAAAACATTCAATTGACTCGGTTAAATATTCTAAGATATATTTTGACTGAAGGAAGCTCCAGTACCGCTTTTTGAAGTAAATTTTGATTGATTAAATATTTCTAGAATTAGTTTACTTTTTATGTCCAAAAGTAGATTATTTTAGCAGTTCAGTCGATCTGCAGTCTAAAATATTTCACCGATTCGCCTACAAAATTCAGAATAAATTAACTGCATGAAGTTCCAGTGCTCTTTTTCAGTACATTTTGATTCATAAAATAGTTCCGGAGTTATATCACATTTCATGTATGTATAATGTATGATATATTGAATAATGTATTACATAATTTAAAAGTCGTAATTAAACCACGCAAGAGTCTTTAAAAGCAGGCATATGTTTCTAAATTCAGATAAGGTTTTCTATGATTTTTCTTGTCAAAGGGCATAATTTGTAAATTTAATTCTAAAATTTTCAAATTTAGGATGAAAATATTAAATCGAGTAATATATTATTAATAAATTATATATATTTACCAATAGAAGCAACGTGGAACGCCAAAGCCAAGAGGAGAGCACCAACAACCCTCATTTTTGCTGTACAGATTCGAGAAGGAATTACGTAGACATTTTTGAGATTATATATAGTCGCTATCTCATTCCCCCTTCTTGTATATTCCACGTCGTAAGACGTTTTGGTGGGGAAAGAAATAATTTTTCCGAGATAATTGTAGTTCATCAATCTGCGTTTGACCTCTTTGAAGGCAAGAAACAGGAAAGATTTACAATATACACACAATTTAGAGAATTTTGAATGAATTGTATGTTTTGTTATCAGTTTTATTTGCTTTACGTGTCGCAGACAGTTAAAAATATTATTACAAATTTCCGTGTAACCTTCTAAAAAACTTCAATGTTTGTCTTTAAGCTTATGAATTAATTTTACTAAATGATTCTTCCTGTAATTGCAGAAAATATCACATCACAGAATAAAATTTGATAAAATGATAAAAATTGGAATATATTGTCGGAATATTATATACTGATCATTTTGTTCATTTTTCTTTTTATTCAATTATATTAATTAATTGCTTTTATTATCACAAGGACAAAGTTTTCAATAAATATGAGAATTCACCGGCCAAAATCCTCTCAAAATAGGGGAAATAGTATGATTTTTCACAAAAATAGGAGAATAACCTCCTTACAATAAAAATAATGTGTAGATATCTTATTGAATTCATCATGGTGTTTGAGGGGAAAAGTGAGAAAACAATGTGCAACATTGTCCTGAATGGTGAGAGATTGGAGCAAGTTGACAATTTAAGTTGAAAATTCAAATATATTTTTGATTAATTTTTTTGCTTACAAATTTAACTTTTTTGTTAAAAAAGGATTACTTTTTGCTTGAATCCAGCACAATAGTTTATTTACTAGTAACAATTTTTAAGTTTTCAAGAAGTTTATTAAACAAATGATCATGTTAGTTAAAAATTCATTTTGTTGTTTGAAAAATTATTTTTTCAACTGAAACTATAACAATTCTATTTCTGGTTGCAAATTTACGTATTTCGTTGTAACTCCATTGTTGGTTAAAAATTCATCTCTCTACAAACAATTTTTTATTTTGTTCAAAATTATACATTTTTGTTAGAAAAAATTATATTCAGCATAAAATTTAACCATTCGGTTGAAAAACAGCGTATTTGTTGGATGTTAATATTTTTAGACTAAAAATTTTTTTTCTCCAGAAAATTCGCCTTTTTCGCTAGAAAGTTCAACAATTTAGTTGAATTTTTTTTCTCTCCTGACTAAGGAATTTTCTGTTTCTAATCTGATATTTTCGAGTTGAAAATTCGTCTTTTTTCTTTAAAGATTTACATTTTCTTATGAAAATTAATTTCATGGCTTGAAAATTTAACTATTTGTCTAAGTTTGTTGTTTTTTATTTGTTTAAAATTAAACAATATGGTGAACCACTTATTTTTTGGGTCAAAGATTTATAATTTGAGGGAGAAATTAATTCCTTCGCTTCAAAATTTAAGTATTGTGTAGAAAGTTGTGTTTTCTATTGAAAGTAATTAATCAAAATTAGTCTTGGTTAAAAACGGATTTTTTTTTTTGAAAATTAAAGACTTTTTTGGTTGGAACGTCAACTGTTTGGTCTAAAGTTTGAATCTTCCAGTTAAAAGTTGAACTATTTAGACGAAAAAAATTTGTTTACGTTAATTTTTTAACCGAAAGCTTATTATCTACTGTTGGCTACAGAATATACATTTTTTAGTTGAAGATTGAACTACTCGTTTCAAAAATTATATTTCTTACTGTAAAATGTGAGTATTTTGATGAAAATTCGTATTTTTTGGTGGAGAATTAATTTTCTTGGTTGAAAACATATTTTTATGGTTAAATATTCAACTATTTGGTTGTAAAATCCCTTTATTTTGGTTAAAAATTTATTTTTGTTGTGTGTATTCATATAATTGTTTGAAAATTCAACTATTTAATTGGAAATTCGTTTTCTTTTTGGTTCAAAACTAAACCATTTAGCAAAAAAAAATTTTTTTGAGTCAGAAATTCATAATTTGAGGTCAAACTTATTTTTCTTTGATTGATAATTTAATTATTGTCCCGAAAGTTGTTTTTTTTTCAATAAAAATTAATCTTCTCGGTTGAAATCTTATCTTTCTGGTGAAAAATCTATTTCTTATTTGAAAAATTAAACTTCTTGGTTTAAGAATTATCTTCACTGTTGACAATTCAACTATGAATTTAAAAATTCAATAATTTCGTTTTAGATTCATAACTTTATGTGAAAATTAATGTTTTTGTTTGATCATAATTTAACGACTTGGCTGAAAAACCTCATATTTTGGTTCAAATATCGTTTTTTTGTTTGTTAAAAATTCATTTCTTTAATTAAAAATTTAACGATTTTGTTGCAAGATCATTTTTCCTTTGTTAAAAAATTTGACAATGCTGAGTGAGGCATAGTGTTATGCTGAGCCATGTTGAGTGAGACGTGTCATTCTAGAAAATGTTGAATAAGGTGCAATTTTATGCTGAGGAATGCTTAGTGAGGCACAGTATTTTGAGCAAGGCGAAGTGAGGCATAGTGTTATGCTGCGCAATGTTGAGTGAGATGCAGTGTCATCCTGAAAATGTTGAACTTGGTGCAGTGTTATGCTGAGAAATTCTGAGTGAAAGACAGTATTATGCTGAGCACTGATGAAAGAGGCGCGGTATTATACTGAGCTATATTGTGTGAGATGCAGTATCCTAAGCAATGTTGAGAGATGGGCAGTATTATCTGAAGCATTGCTGAGTGAGGCACAGCATTTTGAGCAATGCTGAGTGAGGCATAGTGTTATGCTAAGTAATCTTGAGTGAGAGGCAGTGTTATTCTGAAAAATGTTGAGTGAGGCGCAATTTTATGCGGAGGAATGCTGAGTTATGCACAGTATTTTGAGCAAGGCTGAGTGAGGCATAGTGTTATTCTAAGCATTATTGAGTGAGACGCAGTCATATTCTGAAAAATGTTGAATTTGGTGCAGTCTTATGCTGAGAAATTCTGAGTGAGGGACAGTATTATGCTGATCACTGATGGTAGGGGCGCAGTGTTATATTGAGCTATACTGTGTGAGACTAAGTATCCTAATCAATGTTGAGGGGCGGGCAGTACTATCTGAAGCATTGTTGAGTGAGGCACAGTATTTTTACCAATACTACGTGAGGCATAATGTTATGCTGAGCAAGGTTGTGTGAGACAAAGTGTTATTCTAAAAAATGTTGAATGAGACGCAGTTTTATGCTGAGCTATGCTGTGAGATACGCAGTATGTTTAGCAATGTTGAGAGAGGGCCAGTGTTATCTAAAGCATTGCTGCGTGAGGCTCAGTATTTTGAGCAATTCTGAGTAAGGCATAGTGTTATTCTGAAAAATGTTGAGTGAGGTGCAATGTTGTGCCTCACTGAACAAAGCTGAGTGAGGCAAAGTGTTATACGAAGCAATGTTAAATGTGGCGCAGTGTTTTGCTGATCAATGTTGAATGTGGCGCAGTGTTAGGCTGTCAAATCTTTTATTTAAACTTTCTTTTGGCAGAATTATCTTGGCCACGCCCACGTAAAGAAGCCCCGGAACTTGTCGGATTTCGACTATATAATGTCTATCATTACGGAAGTTTCTTTGTACCTGGAGAGCCTGTCGATTTAGAAGCAGGCAATCAGCTTGTAGGATTAGATCAGCAGCATAGGTACATCATTGGAAAGGTGGTATATGCTTTTTTGCTTCCATTCCTCGCTCCCAGTCCGCAACATAATAATGAGATGAGACCAGTTAAAATACGCATAGATCGTGCTCGAGCCAGCGCCAGCGTGGTTATACTAATCGATCCGAATGACGATCTGCATCAGATGTTCCAACACCCATTCGTCCCAATGATCACGGCTAAAGTGGATGTCATACTGTAGTGTGTTTCATTTTATATGGCAAAAGAAAAAGATTTTCGAATCTGAAGACGCACACTAGCCTAAGTGGTGCCTTTTTAGTCAACAAATTGAAAAGAAAAGTCAAAACTGGATATCACACCGAGCTCTCCTGTTCAGTTTTTTCCAATTTTTATTTTCTTAATGGCGTGAAAATGCATGTTCAGAATGTTTATACATAAATTCAGTTTAAAAAAAATTTTATCTCACTAGTTTCACATTTTTCTATAATACTGTGACACAGGGTGTAAGAATAACAAAAAGATCAGTAAATGAAACTCTTAAACGAAGAGCAGTCCTCTAAGTCATATACGTTTTTGATTTTTTTTTTCCGAAATTCGTTTTACTTGGAAAGTACAACTTAGGCTACTGTACGTGTTCAGATTCGAAAATCTTTTCTTTTCTCAATTCAAATATATACACGAATGATATATTTTCAAAAATCTGTGGTGATTTTATTTTTTCTTGGAAATATCCGTGTTTTTCTTCAAGGTTCGTTTAAAATAAAAGGAAATATATTTAACGATTCTAAATTCAAAGCGATCCTATTTAAACTATTTTAGATTGAGTAACATTTTGAGAAAGCACAATATGGTTTATTAAAATTTGAATTCTGAATCAGAAACGTTAACAATTTTTGAGTGTATGATTTTGTTACGTTAATGTTGTTGGCCAGTAAAAAATAATAAAGAATTTACGGAGTTTGATGTTTTTCTATTTCTTTTCTAATCATGAAATTTTTACGGACATTATATTTGAACTTGTTCAGTTTTGAAAATTGTCAATTTCAGATTGAACAACAACAATGTAGGCTACTACTTATAATGTTAACAGAAGTTTTCCGCATTCTTTTATTAATACTTTCTTAGATAAATTATTTCAATAAGTACTCATATAAAAGCAGAATTCAGTAAAGTTTTCAAATTTCAGACGAATTTGTTTAGAAATTGTAAATAAAAAATAAACCAAAATGTCTGGTAAATTACCTGTCTCAACTTACAAATTTTATGTGAAAAATTGTCGAACAATATTAAAAAATTATAAAATTGACTTTCTAACTAAAATTTTAACTATTCAATTTGAAGATTTATCATTTTTGTTCAATATTCATCTCTTTGGCTGAACATTAAATTTTCGTGTTGAAAATTCGTTTTTTTTTTTGGTTAAAAATGATACTATTTTATTGAAGCATTACGTATTTTGTTATAAATTTAATTTCTTGGTTGAAATTTGAACTTCCGTTAAAAATTAATTTTACTTATTGAAAATTAATTAAAATTGATGTTTTTTGTTTGAAAATTGTAGGAAATTGAACTCTTGTTGAAAATTAATTTTTTTCATGAAAATTTTATCATTTTAGTCGAAAATTCATCTCTAGTAGAAAATTTTACCATTTTGTTGAACATACGATTTTTATCGGTTGAAACTTACTTATTTTTACTAAAAATGTAACTATTCTATTTTTATTTGAAATTTTTTTTTAGTACAAAATTCAACTCCTTAGTTGAAAGTTTATCTTTTTGGAAGGAATGCAACTGTTTTTAATTAAAAGATCAAATCGATTTTGGTTGTAATATCAACAATTACGTTTTTCGATGACAATTTACCTTTTTGGTCAAAAATTTGTCGCTTTGGTTGAACTTCTTTTTGGGTAAAAATGGTTATTTTCAAGTCAAAATTTAAATATTTTATAGAATTTATCTTTCTTAGATGAAAATTCAGTTTTATTCGAAAATTTTACTATTTGGCTGTGAATTGGTTCTATTTATATTAAAATTCTTGTGATTTGTTGAAAAATAGATTTGGTGGATACGCGCGAAACTTAAAATAAAAGATTCGCTGCCTGCGTTCGTTTTTATCAGATAAAACTTCACAGATCAATTTTCATAATATTATAATATTTCCAAAATGATAGGTAGATTTTCAAAATGTTATAACAAGTGAACGAAAGTGACCAATTTCGTATTTTCAGTATTATCATGAAGCTTTTATTTTGGATGCTTTCAATGTTTTGAAATTCTTTGAATTCCTTCAATTCCCTGAATGTTCTGACATCCTAAGGCTGTTGAAGATATTCTTCGTATTGATCATTTTAGGTGAAAATTAATTTCTTTGCTTGAAGATTTAAATCATTTTTTTTTAGAAATTCATCTGATTGGTTAAAAATATATGTATTTTCTAGAAAATTTATCTAATTTATTGAAAACTCCTTTTTTCTTTGTCGCAACGATAAAATATTTGGTTGAAAGTTTATTTATTTTCTTGTATTATGTTCACTTGAACAGATTGAATTTCTGCTGGAATTTTCTGTAAGTTGTAATACCTTTAAATCAATTATTATTTTTAGTCCACTTCGTTTTTATGTAAGATCTTCCCGTCTACCTCCCCCGTTTGCGAGGTGCAATGTAATGCTGAACAATTTTGAGTGAGGAGAAGTTTTATGCGGAGAAATGTTGAATAAGGCGCAGTATGCTGAGCAAAGCTGAGTGGGGCCCAGTGGTATGCTGAGAAATATTGAGTGAGGCACAGTATTAGGTTGAGCAACGTCGAGTGAGGCGCAGTGGTATTCTAAGATGTGTTGAGTAGGATGCGTTGTTATGCTGAGCAATGTTGAGTGAAGTGCAGTGGTATGCTGAGCAATTTTGTGTAAGATGAAGTGTTGTGCTGATAAATATTGAATAAGGCGGAGCATGCTAAACTATGCTGAGTGAGGCGCAATGTTCCTCTGAGCAATGTTGAGTGAAGCACAGTGCTTTGCTGCGTAATTTTGAGCAAAGAGAAGTGTTATGCTCAGCAATGTAGAGTCACGATGAGTGTTATGTTGAAATATTGAATAAGGTGCAGTATGCTGAGCAATGCTGAGTGAATCACAATGTTATGCTGGGAATGTGGAATGAGCAGGAGTATGCTGAGCAATATTGAATCAGGCGCAGTGTTATGCTCAGAAATGTTGAGTCAGGCGCAGTGTTACGCTGGGCATTGTCGAGTGGGGCGCAGTGTTATGCTGAACAGTGCTGAGTGGAGGATAGTGTCATGCTGATCAATGTTGAGTGAGGTGCAGTCGTGTACTGAAAAATGTTGAATAGGTCGCAATCATCATGATCATAATGCTGTGTGAGGCACAGTTTCATGTTAGGCAATGTTGAGTGAGGTGCTGTGGTTTGCTGAGAAATGTTGAGTGAGGCGCTATTTTTATGTTGAGCGTGCTGTATAAGACGCAGTTTTGTACTGAGCAATCTTGAATGAGACGAATTTTTATACGGACCAATTTTGAGAAAGACATAGTGTTATGCTGAACAATGCTGAGCGAGAGACAATGTTATGCAGATCAATGTTGAGTGAGTTGCAGTGGTGTACTGAGAAATGTTGAATGGGTCGTAGTTCTTATGATAATAATGCTGCGTGAGGCACAGTTTCATGTCGAAAAATATTGAGGAAGGTACAATGGTATGCTGAGAAAAGTCCAATATGGCATCGTTTTTATGGTGAGTATGCTGTGTGAGGCGCACTGTTATACTGCGCAATTGTAAGTGAGAGACAGTCTTATGGAGAGCAACGTTGAGTAAGACACAGTGGTGTGCTGAGAAATGTTAAATGAGGTGCAGTTTTTGTTATGAGCATGCTGCGTGCGAAGCAGTGTTATTCTGAGAAATGTTAAATGAGGCACCGCTTTTATGCTGGGGATGATGTATGAGGCGCAGTTCTGTACTGAGGAATGTTAAGTGAGGGATAGTGTTATGCTGAGCAATGTTGAGAGGGACAAAGTGGTGTGCTGAGGAATGTTTAACAGGGCGCAGTTTTTATGATGAGCATGATTTGTGAGGTGCAGGGTTACGATAAGAAATTCTGATTCAGGCGCAGTGTTATTTTTAGCAACGTTGAATGAGGCACAGTTGTATGCTGAGAAATTTTGAAAGCGGCGCTGTATATCTAGAAGTGCTGATTCAGGCGCAGTCCTATGCAGAGAATTCTTGAGTGAGGCACAGTGTAATGCTGAGTCATGCTGAGTGTGGCGCAGTATTATGCTGAGCAATGCTGTTTAGGCGCAGTGTCATCAAGAAAAATGACTTATTTTAACTTTTTTTTTTGCAGAATTACCTTGGCCACGGCTACATAAAGAAGCCCCAGAGATTGTTCCGATTCGATTATATAATATTCACCATCACGGGAGTATCATTGATCCAAGATGGATTTCTCCTTTATCAGAAGGCACTCACACTGTAGGATTAGATGAGAGTCGCAGGTACATTATTGGATTGATCCTTAATCGTCGTTTGGTTCCATTCTTCGCTCCCAGAGAAGAACATAATAATGAGCTGAGAAAAGTTAAGATACGTATTGATGGTGATCATGCTACTGTGGTTGTACCAATAAACGAAAAAGATCATCTGGATGATCTATTCGACGAAATATTCTTGTCACCAAACATTATTTCTGTGGATGTTGTACACTAGACTTGTTCATTTTTTGAGTAAAAAGAAAATTATTCTCGAATCTGTAGATGCATACTATCCTAAATTGAACCTTCCTAGTACATGAAATAAAAAAAATTGTATTAAAAATTGTATCTGATTCAGAGACCGACTCTAATAGGAGACCTGTGAATAATATTTTTTTCGTGTTTATCCATATAGAAACAATGTTTTCAAGCTAAAATTTTTGGTTTTTATGTAAATAACTCTTTTCCTCTCTACAAAAAATAACTAGCAGTAGATGTACGCTTACCAAGCATGCGTTCACGTCTCTGGATTATTGGTTCCTTGCATTATAAATATAAACAAATTAAAAATTTATTATCAAACAGATTTTTTAATCTTAGGTTCGGATCAATTTTGTAACAATATATAATATTGAATAATTTCGAATTGAAAGCATTCGAAATTTGAAAAATATAGAATGATTGTAAATTGAAAATGTTCCATTTCAAATTGCTCTAGAAAGAGAATCTCTAAATTCAAACAATTTCACACTAAAATTGTAATAATTCGACAATTTCTTCATAAAGGATAAGATTTTGGGTAATTTCTAATTGAAAGCATTTCAAATTGAATAATTGAATATTGGAAACTTTTGAATTTAAATCATTTTTATTTCAAAGCGATTAAAATATAACAAATTGTATTGAAAACGAAATCAAAGTTTTCAAAGTCACAACATCTGAAATTTTTAAGTTTCAAATAATTTTTCAATTTTGAATATTTCGATTTAACATCAGAATAGACAAGAAAAAGTTTTCGAAAAACGAACAATATTTTTTTATTTCTTTTATACAGAAATCTTAGTTTATAGTTCATAAAAATCCATCTAAATTTAAAATTACAGGTTCGAAAGCGCAGTTCAGTTTCAAAAGCTTTTATTTGAAAATATTTGTTTTTAAGTTTCTAAGCATTCAATTCTGTGTCAGGAACGTTATTTGAATGTTGTTAATAAGATAAAAATAATTTAAAATGCTCAGTTTTTAAAGGTTTCTTTCAACCGTGCTTATGATTTTCAGAAAGAATTCACACTTTTTACAATAAGAAGGCCATATTGGGAAGTAATAAACGTCTCCATAGTCTTTTTCCATTTTTGAAATGCTGCCTCCTGATTGTTTGAACAATGTTCAAAAAAATTTTATGCAGAGCATAGATAGGGCCACTTGGGAGGCGTTAAAGAGCAATAAAGATATAGAGGACGCATGTTGTATGCTCCGGGAAATAATTTTTAGAAGTGGGACTGAGGTGTGTGGTACTGCAGTTGAAGGAAGAATGATTGGTGATGCTTGGTGGAATGATGAAATCTGTGCAGTCGTCCAGGAAAAGAAGCAGGCTTATCCAAGAAAGTTGGCCATTACAGGGCTTAGCGATGAGGAGAGAAATAGACATAAAAGTGATTACAGAAACAAACAAAAAAAGTAAAACTAGTAGTCAAAGAAGGTAAAAATGAAATCAAAACAGAAGAAGAGAAGAAAATGTAAATTGATTCTGAAGGATGTAAGAAACTGTTTTATAAAGTAGCGTTGATTAGCCTGAAAGGCAGTGGTAGTACAGAGTTAGTCAGCATGAGAAATAGCAAGGGTGAAATGCTATATCATACAGACAGGACACTCTACTAATATCCCTTCTGCATGATATAGCATTTCACCCTCGATATTTCTCATGCTGACTAACTCTGTACTACATCATCATCGTCCCAATGTAAAAAGAAAAGAAGATACAAGCAAGTGAATTAATGACAGAGCTATCAGATTACTAAGTACCGTAAGCAAAATATATTCAAAAATACTTATCATAGGGTTATAAAATAAACGGAAGGAGATCAGTTTAATATACCGGGGTTGACTGTGTGATGCAAAAAAAAAGTCTTGATTGTAAAAATTTTTCTTCAATTTGAAATTATTATTTTCGTCGTGAAGATATTTGTTGTTAAACAAAGTAAGTTATGCTGAAAAAAGTTATCTTTTATTTAGAACTAATATTTAGAATGACGAATGAGATAGCGACTTGTGCTATATATTCGAAAACTTTCTGCAAAATAGTCATTAGTTATACGCAATTAATTTCTTTAAATAGGTCTCCTTTATTTTAAATATGAGGACCTTGCTAGAAATTCTGTGTTTTATATCAGGGACTTTCACTGATGCTGTTATAAATAACAACAATCATGGTAAATATAATAAGATTTATATTTTCAATTGTATTTTAATTGCATATTCATTTTCTATTAGAAATAATCGAAATCGCAGAAATGAAAGTAACATTTTTTAAAAAATTGTATTTAAAAACTAGATTTGAAATTTTTAACTTCACAGAAAAAATACAATAACAATATTGTGAAACATGTAAATGGGTCTCGTCACCTGAACCAACATATTGTGTTATCAAATTATTTCTTCCATATGAAAAAATCAAAATTACTGTTTACAAACTCAACCTATTTTACCTTACTTTATTTAAGTCAAAAATATTAGTTTTATTCTGAGCAATGACATCATCAACATAGGCGAAAAAATTATACATAGTGGAAAAAGTATTAAATAATTTTTCCACTGTATATCATTTTAGCAGCTGGGAAAAGATGTTTATTTTCCGTTTAAATTATTAATTGTTGCAGGATTTTTATCAAGCTATTGCAAAATAAAGCTATTCTCAAATAGCTAATTCTCATTTCCAACATTACTTCGAAAATCTACAATATGCCTTAAACTTTTGAAAACTTTCGCAAATTTTGAATTATTTTTATATCTTCCAAAAACTTTCAAATATTTTTTTAAATTATTCAAAGTTAATTTTAAATTCGTGCATATATTTTTATTTTATAAATAGGCAGTCCAAATAAAAAACACCTTAGGTGTCATCAACAAATTACGTTTTCATTTAAACGCGATCTAAATTATTAGAAAACAATTGAAAATTGAATTGTTTTTG
Source organism: Andricus grossulariae (assembly GCA_011634705.1). Lineage (NCBI taxonomy): Eukaryota > Metazoa > Arthropoda > Insecta > Hymenoptera > Cynipidae > Andricus > Andricus grossulariae. The sequence goes on along the minus strand of JAABKJ010007545.1, from coordinate 69,224,659 downwards.
CTTGGAAGTTAATTCTTGCAGTTTAAAATTAATTTTTCATACAAATGTAGCTATTCCATTTTAGGTTTTAAAAAATATGTTTTTGTAGAAAATTCAACTATTTGTCTAAAAGTTTATGTATTTTGTTCCTAATTCGTCTTTGATTGGTAGAAAATTATTCGATTTTTCACATTCAAATTGAACTATTTCATTTTTTATTAGAAATTCATAATTTTAAGTTGAATATTCATCTTTTATCTAAAAAAATTTGTGTACACTTTCTTTTTCTTTGCTGAAAATCCATTTTTTGAACTGGAAATGTAGCTATTTAACTTTTAGTTGTAAAGTGATCTTTATTCGTTTAAATATTATTTATTTGGTTGAAAATTCGTATATTTAATTTAAAATTCCACTTTTTTGATAAAAAATGTTAAAAATTCATTTCTCTTTATAACGATTAAGATATCTCATTTTTGGTTGCAAATTCGTCTTTTTGGTGTATATTTGGCCAGTTTTGTTGAAATTTATAGTAAAAAATTTCAATATTTTGTTTAAAATTAATTTTTTTATTTCAGAGTACATAAATTTAGGGTAAGATTTCTTTGGTTGAAGATCTCTCTTTTTGGCAATTCGGTGTTTTTGTTGTTAAAAATTATCCTTTCCGTTAAAAATTCATCTGTTTGATTAAAAGCTAATTTATTTAATTGAAAATTCATTTCTTTTTGAATTACAAATGTTATCACAAACCATTTTGTGTTAAATATTAATCTTTTCAGTTAAAAATCCATGTTTCTTATTGAAAATTCGTCTTTCAATAGGAAATTAATCTGCTTAGTTAAAAATTCACATTATCGGTTGAAAATTCATTTCTGTTGTTAAAAATTCATATTTTTGTTTCAAGATTCATCATTTTCGGTGAAAATTAATTTCTTAGCTGGAGAAGTTTACTCTTTGTTGAAAATTCTTTTTTTAGTTTGAAAATTCATCTTCTTAATTGAAAATCAATTGTCTGAATTAAAAACATAAAGAATTCATTGTTTGGTTGGAAAATCATATTTACGATTGATAAGTCAACTACTTGGCTTAGAGGTAAACTCCCTTTTTTTAATGCATTCGTTTTTGGTTGAAGATTCATAATTTTAGGTGAAAATTCAACTGTTTGGATGTAAATCATATTTTATCTTAAAAATCGAACGAATTTGCAAATAATTCGCCTCTTTGGCTAGGAATTCAATATCTTGGAAGACAAATTATTTGATATCTTCAAAATTCGTCTTTTTTGTAGAAATATCATCTTCTTGATTGAAAACTCATCCTTTTGATTTAAAAATTAACTTATTGTCATTATCCATGATAAGTGAAGGGAAGTGTTAATTTAAGTAGTGTTATGTGAGGCTTAGTAGGCTGTGCAATGCTGATTGAGGGGCAGTGTTAAGCTGAGTAATGTTGTCTGATGCAGATTAAGGGCCAGTGTTAAGCTCAGTAATGTTGTGAGAGGCTGAGTAGTCTGATCAGTGCTGCTTCAGTGGCAGTCTTGAGCTGAGCAATGTTGTGTGAGGCGCGATATTATGCTGAACAATTTTGAGTGAGGCGCAGTATGCTGAGCAATTCTGATTCAGGCGCATTATGCTGATCAATATTGATTCGGGCGCAGTGTCTTGATGCTGAGCAATGATATGTGAGGCGCACTGTAAGCAATGATAAGTGAAGCGCAGTGTTCATCTAAGTAGTGTTGTGTGAGGGGTTGTAGGCTGTGCAATGCCGATTGAGAGGCAGTGTTAAGCTAAGCAATGTTGTGTGAGGTAGAGTAGGCTCTGTGAAGCTGATTGTGAGGCAGTGTGAAGCTAAATAATGTTGTGTGATGCTAATTGAGGGACAGCGTTGAGCTGAGTAATGTTGTGTGATGCTGATCAAGGGGCGGTGTTAAGCTGAGTAACGTTGTGTGAGGATGAGTAGGCTGAGCAGTACTGCGTGAGTGGCAGTCTTGAGCTCAGCAATGTTGTGTGAGGCGCGATATCATGCTGAACAATTTTGAGTGAGACGCAGTATGCTGAAAAATACTGATTCAGGTGCAGTGTGCTAAGGAATACTGGTTCAGGCGCAGTGTGATGTTGAGCAATGACAAGTGAGGCGCCGTGTTAATCTAAGTAGTGTTGTGTGATGCTGATTGTGGGGCAATGTCAAGCTGAGTAATGTTGTGTGATTCTGATTGAGGGCAGTGTTAAGCTGAGTAATGTTGTCTGAGGCTCAGTAGGCTTAGCAATGCTGATTGAGTGACAGTCTTTAGCTAAAAAACGTTGTGTGAGGCGCATTGTGATGCTGAGCTGATCGATGCTGATTGAGTGTCACTCTTGAGCTGAGCAATCTTCTGTGAGGCGCAGTATTATTCTGGGTAATTTTGAGCGAAGCGCATTAACCTTAGAAATGTTGATTGAAGAGCAGTGTTAAGCTGAGCAATGCTGTGTGAAGTGCAGTGTTATTCTGAGCAATGTTGAGTGAGGCGCAGTGCTATGCAGAGCTGTTTTCTATTTAAACTTTCTTTTTGCAGAATCACCCGGGACATGGCCACATAAAGCAACCCCAATCACTGGTACCATCCGACTATATAATATTCACCATATCGGAAGTTTTTTACTACCAGAAGAGATTTTGCATGTACCAACAGGCTTTTACGAAGTTGGATTAGATGAGAATCACAGATACATCATTGGATTGTACTATGCTCACCATTTTCACCCATTCTTGGCTCCTAGAGAGGATCTTCATAATGAGATGGGAACAGTTAAAGTACGCATAGATGGCGAAATTGCCAGTGTGGTTGAACCGATGATTTGGGATGATGACCCTGTTGCTCGGTTCGCAGTTGTAATGAGAATACCACCCCTTGCTTATGTGCAGATTATGCCCTGATAATGCATTTTTAGGAATCTCCGATGATTTTTTGACTTTTGCAGATTATTTGTGTATAGCCTAAAGGTTCTTGTAATTTTTAATCCATTTTCAAAATAAAATTTCTAACTAGTAGAATTTTTTCTTCCTTACGTAAATAACATTTTTGCTCTCCATTAATAATAAGTAGGGCACTGTTCAAAAACTACGTCATACTACCAAGGGGCTGCAGATTAACATGTTTTGCTTGCAAAATTTAAAATTAGTGACTTCTTTTAAAGAAAGTATGAATATAAAAAATATGTGTTTCGATGAGATCTACAACTTTTGTGAACAACATTGTTTTCTAAAATCAATATTTTTAGAAAAAATCCTTTTAGTGCGTTCAACTAGGATCTGATAGGAACCCCAAAAACAATATTCACCATTTTCAAAAAAATTGCTTGATTTTAATAAATCATGCCTTATTTGGCGAGAAATCCATTACCTACAGCTCAACTGTTTCCACTGAAGAGTAAATGAGTAAATTATATTTAAATACAGTTTTTTTTTTTTATTTACTTTTTAAATAATTGTCTGAATGATTTCAGCTACAGAAAAATTTGCTTTCAAAATTGGATACAGTAAAGTTCTAGAGAATGTTTTCTTCGAACAAACAAGCCATCATGTGAAAACTTTAAAAAAATGTTCATAAAAAGTAATGCTTTTTGTTTGAAATATCATCATCAGTAATATAATACTAATTCATAAAATCCTGTGATGTAATAGAACTCAATGAGAAAATCCAACTTTTTCCATAGAAAGTTAATTCTTTTTAATCAAAAAATGTATTAATATGTTTCTGGTTCAGATTTCCTTTTCTCTGGCTAAATATTCTACTATTTTTCTGGATACATAAATTGTTTTTAAATTATTTTTTATATTTAAAAATTAATTTTCTTAGTAGCTAAAAATTCAACGAATCTATTTTTGTCTAAAAATGGTTTGTTTTTAATTGAAAATTCAACTACTTGGTTGAAAGTTGTACTACTTCGTTAAAAATTATTATTTTTTGGTTTAGGATTGAATTATTTTGTTGAAAATTCGATTTTTTATCAGTTCAAAATTAATTGTTTCCACTAAAAATATAACAATATCATTTTTGGTTGACATTTGATCGTTTTTAGATGACAATTCAGCTTTTGATTGACAATTAAACCACTTGGTTAAAAGTTGAACTACTTTGTTAAAAATCCATTTTATAAGTTGAACATTCATCTCTTTGGTAGAAAATTTTAATATTTCGTTCGAAATTCGCTTTTTTTTACTTGAAAATCAATTTGTTTTAATTGCGAATTCAACTATCCCATTGTTGTTGAAAATTTATTATTTTTAGTTTAAAAATCCATGATTTCTTCTAAAATAAACGTTCTTGTTGAAAATTAATATTTTTGCACTGAAATTTCAACTTTTTGGTTAAAAGTGGATCTCTCTTGGTTAAGGATTTGAATATTTTGTTTAAAATTTTTATTTTTTGAAAATAAATTCTTTCAACTCCAAATTCTGTGTTTCTCTCATGTTTCTGGGAGATTTACACTTTCCTTACATTTGTCATTACAGAATCGTCTTTAAAACTAGACGCCACAGTTCCGGGATTTACTGTGTGATACAAAGAAAACGTTTTGGTTTGAAACATTTTTTTTTTTCAATAAAACAGGTTATTCAATTTAAATTGATTTTCTTCATTTTAAAGTTATTTTTGGTTCAATCGGGATAATTATGTTAAAGTGGAGTTAGATTTAATTCAAGATAAGTATTTAAAATGACGAATGAGATAGCAACTTGCGCTATATATTCAAAAAAAAAATTTAAGAATATTTATTAGTCATAATCTTATAAAAATTCTTTAAGTGTATGTCCTTTATTTCAGAAAATGGGAAACCTCTTAGGAATTCTGTGTTTAAACTTAGTGATGTTCACTAATGCTGTAACAGATAGGAACTATCATGGTAAATATAATAACAACATTTATATAAAATTTAGCTTTATTCGCAAAAATTCAAATATCTTGTTAAATTTTTTTAAAATAAAGTTCATTTCCTTGGTTAAAATTCTATCTAGTTTGTAAAAAATTCATTTTTGTAACCTAAAATTGAAATACTCTATTTTAGGTTTAAAATTCATGTATTTCGTATAAAATTTGTCTTTTATGGTAAAATATTCACTTTAGTTTCAAATTATTTTTTCTTTAAATTTAACTATTTTCTTGAAAATTCGTATTTTTCTAGTTCAAGAATAATGCTATCAACTGAAAATATCACTGTTTCATGTATGCTTGGAAATTTATCTGATTTGCTGAAAATTTATTTATTTTCCGAAAACTTCTTTTGGGTGGAAAATTACCTTATTTTGGTGAAAAATGTATATTTCCGGGTTAAAAACTCAACTGGTTTGCAGCAAACTCGTCTTTTCAGCTCCGAAATTCAACATTTTATATCATATTTTTTCATTTATTGATTGGAAAATCTTTTATGGTTGCAAATTCAATTCTTTTGTTAAAAATTAATTACTTTTTTGAAAATCTATATTTTTTTTTAGAACCTATTCTGTTTGGATCAAAAATTCACCATTTTTTTTAATTCGTAGTTTTGGGTTTATTAAACTTTTTGTTGAGCATTAATTTTCGCTGATCAAAGATTCATCACTTTGCTGAACCTTCAAATAATTTGTTAAGAATGTATTCTTTCCTCGTTAAAAATTGTTTTACTAGAAAATTTAATTATTCTGTTTTTGGTTCAAGATTCATCATTTTGAGTTGAAAACTCAACCATCCTTATAAAATTCTGTATGAAAATTGTCACTAAAAGTGCTTAATATAAATTTGAAAAAAAAAATTTTGTTTTGAAATAACATCATTTATCTCCTAGGTTTACGGTTGTTTTTATACCTAAAAAAAAATTCAAAAGGTCAAAGAAAAAACTTAGTCCGGGAAACTCTGAGAATTTTGAAATTGGGAATTTGTAGGAACTGTGGTGCGGCGCAGTATTATGCTGAGCAATGTTGAGTGACCCACAGTTTTATGCTGATCAATAGTGGGTGAGACAAAATATTATGCTGATTAATATTGAGTGAGACGCAGCGTCATGCTGAGCAATGGTGAGTGAGGTGCAGTTGTGTGCTGAAAATTTTCGAATGAGGCGCAGTGTTATGCTGAGCAATATTGGGCGAGGCGCAATGTTTAGCTCATCGATCATGAGTGACGCACAGTATCAGGCTGCGAAATGCTGAGTGAGGCACAGTGTTGTGCTAAGAATTCTAGAGTAACACGCAGTATTATGCTGACTAATGTAGAGTGGGGCACTGTGTTATGCTAAGCACTGTTAAGTTAGGTGCAGTGTCATACTGATTTATTCTGAGTTGAGGTGTTGCATTAAATTGAGCAATCCTAAATGAGGCATAGTATTATTCTTAGAAACGTTGAGTGAGAAGCAATGTTATGCTGATTAGTATTGAATGAGGTGCAGTGTTATGCTGAGCAATGTTGAGTGAGGCGCAGTGTCATACTGATTCATTCTGAGTGATAGGTTATATTAAATTAAGCAATTCTGAGTGAGGCATAGTATTATTGTGAGAAATTAAGTGTGAAGAACAATGTTATGCTGATTAATATTGAGTGAGCCGCAGTGTTATGCTAAGAAATACTGAGTGAGGCGCAGCGTTGTGCTGAGCATGCTAGAGTAACCCGCAGTATTATGCTGACTAATGTGGAGTGGGGCGCTGAGTTATGCTCAGCAATGTTGAGTGAGGCGCGGTGTCATACTGATTCATTCTTAGTGAGGCGTTGTATTAAATTGAGGAATCCTGAGTGCGGCATAGTATTATTCTGAGAAATTTTGAGTGAGAGGCTGTGTTATGCTGAGCAATATTGAGTGAGACGCAGTCTTATGGTGATAAATAGTGATAGAGAAACAAGGTTATGCTGATTAATGTTGAGTGACACAGTGTTATGGTAAGCAATGTTGAGTTAGATGCAGTTGTGTGCTGAGAAATTTTGAATGAGGCGCAGTGTTATGCTTAGCAATGTTGAGCGATGCTCAGTGTTTTACTGATCAATCCTGAGTGACGCGCTGCATTAGGTCGAGCAATGCTGAGTGAGGCACAGTATTATTCTGAAAAATTTTGAGTGAGGCGCAGTGTTATGATTACTAATGTTGAGTGAGACTCAGTGTTGTTCTGATCAATGTTGAGTGAGGCGCAGTGTCATACTGATTCATTCTGAGTGAGGCGCACTGTTATTCTGAGAAATGTTGAGTGAGGCGCAGTGCTATGCTGACCAATATTGAGTAGGACATATTCATATGCTGATTAATAATGAGCGAGAAACAATGTTATGCTGATTAGTGCTTTGTATCACAAAGTGTTATGCTGAGCAATGCTGAGCTAGGTGCTGTTGAGTGCTGAAAGGTTTTTAATGAGGCGCAGTGTTATGCTGAGCAATGTTGAGTGATGCGCAGTGTCATACTGATTCCTTCTATTTGAGGCGCCGTATTGAGTCGAGCAATATAATCCTGAGTGAGGCGCAGTTTCATGCTGACTGATGTTGAGTGAGACGCAGTGTTTTACTGATCTAATCCTGAGTGAGGCGCAGTATCATCCTGAGTCATGTTGTGCGAGGCGCATGTTCGACTGTGTAAAAATAAATATAACTCAAGCATAAGCCTATGTGGGTAACTATAACATCATGAAATAAAACCTCAAAATAATTTTTTTTAATTTGGCAATACTGTCTTCTAAAAACTCGTTAGGAGTCATCGAAAGTTTCATTCTGGCTTCGAAGCATTAGTGTATATGTGTTTCAAGAACTCTATTCCTCTGGTCTTCACATTTTCATTGAAAGTCTTTTGTACTTTCTACGATTCTTTCTATTTTTTAAATATGTATCAATCAAAGTTTCTAACGACGATACTTTCACTGTATGACATACGTTTGGCCCTTTCCTAGAGTGGTTGATTCAGTTATTTAAAATTTCAACAACTAATTTTTTCCGTGTGCGGGAGTGTTAATTAATTACGTAAGAATTTTGGGCGGTGGGGTTGGGGGGCTGAAAATCTTACGAATCCTTACTTAGGGAGGCGAGAGATCCAAAGTATTTGTTACTTAAGTTCCCTGTATCTAATCTTTGATTTAAATATGTTAACTAACACTCGATTTAGCTTTCGTAACTACTTTTTATTTAAAAACTATAAAAATTCTTGAAATTGCTTTAAAATTAATTGCAATCTTTATAAACCGTGGGAATCTTTCCGAATATCTTGAAATCCCTTAAAATATATTAAAATCCATTTAAATCTTTTATAAGCCATTAAAGTTCCATGAAATCCCATAAAACCCTTTATAATATTCGAAAATCTTTTGAAACTCTGTGAATTCTTTTGAGAATTTTGCAAACCCCTTAAAATTTTGTTAATCATGTGAACATTTTTTCAAATCCTTTGAATTTGATGGATATCTTACATAATAATCCCTTAAAAATACTTTAAAACGATTGATTCGTGAAATATTTCGAAACATCACGAGATACCTTTAAAATCCATTGAAATCTTTAAAATTCGTGAGAATCTTTTCGCACCCCTTAAAATCCTTTACAATATATTAACATAGGTATTTTAAAAATTTGGGAATCCCCTTAAAATTTTGTAAATCCCGTATAATGCTTTAAAATCCGCGGAAATCCCTTAAAATCTCTAAAAATGGGTAAAAATCTTTGAAATTCCGTGAAATATTTCGAAATGTTACGAGATCCTTTGCATTCTCATTAAAATTCATTAAAATTTTTAAACTCCGTGTGAATCTTTCCGAATTCCTTGAAATCCCTTTCAATATATTAAAATACTTTAGAAACCGTTAAAATTCCTCGAAATCCCTTAAAATCCTTCAAACTTGTTTGATCATGTGAAAATTCTTTGAAATCCTTTGATTTCGATGGATATCGTACATATTATCTTGAAAACAATTTAAAATAATTGAGGTCCCTGGAAATGCATTAAAACTCTTTAAAAAACTGCGAAAATCTCTGAAATCTTCCAAATCCGTGGAAATCCTTAAAAATATAAAAAAACGGTTGAAATCCTGGAAATTTCGTGAAATATTTCGAAACGTTACGAGATTCCTTTTAAATCCTCGAAATTGGTTGAAATATTTACAATCCCATACAAATTTTTTATAATCTTTTGAAATATACGGAAGTCCCTTAAATTATTAAAAAATCGGTTAAAATCCTTGAAATTCCTTTAAAATTAAATGAAACCTTTAAAAACCGCCGGAACCTTTTCAAATCTCTTGAAATCTCTTACAATATATTAAAATCCACTAAAATCTTATAAAACACATTAAAGTTGCTCGAAATCCCTCAAAATCTTTTGAAAGTATGTGAATTCTATTGCAAATTGAAGTGTCGGATGCAATAACTACCTTACCGCTCGAACACGCGGAGAAGTATTGTCCGCGGAGCAAAATTTAGAAATTGTTCAAATTTGAGTGTTGACATTTCATGCTTACAGAGAATTTTATTGCGCATCTTTTTTGTATGGCAATAAAATTCGAAGGTTGTTTCGTTTTTTAGTTATTTAAGAAAAACGGAATTTTTCGCCAAACAAAATTCAATACCTTTTTGCGTTCAACTCGCCAGATCTTTGCCGGGAATTGATATTTTTTCTTGAAAATTTTATGTAACATTATTCACCATATTCTACGACTGTTAGAGTGTTAACGAAGTTTAAAAAATATTTCAGGGCCGTTAGTGAATTAAAAAAGTATTTTCTTCGAAATCTTATATGCATATTTACAAAACGAAAAAGTTGTGTGAGGAAGTATCGAATTTTGACAAATTCCAGTGAGAAAAATCTTTCTTGGGGATCAAAGAAGTTTTTCCAGAAAGTTTCAGATCTTTAGTCATAAGGGGGAAAAAGTGAGAGCGATGTGAAAATTATGTACGACGCGCTGTTCTCGACTCGGATCGCGAAAACATAGCGCGGCGGCTTGGCGTACCTATAATCGTAATATTTAACTAGAGATATTTCTGGTGACGCTCACTGCTTATTTGAATTTTTGAAATGAGAGGATTTATCCTTGATATGCAAGAATACCAGCATTGCCTCTAGTTAAATTTTACGATTGTAGATACGTCAAGGCGCCGCGCTATGTTTTCGCAATCCGAGTCGAGCGCAGCGCGCCGTACATAATTTTCACACCGCTCTAACTTGTTTCCCCTAATGACTAAAGACTTCAAACTTTTTGGAAAGACTTCTTTGATCACTAAGGAACATTTTTCTCACTGGAAGTTGTCAAAATTCTGGGCAAAGATCTGGCGAGTTGAACGCAAAAAGGTATTGTATTTTTTGTTGTTGTTGAAAAATTCTGTTTTCCTGAAATAAATAGAAAACGAAACAACCTTCGAATTTGCTTGCTGTACAAAAAAGATGCATAATAAAATTATCTACAAGTATGGACTGTCAAAACTCAAATTTGAACAATTGTCAAAATTTGCTCTGCGAACAATCCTTCTCCACGTGTTCGAGCGCTAAGGCGGTTATTGCATTCGGCCCTTCAATTGTTTAAATCCCTTAAAATTTGTTCAATAATGTGAAAATTTGTTTGATCATGTGAAAATTCTTTAAATTCCTTTGAATTCAATGGGTATCGTACATAATATTTTGAAAACACATTAAAACGACTGGGCTCCCTGAAAGTCAATTGAAATCCTTTCAAAACTGTGAAGATCCTTGAAATCACTTGAAATATTCAAAATTCCATAAAAATCTCTTGTAGTCTTAAAATCTGTGGAAATTCTTAAAATCTCGAAAAATCGGTTTAAATCCTTGAAATTCCGTGAAGTATTTCAATATGTTACGAGATCCTTTGAAATCCCTTTAAAATTCATTGAAATATTTAGAATCCCTGGGAATCATTCCGAATTTCTTGAAATCCCTTTCAATATATTAAAATCTATTAGAAGGCATTAAAATTCCTCGAAATCCCAGAAAATCCTTAATGATATTGTTCGGAAATTCTTGAAAATTCAGCGAAATCTTTTGACATCCTCTAAAATCCGTGAAAATATTTTGGAATCTCTTAAAATCCTTTGAAATAATCGAAACCCCATGAAATCCTGTATAATCCTTTAAAATCACGTGACATTTTTGAAATTCCTTAAAATCCTTCGAAATTCCCTTAAATCTTTTGCAATCTTACGAAATCGTCTAAATCCGTGGATATACTTTGAAATCTTTAGAAATTCCTTAAAGTCCTTTAAAATCCCATAAAACACTGTGATATCCTTCAAAATTGGTTAAAATACGTCCGTAGAACATGAAATCCTTCAAAGTCCCGATTATTATGTAAAAATATTTTAAAATCTCTTACAATCTCTGAAAATTCCTTGAAATCGTTCCTAATCCCTCAAAAACCGTGAAAATGCTTCGCAATCTCTTGAAATCCTTTGAATTTCAGCAAAATTTCTGGAAATCTGATTAAACTTCTTGAAGTCCCTTAAAATCGTGTAAAATCCCTTGAAAAGTGGAGATTCTCTCTGAAATTATACGTAAATTATACTTCATTTCTTCAAACTCTTGAAACTTTTTAAAATAATTTTTTTTAAATCCTACCCTAAATCTTTTATAATCCCTTGAAACCTTTTGAAATTCCTGAAGATCTTATTAAATTTCTAGAAGGTTTGGAAATCTTGTAAAGTTTACTTTGGAAATAATTGATATATTTTTTATACATTGAATGAAAAATATAAAATCTCACCTGACTTCATTTTTCAGGAGAACCTGGCGTTTTCGTTGGCAAAATCAATCCAAAGAAGGCCGTAAATGACTTTAGTGGTTATGCGGATAAAAAAGCTTCCGAAAAGAAGATAATACGAGATGTTTTCAAAAAAGGAGATCGAGTATTCAATTCTGGTCGGTATACAAAAATAAAATTGATTGTAAAATATACCATTTTTTTGCAAATAACGAAATAATGTTCAGAACAGAAATCCTCAAATTAAATTCTCAATTATATATGAATATTTTTTTTGATTTGATTATAAAAAATTGCTTAAAAGATAATAATAAAAAAATCTCTTCTAAATAGGAGATATACTAGTAATGGATGAGTACGGGTATTTTTACTTCAAAGACAGGACTGGAGACACATTTAGGTGAGGACTTTTGGACTATAATATTTCATTACCATATTTTTCAGTATTGGGTATTATGTTCATAAATTGTATTAATAAATGGTATTTTTACTAAAGATGGCGTGGAGAAAATGTTTCAACATCAGAGGTCGAGGCTGTAATCAGTAATGTGATTAATTTGAAGGACGCTGTAGTTTATGGTGTTGAGGTTATTATTTAATTAATTAAATTATGATTAATTATAAGATTATATGAGTGAAAATCAAAAAGTTGTAATAATTCGATTTTGAATTGAATGAAAAAAGAGTATTTGAGATCAACATAAAACATGTTTTTTTCTATTCATATTAATTACAATAAGTACAAAAATAATTATTTGTGTAATTAAGAAGTACGCTCTTATTTTACAATTATAATTTCTTGTATTTAATGACAATCTTTTGATACAAACCATTTACGATATTCTGTAAGTCAAAACAACAATCAGATCTGCTACTCGAGCCTTAAATTATGAAAATTAAACATTTCGTTTTTATTATTCTTTTTAATACAATTAACTGAAAAAATAATGACCAGAATAAAATGCCCATTTTATTTCTTCATTTTGCTCCCTTTGTTTTTATATATAATATTTACAGAAGCGGACTGGGATTTAATATAATTTCAAACATTTCAAGAAATTTTAGGAAATTAAAATAAATGTAATAAGATCACAAAAAGTTCCGATTTAAAAGGTTTAAGCAGTATTTTTAATGATACCAAGGGACTTCACAAAATGTCAAAGCACTTTTATGGGATTTCAAACATTTTATAATATTTTATTAATATTTCAAAGAATTTCATAATAATTAAGTATTTCCGTACGACTTCAACGATTTGAAAAGATTTTCAAGTAATTCAGGAGATTTCATAGGATTTCAAAAAACCCATGCAGTTTCAAAGAATTCCCTTAAATTTAGGATGCCTTGCAAGAATTTCACATAGGATTTATCATATTTTAGGATATTTTAAAAGATTTAAGAGGATTTCAGATAATTGTTTTGTTATTGGATGACCTAAAACTCGAGGACATTTAAAATGTGAGGAAGTATAACTCTGTGACTATAATTGGAAACAAGAAAAAAGTTTTATTTCGTAATTCTTCAGTGAATTCTGAAAAAATACATATTTTTAACAATTTGGTCTTATGCTAACTTTTTAAAGATATCAACGCCATCAATCAAAAAAATAAACGTTAACGGATAAAACACTAATGTTCAAATTTTTGCATAAAATAAAAATTTGCTCCCGAGATATGGGGTTGGTGAATGAGAATAAAAAAATGTTTGATAACAAAAAAAAAATCATTCTGTTCCGAGAAAATCAAAGTTCAAGATCAGGATAACACAGTAGGATATACATTTTTTCTAAAAATCTAAAAAAAAGTATATTATTTTTCTTCATTATATGATAATAATTTCAAAAAATCAGAAATTAAAGTGAAAAATGAAATTATTGGAAAATTTTTTGGAAATATTACTACTTTAAAATTGTAACTAATATGTATCGGAAATTTGAAATAAGTTAAAAAAAACTGATTGTATCAAAAAATGATATTTTGACAAAAATCCTTCTCCCACTATGTGTATTTGACTTTTTAAGAATTTTGTATGTAATAAACCCATTTTCGATCAAATGGTTGGTTATCTAGTTCTGTACTGCAACAACCAAAGATGATAAAAAAATATATTAATTAATTTTTTTAAAATTATTTTTCAAATACAAAGTTTTTATGTGCAATGTGTGATAATAATAATTTTTCAAGGTTCCCGGAAACGAGGGCAAAGCTGGAATGGCTGCTATCTACGATCCAGACAAGTCGCTGAACCTAAATAATCTTGCAGCAGGCGTTAAAAAATCGTTGCCAGCCTACGCTAGACCACTTTTTATCAGAGTCCTTGCTGAATTGCCCATGACTGGTAATTTATTTTTAAATTCATTAATTAATTAGTCAGAATTCAACAGGTAATAGAAAGGGATGACTGAAAAATCGAATACTGAAAAAAAAAAATAATAAAATTCCCAACAGAAAATTGCCGAATTATAAATTATCCGAACTGGAAAGTACACGAATTATAAAATAATTTAATTAAATTGAAACATAATTTTAATTGCAATAATTTAATAATTTTATGAATTAAAAAATTTTAGTTGTTTAAATTCCAGAATTTTCTAGTTCGGATATTTTATAATTCGGCAATTTTCTGTCGGGAATTTTAAAATTCGGTGATGTCATAAACTGTCGGGAATTTCATTCAGGAATTTTCTAATTTGGTTATATTATAAACTGTTTGGGAATTTTATCATTCGGGAATTTTCCAATTAGAAAATTTTATTATTCGTGAATTTCATACTTCGGGACTTTTCCAATTCTGGGATTTTGAAGTGTCGGGAATTTTATTTTTCGGGAATTTAAAAATTCAGTGATATTATAAACTGTCGGGAATTTCATTTGGGAATTTTTCATTCAGTTATATTGTAAACTGTTTAGGAATGTTATTATTCGGGAATTTTTGAAATAGAAAATTTTATTATCAAGTAATTTCACAGTTCGGGACTTTTCCAATTCTGGGATTTTAAAGTGCCGGGAATTTTATTTTTCGGGAATTCAAAAATTCGGTGATATTATAAACTGTCAGAAATTTCATTAAGGAATTTTCTAATTCGGTTATATTATAAACTGTTTTTGGCAATTTTATTATTCGGGAATTTTTCAATTAGAAGATTTTATTATTCGGGAATTTTATAGTTCGAGACTTTTCCAATTCGGGGATTTTAATGTGTCGGGAATTTCATTTTTCGAAATTTTTCAGTCGTCCCAATAGAAATTTCAACATTAAAATTCATAATATTATTATGTAGGTACATTTAAACTGAAGAAAAAGGATCTTCAAGAAGATGGCTTCAACATTACAAAAGTAAGTGTTTTTCATTTAATAAAAAAATATTGTCTGGAATATCAAGCGTTATTTGAAACTGTTATATAAGCTTCCTTATATTATTTTTTAAAAATAGCCTGGCCATTTTTATGAGACACACAATGAGAAAAAACTGGGAGAATTTATCGTATGATCTGGGATCACAGTGGTTCAGAAGTTCAATTTTAGGGAAAATAAGGGAATTTTTCTTTGAAAAAAGGGGACATTTTTTTCTTTTCAAAATACCAGCGAATGAAAAAAAAAGACAAATTCAACAATTTTATAAGAAACTACAATTTTTATTAACAAATAAAATTGCATTTGATTTATAAATTAAGTGTTATAAGAACAAAAGTATCTGTTATTTTTTATTTGAAGAATTAATGTATCGCTAGATTCTTTATAACAAATATTTGTTGAAAGTTTAAAAAGTATTGAAGAAAATTTGTGTAAAATAATTTTATAGTGCATTGCACTTTGTGGATTGTTTAAACAATAAATACAGAAACATACAAAATCACGAGTATCTTTAATAATACTATTAAAAAAAAATTTGGTCAACATTATAGCCAAGCGAGACGGTCATAAAGCTTAAAAAAATCAGTTTTTCTCATTTTTCATCTAAATTTCAAACCTGTCGTGAAAAAATGAAAATAAAATAAAAAAATAAATAGAATTTTAAGTTTGACGTGTTTTTTAAATATTATTCAGGTAAAAACGATGTAAGAAAATATAGTAGAATATAAATTTTTTTTTTTTTTTCTTCAAATAACTGCTATATTTGCTGGAGTCTTTGCCTAAATAATATTAAAGAAACACGTAAAATTTGAAATTCGATCAATTTTTTTATTTTCATTTTCATTTTCCTGCGAAACGGTTGGTTATAAAAAAAGAAAATCAACAGAAAAAGTGTACTTTTTCTAGATCGTTAAATTTTGTAATCAACTTGTTTCAATACCGTTTGAAATTTAGATGTAAAATTAGGAAATCTGATTTTTTTACCTTTATGACCATTGCGCTTGGTTTTCATGTCGAACACAATTTTTTTCAAATATTGGAGTGTTTCATATCCCAAAAAGCAGTTTTTCGATATAGAATGGACTGAAAAATCCCGACAGATAAATATCCCGACGCTGTAAAATTCCTGAAAAAGAAAATGCTATTGAAATCGAAAACTCCCTAAATTAAAAAATTGCAGAAATATAAAAATATCGACGTGGAAAATTCTCCTATAATACAATTTCTGAGCAATTTATATTATTAGCGAATTGAAAAATTCCCGAAATTATAAAAGTGCCGAAATATAAAACTCCCGAATTGAATATACGAATAATGAAATTCCCGAAAGTATATAATATAATCGAATTTGAAAATTTCCAACAGAAAATTGCCGAATTATAAAATATCCGACATTAGAAAATTCCCGAATTTAAACAATAAAAAAAATGTTTTTATTATTGTATTTTCAATCAATAATATTTCATAAAAAACAATTGTTTAAATTCGGGAATTTTCTAGTGTCGAATATTTTATAATTCGACCATTTTCGTCCGGGAATTGCAATATTCGGAAATTTTCCAATTCGGTAATATTAGACACTGTTGGGGAATTTTCCTATTCGGGATTATTATATTTCGACAATTTTATAATTTTGGGAATTTTCTCATTCGAACATGTTTTTATTTAGAAATTTCATAGTGTCAGGAATTATATTTTTACTTGATTTTTTAGTCGTCCCAGTTTATAATATTCCCGAACTTTAAGATTCCCGGCTGATAAAATTTCCGAAAGAAAATTGCCGAATTATAAAATATCCGATATTGCAAAATTATCCGACACTAGAACATGATTTAATAAAGAAACAGTTTGTTTGTGTGTTCAATTTTTTAAAAATTTTTGCTTGAATTTGAAGATTTTTATTACAATAGCAATAATTTTAAAAAATCTTCTACGCATATTAAAAAAAAACTTGTATTGAGCATTTTTTTCAATTATTGTTATTTTAAATTTAAACAATAATTTATAAATAAACATTAAATAAAACAGAAATTTTCTTTGATGAAAATATTTCATTATTGTTTTTGCAATAAATAAATAATATTGAATGAAAACCATTCTTTAAGTTGTTAAAATTCGGCAATTTTATAATTTGGGATTCTTTTGTACCTGGAGTTCGACAGTGTCGGTTAATAATTTATAATTCGGCAATTTTCTGTCGCGAATTTAATTATTCAAAAAGTTTCAAATTCGGTAATATTATAAACTATCGGGAATTTTATTATTTGGGATTATTATATTTCGGCAATTTTATAATTTCGGGAATTTTCTATTTCGAATATTATTTTTCGGGAATTTCACAGCGTGGGGAATTTTATTTTTCTGGACTTTCCACTCGTCCGTATAGAATCATATCGATCTAAAAGAGTAGCTATTTTTGACTGAAAAATATCTAAATTTTTTAAATATAGGGATTATAGAGGATTTGAAAAAATAGGGGGAATATGGGGCGGACTGTGAATCCTGGGCTTGAAATGTTATATTGATATTTTTTAATTTCGAATTATTTGCTTCAAATCATTCAGTTTTGAGAGTCTAATAATGGAAAATTCATGAATCAGACAATTTTAAATGGTTATCGTTTGATAATAAACTAATTGACTTTTATTGTTTTTAACAGATCAAAGATGCTGTCTACTTTTTAGAAAAATCTGGAACATATGCGAGGCTAACCGAGAGTTTATATAACGACATTCTAGCTGAAAAAGTTCGAATATAATTTTTACACATTTTTTTTTTTTTATAAAAGTGAGTAAAAATTTTAGAGTTAAAATACTCTTAGGTGGTCGTAGATCCATAATATTTGATATCAAGTCACTATAAAATGGACCGAAGAAATTGTGATTACATTATTAGCATTCCAGAATTACCAAGAAAATTGTCGAAGAAATGTATTAGAAAAAGGGATAGTTAATTTTTACTTGTATTTTAATATATGATTTTAACATTTATATATATAATATATTTATACGTAAGTCATCACTGTTATGAAATTTTCCCAGTAGAAAATTAAGTCTCAAAAATTGAATAGTTTGTAAAATCAAACGTTTTGTACAAATTATTTAAATTTTATAGGAAAGGAAGTATGAAGTGAGAATCTTAATTATATGTGAAATATAAGAGAAATATTGAAAGTATCTATAAAGGAAAATTAAATATATAAAGTCTCAGTTTAAAAAATCTCTCACTTAAATCAATTAATTACAAAACCTATACTAATTTTTCGGAAATATATTTCGTGAAATTTTCTCTGCAATTTTTAATAAATAGGATTTTCTCTTGAAACCTAAACTTCCGAAAAGCTTTATTCGACTACTTTTATAAAAATCAAAAGTCGATTCTGCGTAGAGGAAATCTACCTACAGTGGATAATGCAATTTACAGTGAATAATTATTAATTCACAGCGCAAATATACGTAAAATAATTGATTTTAAATTTAATTTATTAAAACTTATCGTGTCGTAACTATTGACTAAATGAAATAAAGTTTTTACATACATTAGTATTTTTAATTAATCATTATCCGCTGTAGGTTGTATTATCCACTGTAGGGTGGTTCCCCCTAGTTGTAAAGAGAATATATTTTAATAATGATATACTGTTAGTACCTAAAGTTAAAATTTATAGCATATTACATCGCGTTTGATAAGAAATTGTTTCTTCTTCTGCATAATTTTGCTAAGATGTAAAAAATAATTAATTTAATAATTTATATTGATGTGCAAGCTTTTGCCTTTCATTTTTAGGTATGAGTTTACGACTGACGATGTTATCGATGAGTGTTTGTAAAATAAATGTCGATGATATTTAAAAGCTGAATTATTAATTTTGCAATTAACTTGTTTCCTATCCTATCTAAAAAAACGATGCTACCAAATATCTCGAAAATATCGGACACATTGCTGTCGAAAACCTGATTGGTTATGACACAGCGTAAGTATGACTTTTTGTGGCTGTTTTAACTTTTCAGTTTGTTATTAATATATATTATTAATAAATTAATAAACAATACTTATTGCATATAATATTTAATATTATTAATGAATATACATTATTAATAAAGATTACGAATTTTCTGCACCATCAATTTTGTAAATTAAATTTTCCAAATAAATCATTTGATTTCATGATAAAATTTATTTTTAAATGTGTCTAAAAATTATTCATAAAAGAGGAAATTGTAATTGTCCATGATTTTCAAATATTGGAAAATTATTTTGTTCGTAACATTTTGCTACCACATTATACATTGGAAACTTTTTGAGACTTTTAACTAGATGATAGAAATAAAATTATTGACAAAAAACTTATCGGTACCGAAAATAAGATTTCTGAACAAATTTGTATTGATATATGTTTTATTTTAAAAGATTACTTTTCAGTTTTGAAGATTTCAAAATATATCGAAAAAGAATGTAGAAGATTTTAAAACAATTTTTCCATTTTGCAGGATTTTACAAGATTTTTACGAAAACTGAATTATTTCGGAAGATATTTAAAAGCTTTAAAAAATGTCTAAATTTAAATCTTGAGAAGATTTCAAGAAATTTAAAACGAAATTTATATTTTTGTAGATTTTGGAAAATAAACTATTCAGGAAGTTTGAAAGGCTTCAAGAAAAAAAATTGTCCTATAATTCCTGGGAAAATTCAAACTAATTTTTTATTTTGAAAAATTAATTTCAAGCGAAAATTGACATTGATTTCGGAAATTCTCGAAACAGAATCTTGAAGATTTTGAGGCAATTTTGGTAATTTCGCAGAATTAAAAATAATTCGGAAAAATCCTAATAATATTTATCTATAAGGATCAAAAGTTTTGAAAAAATAAAAAATAATTTGAAATTTGAAAAGAATTTTTCCAAATAAATAAAAAACTTTTCTTATGATTCCTGGGAAAATTTGTATTGACTTTTTCTGTGGAAAAATTAATTTTTGAAGAAAATTAAAAAAGATACAAAAACATTTCAAAAGATTTTTTTTTAATGTGGAAAAAATCTGGAAGATATAACGTTAATTTTTTAAAGTTTGAAATATTTTTCAATATTTTAGGAATAATTCGAGTCAATTTAAAAGATATTTAGGAATTTAAGAAGTTTTTAAGAGATTAAAAATATTTTAATACTTTGAAAGATTTCCAAAAATTCATTAAATATTATTAAATTTCTTCTAAAAGCCCTAGATATATCTTTCAAACTCACTCGAATTTTCCTCAAATTTTGTAAACTCCTGTAAAATGAAAAATTATACTTTTTCGACGTAAGTGAAATCTACAAAAATCTTTTTGAATTTCCCGCAAGAATCTTAAAAAAATTATATTTATATAATTGTAAAAACAAATGAACAAATAAATTGAAAAAAAAAAATAGTTATTCAAAATTTTTACTTTGCATTACGAAATATTTTTTCTCTCAATTTGTAATTTAGGTGAATTTTTTTCTCTGTTGACATAGAAATCATTTTTGGTTAAAAATTCAAATATTTTGTTGATAATTCGTCATTTTGGTTTGAAAATTAATCTGTTTTGTTTGAGATTTCCACTATTTTGTTGATAATTCGTCTTATCTAAATAAATTCAACTCTTTTTGATTTAAAATTCAAACAGGTTTTATTTCAAATAGCAACTATTACATTTTTAATTAAAAATTCATATTTCTATGTTAGAAATTGAACCGTTTGTTAAAAATGGTACATCGGGCACTTTAAAATGTTTCTAATACCTGGCGGCGAATAATAGCACTTATTATGGTGATATGTTAGACTTCTTAAATGACTAAATTATTTATTGTACATATCACATTTATGATTATATATTTTTTTGTCGACCAAAAACTCATCTGAAAAGAAAAATCATATGATTTTTTAATTTTGAATTTTTTTGCTTGCACAACAGTAGTAAGACCTCCAAAGATGAGTTCGGTCGAATAATAAAAATAATTTTTTTGAAAAAATGTAAACTGTAGCTGTGATCGAAAAAAAGACATTGTTTTTTTTTATCGTGAAAAACAGCCAAAAGAACGAAATCTTTCTTCGATTCAAGCTGAAGAAATTTCAAGCATATGTTTACATTTTTTTTTAAATGTGCAGTTAACACAATCCAAGAAACTTTTCTTTTCATTTTACGAATTTCAAGCTACTTCCTAGTTTCAAATTACATTTTTTCCGGTTGAGTTTTAAGCGTTTATGATAAATATTATTGAATACTAATAGCTTTATTACTTAAAGTTTGAAAACAATTAAAGATTAAAAAACTCCAACGTAAAATATATCATGTAAATTACTGACAAAAAAAAATTTCAGACTTCACAGATCAAAATGCTCTCCAACTAGGGGACATAGCGTGCTTTTTGAAGAAAATAGAGAAATAAATTATTTTAAATAACATTAATATAGGCACCATATTCCTAAGATTTTGAGCAGAATGATATTGAATTTTGAACAAAATAGTTTACTTATCAACCCAAAGAGACGAATTTCAACATAAAAGTTAATATTTCTAGCTAAAAAGTCGAATGTTTTAGAAAATATTTGACTTTTAAACCCGCAAAGATAAATTTCCAACAAACAAGATCATTTTGAACCAAGAAAGATGAATTTTCAACCAAACAGTTGCATTTCCAACAAAAATGTTGAATTTTCAACTGTTCCATTTACATGCAAATAGTTGAATTTTAAAGTAAGAGAACGAATTTAAAGTGGTGAATTCGGAACACAAAATATAATATCAGATTAAAAAAAAAACAATTACCTTTCAACCAAGAAATACGTCTTAAAAAAAAAACAGTTGAATCTTCAACAAAATAAATGAAACAAATATTATAGTAAATTTTTCAATTACAAATAATTAACTTCGAACGATAAGCGATGAATTGTTAACCAAATAATATGAATTTTCTACAAAAAAATGAATTGTCAATTCGAAAAGATTAATCTTTAACAAAATAGTTGACTTTTCATCAAAAGAATTAAACTTTTACCCAAATAGTAGAATTTTCAACAAAAAGGGAAGAATTCTGAACCCAAAATATAATAGTAGACTTTTTAAATCAAAAGAATTAACAGTATAATATATAATAAACAGCACATTTTGTATTTCAAAATCTAAAAACGTTTGTTCCATTTATTATTATTATTAAATTATGAATATATTTTTTATATAACATAAATGATATCTTACCCACAAAAAATTTTAATTTTTTATAAAAAAATAGTTAAATTCATACTAAAAAAGATAAATTTTTAATATTTATCTATATAATTTTTTAATTAAAATAATTTATATAATTTATATAATTTGATATATAATTTTCAAAATAGCTAAATCGTCAACAACAAAAAATTAGTTCTTACCCGTTGCATTTTTAACTAAAAAAGATGACATTTTTTTTCAAAAATAGACGAATTTTCTATCAAACAGTTCAAATTTTAACACGAAAATATGCTTTTTTAACTCAATAGATGAATTTTGTATAAAAAGCATTAATTTTCAACAAAATAGTGACATGGTCAACCAAAGAGATGAATTTCTAACTAAAATTATTAATCTTTGATAAAAAACAACGAATTTTTAATAAAGCATTGGAATCCTCGACCAAAAAAGATAAACTTTCATTCAGTTCCATTTTTAACCTAAAAATGCGAATTTTCAATAAAATACCGGAATCCTCAACCAACACAGAATAGTTTTCAAACCAGAAAGACGAATTCTCAACCAAATTGTTCAATTTTTAACCAAAAAAAGTTTTTTCAGCCCACAAAGAAAAAAAATTTCACCCAAATAATAGTATAAGAGGATAAATGGTTAAAAAAAAATGTCGATAAATATTTCTTTTTTACTTTCATTTTTTTAAGGGTTATAGAAATATAATTTTCGTAAGATTCTTGAGAAAATTCAAAAAGATTACTGAAGATTGTGGAAATGTCGAAAAAATATGTATTTTTTTTTATTTTACCGAATTTTGTAAAATTTTACGAAAAACTGGAGTCATTTCAAAATATATGTAGGGCTTTTAGAAGCTTTAAGAATAGATATATCTTAAAGTGGCCCGGAATATTCCCAAAATTTTAAAAAATCTATGAAAATATAAAAAATTGCCCCTATATCTTCCATTTTTTTCGATATTTGTAGAAATCTTTCGCAATGTATTAAAAACTTTTTAATTTTCTTTAAAAATTAATTTTTCAAAATGAAGAAATTTTTTTTAGGAATCTCAATAAAAGTTTATAAATTATAAAAAAATTATAAAAAAATAAATAAATAGAAAAATTGTGAAAATTTATATTTTTAATAAAATTTTTAATCTTTTCAAATTATCAATTAGTTGTCTTAAAATTCTGAAAAATAAAAAAGATTCTTCAAATCATCCAGGTTTTTTTTTACAATTTTGGAAATCTTTTGAAATGTTTTAAAGTCTTTTTAAATATTGTTTTCAAATTGATTTTTCAAAATCAAAAATAATTTCAAATTAACCCATGAATCAATTTTTTTTTTATTATCGTGAAACCTTTCAAAATTTGGAAGAAGTTTCAAAATTTTTATTTACAAATGTTCGAAAATGTACATTTTTTTAAGTTTAAAATATCTTTTTAAGTTTTAAATTAATTTTTAATCTTTTCATAACTCCTAAATATCTCTTAAACTTACTCGAATTTCGTACAGAACATTGTAATTTTGCTAATTGAACATTTTTGCTCTAAAATCGTTCACATTTTTTTTCGAAATTTTGGGAAATAATTAAAAACCTATTGAAATATTTATCAATTTTCAGTTAAAATTTTTTTTTCCAAATAGAAAATCCGTTTAAATTTTGCTAGGAATTTTAAGCAATTTTTATTTCAAAATATTCAAAAATGTACGGTTTTTCGAAATGTTTCGAAATGTTTTCAAGTTTTAAATTGATATTGAATTTTTTTTAAATCTTAATGTTTGTTAAACTTGATCATATTTTTTCTAAATTTTTGTAATCTTGTCAATTGAAAAATTTGCCTTTAAAATCGTCCATATTTTGTTTCGAAATTTTAAGAAATAATTTTAAATGTTTTGAAATCTTTGTCAATTTTCTCTTAATTGTTTTTTTAATAATACACCAGTTTAAATTTTTCCAGGAATTTCGAGAGATTTTTTTTTATTCTCTTGAAACATTTTGAAATTCTTACAAAAAGCTTCTTTTTTTTAGAAATCGTCAACAATATTATTTAGATAAGCTGACATTTTTCATAAAACTGAAGTTTGCAGACATCAATAGTTTCGAGATTGAATCAAGCATATCATTGTTTCTGTTCTTCATTTATTCAATTTCCAAGTCCATGTTGATAAAGATTTCACGAAAAAAAACTATTAAAATTTAGGATTTCAACGGATTATATTGGTTTCCCCAGGGGCGGTCAACGCAATGGGAAGTAAGCGGCAATGGATACCCAGAGCTAGCGCCGCGTACAATTGGCCTTGGAAATAAAGCGTATGTACATGGGTTAGTGCACATATATCTATATCTAGTTCTTTTCATTTGTTTTATAAATTTTATTATAATTTAAGGAAAATGAAAGACTTGATGCAAAATTCGAAGAATATGAGACAAAAGACGAAAAAGTAACATTTTTTAATGTCTTTTGAATCATATTTTCATAATTTTGCACAAACAAAAGGCAAAATTGCACAAGCAACTCGCTGCAACTCGCTGAGAAATAAGTTTCTCGGGTTATGTTGATTTATGTCATGGTGCGCGCCGCAGTTTTTAAAAGTCAACCTTCCCTTGCCCCGTTCACCCGCTGACGACAGAAGCGCGCGTACAATTGGTCTGCGAACTAAATATAATCATAATAGTACGCGGCTGTCTACTTCCCATTGAGTTGATCGCCCCTGCTCATATCCATACAAGACAGCTGTCACAGGCGCGCAACACAAACACGTCTTGCTCCAATAACCTCTCAACTGTACGCGATCTGTAAATAAGATGTGCCAACCAAAATGGTGTTATTTATTATAAGACACCTTCATTGCTAAGTGGGAATATGGAGTAATGTGACGACTGTCACAGAAATGTCAAAATAAATGTTTTTTAGGTGATTCCATTAGTTAATGCAATCCATCCATTGCGGATGGCGTCATTAATTCATCCGATGGTCCGCGCGGATCAGAACAGTAGCATGTACCGATTCTTCTGTAATGTTCACTGCACCACTATTTTAATCTCGGTTCAGTGAATTTCACATATCTTACAGTATTTAATACTAGGGAATAGAAGTTTAATCTACTAAAGGATTACCGTTTAATTCCCCTTCTAGAAATAATTAATTAAAAACAATTCAGAACGATAGAAAGAAATATGAATTGTTTCAAATCGTGTTTCTTCATCGTGTGTGCACGATTGGGAACGATTGAGTGTTACAAAATTTCAATCGTTCCCAATTGGGCCAATCGGTAGTAGGATTTTGAGTTAATGGAGCGGCAATTTGATGGCAGCACTTTCATCTCGCGGGAATTATTTGAAAACGGTTATTTACTTTTTTCGAAGCAACACATTTTAAGCAATATGTTCATTTAAAAAATTAAATAAATGTTTTGTAATAATTTTCAAAGCCAAAGGAGCTTTAACAAAAGAGAAGTCACAATCACCAAATTACAGTTGTCGATGATTTGACCTTTAATTTTAGAAGGTCTGGGCGCAAATGTGAGGAAAATACAAAGACCGAGCGCGTAGCGCGAAGCGCGAGAACCAACAGTCGCGCGCCCTAGGCGCGCTCAAAGTTGCGAGCGAAGCGAGCCGCGTCAAGCGCGCGATGAGAATGTGCCAGCGCAGCGGGCAGATTTTTTTGGTGTGATATTGTATTTTCAAATATCGTATATTTAAAGAGAAAAGGGGAAAAAGGGGAAGTTTTTGGAAAATAGGGGAATTTCAAGAAAAAAGGGGAAGACCCTGTTTTCAGAACTTCCAATTTTTTTAGGCAATAAAAATCGCTCGATCGAGCCCGAAAAATCAGGACAAATCACAAAAAATCATAAAATCAGGACAGCGATAAAAAACCAGAAAAAAAATCTGATAAATCAGAACGTCTGGTCACTCTAAAGTACAAAATTTTTCGAAACAAAACTGCTCCAAGCTCGGGAATACCTCGTGGCTTGCATCACTGAGAAATTATCTGATAAAAAATAATAAAACGCGAATGATCCGTCATTAGCCGCTTTTGTAATTTAAAAATAAATTGTCAAAAGGTCATTGCAATCAAATGTAAGTTAGTGAGCTATCAGACACTTCATCAAACACTTGAAGAAACTTTCCTTTCCACGTGATGAGCAAAAAATAAATAAATAAATGAATAAATACTGCATAAAACACCTGTTTTCCAGTGAGCACTTGCAGTCTCACACTTTCCCTGGTAATAATGACTCTTTTTTACATAAGATTCAGGAAAACTATTGAATAAATATCTAGACAAAGAAACTTCACGGGAAAAAATATTGTCAGAAGGTCAGATAACATAAACAAAACCTGTTATCACTAAGGGCATTGTCGAACCGATTTCGGCAACAATTCTGCGACACGCACAACACCGGCAGGAAAATCCGGGTAGTTATAAATAAAATCTGTTTTTGTAAAAAACAGTGACTAACCTGGATTTGCAAGCACTTTGAAATTTTAGCTTCGATAGCCAGCTTTTGTCCCTCGGAGTTGTAAATCCCGATGAAGTTTTCTTTCGGCTCGGCACAAAGCCGGCACAGTTCCGGGCCCGACATTAATTGTGGAAGAAATCAAACAACAATCGAATGTTGGCGACCATTCTTGAACACGCGACACTTTCAACAAAACTCTACCTATTTTGCTTTTATTTCTCCAAAAACACTTCGTAAACAAAAGATCAACGAGGACGCCAACCGGAGGGCGGACATGTTGCTTCTCAGGAAAAAGGCAATAATATTCAGTTTCGAGAAACTTTGTCGACTTTTTTCCTACTGATTAGCATTTCACGTAGGAAGAAATTAAGTAAGTATTCACAGAGGAGATATCATCACCGGTATTGTGCGTTATGACACTCTTGAAAAAGTTCCCTATTTACTTTGTAGATTTATTTACAAAAAAAAGTGTTCTGCTACACCATACGCATGCTCGAGTGGCGTTTAGTGGCGATTGGTGGAACTAGCTCGACGATCGAATATTTAAATTTGAAATTTTGGGGGCACGCGAAAATATTTTGGGAAACGGTAAAAAGGGTTTGGAATGAGATATTTCGGGAATGATTTGTAATCTTTTATTACCAGAGACGATGATTTTAGTATTTTTTGGTAAGTCGGAATGACAATAATACTTCTGAAGGGAAGAATTAATATAAATTTGGAGCGTCGGTAAGGTAGGTATTTAAAAATTAAAAATGTTGGTGCACCTGATGAATTTTAATTATGCAAATGTAAAAAGTAATTTAATTTTTGATAAACACTTTAAACTGACACAAAAGTCACATCACTTATAAAACTGAAAAAGTTTTTATTTACTGCGTCGGTAATTTTTTGGCGGTAAGAATTTAAATTTTATAAATAGATTGTAAAAACGAGTGCTTTGATTTTTTAAATAATTGTGCAAATTTAGATAGTAATTAGGGGAGACCACCCTACAATAGGTAACTAACCGACAGTAGATAATCAATAATTTAAAGTACTGATACATGTAAGATAATTTATTTAAATTAAATAACAGTTAGGACACGATTTGTGTTCATAAATTAAAATTATAAATAATTAGTTTAGATATATTTGTGCTTTTAATTAATTATTATCTACTGCAGGTTCATTATCTACTGTAGGATGGTCTCCTCTATAAATTTTGATATTTAATTAATTCTGAAATTTTCTACTTTTTGTCAAATCTTTTCAAATTTTAAATTATTTTTGGAATTTTTACAAAATTTCTAAATGTCTTAAAAAAATTATCTGAATTTTGCCTAAAATTTTCAAAAAATCCCAAAAAATTAAAAACTTGCCTTAAATTCTTGCAGATTCTTTTTTGACAATTTTGTAAACCTTTTTAAATATTCTATTGAAATTAATTTCTCAGAATAAAAAATCATTTTCAATTTTCCCAGGAATCTTAATATTTACTTTTTATTTTTTTGAAACTATTGCATTTTTTTGAAAATATTAAAAATTTCAAAGTCCATTTACAACAGCAAAAAAACAATTTCGAACCCAAAAGCTTAAAACTGTGAAATTTAATAAATTGAATTCACAGCCATCAGTTTTATGTTTTTTTTTATTTTTTTATTTTAATCTGAATAATATTTTTAAATTGTCCGAGCTTTAATTGATGATTTTGTGATTGAAATTAAAATGGCTGAATTTAAAAAATTGTGACCAACATTTTAATTAGAAAATTTTAATCAACAATTTGCACATTTTTAATTTTACTTTAAAAAATTAAAATTTTAAAAGGTGTGAGTTAAAAAATGTTTACTATTATAATTCTTGGTAATGAAAATTATTTTAGATTTTTAATGAAATTTGGATTTCGTTTAAATTCCAACGTTCCGCAGTAGACATTTTTTAATTTTTAATTAACATTTTTTTAAATAATTCAGTTTTAAACGTTAACCATTGAACATTTTTCCATTTTAAACGACGAAGAAGACGGCAAATTTATTTTTTGATGTTGGCAAAATTTATCTCATCAATTTTAATAATAATTAAATTTCAAGTTGTCAAATTTTAATCCCTT
Source organism: Andricus grossulariae (assembly GCA_011634705.1). Taxonomy (NCBI): domain Eukaryota; kingdom Metazoa; phylum Arthropoda; class Insecta; order Hymenoptera; family Cynipidae; genus Andricus; species Andricus grossulariae. The sequence goes on along the minus strand of JAABKJ010007545.1, from coordinate 69,195,911 downwards.
GGAAAAAAATACTCCATATCAAACATATTAAATTTGTCCTATTCTCGAAATTTTAATGTGAAATCATTCAATTTCCAGAATTTTCAATTTAAAAAAAAACTGTCCAATTTTGACCGCCTTGAATTAGAAATGATATTATTTCAATTCCTTGGAATTTTAAATAATACAGTTTTCCAAATTCTAATCGGAATTTATTCAGATTTTGAAAAATTGAAATTGTCTTATTTTTTAAAGTTTCATATAAAATCATTCAATTCCGGGATTTTTCAATTCAAAATAAAACTGTTAAATTTTTAATAATTTAAATTAGAAAAGTTGTCCACTTTTCAAAATTTTAGTTAGAAAGTTTTCAATTTTGAGAGCTTCTGACTGAAAAATTTTCAATTTCAAATTATTCAATTGAAAATTTTCTTTTTTTTTTAATTTTACCTGATCTAAATTCAAAATCTTTCAATATATATATTTTTAATTTCAATCGCTTTCAATTTAAACATATTAATTATTGTTTAAAATCTTTGAAAAACTATTAATATTTAAAAATTTGTTTAATGATGGATTTCTAAATTGTTTATATTTTTAATGTTATGAAATGAAAATCCAGGGATGCATTTAGTGCTATTAATAATAATTCTAAATCAAGTGTTAAAAACTGAACGATTTGAAATTAAAAAGTTAAAAATGGTCTTTTTCGAGAATAATTCAATTTTAAAGGTTAAAAATTGCATTTTTTTCTAATTAAAAAATAGTTGAAAATGGCGGTGAATTTAATTTTTGATCTTAGAAAAAAATTTCTAATCAATTTTGATGTTAAATAATAATTAATAATTTCAACTTCCAATTATTCATAATAATTCATTTTCTTTAAAAAAAATATTTTTTTTTATTTCAAACGCTTTCAATTCGAAATTAATTATTATTTATTGTTGTTTTGAACCTTGTTCAAACTCATGATATTTGAAAAGTTGCTCATCAATGTATTTTTCACTTTTTTATATTTTTAATCAATCAATATTTTAGCAATCAAAAAATTGTTGATAACAATTTTCAAGAAAAAATATAAAGTTTAAATAATTTTAATTGGAATTTTCAATAAATTAAATCTGCGAATTATTATCTCAAGTTCCAACTTAAATTATGTTTGTTATTAAATAAAAGTCTTAAAAATGCGGGATTGAACTTGAAAAAATTCAAATATTTTCAGAATTTTAAATCAATTTTATAATAACAAATAATGCTCGTATATGTAATTTATATTTACACTTTTTTAAATTTTCCAAATTTAATACAGAAATTTAAAATGGGTCTAAAATGATTGAAATTAATTGTTAACAAATATAAATTAATTTAAGTTTTCCAAAAATAAAATAGTGTATGTTAAAAGGCTCTGAAAGATTTTCCAAATTTTAATAAACTCGAATTATCGTCATATTTAAAAGGTTCTTAAACTCCAATAAAAATAAAAAAGGGAAAATTTTTACTATAAAATAAAAAAAAATCTATTACATAAAATCTAATTTAATAATTGCTACAAATACAAATAATATACGAGAATATGAATAAGTTAGAGAAAAAATATTTAAAATTTTTTTGAGGGTATAAAAATGCGAAGTAGTAAAACTTTATCGGGGTCACCTCCTTTTAAAACATCTGATTATCTGATAGGTTATCTCTAACGGTTCCTATTAATCTATTATATTTGCTGCCAGTCATGTGTCCAGGGAAAAGAAAAATTAAATATTAGGTATCTAAATTACATTTTTTTTAATAGCAGTAAATTATTAAACAAATTTTTAAATATTAAGTTTAACAAAATTTTGAAACCATAATAATCATTAATATTTTCCAATTGGTAGCGTTTATAATTTTTTTTAAATATATTGAACGATTTTGATTCGAAAAATTTCTGAAAATTAAAAAATTTTAGATTGGGTAAACTTTTGAAAAAAATTTCAATATTTCGGATTGAATGAAAAGAAAGTGAGCTTGTATCATTTCTAAATAAAAGCATTTAAAATTGAATAATTTGAAATTGAAAGTGTTTGAAATGGAATTTTTTTTATCAGAAGCTAAAGTTGAAATTGAACAATTTTATTTTCGAGTTGAAGAATTTCGAAATTGATTGATTTCAAATTAAAATTTCGAAAATAGAAAATTTTCAAAATTTTTAAAACTGGATTATTAAAAATGTTAAGGAATTGAAATTCTGTTATTTCTAATTGAACGCGTTCAAATTTAAATAATTTATTATTAAAAACTTTTAAATTTGAATTATTTTTTTCCAAGCGATTAAAATTTAACAATTTAAAATTTAAAACTAAATTGAATGTTTTAAAGTGAAGGCTTCTGAAATGCTAGAATTTAACATCGTTATTACATTAAAACGTCATAATTTAACATTAAAATTTATGAGACAAATTTTTCTGAAATCAAAAAAGAAATTGTCCCTCATTTTCACCTCTCAAAAATGGAAAAAATTTCACTTATAAAATAAAATGAAAAAATGTATACTATAGAACGTTGGAAATTAAAAAAATCAGCATTTTAATTATTTCAATTATTTTAAGTAAATTTAAATCGTTTAAATAGTAAAAATTTTCAAGTTCTTGATTATATTTTTAAAAATTTAATCATTTTAGAGAACACAATTTTAAACTTTTTAATTTCAAATCGTTTAATTTTCTACACTTCATTTGGAATTATTATTCATTTTTAAAATCTGCCAATCAAATATTTTTTCAATTTGGAATGCTCATTTTTTTAAACATTCAACTAAAAATTGGACAATTTTTTATATTAAATTGAATAATAAAAATTAGCAACACAAGAATACAAAACAGTACAATTTTTAAGACTTGAATTTGAGAAATTATTGTCTTCTTTTTTCATTGTTTTAAGTTTTATGTTTATTCGGAAGGCGTTTAATTAAAAATTGTTTAATTACAATTATTAAAATAATATAATATTTACATCTAAAGTTATTACATTAAAATCTGAGCAAAATTGAAACTGAACATTTTAGAACGTTTTATTTTTTAGGCAAAATTTTTTATTTTTGGACAGAATAATGTGGAAAGGGCCTGGGAAGATTGGAAAAACTACCTCAGAAATAATAAGTTTTTAATGATTTTTCATGATTTCAAATTGTTTGGAATGCTTTTAAACTCTAATTAATTTCTGATGTTAGATTTTACCGATTATTCGTCAAATAATTTTCTTGAGAAACGAGAAAAAATCTGCCATGGCCCGGATTTGAACATGGAACGCTCAACTCGTGAACAGTGGCGTTCCCGGTTCAAATCCTGGCCGTTACATATTTTTTCTCGTTTCTCCAGAAAATTATTTGACGACTAATCGGTAAAATCTAACATCAGAAATTAATTAATTAATTACCCTGGTCGAGAAAATTACATCAATGCTCTGAAACTCTTTCAAATCCCTTTGCATTTGTTGAACTTCCTTGAAATCTTCAGGAAATCTCCGAATTCTCAGATATATCTGAATTCATCTAAATTCTCTGAATTATCTGAATTCGCGAAATTTCCTGAATTCTGAGAACACCCAGAATTCCAAGGACTTCAAAATAGTGCAAATAATTTGGAGGAATTTAGAAGAATTGAAGGAATTTAAGAAATGCTATGAATTCAGGGAATTCAAAAATTCAGAAGAATTGATGGAATTCAGGAGATTTAGGGAATTCAATAAATTTTATGAATTTAGAATATTCAATGAATTCAGAGAATGCCGAATATTCAAAGTATTCAGTATATTAAGGATTAGAGTGAATTCAAAGAATTCCAAATATTTCAGGAATTTAGAGGGATTCCGATAAATGAAAGAAATTCAGGGATTTAAAAGAATTCAGAAACTGTAAGGATATTTAGGATATTTAGAAAATTTCAGGAATTCCCTGAATTCCTTAAATATTTCAGAATTCAGGAATTTCAGGAATTTCAGGAATTCAAGGGATTTAATGGATTCAAGGGATTCAAAGAATTTAAGGAATTTCAGGATATTCCAAAAATTTCAGGAATTCAGAATATTCAAGGACTTCGTATAATTCAGGGAATTCCTAATAATGAAGAAATTCAGGATATTCGAAGATGCTTGTAGGCAATTCAAAAAATTCATTGAATTCAAAGAATTTTCAAGGAATTCAGAAAATTCATAATATTCATGGAATTCAGGGAATTCAGAATATTTAAGAAATTCAAGGATTTAAGGAAATTCAGAGAATTTGAGGGATTTCAGAGAATTTCAGGAATTCAGAATATTCAAGGAATTCAGGGTATTCAGATAATTCAAAGAATTGTAGGAATTCCGAATATTCGCGGTTTATAGACACGTCAAGGAAGTCAGAAAATTCAGAATAATCAAGAAATTCAGGATATTCAAAGAATTCAAGGTTTTCAGCGATGTCAGTGAATTTCACGAAATTCAGAGCATTTTGGTTATTCAAGTAATTCAAAGAATTCAAGGAATGTCAGTAATTCAGAGAATTTCAGTGAGTTCAGTGAGTTTAGAGAATTTAGGTAATTCAAGAAATTCAGAGAATTCAAAGGAATTCAAAGAATTCAAAGGAATTTAGAGAATTCAGAGGAATTCAGAGAATTCAAAGGAATTCAGAGAATTCAAAGAGATTCAGAGAATTCAAAGGAATTCAGAGAATTCAAATAATTTCAGGAATTTAGAGAATTTCAGTGAGTTCAGTGAGTTTAGAGTATTTAGGTAATTCGAGAAATTCCGAGAATTCAAAGGAATTCAGAGAATTCAAAGGAATTCAGAGAATTCAATGGAATTCTGAGAATTCAAAGGAATTCAGAGAATTCAATGGAATTCAGAGAATTCAAAGGAATTCAGAGAATTTGAAGGAATTCAGAGAATTCACAGAATTTCAGGAATTCAGAGAATTTCACTGAGTTTAGTGAGTTTAGAGTATTTAGGTAATTCAAAAAATTCAGAGAATTCATAGGAATTCAGAGAATTCAAAGAATTTCAGGAATTCAGAATATTTAAGGAATTCAGAGAATTTAAAGAATTTCAGGAATTCAGAGTATTTAAGGAATTCAGAATATTTCATGGTGTCAGAGAATTCAAGGAATTCAGAATATTCAAGGAATTCAGGGAATTAAGAGAATTTCAGGAATTTCAGGAATTCAGAGGATTCAGAGAATTCAGGGTATTCAGAATATTTAAGAATTAAAGGGAATTCAAAGAGTTTAAGAGTATTTTGGGAACTTAAGTAATTTAAAGAATTTAGAATATTTCAGGAATTAGGAAGAATTAAAGGAATTCAGAGGATTCAGAGAATTCAAGGAATTTCAGGGATTTAGAATATTTAAGAAATTCCGGGAATTAAGAGAATTTCAGGGACTTAGGAGCATGTAGAGAATTCAAGGAATTCAGGGAATTTAAAATATTCCATGAATTCAGAGAATTTTAAGAATTTCAGGAATTTAGAATAGTGAATGAATGCAGGGAATTCAGAATATTAAAGGATGACAGGGAATTTCAGAGTATTTAGGGAATTTAAGAAATTCAAAAAATTCAGAATATTTCTTAAATTAAAAACAATTGTAGGATTTCAGGAAAATTTAGAGAATTTAAGGAATTTACGAATTCAAAATATTCAAGAAATTCCGAATATTGAAGGATAGCAGAGAATTCAAGTTTATGTGTTTTTAAACGGACCTACGTAGGAAATTCAAGAAATTCAACATTTTTTTAAATTCGGGGAATAAAGAGAATTCAAGGAATTTCAGGAATTTAGAATATGGAAGGGATTCAGGAAATTCATAATATTCAAGAATTCAGGGGAATTCAGATAAATAGAAGGAATTCAGGGATTTAAAAGAATTCAGAATATTGAAGGAAATTCAGAAAATTTCAGGAATTTGGGGGATTCACAGAATTCAAGGAATTTCCGGAATTAATAATATTCAAGACATTTTAGGTATTCACGGAATTTAGCATATTTAAAGATATCCGAGAATTCTAGAAGTGGAGAGAATTCAAGGAATTCCATATATTGAAGAATTCAGTATATTCGAAAATTTCAGATATTTCGTAGAATTTCAGGAATTTCAGAGCATTTCGAAAAATTAAGGGAACCCAGAATATTCAAAGAATTCAGGAAATTCAGAGAAATCAAGGATTTCAGGATATTCAAGGAAATCAGAGAATTTAAGGGATTTGTGAGCATATTTAGGTATTTCAAGAAATCCAGAAAATTCAAAGAATTTCAGGAATTCAGAATATCCAATCATTTCAAAGAAGTCCAGGAATTCAGAGAATTCTGAATATTCAAGAAATTCAGGATATTCAAGGAATTCAGCGATTTAAGGTAATTAAGGGAATCTACCAAATTCTCATTGTTCTAAAAATAAAATTCTTCATTTTGAATAAACAAATGAAAATTTTTAATTTTTTATATAATAAACTAAGAAAATTAAAGACCATTCATTTTTAAAATTAAAAACTTTAAATTCTACTAGATTTTAACAATTTCATTATTTTTGCTGAAACTAATATCAGAAGTCAAAAAATGTAAAGGCTTTTTTTTCCAAGTATTTTAAGTTATAAAAAAAATGAAAAACTCATTAAATAAAAGAGCAATTTAACGAAACATATTAAGTTAAACGTGAAATATTTTTATTTCAGAAATGTAAGTTTCCAATTATTAATTAAATTTTGTTTTACAATTTCAAAGATTTCAAATTAAATCCAAAAAATTGCACATTAAAAAGAGACAGGATTGAAAAAACAAAAGTCCTAAAAAACTTTTCTAGAATCTTGTTTTTATATTTTTGGTCCCTCTTGATCAGAATATAAAATATAAAATCGGTTTGAAGAACAGCCCAAGAAGAATAATAACGAGCAGTAATAGCCATTTCGGAATCTCGAAATAACTAATTTTAAAGTTTTGAGAAAAAGGCTGAATTGAAGATTGAAGATAATAGAAACAGCAGATTCGGTTGAAGTCTTTAGTATGCAGACACAATAGTTTTCTAAAGACATGAATAGTGAATAAACTCAGGTTTAAAAAAAAAATAAAATAAAAAAATAAGTTTCAAGGCTAAAACAAATCTAAAAATCTAAATGTATAAATGCATTCCAGCTCAATAACTTATCATTCATCCTCATGGTGATGATTTAACAGGACGACTGAAGAATCCCGAAAAATAAAATTCCCGACAGTGTAAAATTCCCGAAAAATTAATTTTCCGAAACAGAAAATTCCCGAATTTAAACAATAACTTTTTTAAATATTATTAATTTATTAAAACTACAATAATGAAATATTTTTATGAAACAGAATATCTTCAATATTTAAAGTTTCTAAAATTATTGTTTGAATTTAAAATAACAATAATTTGAAAAAGTTTTCATCCAGGAATATATATTTTTTTAATTATTGTTATTTTCAATTCAAGCAATAGTTTTAGAAACTTCAAACATTAAAAATATTTTTTTCTATAAAAATATTTAATTATTGTATTTTTATTAAATAAATAATATTTCTCAGAAAATGTTTGTAATTCATTAAATTCGGGAATTTTCTAGTTCGGATATTTTATAATTTGGCGATTTTCTGTCGAGAATTATATTATTCGGGATTTTTCCGATTCGGTAATATTATAAAGTGACGGGAATTTTATTATTTGGAAATTCTCCAAAGCGAAAATCTTATTATTCGGGAATTTTATGAATCGAAAATCTTAATATTAGGAAATTTTATTATCTGGGAATTTTCCAATTCAGTAATTTTATATACTGTTCGGGAATTTTCCAATTCGGTAATTTTATAAACTGTTCAGGAATTTTATTATTCGAAAATCTTCCAATTCGGGAATTTCATTATTCAGAAATTTTATTATTCGGAAATTTTACAGTTTCGAGAATTTTATGATCCGGGAATTTTATGATTCGGGAATTTTAATAATCGGAAATTTTATTTTTCGGGAATTTTCCAATTCGGTAATTTTATAAACTTTTCGGGAATTTAATGATTCAGGAATTTTAATATTCGGGAATTTTAATAGTCGAGAATTTTAATATTTGGGAATTTTCTAATTCGAGAATGTTATTATTCGGGAATTTTACAGTGTCGGGAATTTTATGATTCGGGAATTTTAATATTCGGAAATGTTATTATTCAAGAATTTTATTATTCGGAAACTTCGCAATTCCGTAATTTTATAAACTGACAGGAATTTTATTATCCGGGAATTTTCCAATTCGGTAATTTCATAAACTTTTCGGGAATTTTATTATTCGTAAATTTTATGATTTGGGAGTTTTAATATTCGGAAATTTTATGATTCGGGAATTTTATTGTTCGGGAATTTTCCAATTCGGTAATTTTCCAATTCTGTAATTTCATAAACTGTTCAGGAATTTTATTATTCGGGAATCTTCCAATTCGGGAATTTCATTATTCAGAAATGTTATTATTCGGGAATTTTACAGTGTCGGGAATTTTATTATCCGGGAATTTTATGATTCGGGAATTTCAATAATCGGGAATTTTATTTTTCGGGAATTTTCCAATTCGGTAATTTTATAAAATGTTAGGGAATTTTATGATTCTGAAATTTTAATATTCGGGAATTTTAATATACGAGAATTATGTTATTCGGGAATTTTCCAATTCGAGTATTTTATTATTCGGAAATTTTACAATTCCGTAATTTTATAAACTGGCGGGAATTTTATTATCTGGGAATTTTCCAAGACCGTAATTTTATAAATTGTTCAGGAATTTTATTATTCGGGAATTTTCATATTCAGTAATTTTATAAACTGTTCGGGAATTTTATTATTCGTGAATTTTATGATTTCGGAGTTTTAATATTCGGAAATTTTATGATTCGAGAATTTTATTGTTCGGGAATTTTACAGTGTCGGGAATTTTATGATTCGGGAATTTTAATATTCGGGAATTTTTTGTTGTTGGAATTTTCCAATTCGGTAATTTTCCAATTCTGTAATTTCATAAACTGTTCAGGAATTTTATTATAAGGGGATCTTCTAATTCGGGAATTTCATTATTCAGAAATTTTATTATTCGGGAATTTTACAGTGTCGGGAATTTTATCATCCGGGAATTTTAATAATCGGGAATTTTCTAATTCGAGAATTTTATTATTCGGGAATTTTCCAATCCGAGAATTTTATTATTCGGAAAGTTTACAATTCCGTAATTTTATAAACTGACGGGAATATTATTATCCGGGAATTTTCCGAGACCGTAATTTTATAAATTGTTCAGGAATTTTATTATTCGGGAATTTTCCAATTCGGTAATTTTATAAACTGTTCGGGAATTTTATTCTTCGTGAATTTCATGAGTTGGGAGTTTTATTATTCAGAAATTTTACTTTTTGGGAATTTTTCATTTCGGGAGATTTCCAATTCTGTAATTTTATAAACAATTCAGGAATTTTATTATTCGCGAATTTTCCAATTCGGGAGTTTTCCAATTCTGTAATTTTATAAACTGTTCAGGAATTTTATTATTCGCGAATCTTCCAATTCGGGAATTTCATTATTCAGATATTTTATTATTCGTGAATTTTGTTGTTCGGGAATTTTATTATTCGGAAATTTTATGATTCGGGAATTTTAATATTCGGGAATTTTATTTTTCGGGAATTTTCCAATTCGGTAAGTTTATAAACTGACGGGAATTGTAATATCAGGGAATTTTCCAATTTGGGAGTTTTCCAATACGGTAATTTTATAAATTGGTCGGGAATTTTATTATTCGGGAATTTTCGATTTCGGGAGTTTTTCAATTCTGTAATTTTATAAACTGTTCGGGAATTTTATTATCCGGGAATTTTAATATTCGGGAATTTGATTATCAGGGAATTTTTCCAGTTCGGGAATTTTATTATTCGGGAATTTTTCAATTCGGTAATTTTATAAACTGTTCGGGAATTTTATTATTCGGGAATTTTATGATTTGGGAGTTTTAATGTTCGGGAATTTTATTTTTCGGGAATTTTCAAATTCGGTAATTTTATAAACTGTTCGGGAATGTTATTATATGGGAATTTTAATATTCGGCAATTTTAATATTCGGGAATTTAATTATTCAGGAATTTTCTAATTCGAGAATTTTATTATTCAGGAATTTTCCAATTCGAGAATTTTATCATTCGGAAATTTTACAATTCGGTAATTTTATAAACTGACGGGAATTTTAATATCAGGGAAATTCTTAATCCGGGAATTTTCCATTACGGTCATTTTATAAACTGTTCGGGAATTTCATGATTTGGGAGTTTCAATAATCGGGAATTTTATTATTCGTGAATTTTCTAATTCGAGAATTTTATTATTCGGGAATTTTCCAATTCGAGAATTTCATTATTCGGAAATTTCACAATTCAGTAATTTTATAAACTGCCGGGAATTTGATTATCAGGGAATTTTCCAATTCGGGAATTTTCCAATAAGGTAATTTTATAAACTGTTCGGGAATTTTATTATTCGGGAATTTTATGATTTGGGAGTTTTAATATTCGGGAATTTTATTATTCGGGAGTTTTCCAATTCGGTAATTTTATAAACTGTTCGGGAATTTTATGATTCAGGAATTTTAATATTCGGGAATTTTATGATTAAGGAATTTTAATATTCGGGAATTTTATTGTTCGGGAATTTTAATATTCGGGAATTTTATAAACTGTTCGGGAAGTTTACGATTCAGGAATTTTAATATTCGGGAATTTTATTATTTGAGAATTTTAATATTAGGTAATTTATAAACTGTTCGGGAATTTTATGATTCAGGAATTTTAATATTCGGAAATTTTATTATTTGGGAATTTTAATATTCGGTAATTTATAAACTGTTCGGAAATTTTATGATTCAGGAATTTTAATATTCGGGAATTTTATTGTTCGTGAATTTTAATATTCGGGAATTTTATAAACTGTTCGGGAATTTTATGATTCAGGAATTTTAATATTCGAGAATTTTATTATTCGGGAATTGTCCAATTGGTGAATTTTATTATTCGGGAATTCCATTATTCAGAATTCTTATTATTAGGGAATTTTACTGTTCGGGAATTTTACAGTGTCGGGAATTTTATTATTCGGGAATTTTCCAATTAGAGAATTTTATTATTTGGGAATTTCCGAATTCGGTAATTTTATCGACTGTTCGGGAATTTCATTATTCGCGAATTTTTCAATTCGGGAATCTTCCAATTTGGGAATTTCATTATTCAAAAATGTTATTTTTCGGGAATTTTATTTTGCGGGAATTTCACAGTGACGGGAATTTTATTATTCGAGAATTTTAATATTCGGTAATTTTATAAACTGTTCGGGAATTTTATGATTCCGGAATTTTAATATACGGGAATTTAATTGTTCGGGAATTTTAATATTCGGTAATTTTATAAACTGTTCGGGAATTTTATGATTCAGGAATTTTAATATTTGGGAATTTTATTGTTCGGGAATTTTATTATTCTGTAATTTTATAAACTGTTCGGGAATGTTATGATTCAGGAATTTTAATATTCGGGAATTTTATTGTTCGGGAATTTTAATATTCGGTAATTTTATAAACTGTTCGGGAATTTTATGATTCAGGAATTTTAATATGCGGGAATTTTATTGTTCGGGAATTTTAATATTCCAATTGGTGAATTTTATTATTCGGGAATTCCATTACTCAGAAATTTTATTATTCGGGAATTTTATTGCTCGGGAATTTTACAGTGTCGGGAATCTTATGATTCGGGAATTTTAATATTCGGGAACTTTATTATACGGGAATTTTCCAATGCGGTAATTTTATAAACTGTTCAGGAATTTTCCAATTCCAGAATTTCATTATTTGGGAATTTTCTAATTCGGTAATTTTATAAACTGTTCGGGAATTTTATAAACTGACGGGAATTTTTGTTTTCGGAATTTTTCAGTCGTCCCGATTTAACACTATTTCTGATATTTATAGTCGAATAAAATTATTTTCACACATTTATCATGGGAAAAAAACGTCTGATTTAAATTGAAAATAAAAAAAAAATTCAAAAGACAAGTAAGTTTTCAACTTTCCATAAATTTCTAAGCGAAAGCTTGCCTTTCTTCGCATATTCATTCTAATAGAAAGAAATAGGAAAGACTCGGTATGGCACCAAACAAATATTTGAAAATGAGACAGCCTTCGTAATTTTATTCCAAGGTTTTCGTAAATTTTTGCTGTAAAGTTTTCGTTTTTTAAATTCCAGATTCTGGTTTAGTCAGGTATTTCATTCGGTGCTTCGCCATTTACATGACAATAATACTCGTACATCCTGAATGATCTAGGATCCAAGGTCTCGATCATTTTTATCGCGAATTCTTCAGTAAGATTTTAATTTTTTTTTACATTTGTTGTTTGTCTCAAAATTAAAATTTTTGGAATTTTCGAGTTGAAATATATTGCCAAAAAATATTTTAATTTTAAACAAAAAAATTACTTATCAACCAAGAAATATTAATTTTCAACCAAATAGTTAAATTTTCAAACGAAAAAGAGAAATTTTTAAAAGAGAGTTGAATTTTAAACAATAAAAGTGGACTTTTGGACAAAAATGTTGAAAAAAAAAATGAATTCTTAACGGAAAATTTAACAGTTGATATTTCAACAGAAAAATATTTTAATTGTAAATAAAAAACCGCTTCATTCAACCAAAAAAGGCGAATTTTCTACAAAAGACACGAATTTTCAACAAAAAAGTTGAATTTACAACCAAAAAATATTTTTCACCAAAAAAGATGAATTTTCAACAAAAGAGTTGAGTTTTTCAATTTAAGATTCGAATGTTTTATAAAATAGTTGAATTTCAAACCCGAAAAGATGAATTAAGTTGAATTTGCAAGCACAAAAGACGAATTTTTTAAAAGAAAATTTAATTTTAAACCAAAAAGGTTGAATTTTCCACAAAAAAGTTAATTTTTAACCAATAAACATGACTTTCCTTCAAAAAAATAAAAAATGTCAATAACAAAAATCCAGTTGAATTCAAACAAAAGAGACAAATTTTAAACAAAATAGTTTAATTTTTTACAAAACTAGTTGAATGTTCAATCCAAAAAGACGAATTTTCAATAAAAAAGAATGAAGTTTCAACTAAATTGTTAAATTTCCAACAAAATAGTTACATTTTCAACTAAATAATAAATATTTTAATCAAAAACAGTTGAAATAATAAAAAAGACGAATTTTCCAAAAAATAGTTGAATCCTGAACCAAAACAGATAAATTTTTAACCAAGATGATTAATTTTTTACCAAACCAAAAAATAAATTTCCAACAAAATAGTTTAATTTTTAGTCAATTATTAGAATTTTCAACTACAAAAGATTAATTTTCGATTAAAAATATAAATTTTCAAACAAAAAATATAAATCATCAACGAAAAATATAATAGTGAATATTACAATGAGAAAAGAATTTGCAACAAAATAATTTAATTTTCAACTAAAGAGTTTAAGGAAATGGAAATTTTCTATCAAATAGTTGAATTTTCAAGCCAAAAAGACGAATTTTTCAGAAAATAGTTGAATTTTCAACAACAAAATTTATTTTCTTCAACCAAGGAAGATGAATTTTCAACAACATAATAAAGTTTTTTAACAACATAGTTGAATTTTTAACAAAATATTTAAATTTTCTTCTACAAAAGGTCAAGTTTCTATTAAAAATATCAATTTTCAATCAAAAATAGAATGGTTAAATTTTCAGTTAAAAAAATTATTTTAAAAAGGTAATGTTCCACAAAGTAGTTCATTTATAAACTGAAGAGATGAAGTTTTGATCAAAAAGATGAATTTTTAACAAAGTAGTTCAACTTTCAATCAAGTAGTTGAATTCTCAACCAAATAGATTAATCCTCAACAAAAAATATAATTCATACTTGATATCTCAAAAAGAAAAATTAAATTTTTTAATTAAAATCAGTTGAATTCTACTAAAAAAGACAAAATTTCAACAATTCAAACAGTTGAAGTTTTAGTTAATAAAATGTATTTTCAACAAACAAAAAAAACGAATTCTCAACAAAATAGTTGAATTTTTAATCAAATATTAGAATTTTCAACTACAAAAGATCAATTTTCGATTAAAAATATAAATTTTCAAACAAAAAATATAAATCATCAACGAAAAATATAATAGTGGATATTACAATGAGAAAAGAATTTGCAACAAAATAATTTAATTTTCAACTAAAGAAAAAGAGTTAAATTTTCCACCAAAGAGATAAATCTTCAATAAAAAAATAAGTTTTTAACAAAGTAGTTTAACTTTCAACCAAAAAAAAAATTTCTACCGTAGGAGATGAATTTTCAGCAAAATAGTTGAGTTTTCAAGCTAAAAAATCGAATTTTTCCGATAACTTGACTTTCAACATCGAAAAGATGATTTTTCAAAACAAAAAAATTTATTTTCAAACAAGAAAGATGAATTTTTGACTAAATAGTCGAATTTTCAAGTAAATTATTGAATTTGCACGCCAAAAAGACAAATTTTACGGGAAACAGTTGAAATTTCCACAAAAAGTTTTTTTTCTACCAAGAAAAATGAATTTTCAACAAAATAATTCAGCTTTACTAAAAAATAGTTGAATTTCTTATGAAATCGTTAAACTTTCCAACATAGAAAAATGAATTTTCAACTAAATGGTCGAATTTTTAAACAAAAAGGTTTAAACTTCAGATAAAACGAATTTTTTTAGAAGACAGTAGAATTTTCAATAAAAAATATGAACTATTAATATAAAAGGAGATTCTTCTATACAAAACAGTTAAATTTTCGACCAAAATATATAGATTTTTAACAAAATAGCATTTAAGCGAAAAAACGAGAAAAGGGGAAGTTTCTTGAAAATAGGGGAAAAGAGGAAAATAGAGGAAAGAGTGCAAAATAATTACCCCTAATATATATATATATATATATATATAAATTACAAATATTAAACATAACCTCAACTTGACTGAATGTATCATCTGATCGACATTTCATATACCCTTTATCTGTTTTTCGTTCATGTTCAAACATTCAAGTTTAATTTTAAATTCACAAGTATATTATCAATTAATTCCTTAAATGATCAGAAATAAGTAAACTCCTCAGATATTCACAGCCGTTATTTGATATAACCATACATGTAATATTTCGGATATTTCAGTTGAACATTTTGGATGTTAGAGAGTAGCATCTCACTTTTTAATATCTACAGATACTAACTTTGAACATCTAGATTGCTGTCCTATAGTCAAACATAAAATATGTTAAACCTGAACATCTAGATGTTACGTTTAAACATCCATTTTTCTCCGTGTTTTTATCGAAATATCGTATGCTAACAAAACCAAGGCGTTTATCGATCGAATCCAAATTAATTATACTTTGTCAGGGTCCTCATATGCTACTTTTTCACATAGTTCTATTTCCGATTTCCAAAATTGTCTTTTTTCGACCCACCCTACACTAAAAACAGATGTTGATCGAAATGAATGAGAGCTAGTATCACTGGTGTAATGGTTAAAACGTGCGAAAGTAAGCACTCTCGACACAATCGGATTAGCATGTTTATTTAGCAAAGTAATAGGCTTAACCGTACTAGGTTTAGGATAAAAATAGTCGCGTGTATCAAGTGCGAAATGTGTGAGTACACGTGTGCAAGAGTACCCGATCCGGTCCACTTCAATTATAAAAGGCCTTATCATTGCATCTGTAATAATAAGCATACTCGATAAAAAATTAGGGGGACACTTTAAATCAGGGCACCTTAAAAAATTGCCTGTCATTATGTCCTTGTATAACCTAGGATTGAAAAAGACACACTTTTAAATAATTGTTAATTTGGGACAGAAGTGCGGGACACGAGGTGGGACACTACATTTTCGGGGGACACTTCCTGATGATAAATTTTAAAGAATTTTTTTTTTCTCTGATTTTAGGAAACTTTGGTCGAAAAGTCTACTACATATTATATTTTTCCTTCGGAATTCATCTTGTTTGGTTAAAAATTCTAGTATTTAGTAGAAAATTTTATTATTTTCCTGAAAATGCAACTATTTTCTCAAAAGATCATCTTTTTTGGTCAGAAATTCAGCTACTTGGTTAAAAGTTGAACTTCTTTGTTAAAAATTCATTTTTTAGGTTGTAGATTCATCTTCTTGATTAAAAAATAAACATTTCTTTTAGTTGATCATTTTTGGTCGAAAATTAATCTTCTTGGTGGAAAATTCATCCTTTTGGATTAAAAATGCATCTGTTTGGGTCTAAATTAATCTAGTTTATTTGAGGATTCAACAATTTGGTAGAAAATTAAACTAATCTGTTGAAAATTAACTTTTTTGTTAAAAATTAAACTGTTTTAATGAAAATTTAACCGTTTTGTAGATAATTCATCTTTTGGTTTTAAAATTCAACAATTTTATTGAAAGTTACTGTACTTTGTTGAAAGTTCGTGTTTTTCGGTAGAAAATTAATCTTCTTGCCGGAAAATCATCTTTTTGGTTGAAAATTTAACTCTTTGGTTACAAATTGAACTAGTTTGTTAAAAATTAATATTTTTAATAAATAATATTATATAAATAATAATATTTTAATATTTTTCTTTGGTTCTAAATTTAACAAATCTATTTTTAGAAACTTAATCTTCCGGGTTGAAAAATAATCTTTTGGGATGAACTCTTTTGTTGAAAATTTATTTAAGATTCATTATTTTAGTTGAAAATTAATCTTTTATGTCGAAAATGTAAGAAAATTTAATTATTTGGGCGAAGATTGAACCATTTTATTTTAAAAAATCCATTTTTTGTTGTTGAAAATTAATTTTTTAATTGAAAATTCAAATATTCCAGTTGAAGATTCATTATTTTTGTTGAAGTATCATTTCGCTCGTTAAAAGTTTAACTACTTTGTTGAAAACATTTTATTTTGTTGAAAACAAAATAATTTTTTGAACTGAAAAAGTTACTATTCCATTTTTTGGCTGAAAATTGAATTTTTTAGATTAATAATTCAACTACCTGGTTAAAAGTTGAATCACTGTGTAAAATGTTTTTGTTCGTTTGAAGGTTTATCTCTTTGGTTGAAAATTTAACTATTTTGTTGAAAATTCGTTTTTTTTATTTAAAATTAACTTTTTACCCGAAAATGAAATTTGAATTTTTTGATAAAATGCAGGTTTTCGGACTGAAAATGCAACTGTTTTACAAAAAAATGGTCTTTTGTCTTAATAGTTCAACAATTTAGCTGAAATTTTTTTTCTTTCTTAACTGAAAAATCTTTATTTGTTAAAAATTCGTCTTTTTGGGTAGAAAATTTTACTTCTAGGTTGAAAATTTGTCTTTATTGCTCAAAGTTGACCCACGTTGTTTAAAATTCATTTTCTTGGTTGTAGATTCATCACCTTAGTTGAAAATTCATCTCTGGTTAAAAATTAAACTATTTTATTTAGAAAAAGTTTATACTGAAAATTGATATTTTTTACTTGAAAATTCATGTATTTTGTTGAAAATTCGTCATTTTTATCTTTTTAGGTTAAAAAATCAACTATTTTGTTAAAAATGTTTGTTTTTTAAATTGTTTTTT
>JAABKJ010007545.1:69066916-69178290 GCA_011634705.1 Andricus grossulariae | reverse complement strand
CTTATTAATTTTTCGTTGAGAATTCATCGTTTTTCTGAAAATTCAACTTTTTGTATAGAAAATTCAACTGTTTTTGGTTGAACTTTCAATTTTTTTGTTTAAAAATTCGACTATTTGGTTGAAAATTGATTTTTGTAGTCGAAAATTCCAGTATTGTGTTAAAAATTAAACTATTTTGTTAAAAATTCGTCTATTTGGATAATTTTTCGTCCTTTTAGATTTAAAACTATTCTTTTTTGTTAAGAATTAAACTGTCTTCTAAAAAATTCAATTATTTTGTTTAAAATGCAACTGCATTTTTTTAAGTTTAACCTTTTTTGTTTAAAATTCGATTATTTGGTTGAAAACTCACCTTTGTAGGTTGAAAATTCTACAGTTTGGTTTAAAATTCAACTATTTTGTTAAAAATTTTTATATTTTATTCAAATTAAATTTAAATTAGCTTGAAATTCGATAACTCGGTCAAATTTTAACCAATTATAATAAAAGAAGCTCATTACACACTGAATTGAACTCAATTTGACAATATCAACAACAAAAAGTTATCAGTTACAAAAAAATGTCATAAGATTCTTGTTAAAATTGACAAAATGAGAAACTTCGAAATATCTTCGATGTTTCGTGAGAAGTATTTTTTCACTGTAAAGAAGGGTATCTGAAAAATGTATTTTTTGTCCTGGAATCCTGGAAAAGTCCTGGTATTTTTAACAAAATAATTTAATTTTTAATAAAATAGTTGAATTTTTAACCAAATTGTTGAATTTTCAACCTAAAAAGGTGAATTTTAAACAAAATGGTCGAATTTTTGAACAAAAATTAAACTTCAACCAAAAATAGTTGAATTTTCAAACAAATTGGTATAATTTTTTCGAACTAGCATAAAAGTAGTGTCATTGTTAAAATAAAACTCCCGAAATTTTTACAGATTTTCAATTGCAGCCCCATATTTTGTATGATTTATATTTCAAATGAATAAATCATTGCAGGATTACAATTAATAAAAATATAATTTTGTTAAAAAATGGAAAGTATGATGAAAATACCGGCAGCCTTAGTCATCGATGGGTCATTTAATGTAGAAAAGGAGGAAGAAAGTCGATCCTTATATCGTTTAGTTTGTCGGATATTCTAAGGTATGATTCATCACGACCTCTCGAAGTACTGCTTACGTTTCATAAATTTTTTTTGCACTCAGAACAAGATCAGTGTCCGGAATGTTTAATTTTCTTTATAAATTTATTACCAGCTTGATCACGTTCTTTAAACAAAAGACTGACTCATTTCATTAATCATAATTTACATACATTCTAATTACGAAGCTATTTTTCATAACGAAACATAAAAACTTTTTTTACTCATCTCTATCTCGTTTGAATTCTGAATCTCTACTAAATTTTAACACCTGGAATAAAAGGGATGAACTATGTTACCAATTTTAGACGGTTTTTGCCCCCCCTCCCCATCCCACGTCACCACTCGTTGACAAATTTAATTTTGTCTTGCCTCAGTTTCCCCACCTCGAATTTTCATTCGGCGATAAAATCCCAGAAAATTATTATTTTGCAATGATCCTTGGAGTTTTTGTTCTAGACAATGGCATGAATAAATAGCATAAGAGTTTATTTTTAACAAGATTAATTTTCTAACCAAAAAGACGAATTTCTGACCAAAAATGGAATAGTGTAATTTTCAGATAATAAAAATTAATTGTTAACCAAAATAACCGAATTTTCAAAGGAAAAGTTGAATTTTTAAACAAAAAGATTAATGGTCTATCAAAAAACACGAATTTTCAACAAAATACATCAATTTTCAACAAAATTGTTGAATTACAAAGTTAATTTTCTAACAAAAAGTTAAATTTTCATAAAAATTGTTTAATTTTCAACCAAATAGTTAAATTTGAACCAAAAATATATGAAATGTTAACAAAAAAGTTGATTTGCAACCGAATAATTTAATTTTATACGAAGTTATTGAATTCTCAACCAAACCAGATTAATTTAGACCCAGACAGTTGCATTTTCAACCAAAAAGGATGAATTTTCAACCACAAGGATTCATTTTCACCAAAAAAGACGAATTTTTAATAAAATCAATGATTTTTCAACTAGAAATATCAATTTTTAATGGAAAATATAAATTTTTAACTAAAAATGGAATAGTTACATTGTTATTTTAAAAAAATCATTCTCAAACAAAAAAAAAGAGATTTTTCAACTAAATAGTTATATTTTCAACAGAAGAGATTAATTTTAGCAATAGAGTTAAACCCAAAAGATGATTTTTTAATCCGAAAGGTTAATTTTCTATAAATGGAATAGTTAAATTTTTCATCAAGGAGGTGAATCTTAAAAAATAATGAATTTTTAAGGAACGATTTCAACTTTCAACCAAGTAGTTTTATTTTCTACTAAAAAGGATGCATTTTTAACCAAATATTAAATTTTTCAACCAGAAAGATGAATTTTCCAGCAAGAAATTTAATGTTCTACCAAAAAAAAGGAACTTTCAACAAAATACAATTATTTTCAACAAAATTGTTGAATTTTAAAGTCAAAAAGATGAAATATCCATAAAAAGGTTGAATTTTTAACCCAAAAATATGATTTTTTAACGAGAAGGTTAATTTTCTATCAAAAAAGTTAAATTTTTAACGAAATAGATCAATTTGAACCAAAAATATGGGAATTTTTAACAAAAAAGTTAATTTGCAACCAAATAATTTAATTTCCTACCAAATTGTTGAATCCTTAACTAAACCAGATTAATTTTGACCCAAACATTTGCATTTTTAACAAAAACGGATGAATTTTCATCCAGGAAGTTTAATTTTCAGCCAAAAAAGGCTAATTTTCAACAAATTACATGAATTTTCAACCAGAAAAGATCAATTTTCAATCAAAATATTAACTTTTAACCAAAAATGTAAAAATTATATTGTTAGGTAAAAACAAAAATTGTCAACCCGAAAAAAAGAATTAATTTTTAACAAAATAGTTACATTTTCAACATGAGACATGAATTTTCAACTAAAATGAGAAATCTTTGAACAAAATAAAAAAAGAAATTGATTTTTCAACTAAAATATATGATTTTTGAACCAAATAGTTAAATTTTCAACAAAAAGATGATTTTTTCATCAAGAATATTAATGTTTTACCAAAAAGAAAAAGAAACTTAAAAATAGTTTAATATTTAATATAATAGTTAATTTTCAACCGAATAGTTTAATTTTTAACAAAAGAGATAATTGTCAACCGAATAGTTGAATTTTCTCCCAAATTGTTGAATCCTCAAACAAACTAGATTAATTTAGACCCAGTGGCATTTTTAATCCAAAATGATGAATTTTCATCCAAGACGATTAATTTTCGACCAAAAAGACGAATTTGTAACAAAATACATGAATTTTCAACTAGAAAATATAAATTTTCAACCAGAAAAGAATAGTTAATTTGTCAATCAAGGAGATGAATCTAAACCCAAAAAAAATTAATTTTTAAGCAAAAAGTTCAACTTTTAATAAAGCAGCTGAATTATGGACCAAAGAAGATGACCTTTTGACAAAATAGTTGCATTTTCAACAAAATAATAAAATTTTGAACCAAGTACTAGAATTTTTAACCAAGCGAGAGAAAAAAAGAAGAATTCTTCAAAATTTATCATCACGAAACGTACTAAATTTTATCTAAATTCATAAAATTACTTCTTCTGCCCCCCCCCCTCTGTTACCCGCCCTAGTTTTTAGCGTGTCCCCCTCTTCTTCTCAAATTGGTAAGGTAGTTAATGGACGATTCCATTATGTCCTCTTCGATTGAAGTACACGGGTTTCTAAGTAGGGTTTAGGGGAAGGGGGAGGGGGCGAATTTAATGCGGGGACGCGAAACGTTTGAAATGAAAATGCATCACGGATGAAAGGGTCAAGTGGCGAGTGACACGACTCGCATTTTTATTAACGTCCGGGATTACCGTCGTGTTATATACGAGAGTACTTAATTAAATTGTCCCACTATTATAGCGCCGGCGTTTTATTATGCAAAAATTCTATCATTCATAATATTTCTTTATTAGAGCCTAATTTTTTATTTAATTTACATATTTTTGGGGATGTTTCACAATTGTTAATTTGACGATAATGAACTCTTCGCGTGAGTGATTCCATTTGTCGCTAAGTTAATACAAAGCTGAGAACCATGCCTCTCAACGTTCATTATTTGTCCGTGATTAAAAAAAAAATGAGTTCATCGCAATCGCGTTGATGACTCTGGGACCTTGAATTATTCTACAAATCTTTTGTAAGACTTCATTGTCCTCCACGCTTCATAGCTCGCGAGTCCACCTGACCTTTTTATTTCTAACCTGAAAATTCACCATTTTTCCCACGCTATTTTATTCAACAGAAGGGAGAATACAAGTTTGAAATATGCAATAAATTCTTGCCGTCTCCAAGATTCGATTAAATCCAAAATGAAGGATTTTAAACCATTTGTTGAAGTTTTATCGTGAAATGAAATTTCGAGGTGTTACATTTCTTAGATACAAATTTGCGATGCCACACTTATTGTGGCTGTCGATTCGCGACTGTAGGACCTGCATTTAAGCCCCACCCCCATTTTCAAAAATTCAATTTTAAGGCTGGTATTCGATATTTAAATTTAAAGAAATTTCATTTAACTAACAATGATTTTTTTTTAAATTCGATTTATTTCCATAGAAATAAAAATGCCCATTTTCCAAAACCTGACCCTTCTTAGAGAAGAAGGTTTGTTTGTAGGGTGATAACTTTTCGCACAGTGGATTTACAAAAGGAATTCTCAGTGCCACTGGGTCGAGCGTCTCGATCTGTCGGTTACGCGAGGGTTGCCAATAGGAGGGGTAGATTCGTGGTTGGAATTAGGGGAGACCCTGGAGGGTTTGATATAAAAGAATCTTTGGGAACCGGCTTCAAGATTCGATCACAGGCTCCGAAACCTCGAGTCGGACGTTACGAGACAACCCTCGGTACTTGCTTTCTCAAAATGGACATTAGTGATTCGTCGGGGTTATGAACCTTATGGGAACCTGTACGCATTCCCCCTCAATGTGATGAAATTCTCCTAATAAGAAAAATTAAACCCCCAAAGCATAGTTAAATCGTCAAAAACTTAAAATTTTAATTCTAACCTCACTTTCTATAATTCTAACCTTACTTTTTCAACATTTAAACACGCTAAAAAATAATTCCCACCTGTTACCCCTTTCTTGCCGCCGAGACGAAATAAATAAATAAAATCTCGATTTTTAAATCCCATTTTAATTCATTTTATCCACATTTAAAGTTTAAAAGAAGTTCCACCTCGAGAGTTTAAAAGTGTTTAAAACCTCCACAAATTAATAATAGTCGTTGATTTTGTAAAAGTGGCATTATCCCGAGTGAATAATTGAGAATTTTATTTTAATCTTGGAATATAATATTTTTTTCTGTTTTCTGGGATAATTACATTTTGCAAGCTAATATCGGTTGAGTAATTGGAGGAAATTAGAGTGCTTGTTAGTGGTCTGTTTGATGTTCGAGAGTTTTTTTTATTCTCTGGAGAATCGATACCAGGCATGTGATTGCAGGCACGTGATCTATTAATATTCTATCGCCTGCGGTGAAAGAGAGAATGGGGGCTTGGTACATGCCTGAGTTTGTTGAGTGTCAGAGACACGATAGATAACCATACGGGAAACGAAACTGCATTTCGTCATTTTCGACGATTCCGCGACCCCCTCGGGAGATCCTAATCGTTCACTCACGTAATTAACTACCCTTGTCAACGCTTCACATTTAAAGCCCACCTAGTTACATAACCTTGCTTTAATTGCACTATTAATTAGAGAACATTTAAGGAGTTCCGAAAAAATTAGGGATGGATATTACAATCGATGTTTGCTATCTCAAGGATTCATTTGAGCGAAAAACAAATGATTTATCCCATTTTTTTGATTTATTATCAACAATTAAAGTCTCGAGATGGGAAGATAAAATATTAATTTCAAATCGCACGTAAATGTTTCCAGTAGAGTTACTTGACGATAAGATCGGAGGTAGTTAAGATATTTTGATTTTTTTTTCATTGAGTAACCTAACCTCAATTTGCCCACCTCGAATTTTCATTCGGCGATAAAATCCAAGAAAATTACTATTTTGCAATGATCATTGGTATTTTTGGTTCTAGACGATGGCACGAATAAATAGTGTAAGAGTTTATTCGTTTTTATTATTATTTCATAATGAAAAATGGATTTTGGAAATTGTAAATGTAATTTTTAATGATTTTTGTTACAGAGAAGGGAGAGATCACCAGGCAAAAGGATGGATCGACTTAGGAGAAGTTTCAGGGATAGTTTTCGGAGGCGGAGAGTTCCTCCAGTTCCCGAATCTAGCAGACCTCATCAATGGCAGTCTGATGAAACTGCAGTTAAATCATCGACGTGTCTATTTAATGTTAAGGTCAGACAAAATTTATAATTATTTTTCAATCATTTTGTATTACTTATTACAAAATTATGATCACTAATCCTTGTAAATTGTAAATTTGAATAATTTTTTATTTTATTCCAGTATTTGGGCTGCGTAGAAGTTTTCGAATCGAGGGGGATGCAAGTTTGCGAAGAGGCCTTGAGGGTCCTTAGGGTAAGAAAAGAATTCTTAAATTAGTAATTAGGGTACACATTTATCTTCATCATATTTTATTTCTTTTTCCCATCAGTCTTCTAATCTTGCTTTTCCCACGCAAATCATAAATTATTTATGTGATTTGGGACATGAGAGTTGAAAAGACAATTACTATAATTGTTTGCATCCTCGTTAATATTATCTTCGCGTTTCTATTCCTTTCATTTTTTTATTTTTTAATGTAAAGTTTTTTTTATTTTTTAAAATGTTACATATTCTTTAAATTAAAAACAGGCCTATAATTAATTCTTATTCGAACCTTTTAAAACGAATTTTCACAAAATTTGATTGCCTGAGAGCAGAAACCAATTCTCTGTGGCAAATCGAATTTCATTTTTAGAACGTCCCCCGCAAAGTTCTGCGAATGCAAATGGCTCACAAAAATTACGGTTTCAAACTCTGGGTGGGGGATGCTAAATTTAGGAGTCTCATCTTGTTTGGCATTACTCGACTCAACTTGAAACCCAGAAACAAAAAAGTTAATTACAAACTGGAATTAGAAATTAACTGTGGAAGTTAGTTAAATCCTCGTTTCAAGATAAGAGCTTTTAGACTTGAAACTAGAAACCTCATTAGTACAATTTATTATAAAATTTAACGCTCCTTTCTAACTTGAATAAAAATTGTTCAAGAATAAAAAAAAATGAACAGTTAATTCATCAGTGAAAATTGGTATAATTTAATATTTATTTTGCAGAATTCAAGAAGGAAACCCATCAGAGCAACTCTTCACGTTTCTGGTGATGGTTTGCGAGTCGTTGAAGACGAAACGAAAGGTTTGCTGGTCGACCAAACGATAGAAAAAGTCTCCTTCTGTGCTCCAGATCGAAACCATGAAAAAGGTTTCAGTTACATCTGTCGAGATGGCACCACCAGACGGTGGATGTGTCACGGTTTTCTCGCTCTAAAGGAGTCGGTAAGTCAGTTTTCTAGTCCCTACCTTATCGATTTTCATCACCTCGAATTTTTATTCGACTATGAAATCCTTATCAAGTAAAATGTGTCAATAGTTTTTGGATTTTCGAACTCGCTTCGGTGGCAGAAATCAAGATAAGATGGTTCTATGCTCACTCGGTAACGTAACCTTACCTCTCTCCACCTCGAATTTTCATTTGATGATAAAATACCAATAAAGGAAAATTTATGGATAGTTCCTGGGTTTACATATTCTTTACGATGGCAAGAAGCTATTTGAATGGAAAGTAAGGTACCGGGTTACCTGACCTCAATTTTCTCAACCTCGAATTTTTAAGTGGCTCTAAAATCTCTGATAATCGGAATTTTTCCATACTTTTTTAAGTTATGGATGTTTGAGGATGGTAAATTCAAATAAGTACAAATATAACGATTGTTCTTTGGTTTATAGATTGTTCATGATAGCACGAATCGAGTGAAATCGATGCTGAACTCACCGGATTACCTAACCTCAATTTTTTTCACCTCGAATTCTTAAATGGCTCTAAAATCTCTGAAAATCGGATATTTTCCATATATTTTGAATTTATGGATGCTTAAGAATCGCAGATCTCTCTCCACCTCGAATTTTCATTCGTTGATACAATTCCAAGAAATTAAAATATAACGATGGTTCTTCGGTTTATAGATTCTTCACGATGGCACGAATCTAGTTGAATCGATACTAAGCTTGCCGAGTTACTTAACCTCAATTGTCGTCACCTCGCATTTTTAAAGGACTCTGAAATCTCTAAAAATGAGAATCTTTTGTTACTTTTTAAAGCTATGGATACTTGAGGATGGTAAATATTAACTGTCTCAACCTCGAATTTTTATTTTATGGTAAAATCCGAAGAAATGAAAATTTAACGATGTGTCTCAGGTTTATAGATTCTTCATACTGGCACGCATCTAATTGAATCGGTACTAAGCTTGCCGGATTATCTAACCTCAATTTTCTTCACCTCGAGTTCTTAAATGGCTCTAGAATCTCTGAAAATCGAATTTTCTTGATAATTTTTGAAGTTATTGATTTCTGAGGATAGCAAATCTCTCTCCAACTCGAATTTTCATTCGTCGATAAAATCCTAAGAAATTGAAATATAAGGATGGTGCTTCGGGTTGTAGATTCTTTATGATGGCACGAATCTAGTTGAATCGATAGTAAGCTTCCTGGATTAACTAACCTCAATTTTCTTCACCTCAAATTTTTAAATGGCTCTAAAATCTCCGAAAATCGGATTTTTTAAATACTCTTTGAAGTTACGAATCACCCATCACCTCAAATGTTAATTTGGTGATAAAATCCCAAAAATGAAAATTTAACGATGGTTTTTAGGTTTATAGATTCTTCATTCAGGCTAAGTATGTCAATACTAAGCTTACCGGATTATCTAACCTCAATTTTCTTCATCTCAAATTTTTAAATGGCTCTAAAATCTCTGAAAATCGAAATTTTTCGATACTTTTTGAAGTTATTAATTTCTAAGTATAGCAAATTTCTCTTCATCTTGAATTTTCATTAGTCGATTGGCACAATCTAGTTGAATCGATACTGTGCTACCGGGTAACCTGTGATACATTTTCCCTACCTCGAAGTTTTAAATGGTTCTAAAATCTCTGAAAATCGGAATGTTTCGATACTTTTTGAAGTAATTGATTTCTAAGAATAGCAAATCACTCTCCACCTGGAATTTTCATTCGTCGGTAAAATCACAAGAAACTGAAATATAACGATTGTTCTTCGGTTTATAGATTCTTCACAATGGCATTAATATAATTAAGTCGATATTAAGTGAAACGGATTACCTAACCTCAAATTTATCCACCTCGAATTTATAAATGGCTCTAAAATGGCTGAAAATCGGAATTTTTCGATTCTTTTTGAAGTTGTGGATTCTTCCGCGTGGCATGAATCTCCGGCCTCGGACTCACTACACTATTAACACTTATTATACACTTTTTTTCAACGATAACATTATTTTACTACTATTTCGAACAAAATTACACGAAAGGCACTATTTTCTCACAAGTGTCTGTTTTTAAACAAAGAGAAGAATTTTTAACTAAAGTGATGAATCTTCAACCGAAAAAATTAGTTTTTAACAAAATAGTTCAACTTACAACCAAGTAGTCGAATTTTCAAGCCAAAGAGACAAATTTTTAACAAAAAATGTAATCGTCGATATTCAAACCACAACAGATTTTAATGTTTAATAAAAAAAGTTGAATATAATAAAAAATACAAATTTTCAACAAATTACATAAATTTTCAACAAAATATTTTGAACAGTGGATGTAATGTTAGTCAAAGTTTTATTTGATTAATTTTTAGTCTATATTTTTTTTGTTTCTAAAATTTTTGTACTAAATAGTTGAATTTTTAAGCTAAAAAATATCAATTTTTAACTAAAAATGATGTAGTGTAATTTTTATTAAGGAGAATTAATTCTCAATAAAAAAAAACACGATTTTTCTGCAAAACTGTTTCATTTTATACCAAATAGTTGTTATTTTACTACCAATCGGTTGAATTTTCAATAAAATATTTAAATTTTTAATAAAAAAAAATCATTTATAACCAAAGAAAATAAAATTATAAATCTTTAACAAAACAAAAAAGAATTTTAAAGAATGTAGTTCAACTTTCTTATTATTTTAAATTAAAATTCGTTTTTTTTAATATCAAATATTACATTTTTCGTGAAAAATTAATCTTTTCAGATTAAAAATTCAACTCCTTGCTTGAAAGTTGAACTACTTTCTTAAAAAATCTTTTTTTTTATGTTGAAGATTTATCATTTTATTTAAAAAACTTTCTTTTGTTTTGGTTAGAAATGATTTTTTTAAACTGAAAATTTAATTATTTTGTTGAAAATCTAACCGATTGGTTGTAAATTAACTTTTTGTTGAAAAATCATATTTTCGGGTTAAAAATTTTTGTTTAAAAATGGAATGTATGGGTAAAAATTAATGTATTTCATTTTAAGGCTTTAAGTATTTTGTTGAAAAATCGTCTTTTTTATGATATTCAACTTCTTTTATTTAACATTAAAATCTGTTGTTGTTTAAATATCAACTTTTACATTTTTTTTAGAATTTGTCTCTTTGGCTTGAAGATTCAACTCTTTGGTTGAAAGTTGAATTACTTTCTTAAAAAATCTTTTTTTTTATGTTGAAGATATATAATTTTATTTGAAAAACTTTGTTTTTCTTTTTGGTTGAAAATGATTTTTTTTTTACTGAAAATTTAGATATTTTGTTAAAAATTTAACCGATTGGTTGAAAATTAACTTTTTTGTTGAAAATTAACATTTTCGGGTTAAAAATTAAACTGCTTTGTAAAAAATTCGTACTTTCGGGGGGGAAATTAAACGATTTGGTGGAAAATTTAACGATTTGGTTGAAAATTGATGTATTTTGTTCAAAATTCATTTTTTTTAGCAAAATCAATTTTTGGTTAAAAAATCAAATTGTTTAGTTGAAAATAATTTTTTTTATATGAGAATTTAAGTATTTAGTTAAAAATTTGTCTTTTTTGGTTAAATCCAACGGTTTCTTTATTTTAAATTAAAATCTGTTATTTTTTTTTTAATATCAACTATTATATTTTTCGTGGAAAATTCATCTTTTTAGATTAAAAATTCAACTCCTTAGTTGAAAGTTGAACAATTTTCTTAAACAAATCTTTTTTTTTTTTTTTTTAAGATTTATAATTTTATCTAAAAAACTTTGTTTTTTTTTTCTTGGTTAAAAATGATTTTTTTAAACTGAAAATTTAATTATTTTGTTGAAAATTCAACCGATCGGTTGTAAAATAACTTGTTTGTTGAAAAATCATATTTTCGTGTTAAAATTTTTTAAGTTTTTTGGAAAAATCGTTTTTTTTTTATTGAAAATTAATTTTCCTTAATAAAAATTACACTACATCATTTTTAGTTAAAAATTGATCTTTTTTAGCTTAAAAATTCAACTGTTTAGTTCAAAATTTTCAGAAATGAAAAAAATACAGACTAAAAATTAACCAAATAAAATTTGGACTAACATCACAACCATTGTTCAAAATATTTAGTTGAATATTTATGTAATTTGGTGAAAATTTATATTATTTGGTTGAAAATTGAACTATCTGATTAAAAATGTATGTATTTTGTTGAAAATTCGTATTTTTCGTAAGAAAATCAATTTTTTTTTGTTAAAAATCAAATTGTTTAGTTGAAAATAATCTGTTTTAGATGAGGATTCAAGTATTTTGTTGAAAACTCTTCTTTTTTATTGCATTCAACTGTTTTTAATTTAAAATTTAAATATTTTTCGGTTTAAATATCAACTATTACATTTTTTGGTGAAAATTCAACTATTGTGTAGAGAATTTAACGCTTTTGTAGAGAAATCGTCTGCTTGGGTTGAAAATTCAACAATCTGGTGGAAAATTTAACTGTTTTGTGAAAAATTTATGTAACTTGTTGAGAATTAATTTTGTTGGTTGAAAATTCAACTATCTGGTTGCAAATTCAGCTGTTTTGTTAAAAGCTCGTCTTTTTTACTTGGAAATTCATCATTTTCGACGGCCCTAATCAGCCACTGAGACAATTTATAGCCAATTAGCAAATAAGTTGAAAAATATTTTTAAAGAAAAAGTAAAGAAATAGTGGAATTAGCAGACAATTGTGAGGAAAATAGTGTCTTTAGTGTAATGTTGTTCGAAAAAGTGATACGAAATTTGTGATATTTCAAGTGACTCGATAGATTTTTCTTCTAAAAATTTGTAAGATTCCCGATGAAAAAAATGAATTCACTGTTATTTCCCGATTTTCCGGGAAAATGTGAATCGACTTACCGGAGAGAGCGGACTCGGCATGAAAACATGGAGCAAATTGTTGAAAATCTGTCCAGGTTTGACTCCAGGAACACCAGTCTGAATAGCGCCACTGAGTGGATGATTAAAGCAGAATCCGATTTGCTGGGACGTATCCAGGAGGCAATAATGCAAGAGGAATGTCAGAGCTTCGAGATGAGTGACGGTATAATCAGCTGGTAAGCAACACTCGACAGTAGCAATATCCTCAAGTTTTGTCACTGAAACTGTATCATCGTTAACGTAGTAAGACGCAAGTTGCTCGATATTGCAGCATAATCGATGAATTACTGAAGTTACTATGTGCGTTAATGAAGCTCCCATGAAAGGAAGACTCGATGTCACGAGAGTGGTCCAGTATTGATGCAAATGTCTCATATGATCCTGAAAGAAAAAAAAAGAAAATAAGAGTGAAGAAAGTTCGTTCGATAATTTAATACTATAGATTTTATTTCGTTTAAAATAATAGAACATTGTACTATATCATGTTTCTTTAAAAATCAATCTTTTTCAGTGAAAAATTCAACTGTTTGTTTGAAAATTTCTGTATTTGATGAAACTTTGTCTTTTCTGGTAGAAACTTAATCTTCTTGATGACTAATTCACCTTTTTGATTGAAAATTCACGTATTTTGTTAAAAATTCATCTTTTTTGGTTCAAAATTCATTTCTTTGGCTTGAAAATTAGTTTGTTATGCATTAAAAATTAATTATCTCACTGAAAATTGAACTATTTCATGTTTTATTTGAACATCAATCTTCTTCAGTTGAAAATTCAACTATTTGTGTTTGAACATTTCTGTATTTTATTGAAACTTTGTCTTTTGTGGTAGAAAATGAATCTTCTTGATGACTAATTCATCTTTTTGATTGAAAATTCAGGTATTTTGTTAAAAATTAATCTCTTTTGATCAAAAATTAATCTTTTTTGGTAAAAAATTAATGTTTTGACTTCAAAATTAACTTCTTTGGCTTGAAAATTAGTTTTTTATTTGTTGAAAATTAATCTTTTCAAGTAAAAATTCAACTAAATTTTTTTGTCAAAAAATTTGTTTAATAAACATTTAATCTTTTTGGTAGAAAAATCATTTGTTTGGAATTTAATTATTTCGTTGAAAATTTAATTAAAAACGGATTTCTCTAACTGAAAATTAAACCATTGTGTTTTTTCTAATTGACCTTTTTCAGTTGAAAATTCATCTATTTTGTTGAAAATTTGTCTTTTTTTTAGTGGAAAATTATCTTTGTTGGTTGAAAATTACATTAAAATTTAAAATATTTGGTAGAATGTTAATGTATTTTGTTAAAAATTAATCTTTTTTGGCGAAAAATTCATTTTTTTGCTTCAAAATTCATTTCTTTGGCTTGAAAATTAGTGTTTTATTTATTGAAAATTAACTATTTAACTGAAAATTGAACTATATCATGCTTGTTTGAAAATCAATCTTCTTCAGTTCAAAATTCAACTATTTGTTTGAACATTTCTGTATTTTGTTGAAACTTTCTCTTTTGTGGTAGAATATTAATCTTCTTGGTGACTAATTCACCTTTTTGTTAAACATTCATCTTTTTTGGTAAAAAATTAATGCTTTGCCTTCAAAATTAATTTCTTTGGCTTCAAAATTAGTTTTTTATTTATTGAAAATTAATTTTTTTAAGTAAAAATTCAACTAAATTTTTTTGTCGAAAAATTTGTTTAATAGACATTCAATCTTTTTGGTAGAAAGTTAATTTGTTGGTTTGAAAATGTAATTATTTCGTTCAAAATTTAATTAAAAACTGATTTCTCTAACTGAAATTTAAACCACTGTGTTTTTTTCAAATTGACCTTTTTCAGTTGAAAATTCGTCTATTTTGTTGAAAATTTGTCTTTTTTTAGTAGAAAATTATACTTCTTGGTTGAAAGTTACATTAAAATTAAAAAAATCGATAGAAATTTCATGTTTTTTGTTAAAAATTAACCTTTTTTGTTTCTTCTTTTTTTTTTGAAATTAATTTTTTGTTTCAAAATCCATTTCTTTGGCTTAAAAATTAGTTTTTTATTGATTGAAAATTAATTTTTAAACTGAAAATTGAACGATACCATGTTTGTTTGAAAGTCAATCTTTTCCAGTTTAAAATTCAACAATTTGTTTGAAAATTTCTGTATTTTATTGAAACTTTGTCTTTTTTGTTAAAAATTAATCATTAAAAAAAAAATTAATTTTTTTGGTTCAAAATTCATTTCTTTGCCTTCAAAATTAGTTTTACATTGATTGAAAATTAATTTTTAACTGAAAATTGAACTATATCATGTATTTTTTTTTATTGTAACTTTGTCTTTTGTATTAGAAAATTAATCTTCTTGGTGACAAATTCACCTTTTTGTTAAAAATGAATCTTTTTTGGCAAAAAATTAATGTTTTGTCCTCAAAATTAATTTCTTTGGCTTGAAATTTAGTTTTTTCTTTATTGAAAATTAATCTTTTTAAGTGAAAATTCAACTAAATTTTTTTGTCGAAAAATTTGTTTAATAGACATTCAATCTTTTTTGGTAGAAAGATGATTTGTTTGTTTGAAAATTTAATTATTTCGTTCAAAATTTAATTAAAAACTTATTTCTCTAACTGAAAATTAAACCACTCTGTTTTTTTTTAAATTGACCTTTTTCAGTTGAAAATTCGTCTATTTTCTTGAAAATTGGTCTTTTTTTTGGTAGAAAATGATCCTTTTTGGTTGAAAATTGCATTAAAATTTAAAATATTCGGTAGAAAGCTCATGTACTTTGTTAAAAATTAATTTTTTTTTATAAGAAATTAATTTTTTTGTTTCAAAATTCATTTCTTTGGCTTGAAAATTAGTTTTTTATTGATTGAAAATTAATTTTTAAACTGAAAATTGAACTATATCATGTTTGTTTAAAAATCAAACTTTTTCAGTGAAAAATCCGCCAAACTTTTCTATCCTGGCATACTACTCTAGCTTCCTGCACGTCCATGCATTTTTTCATGCAAGCTCTCGTGTTCCTATGGCTTCTTATTTCTCTTTGAATTAATGTCTCATTCACAGATTGTAACTATTACGAAATCGTCATTTGAGATAGCATACGATGCCCTATACGAAACCGTGTACGATTTATAGAATTTTGGTTAATAACGTAATCTAAATAATGTAAATGATAATAATAGGTAGTAAATAATATCATTTATAACAAATGTGTATCAGAGAATCACATTTATTTCTACAAATCGTAAACGACATCATACACGTTATCGTATACTATCCCAAATTATGATTTCGTATACGACATCGTATTTTTCAATATATTTTATATTGTTAATATATATATATATGTATATATATAAGAGTATATACATATATAATAAATAAAAAATAATATAATATAAAGAAAAAACTAATTAAATATAAATATATATAAATAAAATTATATATATAATTAAAAAACAAGGTTAAACAACCACCGCAGGGTCGCACTGAGAGCAACTGCCATCTAAAAATAACATCAGCTCTCAGTAGAACCGCGGTAAATCACACTTCTATATGTATATATTATTATATTATATATCATTATTTTCAAAACATTTTATATTCACTATATTTTTCCTGTTGAAAAATACGACGTCGGATACGATGTTGTATACGATATCGTATATGACATATATATATAATAATATATATATATATAATAGCAATATAAAATATACCAAAAACAACGACGTCGTATACGAGGTCGTATACGACATTATATATGATATCTTACACGACGTCATATATGAAATCGTATACAAAATCGTACTTTAGGATAGTATACGATAACGTATACGATGTCGTTTACGATTTGTAGAAATAAATGTGGTTCTCTGATACACATCTGTTAAAAATGATATTATTTACTACCTATTATTGTCATTTACATTATTCAAATTTCATTATTAAACAAATTTCTACAAATTGTAAACGACATCATAAACGACATCGCAAACGGCCTCGTATACGGCATGGTATACTATCGCAAAATACGACTTCGTATATGACGATGTATACGATGTCCTATGCGACTATGTGTTGAATCCAAGTTAATATGGTCCAAAAGATAGTAAATCATAAATGTACTTCACCCGTGTCACTATTGGAACAAGGTGGCTACCAAAATGTTCAGATAAAAAAAAATGGCACGCACGAACATCAATATGACAATATCTTGCCAAACACATCAACGATGCAAAAAATTCTGCCAAGTAAAAATTTATTAGTTCAATCACCGTAGTTGGTGAAATTTACTAAATTTATAAAATTGAAGAAATTGTGTGAATGTATTAAAAGCGAAAAAGTAAAACTTGGCGAAATTATTATTATTTAAAACAAAAGAGCGGACTTTTTTGCATGGCAGATGTTTTTTGGTGAGAGATGCATGGAATATTGATTCTACATGATGATTTAATTTCAACGGGGAAAACCCTTTTGCTTGAAACAAAGAAAACAATTTTCGCAAATGTCTGTTTAATGAAAATAAATCAACGCCAAAAAGTGACTGTATGGCATTGTAACGATTTCCGATGGCACAACGTATAGTTCCATTAGTTCTCCGGGTTGCCAAGCTCGTTCGATAGTTAATGAATGTTTGAGCTCAGCACTCGTATAATCCGTTGGAGATGATGGAAATTGAATTCGAGGGAACCCAATTAAACTCACCAGTAAATGAAGGACGGTGGCTCAGGTGTCTGTTCCACGACACAGGTTAGGTTGATGTCACTTCCACTCTTGATGTAGAGTTCGGCATTTGCAAGAATCTTGGCTTTCGAAACTGTGCATAAAAACAATAATATTGTGAAATGATATTGATAACTATATAAATTATTTGCATTTAGATTTGAGAAACATGAAATGGGTTCATCTTATCCACTACACTTTACACTTTACACTTTACACTGAGATGCAGGCCGGTTCAAAAAACTGAAATTATGAAAGCATCGTGTGATTCAATGTTAATTATCAGAAATAGTTTCTTCATATAGTTTCAAGAAAGTGAAAAAAATATTCATGAAAATCGGATAATATTTGCAGTAATAATAGAAATGTTGAAGTGCACACGCTAGTATGATAATATGCACCGCGATATAGGAGGAAATGCATTTTTTTTTCATTCAAAAGGTCTACAGTCTTCAATTTTGCCCCAATTCGCAATCAATTTTTGTTTGTTTGAATGGCTCTAAATTTCCAACAGCACCTTAGTCAGAGATTGTTGCATTTTTATTTGTTTATTTATTATATGTTTACTTGAAGTATGAGAAAATCAAGATTTTTCACAAAATCATTATTCACTCTTCAATAGCGGTTTGCGTGTAATGAAAATCATCCTAAATCGATGCAAGAGTACTCCTAGAATACAAATAATTTGATCATTGTCTGTTTTAATTGTTCTAAATAAATGACATTTACAAACAGCCACATAGTGCAATTTTAGTTGAAAAATATTTCTTTTTGGATGAATATTCTTTAAATTATAGTGAGAGTGACTGTTAGTCACAATTCTTATAAAACATTAACAATTGTAAATGTTGTGAACAATTTTTTGCAAAAAATTGGCATTTGTTTCTTCCTTCATTATTTGAAATTTTGTAGATACTCGGAAAAGTGATATATGTTTTTCATTATGTGTGTTCAAAGACAACAGTTGTTGATTTTGTAAGGAAATGAAATAAGTAAATATGAAACTTTGTCCTGGAAAATAATTTCTTTTGCCTGAAACTTCTCCGAATGTTTGTGAGAGAGATCTGTAGTAACTGTTTCTATGTAAAATTCACAAGAAACGGTACAGTACTAATACAGGTTCAATTATATTTGTTCAAATACAAATCCTAAACAAATGAAATAAGTAAATAAAAAACTGTGGCCTTT
Source organism: Andricus grossulariae (assembly GCA_011634705.1). Taxonomy (NCBI): domain Eukaryota; kingdom Metazoa; phylum Arthropoda; class Insecta; order Hymenoptera; family Cynipidae; genus Andricus; species Andricus grossulariae. The sequence goes on along the minus strand of JAABKJ010007545.1, from coordinate 69,159,878 downwards.
TTAGCCTGCAAAATACTTTTTCTTGCACTGAAATTGATCCAAATTTTTGTGAACCAGATTGTCTGTGAACAACTCTATGTAAAAATTAATATTAGATCATTCTTATTGTTTATTCTTGTAATCTTAAATGTCACGAATTTTTCATGTATTAAAAAAAGTCATTTGGTAATCCATTTTACCAGATCAATAAATCCGTTACCTAAGGCCAAAAGACACATACATCCTGCATGAATCTTTGTTTCACTTTCTTGAAATTATATGAAAAAACTATTTCTGCTAATTAAAATTGAATCACGCGATGCTTTCATAATTTCAGTTTTTTGAACCGGCCTGCATCTCATAACAATGAAAGGGTGATTCGTTTCGGGTAATTAAAATTTGTAGTTAAAGAGTTTAGGAGTGTATTCTACAGGATGTATAGGTCAACATTTATGGGTTTGAGATTCATTTTGTTGTTTATTGGTTGAGATTTCTAGGTTTAGGGTTTATAGGTTTAGTTTTTATGGGTTGGGATTTGTGGGTTAAGATTTATGGGTTTAGTGTTCATGGGTTGGGATTTATGGGTTTATTGGTTCAGGGTTTATGGGTTTACGATTCATGGGCTTAGGGTTTATGGGTTGGGATTTATGGGTTTAGGGTTTGTGCGTTTGAATTTGTAGGTTAAGAGTTTAGAAGTGTATTCTACAGGATGTATGGGTTAACAGTTATGGGTTTGGGATTTATTTTGTTGTTTATTGGTTGGGATTTGTAGGTTTAGGGTTTAAAGGTTCAGGGTTTTTGGGCTTGTGATGTGTGGGTTTAGGGCATATGGATTTGGATTTGTGGGTTTAGGGTTTATGTATTTACGGTTTATGGGTTTGGGGTTTATGGGTTGGGATTTATGAATTTAGAGTTTATGGGTTGGGATTTGTGGTTTAGGGTGAGTCCGTCAAGATTTGTGACCTCTAGGTGTATTTGAACATTCCATTCCAGTGTGGGGCGGCATCTAATGTGGTGCACCAAAAGATATCGCTCAATTTAAAGACTAATATAAAGGATTTTGTTGCAGCAAAATATAGAACATTTAACCGACAGCATTAGTTGCGTGGTGAATCTATACTCGAAAAGAATCCGGACGTTAATCCATTTCGGACACGGATAGCACACGGATGGGTTACCATGAGCGACATTTCAGGGACGTTTTGCCGCCAGGGATGATTGTGTTCATTCGATGGTCTCGGTGGAATGTCTGCCTTTAAACTCAGCTGCCAAAAACCCGGCTGAACTTGGGAGGTGGTTGTCTGCAGTTTTCCTCTCCCCTGAATAAACGTCCAGGCAAATGCGAGTACTTCTAATAGAGTCGGATTCAGCAGGTAACCACTGGTTGTGATTAAATTCATACAGTGATTCTAAGTCGTCTGGCGGTATGCCTATGTACTCATGCTAAAGGATTAAATGATACTTTAGCAATGAGTGTGACCCGTGTATAGTTCTATCGTTCACCGTGGTATTAAGTGAAGGTCTAGTACGACATGCCATGATTATATTGAGAATAATTAGAAACCTAAATTATAGGCTTTCCTAAAAAGTGCACCCGCGCCAAGTTATCTGCCATTCTCCTGAATGTATTGCAGTGCTTAAGTGCCTTGACATAGCAAATCAAAAGGGACTTTTTGATATTAGAACATCAAATTTTCATAAAATAAGGCATAAGAAAAAAGTTTTAAAAGGTTCAATTATTAGCATCTAATTTTGAAAGATTTTTGTCAAAAAAGTTACGTACCTAACCTAAAAACCGGATAAGAAAAATGCCAAAAATAATAATGAATTTAAAATAATTTTACACTATTCAGCAAACATTTTTGTGAGAACTTTTGGCTTTGAAAAGCACGTATTATTATTCAAGTATGTGATTCTATAACTGTACAGAAATTTAAGTATCGTGCGCCACATTAGGTGTGTAGTATACCTAGGACAGTTCTGGGACACCGGCTCTGATTCGAGCTCACACAGAAAAAACTGGGAGTAACCAATGTTGCAGGTAATCATTATTTCTGGGTAAAGTCGGCTAGCCGACAGAGTAATGTCGAGCTGAGTAATTGATAAGTGGGTAAAGTATGCCTAACTTTGCCCTGGAGAAGAGTAACGAGAGCGAAGTGTCACTTGCTGAATTTATGTTTCAAGAAGCGGCTATGAATAAGGAATTAGCGCATATTTCCGCGTACAAAACACTCTAAAAGCATGATACATGACATCAATTAGCGAATTAATGACTGAGTTCGCGACATGCCACACTTTATTCGCAAAAATAAATTTGACAGCAGACACAGAGTTGAAAAGTCGCCATGGTGTTTGAAGCTAGAGCGTAGTCCCATATGGAGGACATGGTGATATATTAGCAGAATAGTACAAACAAGGGGTCGGAACCTCTTAGGTTGGACCCGAGCTTTAAAGGTTCCCTACGGACTCGGTTCAGGACTGGTCCCTTTAATATCTTAATTGTCCGGGTGCGAACCCGGACCCTTCACCATAAAAAGTTCCTTCAATTATATTTGAGGAATTAGTAAAGGCGATTTGAGCGAGAAGAAGGTGCAGTTTAGTTGAAGGTATGGGACTAAGAACAATGGAGACCCGAAACCTGAACCTGAAGATTCGAACGTCGATTTGTCCTTTTTTACCGTAGAGTCATCTTTGTCTAACGGGGTCGTACTGATTCGAACGCGGACTTGATCTGAGATTTTGTAACGTACAATGAGAACTCAATCCTAAAGTATGTGAAAGGAGCACACAACCTATAAGTTATTACAAAACAATGCAATGTGATTTACTGCCGGCGGCCGGCGGCGATTTTCTTGAGGTTATTATGAGTCACTTTAATTATAAATTTAATTCGTGTATATAAATTAAAACATGTATCTATATCTTGGATACCTTGTCGGTGCTTGTCGGCTTTATCACTCCCAAAACTTTAAACTTAAACTTGAACTAACGCACAATGAAAACTCAAACCCGAACGCGTTCAAGTTCAGGTTTCTTGTTCTGGTTGCAGAGTCAAGTTACATGGAATTCTCGGCTGCGCATCAGAGTTCGAGGGCAGATATGGCTGAGAAGTCAATTTTCACGGCACTTTGCTGCTGCGCAGTAGAGTTGGATGGCAATTACGTATGCGCACTATAATTAAATAACAATTGCGGATGCGCAGTACAATAACACGATACTTGCGTCTGCGCAGTAAGGTTAGGGGTTACTTTTATGGGCGCAGTAGTGTTACATAGCACTTATAGATGCGCAGTACAGTAGAATGGCACATACATCTGCGCAGTGAAGTCCCATGCTACTTATAGATGAGCAATTAAAGAATTTTAATCGAATTTTTCACATGGCACTTATGGCGTACAGTTATGTAAGGGGTTAGTATGGATGCGCAGTAGAGTTAAATAAAACTTACATCTGCGCAGGAGAGGTAGATGGGATAGTGAATATGGATGCGCAGTAATGTTAGGGATACTTATAGATACGAAACGTTCCGAGACAAAAACGCAACCGAAAACAAAACAGAAGAAAATCTGCCCCGGTTCTGGACCACGCTATGTGTGTACACTGTACTACGCTTACACAAGAAATGCAATGTTAAATTACTTTAGAATTACTTTATGAATTAATTGAATTTATCGATTGTAGAATACAAATATGGGTTCAAAATTCAAAAATCAAGAAGTTGACATCAATTTTAGAAATTTCATTAATCTGGAAGATTTTTATGAAAGTTAGCACCAGGAGTTTTTAAAATATCAGAATGTCAATTTGAGGTGAAAAATCGGAAATTCAAAAAAGCAACCGAAATTTTTGGAATTCAAGTCACAGAACATGAATTTGGGTTCAAAATTCAAAATATAATAAGAAGGACCTTAATTTTTTTTAATTTGAATAAATTAGTGAATTTCTATGAAAGGCAGTACGAGAGGGTTTTTTATTTCACGGAATAGGAGTTTGATGTGAAAATTCCAAAATTAAAAAAAACTACTTCAATTTGGAACATTTTTTCAAATTAGTGGATTTTCACGAAAGTCAGTACGAGAAGGTTTTTTGAGTCACAGCAAACAAATTTGGGGGATAAATTCTGAAAGTGGACTGGATTTTGGAAAATGTTATTACATTGGAAATATACCAATTTATCAATTTAATAAAAGTTTCACAATTTTAGTCAAATTTTAAAATTTTCACCTTAAATTTGTGTTCTGTACTTCGAAAAACGCCCTCGTACTTACTTTTGTGGAAAGCTAACTATTATCTAATTAAAGGGAATTAATTTTTTTCCAATTCATTCATGAATTATCGATTAACCGCTTTAATAAGGTTTTCAACATTTAGGTCGCTTTTTTTAATTCTTCCATTTTGATGCCAAATTCCTTCTCTGTACCCCGAAAACCCCCCTCGTACTGACTTTCCTAGAAATCTACCAAATTTATAAAATTTTCAAAAATCCAATAAAATTTTGAAATTTTTGCCTCAAATTCGTGTTCTGTACCACGAAAACCTCCCTCGTACTGAGTTTCATAGAAATCGACAAAATTGATACAATTTTCAAAATTTTGAGTAAAATTTAAGAATTTTGATACCAAATTGGTGTTATTTATAGGTCCATCAAGCTAGCACCTCTACAATCGAAATTCTCAAATTTCTTTGTATCCGAATTTTGGGGTTTTTTGGGCTGTATTGCCGATTTTTGGGCTCCACTACTTTTTTTGAAAATTCACATTTGGAGTGGAGGTGCTGACTTGACAGTGTAAATAGGGTCTCTGATTTTTGGGCTCCTGAAAAATATCAAAACCGATTTTTGGGCTCCAACCCTTACAGTTGAAAAGCAACCCCTTGACACCAAGTAGATATGACTTTGTTAAAAAGCAATGTTTTTTAGAATTTCACAATGTAAATAGAGTCTCTGATTTTTAGGCTCCTAAAAAATACCAACACCGATTTTTGAGCTCCAACCCTTACAGTTGAAAAGCAACCACTTGACACCACAAAGATATGACTTTGTCAAAAAACAATGTTTTTTAGAATTTCACAGTGTAAATAGAGCCTCTGATTTTTGGGCTCCTGAAAGAGACCAACACCGATTTTCGGGCTCCAACCCTTACAGTTGAAAAGCAACCCCTTGACACCACGATGATATGACTTTGTCATAAAACAATGTTTTTCAGAAATTCACAGTGTAAATAGGATCTCTAATTTTTGAGCTCCTCAAAAATACCAACACCAATAAGTTTCTATAGTTTGGGGCTTGTTTTGATTTTTGAGATGTAGGGTTAGTTTTTGCAACAATAAAATTCAAGCACTCGAGACCCCAAGAAAAGTCCTACACTACTTTCTATTTTGTACTTTCCAGGTTTGAATTTTTACGAAGGGGTTGGTTTCTTTTTTGTACATAGGGGTGGTTTTGGAAAAATTTGTTTTGTTCATTCGAGAGCCCAAAGTATGCTCAAAATTCTGTAGCACCTTGTTTTTTGAAGATTTTATTTATTGCAAGGTTTTTCTGTTCACAGGGGGTGGTTTTTTGAAATTTTTTGTTGTGCATTCAAGAGCTCAAAATAAGCCCAAAATTATGGTGTACTTCGTTTTTTCCCAGTTTGAGTTTGTACATAGAGGGTAGCTTTATTTTCAGTAGGGATTGTTTTTGAAAATCGGTTGTTAGCGCATTCAAGAGCACAAAAAAAGTAAAAAATTCTGTTGTGTTTGATTTTTAATTTTTTAAAATTTTTATATAGTGCAGGTGCTGGCTTAAGTTAAGTCAGCACTTCCACTCCAAATTTGAATTTTCAAAAAAAGTAGTGGAGCCCAAAAATCGGCAATATAGCCCAAAAAAGCCCAAAAAAAAACCAAAAATTCTGATACAAAGAAATTTGGGAATTTCGATTGTGGAGGTGCTAGCTTGATGGACCTGTTATTTATCCCAAAAACCTCCCTTGTATTAAGTTTCATGGAAATCAACCAAAGTATAAAAATTTCTAAATTTGAGTGAAACTTTTGAACTCTTGAATTTTGACACTAAATTCCTGTTCTGATCTCCGAAAACCCCCCTCTTACTGAGTTTCATAGAAATTGAGTAAAGTTTTGGATTTTTGACCCTAAATTTGTCTTCTGTGTTTGTGTTCTAATCCCCCATAACCCAGTCTTGTACTGAGTTTCATAGATATGTATCAAATTAAAATTTTTTTTAACTTGAGTAAACTTACTGATTTTTAAATTTTGAACTCATAATTGTATTGGAGAAAAGTTAAATCAATTAATTCATACAGTAATTCTAAAGTAATTTATCACTGTATTGCTTGTCTATGTGTAGTACAGTATACTTATATAGCGTGGTCCAGAACCGAAGCGGATTTGTTTTGCTTTTGTTTCCGCTTGCGTTTTGGCCTCGGAATGTTTCGTATTCATAAGTACCCCTTACATTACTGCGCAGCCATAAGTGTTGTCCCACGGTCCTCTACTGCGCATCCGTAAGTGCCATGGAGCTAAACTGCGACCTTGCTGCTCAGGCATAAGTGCCGTGTTACGGTACTGCGCCTCCGTAAGAGCCATTTAACTGTACTACGCAGCCGTATTTTCCATCTAATTCTACTGCGTAGCTGTAATTTCATTTTAACTTTTCTGAGCAGCCATATGTGTCATTAAACTCTGATGAGCAGCCGAAATTTCCATGTAACTATACTGCGCATCCGTAAGTGCCGTGTAACAAAAACGTATTATACGTAGAAAATACTCGAGTTACGTGTGACCGACCAATCCTGCTCCACACGTTAGAAAAAGAGGTCCGTTCGATTTTCGACTTTCGACACGATATCGGAGTCCCACTGCTGGGGTGGGGTTCCGAAGCGCTCTAATCTAGTTTATCGAATCTCTCTTTCTGTCGCATGAAATTAGACGGAGATGTTCGATCGTTTTGAAAACGATCGACTGAAACTATCTCTTTTTATTTTGTGTGTCAGTAGAAAAGGGGCAATATTCGGTAATCAAGAACTCCTGACTTCTCGAATATCGACAGTCACATCTCTCTCTCTCTCTCTCTCTCTCTGAAACATGAGATAGAAAGAGATAGTTGCAGTCGATCGTTTTCAAGGCGGTCGAACATCTCAGTCTAATTTCATGCGATAGATAGAGAGATTCGATCAACTAGATTGGAGGGCATCGGAATCCCATCTCTCATGGAAGTATATTAGCAGAATAGTACCAACCAGGCGTTGGAACCTTTTAGGTTGAACCCCAGCTTAAAAGATTCCCTAAAAAATTCCTTTAATTATATTTGAGAAATTATCCAAGGCGATTTGAGAGAGAAGAAGGAGCAGTTTAGTTAGAGGTATTTCAATTATTGAGATATCTTGACAATGCGGGATAGTGATGGGGAAAGTATCGATGAATATCGATACTTATCGATATGTCATCGTATCGAGAAATATCGATAGATTTTTCACTTATCGATACGTATCGAAAATTTCTCTGATAATCCGCGTTCACACTGCTGTATCTCTTTCTGGCAACTTGCAACACACGTAAGCGATAAGGACAGATTGAAAAGACCACAGGCTGCGGGACTTGCCGAGACATGCGACATGCCCATTTATTGCGCGGTTCATTTAACATTTATTTCCGCTATAATGATTTAGAATTACTTTATGAATTAATTGATAGAACGTTTGTCCAATACAATTATGAGTTCAAAATTTAAAAAGCAGAAAGTTAACATAAATGTTGAAAATTTTAATAATCTCGTAGATCTTCATTAAACTCAGTTAGTAAGGATCTTTTCGGGGCACGGAACACAAATTTGGGGTGAAAATTAAAAAATTTGCAAATTTTACTGAATTTTTGAAAATCGTGGTAATTTGGTAGATTTCTATGAAAGTCAGTACGAGGGGGGTTTCCGGGGTACGGAACACAAATTTTGTGTCGAAAATACAAAATTCAAAAAATGTAACTAAAATGTTGAAAATGTTATTAACTTGGTAGATTGATATGAAAGTTAGTACAAGGGGCTTTTTCGAGTTTCAGAATACAAACTTGGGGAAAAAATTTGTCTTCAGAGACTCGAAAATCTTCCTTCTCGTACTAACTTTCTTAAAAATCCACTAATTTAAAAAAATGCTCCAAATTTAAGTCGTTTTTTTTTAATTTTGGAATTTTCACATCAAACTCGTATCCTGTGACATAAAAAACCTTCTCCTGCTGACTTTCATAGGAATTCACTAATTTAATCAAATTAAACAAAAATTGTGGTCCTTTTCATTCTGCTATTTCAAAAAACTTCTCGTACTAACGTACTAACTTTTGCGAGTGATAAAGCCGACAAGCACCGACAATGTATCCAATATATATACACATTTTAATTTATATACACGAATTAAATTTATCATTAAAGTGACTCATAATAACCTGAAGTAAATCGCCGCCGGCTACCTGCAGTAAATCACATTGCATTGTTTTGTAAGAACTTATAGGTTATGTGCAGGACAGATTGACATTCCAACCTTCAGGTTCAGGTTTCGGGACTCGATTGTTCTCAGTCCCATACCTCCAACTAAACTGCACCTTCTTTTCTCTTAAATCGCCTTAAATAATTTCTCAAATATAATTGAAGGAACTTTTTGTGCTGTATCTGATAATAAAGGGTTCCATAAGGGTCCAGGTTCGCAGCCGCACAATTAAGATATTAAAGGGTTCAGTCCGGACCCGAATCCGGAGGAAACCTTTAAAGCTCGGTTTCAACATAAAAGGTTCCGACCCCTGGTTTTCACTATTCTGCTAATATACCACCATGTCCTCCATATGGAACTGTGCTTCAACTTCAAAGACCATGGCGACTTTTGAACTCTGCGTCTGCTGTCAAATTTATTTTTGCGAATGAAGTATGGTAAGTCGCAAATTCGGCCATTACTTCGCTAATTTATGTCATGTATCATCCTTTTGGAGTGCTTTGCACGCGGGAATATGCGCTAATTCCTTATTTATAGCCGGTTCTTCAAAAATAAATTCAGCAAGTGACACTTTGCTCTCGTTACTCTTCACCAGGGTAAAGTCAGGTATACTTTACCACTTATCAATCACCCAGCTCGCCCACTTTACCCAGAAATAATGATTACCTGCAATATTGGTTACCCCCAGTTTTTTCTGTATAGTCACTTTTTGAGCTAGACATTATTCACTGTTGGTAAGTTTTTCAGTTCACGAAGATAACTTTTTTCTTTTTTTTTTTAATAAATTGGGCTATGCCAGCTCTGACAATAATAAATTTAAATTTGAAATTGTTTTACTCCATTTATGAAAGAGTCTAATAATGATGGTCATGGACAATTAGTCGGGGCAAAATAAGGGAATTTTGAAAATGAAATATTTTTGCGTCTCTTAGAAATTTATGTTTGGTGAGATTTTTGATTGCATCATTTTTACGTTGAATAGAAGATTGAATTAACCTGAAGAACTTTCCATATTCTTGCATTTCCTGTAAATTGGGATAGAATGCGAATATTTTTAGTCAAATCGCTATTTTCGAAACGCTTCAGTATATATTTAAACTTATATATAGTATACTATTATATTCACCAATCGAATTGAGGATGACTGAGAAGGTGCAGGCCAGAGTATAAACGACCCTCATTGTTTTCAAGTAGAAGAGAAAAGACTGAATAATATTTTTGCATATCCTATAGACGTTATCTCAAAGAATATGCACGTCAATCTTATCATTCTGAGATATTTATATGTCATTAGCCGATTTCAAGCAAAAAAATGTCAGTTACAAAGTTCTTTAAGTCTGATATCAAAATTTATATACACTGCAGTTGGAGATTATTTACAAGTTTTGCTCTCATTTCATTACCTATAGGAAAGTTGTATGAAAAATCTTCAATATTCAGGACGTAGTCTTTTTAATCTTATTTTTAATTTAGGCTTTTTAGACTTAATTTAGATTTTTAAAATATAAATCTTGAAACTTAAATGAATTTCAATTCTATATATTAAAAAGTGACGAATTTTGAATTGTCAGTCTTCAGAAAAATATAATTCGTTGTTAAAGGAACCGTTTTTTAAACATTTTTGTTTTATTCTACCCAAAATAACTTCAAAGTGATGAAAGTCATTCTTTAAAGAAATACTGATATGGGACGATACCGTATTTCGCAGAAAATTCAAGTTATTGATAAAAAGTTAAACACATTTGCTGAACAATTATTTTTTTTATTACAAATTAATTTTTTGAACTGAAAATTCAATTATTTCATGTTTGATTAAATATTGATTTCTTTTTTTTTGTATAAGATTTTCCTATTTGGTATGAAAATTTATCTTTTTTAGATAACAATTCAACTATTTACTTGAAAATTTATGTATTTTCTTAAATCCTTGTATATTTTGGTAGACAATAAATGATTTAAAAATTGGTTTGAAAATCTGACTACTTGATTGAAAGTTTAGCTGCTTTATTTAAAATTCTTTTTTGTCGGTTGAAGATTTATCACTTTAGTTGAAAAATTATCTATTTGGTTGAAAATTTGCCTGTGCAGTTGAAAATTCAACTATTTGGATCAAGATTGATCTATTTTAGTTGAAATTTCAACCAGCTTTTGAAAATTCATGTATTTTGTTGCAAATTCAATATTTTCTAAAACATGTTCTTCTTATAATAGGTTTGATATACTGGGGTTCAGTGTGCATCTTCCTTAGAAAGGAAAAGTTACGTTTTGAAACCTAAAAGATAACGATAACTAATTCCCTATAAAGAGTAGCTTACCCATCCTTGATTATTATAATATTATATTTACCAACAGCGAAAGAATTGCTTAATGGCCGTATTTTACCAGAAATTGCTGAATAAGCTGCTATAAATGGGCAGGTGCGTTATTGATTAAAGCCACGAGAATCATAACACATTGACATTTTAATGTAATTACGGGTTACATGAAGTATTTTGGTCCGACTTCAGATCGCAAACATTATATCACAGTTTTAAATATATCTTTTTCACTCAATATTGTAGAGGATTGCGCCTTATATTGCGCACTATAAAAGAACCACAGATTGTGCGACGGACACCTACTGGAGTTTCAGTAGTTTCTTCTCGGGTCAATAATGAAACTACGCCGCTTGTCATGTTTATTTTCGCCCGTTTTCTAACGCGATTGTAATCAGTACATGTATAGATTCCAGCAAGAACATTATGAGTCTCTAATATAGCAAAGACTCACCTGCGGATGTTGATAATACAATTTGTTCTTGGGTTGGCATAGGGGCATAACGATTATTTCCTCTTTTTATTTCAAGTGGTTTATTTGCAGGAAAAGTGTATCTGCTAAGTTCAAATATCCGGTGCGAATTCGTAATGGGAATGATGCGAATGAACCTTAGTTGATCAAGTTCACATCCCCGTCCTTCAAAAGAAGGAAGCCTTGTAGGAAGAACCATGGTCCTGGCAGGAGGAGACCTAGCCCTGACATGAACAGAAGATTCGGCTGGAGGAGACCTTGATCTGGCGCGAAGAGGCGCATCAGCAGGAGGAAGAGACCTCTCTGTTGAATTATTTTTTTTCTTCGGAAGAAGATCTGCCACGAAGAACTCCAGGAATAGGTGCACCACTAGGGAAACAATCAAACTGTGTACTTAACTCTGCAACAAGAAAGAGGGGATTACAGTTTTTCAAGTACGTTGGTATTTCATGAGCCCCTTGTTGCAATGATCTCAGGCGAGTTTTTATATCGTAGCCACATAGTGTGATTAGACATTTCATACAATGGCCAGTCAGTTCATGAACCTCGACATTAACTTGTGTCATAACCCAGAAAATTTGCAGCAAAGACATTAAATTTGCAGGGATTAATCTATCAGATTACGAGATAAGAGATGTTTAACAATATACTCGAATTTTGAATTAGCGAAAAAAACGAAATTTCAACAAAGTACGTGAACTTTCCACTAAAAACATTAATTTATAATTAAGAAAAGAATTTACAACACAGAAGTTGAATTAATACTAAATTTTCAATTAATAGACGAATTTTTCACTGAAAAAGGTCAAATTTTAATCAACTATTTAAATTTTAAGCTATACGAAGTCTTAACAAAATACATGAATTTTCAACCAAAAAGTTGAATTTTCAATAAAATATATCAAGCAAAGATAAAAATTTTCGTCTAAGAAAGACAAGTTTCCACCGAAAATGATGAAGCTATATTTTCAGGTCAGAAAATTAATTTCTAACTGAATAAACAAAGAAAAATATGGCTAAATTAAAGAAAACTTTTACAAAATACATGGACTTTTTATTGAGAAAGACATATTTTTACCAAAAATAGAATAGTCCAATTTTCAGTTACAAAAATTGATTTTCAACCATAGAAAGTGTTATAAACATGGTAGTCAAGCTTTTAGTCAACGAGATGAACTATCAAATAAAATTAATTTTGAAAAAGAAATAATTTTAATTGAATTTTCACCACCAAAATATGGATTTTCAACTTTCAATTTACAGGAATTCTTAGGGTGCTTGGCAGAACCCCTTATAGTACTGCTTTTTACTACGGGAGTTTATCGCTTAACCTAGCCGAAATTAACCTGTACCCTGACCGACATTACCCGGTGCACTACGTAACTCTACCCCGTACTCTATCCGACTTTATCGCATATTCTACCCGAATTTACCTTGCATTCTAGCCGACTTCACCCCACACTAAATCCAACTTTACCCCCTAATTGAACCGTATTTACCTCGTACACTAACTGGTCCCCTATGGGTGGAGGGGAAGTTACTTAAATAAGTTCCAAATAGACTACGAAAATTTCCAAAAATTCACCTTGATTTGTAATCCTTTTATCGAATTTTTCTCATTTTCCTTATGTTCTGCTAAATTCATTCCAATATCATTGGATAATTGGAATTTCTTGGATTTTTGGATTTTTTTTCAATGGACTTGAATTATATTTGATTTAATTTGAATTGTTTTAAAGTCTTATGAATCACATTATTAATTTTCCAGCTGAAAATTTCTGTGTAGGAACCTCGGAGGATACTGGACATGTTGCTGCACATGATTCTGTACACGAAACTGCACATGTAATCTTGACAGTTCCTGTGCAGGAATTTGGTGAAGCAAACTGTACAGGATCCTGCAATGGAGCCTGCATCGATGAAGGAACCTTTGAATGATCGAGTATAGGTTCCCGTACAGGTTCCTTTGCGAAGTAAATTGAGGCGTGGGTTCCTGCACATAAACACGTATGGGGTCATTCACAGAAAGCTGTAGCGAAAACTCATGTCGCTTACAGCTATAAAGTTGCTTTCCTTTTATTCCCTTGAAGATCGAACTTATTATCGAGAGAGCCAAGCCACTAGCGAACCCTCGCGGATTAATTCCTATGCAGGTGCACGTAAAAGATTCTGAACAAGTTCATCTGCATGAACCCGCGTCCCAAATCACTCTGTGAAGGAAGCTGTACAGGATCATTTGAAGGTTAGTTCGCATAGAGGTTCCTCTGTAGGAGCAGGTACCATTTTTTCGCCAAATTCCTATACAGGAGCCATGAAGCTTACTTATAGAGTTTCGGGTAAAGGTTCGTGTGCAGGTTCGTGTCCAGCAACATTTCCGGAATCCTTCGAAGTTCCTATACATGAACCGGCGTCTCAAATAACTCTGTGAAGGTACCTGTACAGGATCATTCGAAAGTTAGCTTGCATATAGGTTTCTTTGCAGAATCATGTGCAGTTTCCTTTGCCAAATTCCTGTACAGTTTCTTTTGCCAAATTCCTGTTCATGAACCGTCAATGTTACCTGTACAGGTTTGGATGCAGGTTCGTGTCCAGCAACATGTCCAGGATCCTCTGAGGGTCCTGTACAGGAATTTTCAGCTGGGATAAATTACACAGAAAAAACTGGGGATAACCGATGTTGCATGTAATCATTATTTCTGGGTAAAGTGGACTAGGATACAGGGTAATGTCGAGCTGGGTAATTGATAAGTGGGTAAAGTATACCTGACTTGACTCTGGAGAAGAGTAACGAGAGCGAAGTTTCACTTGCTGACTTTATGTTCAAAGAAGCGGATATAAATAAGGAATTAGCGCATATTTCAGCGTACAAAGCCCTCCAAAAGGATGATACATGACATAAATTAGCGAAATTATGGCCGAATTTTCGACTTACCACACTTTATTCGCCAAAATAAATTTGACAGCAGGCGCAGAGTTTAAAAGTCGCCATGGTCTTTGAAGTTAGAGCGCAGTCCCATATGGAGGATATGGTGGTATATTAGCAGAATAGTACAAACCAACGGTCGGAACATTTTAGGTTGAACCCTAGCTTTAAAGGTTTCCTACGGATTCGGATCCGAACTGAACCCTTTAATATCTTAATTGTCCGGGTGCGAACCCGGATCCTTATGGAATATTTAAATATCAGATCCAGAATAAGAAGTTCCTTCAATTATATTTGAGAAATCAATACAGGCGATTTGAGAGAGAAGATGGTGCAGTTTAGTTGGAGGTATGGGACTGAGGACAATGGAGACCCGAAACCTGAATCTGAAGGTTCGAACGTCGATCTGTCTTTTTTTACTGTACAGCCATCTTTGTTTAGTGGGGTGGTGCTAATTCGAACGCGGACTTGAACTGAGATTTTGTAACGCACAATAAGAACTGAAACCTAAAGTATGTGCGAGGAGCACATAACCTATAAGTTCTTACAAAACAATGCAATGTGATTTACTGTTCGACTTCAGGTTTCGGGATCTGGTTTCAGAGTCAATTTTCACGGCACTTTGCTGCTGCGCAGTAGAGTTAGATAGCATTTACGTCTGCGTACTACAATTGAATGGCAACTGCGGAGGCGCAATACAATATCACGATACTTACGTCTGTGTAGTAAGGTTTAGTCCAGTCATCTGGTCGAAAAATTGGTGCAAATCCGGTAATTTTTGAGGAAGTCATTTTTTTTCTCTTAAATACTCCATTTGGAGGTGAATATTAAGGGGTAGGTTTTGTGAACAGAATTTCGTCCCGGAACACGGAAATTTTTTTGGTGAAAGGTGCAAAATATCACATGGCAGTGGATTGGTGCTTTCCTGTGCATTTTAGAGATAAAAGTATTCTTACCAAAATTATGAAGAGCGGCAAGTCGTGAAACATTGGCGCCACTTCTGCGGCGCCCGGTCTGTCCGTTGTCCGTTATTATTTTGCATGTGAAAATTCGGGTCATGTCATAACTTTATCGTCAATCTATTTGCCGTATTTTATTTATTTACGGATAAATGTGTTATAAAAATGGGAGGGCATCTATGTACAGCTCCGAACTGCTGATCAGGATACGACTCAACCCGCTTTAACGGAGTGAAAAAAGGTTTTTTTCTCTGTTCCCAAAAAAGAGGTTGAACGTTGGCAACAAGCTATTAAGCGTGAAAAAAAGGATTCTATTGTTAAACCTGGACAGGTAGTGTGTGAAGATCACGTTTCAAATGAACAGATAATTTGGAAAAAGGAAGTTTTTGCTCCTGATGGAACGGTTATGGCCGTAAGTATTACCATTTGTTTACACCGGTGTCTTTTAATCAAAAATAATCGAATGGCTCTGACGGTTTCATGACTACATTGATGTTTAAATTTTGATAGATTCTTCTTGTGTCCGAACTTTAAGATTATTGTCATAGTGTGTAAAATTATAGTTTGAATAGTTTCTGAAATTTTAAAAATATTTCAAGACCCGTACTATCTTTGAGAAAAATGTAAAAACAACATTGACCACAGTTTTGGATTATCGCTGAGTTTCGACATTGATGTACAATTACATCAATTTATTAATAAATTCAAGTATTGAAATAAAATAATAATGGTTCAATAATGATTTTATTGGAGTCAGAATTGTACAAGAAACCTAAATTGAAACCAGGGGTTTTGCCATCTCAATTCCCAAACTGCCCTGAGCATTGAACTAGGGCTGCTAAAAAACCTCGTCGTCTAATAAAGCGCGATTTTTTGAGAAAGGATTCTGAAATGGCTAAGGAAAAAATATTAGGCAAACAAAAACATTCAGATATTTTAGAAATATTTGAAAATGATGAGAATGAGAAAAGTGCTACTAATGGTACCGAAGATTTCAAATAGCAAAAATTATCTATAATCGATAGGGTATCGGACATTTTATCAGTTAGTATGAACGTGAATAAGTGCCTGTTTGACTATTTATTTACAAATGAAAATAGTGTATCTTTCCGTTTGGTTTGGTTGGATTAATATTTATTGATTTAAAATGTTATTATTACATTTCCAGATAAAATAATTTATTTTCAACCAAGAAAAAGAGAATCTGCAACAAAATCGTTAAATATTCAACTAAACTGATGAATCTTTGATAACAACATTAATTTTCAACAAAAAGTGTAATAGTTGATATTTCCATAATTTTAGTTTTCAATAAAAAAGTGTTAAATGAAACAAAAAATTCGAATTTTGAACCGAAGAGTTGAATTTTCAACCAAGAGAGATTTTTCAATCAATAAAGAAAAAAATCTCATTCAAAATGTTGAGTTTCTAAGTCATAAAAAAGAATTTAAAAAAAAAGTTAAATTTACGACCCAAAAATATGCATTCTCTACCAAAATAATTGAATTTTTCACTAAAAAGTACGAGTTTTCAACAAAATGAGTGAATTTTTAACTAAAAAAGATCAATTTTCTAGCAAACATGAAATAGCTACATTTTTAATAAAAAAATAATTGTCAAAAAAAAAGAATTGACAACAAAATTTGTTAAATTTTTAACAACAGAAATAAACTTTTAAGTAAGATGATGCATTTTCGATCAAAAATAAAAAATGTTAACCAAATAGTTAAATTTTCAACCAAAAAGCTTATGTTACTACCAAAAAAAGACAAAATTTCAACAAAATAGATGAATTTTCAACTAAAAAGGATCAAATTTCAAGAAAAAGTAGAACCGTTCAATTTTGTGTTAGAGAAGTAAGTTTTTAACCAAATAAAATAAATTTTCAACGAAATAGTTAAATTTTCAACCAAACAAATTAATGTAATTTTTAACCTGAAAGTTCCATTTTTATCCAAAAAGGTGAATTAGTCACCAAGAAGATTAATATTGTATCACAAAAGACAAAGCTTCTACAAAATACAGAAATTTTCATACAAATAGTTGAAGTTTCAACTCCAGAAGATAAATGTTCAACGGAACATGGAATAATTGAATTTTCAGTTGAAATTTTTTTTTTAATCTTAACAAATTAGTTCCACTTAGTAGATTTTGTTTCTTCATGCTACTTACAGAAAGAAATGACTGTGAAATTTCTATATATTTTTTCACCTACTTAGCGCTAATCGATACTCCGTGCGGATTTGATCCTAAGTTTGCGGAACTGTTAGAAGATGATTTCGGCAAGAACCCTACTTTGTGACGCCACGGACATTTTCTACTGGATGAAATGGGAGTACGAAAAACAATTCAATTTTATCCAAAAACAATGTAATTCGAAGCTTTGCAGGACTTTGGAGATGGAAAACAGCAGAATATAGATGACCAAGCAGATCATGCTCTGGTTTTTTTATCTCAACCGTTAATGTCTTCATTCACCCAACCAATAGCTCTTTTTACTTCAAAAGGAACTACAACTGGTCTAAAGTTAGCACAGCTTGTTATTCAAACTATTATATTTGTGGAAAAAACTGGTGCCTTTGTACATGGAGTTATCTCAGATGTTGCCTCAACTAATAAAAGGTTTTGGAAAGAGATGGGTGTTTCTGGAAAATTGTCAGAGTTAAAATGGTCCTTTATTCATCGTACTGATGAAAATCGTGAGATTAAAAAATTAAATTAAAAACTTGAAGACCTCAGGATATTAACATTTCTATTTTAGAGGTTTCCAGAATTTTAGTTTTATTTATGTCAATTGAAATTAGCGAATAACAGTCAAAGTTAAGCAAAATTTAATTAAATTATATATTTTTTCAGGTGCATCCAGATGCAGATACTGTCAAATGGAAACACATTGAATTGCTGTTAGATGCAGATACGAGAAATTAAACTGCGCGAAAGTGTCCATACCTAACTGAACAACATGTCTACAAGTTGGCAAGTTATTCTAAAACGCAAGTGCTTCTTGCTCTGAAGGTTTCTTGCTAACACATGAATTTTATTTTATTTTTTTAAGATATTATTTTCTTTCATGTATTGCCATTAGTATTATCAACAATATTCTGATTTTTAGATAATTAGCCATTCACTAGCAGAAGGTCTGAGATATTATAAGAGTGGAGTTGACGAATTGAAGGACTGTTGATCGACTGCCGACTTCTTCGATATATTTAACTTCGGATTTGACGCTCTGAACAAAACGACACAAGAAACAGGAATACGACTTGATAATGAGGATTATAAGGTGAATAGAAGTTTAATATTGCTTACTACTCATGAAAATTCGAATTTTGTAAGAAATTTACGCAAAAATATTGGGTGTTCTCTTCAGATTTTGCAGTTACTCTTGGACTGGTTGGATGCATGGGAACAGAGACTCTTGGATGGTACCTTAAAGAAAAAGGATTTTTTAACAGAAAGCACTGCTCATGGACTGAGGGTCACTTTATACTCTACTATAGAATTATCAAAATATTTTTTTGAAAGAGTGTAAATTTGACTACGTCCTTACAGCAAAAATCAACCAAGATTCACTAGAGGATCGCTTGGTAACTATCAAACGATGATTTACATAATCTTTTATGTTCTAGGATCTAGGTCATCTGTAACAACAGCTTTACTCTGTCAGTCTCAGCAATCGAATTGAATTGTACATGTTTTTGTGCTTTTCGCAGCTTCGTCAAGTAGGTATATCAGCCATAATATTTTTTAAGTAATAGTATTAGTAGTAGTATAGTCAGCAGAAGTAGTAGATCAAAAAGTAAAAGCAAAGTAAATTTGATCTTCAAAACCTCCATCATATTAAAACAAATTGTCTGTCCACTTTTAGTTCACTTTGGGGTTGTTTTTCTTAATAATCTGGTTTTCTGGTAACATGTTACTTCATTTATGCCCGCATATAGAGATTTTTTGGTGCAGCCCGATTAGCCGGTGGAACAAATGATCACCCTGCAACTCCCACTTTCAAACTAATTCATAAAATTCTCACAGTCTTTAGCATTTTAAAACCACCCAAAAAGGGAAACTGTTCCTCTATTGATGATAGACCCATTGAACCTCTTATATCGCTTTCTAGTCTCGAAGAGATATATAAACCCAATAGCAAAAATGTTCTACAGGATAGTAAAGATAAGATAAAGTATGAAATCAATTCTTCAGATCCTCATTTCAGTGACTTTTACCGCATATGTGCCTCTGAAGAGAGCATAGAAATCGATTCGATTGTGGAACCAAAATTAATGGTAGATTGCATGAATTATTATGCAACTGGCACTGTCTGCAGATACATGTTTGATCACACAAAGTGTAAAGACTGCAAACAAGAATTCATTTCACCTTCTGAAAATGATTTGAGACATAAAGATGAAGAAGAAGCAATGTGTTTGACTTGATTCTCAATGATTTACAAATGAATGCAGTCTTTTCATTCCCATGTTTCACGCATGCAAGCGATGTTTTAGCTTTTATGATAAAACAATATTTACAAGTGCGAATGAGAGAATTTGTCAAACGAACAATGTACGAAGTCCAAAGGGATAATTTTGCGAAAAGCAAAGTCGCGAAATTTTGCAAAACATAGTTTTGCCTAATTGTACATAATAAATTATAATGATATGTCTGCGTAATAATTGCTATAAATTTATCGTAGTGTATTAGTAAATAATTTAAATAATTATATCTATTTGAATAAATTAACCTGGCATTTATTACTCCTATATACCCTCATACTGTCCTACAGTAAAGTTAATAACTTTAATACTGATAATATTTTCAGCCGTTTAACGATCAACACAATATACTGATTGATTCAAAATTACTTTTGATTTTGAAAGGCGTTTTAGAATAAATTTACAAAATCGTGGTCTGAAATTTTTCAGTTTTGAGACAATATTTATATTTATTATCTTTATATAATATCACGCAATATTCCACGCACATGAAAACAATTCAAGCAAACAATAAAAATTGTATGTACCTTATGCCGCGTCCCATTGAACTATTCACGATGATATGAAAAAAACTAGATAACGGCTTTAGTATATAAGACGGTAAACGCGGCGATTATTCCTTTCGCAATCTGTTTCAATCTACGAGAAATTGTTCAAGAGATTGGCCCCGCTATTCTGCGAAGATGAACACCACCATTCTGACTCTGCTGATTACCACAGTATTTTCGATTCACTCTTCTGGTGAGTAAAACACATAAGATAATTACATAATTTAAAATTTGGAATACGTTTTTGCAGTAGGTACTAGAGCAAGAAAGCGCGCGCGACATGATATTTTCCTTACATGGTTTTAGCATAAGTTTTTATTGTAATGTTTATCATACTTTTCGAATATCAGTGTGAGGTCAAATTTCAATCACGGCACTGTGTATCAATCTCATCATTTGGCAGATTACTATAGTAATTCTATTTAAAACAATCTGCTGGTTAGGCGGGCAAATTCTTATCGCTCACGTCGTGCGTGGCTTGTAAGTTTGAGCGCGCCTAAGAACAGAGGTCGTGTTTCTCAACCGATTTGAAAGGTATTTCTTTTCAAATTTTCGATTTAAGAAATAAGTTCACTTTTTTGTTATGTGAGGTGATAAGTGACAAAAAATAAATATTTTTTAATATTTGTGCTACTTGTCCATTACGTTACTTTTAGAATGCGTCCTTCGAAATTAAGACGATTTCTTTTGTCCATCAATAGAATCGATTCACTGTTCAAAGACTTATCCGTTAAATGCCAAACGGAAGTATTTTTACTGATGAACGATTTTTTTTTACTTTGAAAAGAATTCCTTCAACTATTAAAGAATGCCATTTGTTGGCTAGCGGAGAAAGTGCGCCTGCGCATGAGTGAATATCGTTTAGCACCCAATGTGCACAAGTCAATTTTTTCACTGCACGTTTTATTTTTTAATTGATAAAGTGAGTGAAAAAACGTGCTAAATGATGTAGAAAATGGATTTAAAATGAAAATGAGCAATTCTAGGTTGTAACGTAAAAACTTTGAAAGGTACGTCTACTGAAAGAACAATTTTCGATCCACATAATTTCACTTCTCATTGTTTTTTACGCTGTTGACGCATGAAAAATTTGTACCGCACACAAAGTTGTATCTTTAAATTTCAAACGGTCAAATCTAGAACGGATAGTTGTTATAGAATTGATAATTATCAATTCTATTCTTATATTATTACAAATTATTCTCTCTTTGGTCCAACAAAGCCACAAATGCTTCCTCCATGAGGAAGCTGTCTGTTTGACTCCATCAGGTTGGGGTGAAGGTCATTTCAAAGTAAACTAGTGATCCCGAAATCAAAATGTCCTGTAGAGGTAACCTGAAGGTCGAAACATTCTCTTGACCTTCTCAGGCTGTTATCTAGTATGCGTGAAGGGAATTGATTTGTGTGAAAGTCACTCATCACCGATATGCTCGCTAAAAATTTGTAATTTATAGATTTATCAATGCGAATCATTTTTAATCTCAGATAAATCAATTTGAGAGGGTGATTTGACCTTCGGATAACCTGTAAAGGCCACTTTGATCATAGGTCGAACATTGACCTTCAACAGACCTTGATCGTGACCTGATGGGATCAAACAGACCCCGAATTCAGATTCAGCGACCCCGACAACGTATAAAAATCGTAGTTTTCTCCGCTTAAACTTTTTTTCTGACTTTGACATTGAAATGACCTTGATCCTGAACTGTTGGGATCAAAAACTCCAGATTTAGATTCAGCGACCCCAAAAACGTATATCTATGGTGGTCTAGTCTGGTGCACAAAACACGTTTTTGTTTATCGTATCGGAACATTTCTGATAGAAAAACTATTTTCAGATTCATACCTTCAACTATTTTGTCATAAGGAACTAAAGAAAAGTGTGTGCTGGTGATATTACTACAAAGAAATCATAACCAATAGAAATCTTCAACTCTTACGAACAATCAGTAATTTAAAATGTCTATAGACATCAAAAAGTAAAAAAAAAAAGAAAATTTGTTTGTAGTTATCTCTAATGGGTTTAATAGATTTTCTAAATAATGGTACCAATGATTTTTATTCATTTGTTGCTAAAAATAAGAAAAAATTTATGTGAGAATGAAGATCATTTTTCGCCCTTTTGTCAAAATTAAAGTTTTTGTTTGAAATTAAAAGTTGTTGTGAGTTGAAATACTTTGTTAAAAGTTCATTTTTTAGTTGCAGATTTGTCTTCGTAGTTAAAAATTCATTTCTTTGGTTAAATATTTAACAATTTTATTGAGGAATTCATTTTTTTTTACTAATTTCTTAAACTGGAAATTTGAATATTCAATTTTTGGCCGTAATATCAACTATTACATTTTACGTTGAAAATTCGATATTTTGATTGAAAATTTAACTATTCCATTCTGATGGTTGAAAATGAATGTCTTTTGATGAAAATTCATATTTTTTGTTGAATCCACCATTCGTTTCAAAATTAAGCTATTTTGTAAAAAGCTCGTCATTTTGGCTTACAATTTTTTTATTTTGGATCAAATTTTTCTTATTTCTTTATTTTTTTTTTATATTCAGGTATTTTTTATTCAATATAAATATCTTTTCTGGGTGAAAATATTGACTATTACATTTTGTGTTAAAAATTCATCTTTTTAGGTTGAAAATATTTGTATACTAAAATAATTAAAACTTTCTATAAACCTAAATGAATTTTCAATTCAAAAAGATGAATTTTCAACAAGAGTTAAACTTTCAATCAAGAAAGCTTTTTCAATCAATAAAAAAATAAAATTGCATAAAAAATGTTGAGTTTTCAAAAAAAAAATAACTTTTACCAAGTTATGTAAATTTGTAACTAAATAGTTTCATATGTTAACTAAAAAAGATCCATTTTCATCGCAAAATAAAATAGTTGCATTTTTTTGAGGAAATTAATTTTCGCATAAAAAACAAAGTTTCTGCAAAAAGATTGATTTTTTTATTAAACTGTTGCTTTTTCAAGCCAAAAATACAATGTTTACTACAAAATAGTTGAATTGAAACCAAAAAGTCCATTTTAATCCAAAGAGTAGAATTTTCAACAAAAAATTAATAAGCTGATAATTCAACCA
This sequence comes from Andricus grossulariae, assembly GCA_011634705.1. Classification (NCBI taxonomy): domain Eukaryota; kingdom Metazoa; phylum Arthropoda; class Insecta; order Hymenoptera; family Cynipidae; genus Andricus; species Andricus grossulariae. The sequence goes on along the minus strand of JAABKJ010007545.1, from coordinate 69,136,632 downwards.
AAAAATATTTTTATTTTTAAGTGAAAACGGTTGAATTTAACAAAAAATACAAATATGAAACAAGCTGCTTGAATCCTCAACTGAATCACATTTATTTTGCAAGAAATATGACTCTCTAGCAAAATTTTTAATTTTATAAAAAAATATTGATATTTTTAGTAGGTTTATTTTTTAGTTTTTAAACCTTCAAATTCATTTACTAAATAAATGATTTGTACCATGAATCAAGTAAAGCAAAATAGACGAGTTGTAAAAATATTTTAAATCTTTCTAGTTTTGAGCAATAACTTGTAAATAACGTATCGTGATGCCGGATGCATGACTTAGCCAATTTACAAGTCGAAAATATTTTCTCTTATTGATCGAATCAAGTTAAAAGTGTTTTTCGATCTTGTCCTCGAATTTCTACACCTTCGAATAAACGAAAATATTTTCCGCGTGACTTTGCAAATTAGAAAAAGTGAATAACAGCTTGGAAAACAATGACCATAACTGATTTATTTTTAAAATGTTCAAACTGATCTTTGACACAAGATAGAACGTTTTACTCTTATTACATTTTCTCGTACGACGAGCCATTATTTATTCACAGCCCTTCAGGCAATATTTTGCAAATGGAAACAGGCGTTCTTTGTTTAAATTGTTCTATTTCAAACTTTTTCCATTTTCGTAAAATTTTTCTATTTACTATTTACAGTATTAAATCATTTTATATATTTTTTCTAAGCAAATAGTTGTTTTTCAATACTGAAATAGGCAACATCCTGAATAATCGAATTAGCAATTTTTTACTCATCTTTAGTGACCTACTTTTCGCTAGCCGCGTCGTATCAAGCTGATGCCTAATAATGTCAAAGAATGTTTACAAAGCCTGCTAATTAATCCCAATTTTCTATGAAAAATAAGGAAGAAGTGCAACCGAAAAAAGTTTTTAAATTTGAAAACAGAACTCTTTTGTAAATAAGCTCATGATGACCCTGAATCATCAAATTGAGGCAGGCTGCCTCACGTTTAGAATGTCACAACACGACCTCGTTTGTTCGGGAGGTATGAAAATGCTACACCATCACGTTATTTTTTCAAACTTTTCTGGCTTTCACGTTTCCCATTTTGATAACCTTTTGTTAATTATTATGTACAGCCCTAACTGAATTTATTCATTTGCATCAAGCAATTAGTTTTATTCCACTACTGCATATTATTATATGAAGAGTTGCTTTCTCGTTCGACTTTATACATTTCTATTGCATTGTTACAGAATTGAATCCACATGGACCTAGTAGTAATAGACGTATTGGAAACCATCTTCCTGAATATGTAGAAGAAATGGAGGAAGTTCTTGGTCCTGGTGAAAAAGTACTAAAACAGCATGGGTTTGCCCTTTCAAGAGCAAGGGAAGATGATAAGGTTGTTGTCCCATTTATGGAGGGCCACCAATTTTATCATTACCAACTTATATCAGTGAGAACTCAACACAATCCTGCTAAGATAATGTTCCGGCTTGTGCAAGTTAGCCCTAGAAAATGGCTAGAAAATTTGACTACCTACGCTAATGAAAAAGATGTAGGTACACTGTAAAACTAGATTTCTATTTTTTATCGCTTTTTTTGCATGCTAAGTTTTTTAATATAATAACTTCATGCTGTTATTTTTAATGCAGAAAAATGCATGAATTGTATCACATGAATTGTATTAGCCATTTATCCTCCATTGTATACTTATTTTAACACGTTTTAATTTTAGTCTAAAGAAATTTGTGCAGACGTAAATTCATGAAATAGTAATCCAAAACTGTTATTCAAAAACATTTTCCCATTCATGCAGTGATTATTTTTTATTATGTTATAAAGACTTTAAGACCTACAAGCTGTGTTGTATTCAACATGAAATCATGACATTTATTGGTACCAACTAATCTCGAGCCTTTGAATTTCATCTGATTTTCAATTTAAAGAAAAAGTCAAGTGCATTATAACCAGAAACCTGTCCGAAACTTTCGTTTCATTACGTTACGTTATACGACAACTACTAAATGTTTTGTTTCCTTTTCATTAAGTTTTGACAGATTGGAACAAAAATAAGAATGATATTGTTATAACTTCATATTTTACCCGTCTCCTATTTAATACTTACATAAGATGCACGAGGATTCGAATAAACTATTTTTTACAATTATGCGTAATTGAAAAATGTTGTCACAATTTCGCTATTTCAAATAATGTAACCTAAATTAAGTGAATATAGTGATCTGTTGGCAGTATAGAAACAGAAAAAAAATCACAAAAGTATTTTGTTTTGTTTCGGTCGATGTTCTCGCGTTTGTCCGGGGCCACTGACTGGTCGTCGGCTCGGTTCGGTCCTATTGCCACTCCCAACTGAACCATGGCCTCGATCCGAGAGAGGCCTACTGTGGGTGGCACTGCGCGATACTGGTGACGTAACAGCATAATTCGTTGCGTTAGGGAGTTAGCCCAATGCAACGTGGCTGACTGCAAGAGCCCGAGCTCTCGGGCGATGGGATCGCCACATCCCTACGCTTAATATTGTTATTATTATTATAGATTATTATTACTATTACTATTACTAACATTATAACATTAAGCCAAATCCCTTTCAGGGAAAGAAAAAAATTGCAATGAATCGCTAAAATTCTCTTTAAAAACACCCTTCTAATTGCTATAAATCTTATAAGTAAGCCGTAAGATCTTAAAATTCTTGAAACCCTCACAGCAATGGGAAATCCTATTTTATACCGTCTATATCCCGGGTCATACCAGGTATAGCCCAGGGATAATCTGTTGGTATATCCTGTAAGGCAGAAATTTGGATATCCCAGGATTATCTCCAGGATATTGAAATTTCCGCCTTGCAGGATATCACTACGATTTATCCTTGCGATAACCCTTTACATAAACGGGATCAAATAGGATATCTCGAAATGTCAAATCCTGCGTTAAGTAAATAAATAAATCATTTGATAGTTTTTATTTACGGTATGTATTTTTTTTGCATCAATTCTTTCAATATTTTAACATTATTTATTTTTTGACTGATTTTATATAACAATTTTTCTAGAATTGCCAAAAAGTTAAACGAAATTCATTATAGAAAAATTGTTATAGACCTACATTTCAAAAGTAACCAAAGAAGTAACGATTGCCATAGTCACAGTTACTGAAAAAATTAAAGGTGGTTACCAATTCCTTACTTACAAAAGTAACTTCATTATCACTGTCGTTATCAAAAAGAGTAACAAGTTAAAATGAACTAGTTATTTCTCATTACTGCTGGGAGCCCACAAATGGTCTTATTTCAGTTCTTCTAGAGACTGTTTTCTCTTAGTCTCATTTTAATAACCTAAATGAGTCCTGAACTAGTACTTTCTTTACAGAAGCCCTGGGTACGTACAAGTGCCGAACAAGTGATCAATGCGTACAATTTGAATCACGGTGAAACTCAAGAGCTGGAGGAGCAGCAGGGCAATACATTTAGGCCTCATACGTACGTTCTTCATGGGACTTTTTATAGGCCTACAGGTATCATTCAACATAGCGCTCAAGAGACCACTCTTCCAATTTCGCCAGAAGTATTTAGGCAAACGGAGCGCGGTTCCATGGAGCGCCAACAGGGCAATACATTTAACCATTCTGGGTCTCAACTGGCTGCTGACCCGATGGATTTAGATCTTGATATGTCTGGATTGAATTTTCGCATCAGAACCCGTGAAGCAGCAGAGATTTCTCCTGAACGTCTTCGAGGTTCCAGTACATCCGGGCTTGATAGTAATGTGTTACGAAGACAGCGCCGTCGTTTAGAAGACTGAATATAATATAAAACTAAGTAAATAAGTAAATTAATGTATTACAAATAATGAAAGTAGTTAACGTGGCACTATGGCGCCACGACAACTCCTCACCACTGCCCCACCACTGCGTGTTTGCCATGTTTATCAAGGTCATTAAATGACCATGAAATTGCAGTAATAGATTAGTAGTGAAGAATTAGTCTCGCCATTGTGCCACGTGAACTAGACTTATATTGTTAAGATTAGGAAAATAATATTATACATTGAAAAATCTAAATATTTTAGTTCTACAATAATGATAGAGGTGCATATTTTAGTATATTAGCTAGGTGTTAATGGCCAGACTCATCAAGGCTTAAAAAAAGAATATAAAAAGCAAGCGGTCCACGTGTTCTTATTGTGAGAATGATATCTTGAATAGTTTTTAGATTTTCTAGCTATTGCTAAAGAAGAGAAAGATTACAAAAGATTACATCAAATCAAAAAATTGAAGAGATATATAGATAAGGGAAAGAAAAATGAAAATCATTATTATTATTCAGGATACCTATTGTTTATAAAAATATTAGTTTAGAACAACATCCTTGAAGAGGTAAGTGTAATATACCATGACCTGTAACTTTGGTGGTATATTTAGGATAATATTTAATAGACAAAAATGCATTATAGTAATCTCGAACTAACTGATCTTTACTATCCAAATCATCGGAAAAAAGATAAAGAAAATTATGCATACTGAAATCACTACACATGTGATGAAGAAAAAGAATACAAAACTGTCCGCAAACACTGGAGAAATTGCTCTGAAGCTGCTTGGTGTTCCAGCTGAAGTGATTACAATTTCTTCGAAGTCTGTTAATGTGTTGTAGAATAATGGGTGGGATACCGTAACTGTCAAAGTAGTATCCATGTCCACTTCTACTAACGTAGAGGGCATCCCAATGGGTTCCTGGTTTTGTCTGGTCATCTGTATTGAGCGTGAAGGCAGCAGGTTTTTTATTGGTACTTGTATACCGTCAACGAAAAGCGATGAGTAATTAATTTTGTAATTTCAAAAATTAGAGCAGTTAAGTTTAAGAGTACATTTGAAAGCTTTGTTACCGATCAAAACGAGTATCAGTCGCTTTGGTATTTGGCCCAACATAACGTTATCTATCGTATTGCCATATATACCTGATTGTATTGTGATGGCTTAAACCTCCACACACGTAAAGGATATTTTTCTGTTGATTTACATAAGGCTTCAGCATGTGCTAGCAAAGTTCAAGGAGTAATTTTAGCTCCTGGAGCAAGCAAACTTGCTTTTAGAATTTGCAGCTGATGATTATTTGAAATACCTAAAAGACAAAAGGCATCTCGTAATCGAACAAGTCTAATGCGTTCTTCTTCACCGTTCAGCAAGTACTTTTCTTGATTAAAAACATCACAGTGTAGTTGACCAAGAAGATCAACTGATTTTTCCCTTCTCCACAAAAGCAAGACGTTTTTTGTAGCCTTCATCTCCAATTGCAAGGTCATCAAATTTGCCAGCTGTATCATCATACCACAGACTGGTAGTGAGATGAGACTTTTTCTGTTTCGCCACTGTAATTTAACAAGGTATCAATGTAAGCTCTGTACGCGTAAGCATTGTTTGGATGAGAAACAAGTTTTTTATTAAAGTAAACATCAACTTGGTTAAACATAGAATGCAAAAAATTATTTACAGTACTTGGAGTAGTGTCGGAATCAGTAGCCGCACCAGGTGCTGTTACACGAATACTCAACATAGTGCGTGCCAAATCAAGATACTTATCTTCATGACCAGGTACCACAAATTCGATAGGAACACTGTCTGTGAGAGAAAACATTGGTTTATAATGAAACGATTGTCCCTGCTCAATAGTTGTCTGAGTTAGTGGCAAATTAAATAATTCTAGCTCAGATTTCATACATTCACAAGAATGTGTGTAGAGAAAAGCCATGTTTACTGTATGTTTGTTATTTTATATAAAGTAAATATATCAGCTACGCTTCTTGTTGTATTCTTATTCTTCTTCTTTGATATTATTCGTTGTTTGTGTGAATGTATTTTACTAGTTTTTCAAATTGTACCCTTCTTCTTTTTCTTATTTTTTGAACTGGTATTTTCTGTTTCCTTTATCGTGCGTGTTCCTGTGCACTTTCTTACACGAGCGGCGATCAACAGAGCCAATCTTTCACGTTGCGATGTATTATAACCAGACTTCCCTCATCAGAGTATCTAATTTAGCTTCTGCTTTGCACTGTAGATTCTTTCTAGCCTCTTTCATTCGATTTTCTAAAGCATCTGATAAATTTGCTTTACGATCAATCAGGTCACCTGCCATGATAACACCAGCGAGCAGTGTCTCTTTTCCAAGCAGCATGTTGTTGACAAAATACGGGTGTTATCTGTCACAAGAAGGAGAATTCATAATAGGAAGAGATGGATTTGGAAGAATCAACCATTTCTCGCTGACTTATAGCGCCTCTTCAGCGATCACCCAGTTTCAGTCAAAAATCTATCCAAGCCTAAGGAGGTAGAGACTTTTTGGAGAGAGGTATACAAGGTCCCAACAACACTGGATTTGACAGGAGATACTGATAATATCATCCGCTTCAAAGAGTTTTGCGACAACCTCATAAAATCTGAGGTGAAATGTCCATCAATCACTGCCGAAGAGGTGAAAAATTCACATAGGGTTACCAAGAAATTTTCCGATGCACGACCAAATATTATCAAGAACCTTTGTTGGAAGAAGTTTACTTCTACTTTACTTCTCGAAGGTTTATTCATACATACTGAGATGCATAGAGAGATTAATGCCCCTTTGTAAAACTAGATTTACTATCTCATCTGGAAATTATCTTAACACAACAAACAACGTCACCTCCTAGAGGGGCCTTTTTCAGGATGATACCATGAGCCCTCTGCTTTTTTGTGTCACACTTCTGCCTCTATCTCTTGCATTAAATCTTTCAAAATTACAAAATTTCATACATAAAGCCTTGATAGTCAGTTTTCAATAAATTAATTTTTAATTAAAAAAATCAATATTGTTTGATGTCAACTCAAGTCATTTTTCAATTTTGCAAATTTTTAGAATATCAATTTGAAAGACATGATACTTGCATAATTTTCGGGTCAAATTATTTGTAATATTGATCATTTTAAACTTGACTTGAAAAGAAAAACAATTTCTAAATAAAAGGCGTTAAGTTGTTTTAAGCTTTCATTTAGAAAGGCAGTGGACGCTCTGACGGCATATTAACACAAAACTATTGTATATTCTTTTATTTAATACGCTTTCAATTCGAAATAATTAAAAATTGCATATTGTTTAAAATATGTTTTTAATTTTCAGAAGAAATATAAAAAACAATTATGATGCACATTTTAAGGAAATTAAAAAAATTTGTCATGATTATCCCGTTCTTAGTTCTTTTCCATTTTGTTTTTTCAAGTACAAACCTGTTTCAATTCAGACAACTTTTTTATTCTGATCTCAGAATTTGACTATGGCAGGGAAAAAATAATATTTTTTGAGTAAAACTGAAATATTTCGACTGTTTTTCAAATATCTTCTTAAAGACTCTTAAATATCATTCAATACTCCTCGCACATGAAAACGATTCATGCAAACAATAAAAATGGTATGTACCTTATGCCGCGATCCTTTCAACTATTCACGATGAAGTGGGAAAAACTAGATAATTGTTTTTTTATATAAGCCGGCAAAAGCGCCAATTATTCCTTTCGCAATCTGTTTCAATAGGTCGGATCTACTCAGCTTTGACCCAGAATTGTCAAAAAGGATCCCCATCATTTATCTGATTCGAAGTGCTTCAAAGAGTTGCTTCTTACCAAGCAGAAAAAATTGGGGCCCTCGACGTTTAGGTTTATGAATCGAACCCTTCCAACTAATCTTCTCCTTCATGAGGTCAACAACTTTCTCTTAGTTTCCCATCTAGATAAATTGGTCGATGCTGAAAATGGCCAGTCGATCCTGGGTCAGGCTGCATCTGTGGATTGTGAGACCCCTGATCTAGTCAGTCCTTTTGGGTCCTAATCGGCTGCGGTCCTAATCGCATGTCTGGTTTATTTATTTTTGCATGGCTAATTAAATCAAATGCTTCTTTAAATTAAATTCTCTGCCGTATTGGTATTGTCAAAGTCTGGGGTTTCTAGCTATATTATTTACAATTTCTTTCCTTTTTTTATAAATTATTAAGTCATGTTTAAGTTTTTAAACTTTTGAAATTCATTTATTAAAGAAATTATATTTTCACCGTTACTTTACAAGTTAGAAATCTATGCTTCCTTGAATCATTGCAATTTTTCATGGAAAATTAGAAAAATGTACAACCGCGAAAAAATGTGGAAACAGGCAATATTTCAAACGCCTATTGCTCATTATCAATACTTGCGTTCTCCAATTCACAATCGTTTATATTCCATTCGTCTGTACTCTTGCCTCTCAGATTTTTTAATTTGTAAATCCTCGAGGAAATTCTCTTTTTAATAATAAAAAGACCTTCGTACCTTGCGGAAAAAAAGTCAGGAATCGTCAGAAAAAAAGTCTGGACCTCTCACCATTTCTGACCACTTTTGTTACGTATCTCGACAGAAATCGTCAGAAAAAGTCAGAATTCATGAGAAATGTTCAGAAATCGTCAGAGCTTGGTTTCGAAGGATAATCCTTTTTATTAGGGGTCCAAGAGTAGAATTCCATAAAACATAGTCCCTTTCATATTTTATAGGTTATTTATATTATTTGTTTTTGTTTATTTATGCATATTCTATTTTTACTTATATTTAAATAATAATATTTATATAATATATGAATCTGAAGGTGAATCTGAAAATTTTGTCCGTTTTGACGTATCCCTTTCTCTTAAAAGATACGTTATATTTATCCTGATTTAAAAATTTTTAGGTATCTGAAATCGACGAAACCCGTAGATTCTGAATTTCTAACTTCTGAATCTGTATAAGTATATGCAACATTAAAAAAAAAGTTATTTTCAATTTTTAATCCTTTTGGGTTGGGCTACCTGCGGTCCTAGCCGATGAGCTACCTGCTAGGATGTGAATTAGCATATCTTCAGAAATAGTCAGACTCGTCAGGAATGGTCAGGATGTTCAGGAATCGTCAGCACTTCTGACCATTTGTGACAATTCCTGACTTTTTTTAGTAGGGTACTCTATAGGTCTTCTCCTCAGGTTATAATTACTCGCTTGTCTGTTATTTGTCTAATCTGGATTCTCTTCGACTCCCTCTTTTATGATTTGTAGCTTTCTCAATCTATCTGTCCATCTATCTATGTTTTGAAATTTTATATCGCCAACGGTTTCTATGTTTCTGCGAAGGGATTGTAGTGTTAATTCGCGGCCTATGTTTAAGAATACCTGGATGAATTTGGTCGATGAGTTTTTACTATTGTTTATTGCGAACTGTAAATCGTTGATGTGTTCGCCCCATGTGGAAAGGTCATTTTCTAAATGTTTCTTAATGATCTGTTTTATGGTTCTGTTCGTTTCTTTTTGGGTGATATTTCGGTCCCATTAGCTTTTCTTATCGGAATTATCTTTACCCATTTTGTGAAAATATCAACAAAAACTCGTAAATATTGGGTTTTTCTCTTTTTTGAAATTGGTAATGGGCCCATGATGTCTGCAGCAATCATGGCACATAGTTTTTCGACGATTCTTTTCCATATGGCACAAGTAGTACTCCGAAATTGTCGGGTGCGTTTTTTTGGAACCATTTTTCGTGTACTTCCGGTCTTTTTTTAACTTGCCTGATTTTAGTAGAGTACCGATCGTCTGTTTCGTCGCCTGCGTCCGCTTTCGATTTTTATTACTATAAAGTAATGCGAACGCTATTGCTTTTGTCGATTATCTTGATCTCGAAAGGGCATCAGGAACAAAATTTGAACTATCTTTGCAGTATATGACTTGGTAGTCATATTCGAGAAGTTCTAGTGCCGATCTGGCCGATCGGCCAGTGTGATTTTTTAGGTTATGGAGCCAATTTAACGCTAAGTGGTCCGTGATTACTTAAAAACTGTACCCTTCTAAATATGGCCTGAATTTTCGTACGCCCCAGACTACCGCTAGGCATTCTTTTCCAGATGCCGAGTACCGAAATTCCGCGCTGTTTAGGCTTTTATATCCTGCAAAATAAAAACATTTTACCAAAAAATCTTCCAGATTGAAACCTTTCATTCTTAAAAAGATTCTAATTTTTTCTTGGAAATCTTTCGAAATCGTTTTTATTTTTTTATTTTATGAAATCGACATTTTGTTTTAAATTTCATGAAATCTTTGCGAAACTTCTCAATATTTCTTAAACTAACACGAATTTTTTGTAAAATGTTGTAAACGTGCAGAATTGAAAAATTTTCTACATTATTTTTCGAAATTTTAGAGAATTATTTTTTAATATTCTCTTAAAATTAATTTACCAAATAAAACATTATTTAAATTTTACCAGGAGTTTTAAGAAAACTTTTTTATTCTCTTGAAATTTTCAACATTCTTAAGGCAAAATGTTCAGCAAAATTCTCTCCATTATTATTATTACGATTATTCTCGTTCGTCACAAAAAAAAACTTGATAAAATTTCAGTGTAAAAGCCTTCAAACCTAATTCTAAAGCAAAAACAAAATTTAAGTCTATTTGTAGAATATAAAAAGCACAAAATTTCACATTTTTGAGACTTTCCCCATGCATTTGAAAAATCTTCGGCTTAAAAGTACATTTGCTCGAAGAGTAAAATTTTGAGCAAAAAAATTAAAATATTTCGAATGGAATTAGACTTCTATCATTCATAAAAAAAAAGCGTTCAAATTTGAATAATTGGAAATTGAAAGTATATAAAGTTCAAAGAATTAAAATCAGAAGCTTTCAGCATTAAAAAATTTCAGAGTAAGATTTAAAAAGTAGGACAATTTCATTAGAAAGGATCGAGTTGAAGTTTGCATAATTTCTCATTCAAAGCCTTCGAAATTGAACAGCTTTATTTTGATTTGAAGAATCTTGAAATTGAATTATTACAGCTTAAAATTTCGATAATAGGACAATTTCAAAACATTCAAAATTTTTGATTAGAATTTTGAAACTAAGAGCATTTAAAACTTAAAGAAATTGTATTATTTTAAATGAAAAGCGTTCAAAATTGAATTGCAACATTTTTAAATTTAAATAATTTTCATTTCGAAGCGATTAAAATTTGGCAATTTTGAATTAAAAACGAAATTGAATGCTTCCAAGTCAAAGCTTCTGAAATTCTACATTTTAGAGTCAGATAATGAAAATTGAATTATTTTTTATTCTAAAATTTCCCAAATATTCACAGTTTCAAACTCAACTTAAAAAACAACAATTTCGAATTGAAATGCTTAAAATTGTGCAATTTTAAACAATTTAGTTTTTAAGAACAAAATAGCTAAAAATTGACTATCTCTAATTGATACCTACGTAGTGAAATATTTTTAAAAATTTTCATGTTGAACGGTAAATTTTCAATTTTTCCTTTCATAAGTTTTAATTTTGAAATTCAAATTCAAACTGCGGAATTTCGGCAAGTATAGTTAACAATTTAAATTTACTTAAAATTTTAAACCACTTGAGAATAAAAGTTTTAGCACCACAATTTTTGGCGACTAACATTTTTTCAGTTTTAAATCAAGTTTGGATTGGTTTAAGTTTCAACGTTCCTTAGTAGAAATTTTTTCAATTATTAGAATTTATTTTTATTAGAATATAGAAAGAATGCAGTTTTTGATTTTAGAAAAATGTATCAAATCAATATTACTTTTTAAAATATAAATCCATTTAAAATTCTAGAATTTCAGCAGATTTGGCTTTGAAACTTTTTATTTAGAATTTGTCAAATTTAGATCGCTTTTTGAACTGAAATCATTAAATTCAAAATAAAATTGTTTAATTTTGAATTAAAAAATAAACAATTTAAACTCCTTTTCTAATGAAATTGTACAATTTTTTTTAGGATTTTATTTAGAAATGAGAAAAGTTCAACTCAAAATTATACCAATCTAAAATAGTTTAAATTATTGCTTTTAAAACTTATTATTAAAAATGTCTGATAATGGTATTTTAAATTGTTCATAATTTGATTGTTATAGGATTGATATAACCAGATACGTGAACGCAAGCTTAACGCGCGTGCATTTCCTGCTAGTGAACCACAATTTTTTAAATTTCGAATTAACTGTTTTTAAGTTTTATTTTTCCATATTAATTCGGAAAGAAAAAAATGTTGAATATTAATTCGCTATTATAAAAATTATGTCAAATGGTAATTCAGAAATGTTAAAATTATGAAAAATGGCAATTCGAAAAAATAAAAATGAGGCAAATTAACAATTAAGATAAATGAAAATGATAGAACGTTGCTATTAGGTCAAATAAATCAGGGTGTCTAGCGTTTCTTTCAAAAAAATTCAAGGACTTTTCCAGGACTAAAAATTTAATTTTCGAAATATCCCAAAAATTCCAATCCAATATTCTTTTTCTGTTGATATAATCAAAGTGAGTTCAATTCCGCGTGTAATGAACATTTTTTAGTTAGAATTGGTTAAAATTGACAGAGTTATCGAATATTTTGGTAATTTACGTTTAGCTTTCAATGAAATAATTAAATTTTCTACCAAAAAAAGACGAATTATCAACGAAACACTTGAATTTTTAAATAAAAAAGATAAATTTCCAACCAACTAGGTGAACTTTTGAATGACAAAAAATTTAAACCAAAAATGGAATAGTTAAGTCTCCAGTTTAAAAAATTAATTTTACAACAGAGAAACGAATTTTCATCAAAATAGTTAAATTATCAATCAAAGTGATGAATTTTAAACTAAAATGGTGAACCTCCAACTGGAATAACTGAATTTTCAACCGAAGAGATAAAGGTTTAACTAAAATTGTTGAATATTCAAGTGGATTGCTAAAATTATCAGTTAAAAAAAAATAAATTTACAATTGAAGAGATTATTTATTAAATAAAATTATGAATCTTGCAAAAATAAATTTTTAACAAAGGAGTTTAATTTTCAATCAAGTAATTGAATTTCCTACCAAAAAAGACGAATTTTCAACGAAACACTAGAATTTTTAAATAAAAGATACATTTTCAACCAACTAGGTAAACTTTTAAATAAAAAAGGTTTTAACCAAAAATGGAATAGTTAAATCTCCAGCTTAAAAAATTAATTTTACAAAAAAAAAATGAATTTTCATCAAAGTAATTAAATTTTTAACCAAAATGATGAATCTTCAACTGGAATAGTTGAATTTTCAACCACGGAAGAGATGAATAAATTTGGAACTAAAATATCGAATATTCAAATGGATTGCTTAAATTATCAGTTAAAAAAATTAATTTGTAACCGAACAAAAAAACCAATTTTAAACAAAGTACATACATTGCAAAGATAAATTATCAATCAAAACGTCGAATTTTCAACAAAATACAAGAATCTTCAAATAAATAGTTAGATTTTTAACTTAAAAATGAAACAATTTTATATTAAAATTATAAAAAAATTAGGCATGCTCGCGAAAAACAAATTCCCTGACTTTAAACAATAATTCCCTAACATTTTCAGGATTTTCCACGTGAGTAGACACCCTGATTATTATATACATGCACCTCCAAAAAAAACGGTTCAGCAGAGAACACATTTGAAAACACATTTTTTTTTCTTTAAAGGAATAAAAACTCCAGGACCATGAGCAAAATTCAAGGATTTTTCCAGTTTTTTAAGGATTCCAGGACACTAGACACCCTGAATACATATTAGGGAAAATAGAATTTGGGTGACAGATTTATAAATAGTTGCGACCAAAAAAATTCCGGTCACTTCTTCTAAATCCCATGCCTTTTTCAGAAAATTTTCACAATTTCATGACACTTGCAGGCCTTCCAGCAACCCTAAAAATTAACAAATAATACTTCAACAACGGTCGAGAAAAAATAACAAATTTCAAATAGGAGATCGGTATTGCAATTTATTTATTTTCCAAAGCACTCGCCTATCAAATATCAGTGATTTACAATAATTATTTATATAATATGATAAAAAAGTATAAAACTCTTACATAATAATTTGTGATCTGAAATGTCATGTGTTGTAATAATATTCCTTTTAAAACCTAATGTCATAATAACAGTCTCATTAACGACTGTTGCAGTTCTAATTTCACCACTTTTTTCATATACTCAGGTATTTATAAACATCCCATAAAAACCGGGTATCATACAGGATCGATTCCCTTGCTTCCTTTGAAAATCAAAGGATGCCGGATCGACGTAAGACCCTGTAATTATTACTGCACGATCGGTAAGACAATTCAGGAGTTATCTACATCAATTCATCATTTACACCCGAATGTCTCAGAACCTGCATCGCTCTACTCTGAAATACATTTATCTTAATACTTGTCGCATATAGAGCCTCGCAATGGATCCGAAAACTTAAAGTTTACCTACCAACGAGGATTGTTAAGTCCATTAAAATTTGAAGTGCATAAACGTATTTCAAAGATCATCTCGACGCACATTTTTATTTCATGACCTAAAGCAGGGGCCCTCTAAAACTCGACCTCTGCGGGCCACGCGTCTCTCAATTACCAACATTCATCTTTAGAAAAATAATTTATCCCTTCCCTTAACAAAATTCTCATTTTTACAAATTACATTTCAATCTATGTATACAAAACTACATACACTGACAATTTTCACAATTTCATGAGCCTAACATTCATAAACACAGTGATTTCAAAACTTACAACTAAATTTTGATTGAAAAAAATGTGATGTGTATAAATAAATTCTGCCCTATGCAATACAAATGATTTGCTGTAGCCGAGATTTTGAATCCGCTAAAATTAAATATCAAATAAAACTGCATATACGTATAATATATGCACCGATTAAATTCATTAGCGTAGATCGTGGCCCGCTGTGTAGAAAATAGCGAGAACCCCTTAGTCTAAGGAGCCTTAAAATACTCTTTTCAATATCATATACTTCACACGAGAGCAATATTCCTCCCAGGCGAGCCCGTATCGCTGATGGCAACGCTTGCTGTCTCTCGTCGCACGGTGAATCAGTAAGATCGTTACAAAAATTGCGTTGTAATAAGGCAAAATATCCTTCGCCAAACTTAAACAAGCGGTGGACCAGTGAAGAATGATGTCCCCGAGGTAATTTGGATGACGAACATGTCCCCATACACCAGATACCATCAATTTCTTCCCTCGAACAGTCGGTATCGTTTCCAAACCTGAAAAAAGGAAATGGTTAAGTGTCAAATTGGAAATCCTTAAGCAACTGGCAAAGAAACTTAATTTGCAAACTTTCTCGACTTTTCTCTAACCAATTTTTCAGTTTCCCTGACCATTAATGAATAGAATTCATAGAATAAATATATTTACAAAAAAAATGTAATAGTTGATATTTCGACCTAAATAGATGAATTCTTAATCAAAATAAAATAATTAACTTTTCAACCAAATAATGATATGTTCAAACAAAAAAATGAATTTTCAACTCAAATGATGAATCTTCATACAAAAAATGGAATTTTCAACAAAAAAGTTTATTTTTTAAGCAAGCAGTTGAATTATAAACGCAGAATGTAATATTTGATAGTTCAATAAAAAAATACGAATTTTCAACCAAAAAAGAAAGTAACATTTACCCAAGCAGTTCAATTTTCAACAAAATATTTAAACGCTCAATCAAAAGATTCATTTTGAACTAGAATGATGAATCTTCAACAAAAGAAGTTTTTTTTTAACAAAGTGGTTCAACCTTCAACCAAGTAGTTCAATAACCGACTATGAAAGATGAATTTTGAATGAGTAATGAAATAATAGATATTTAAACAAAAAACATTTGAATTTCAAAACGAGACCAGTTTAATTCATCAAAAAAAGACGAATTTTCAACAGAATAGTTGAAACCTTACCCAAAGAAGATTAATTTTCAACTAAAAAGTTGCACTTTTATCCAAACGGAATAAAACAATTTCAGTTCAAAATTTCAAATTTATTATCCTCGACTTCCCCTGACCTACGGACATTCTGTAAAAAATTTTAAACAACTTTTCCATCTAAATTCTGTATACTTACGGGCTAGACTTGGAGCTAGTGGATTTCTTCTGAACAGGTCCTTTTGAGAATTGGAATATCTGAAGAGTCCGTAACCGATAAAGAAGGCGATGACGAGAGCAGCCAGAACGTATGGAGATTGAGGGATACTAGAAAATTTAATGTTAGAAATTAATTTGTAGAAGAATTGAATGAATACGAATGCAGAGCTTCGACTCACTTTAGAGATTAAAAATAGTGTCAATAATGGCATTAATTTTGAAAAATAGTGACGGCAAGGTTCTTAAATAATAAACATATAATATAAATAATGCACGCCTCGGATCGACTTAATGCTTATTGTAATATTTTTGTTTTCTTAATTGAAAAAATTAGATCAAACATTAAAATATGTCGTAAATTGAATTTCCTTCTTTCTAACACAAAATCCTATGGATTTTCAAATTGTATTTGCTAAAATGAAAAGTATTGTTAAATTCATTCATTTCTTTTCTAAGTTATAACTCATACCAACATTGAACAAACAAGTATAATTTTGTATTCTGTGCAGATATGTTAAATTTCCGATCCCTGAAAAAATAGTTTTTCTATGATTGGAAGAATCAAAACATTCTAAAAACTAATTTCGAATTAAAAACGTGTGAAAATAAAAAAATATATCAAACGATTTTGAATCATAAACGTTCCAAATCAAACAATGGTAGATTGGGTAAAAGTTTGAAAAGGGGTAATATTTAAATTCAAAATTGGAAACAACAGAGTTATAGGTGACGTTTTCCTCGAAAAAATAAGCCATGATTTATTAAAATTCAAACATTAAAAATAATTGCTAACAAGTGACAGTAAGAATCTGAGCCAAAAGCTACGAATTGAAATGTAAGATACTCACTTGTTGTAGAGGGCATATCTTGCGGGCAGAGTACAAATGAATGGGTACATGAGGTACCCAGTGCAAAGCATGTATCCAGTTCCTTCGTACATAATT
Organism: Andricus grossulariae; assembly: GCA_011634705.1. Taxonomy (NCBI): domain Eukaryota; kingdom Metazoa; phylum Arthropoda; class Insecta; order Hymenoptera; family Cynipidae; genus Andricus; species Andricus grossulariae. The sequence goes on along the minus strand of JAABKJ010007545.1, from coordinate 69,119,700 downwards.
TCGAAGGAAGTCACGAAAGCAGCTTCGAAAAGCAAACCGTCGAGGACATATACTATCTGCAAAATCGCAGCGACAAGGGCTGTCAAATTGATGGTGGAGAGGGAAAGTGGCTGCGATGCTTGGAAAACCTTGACGATTACAGCCGCTGACACTAAAATCTGAAGAAGAAAAAAATTACAAAGATACTCAAAACATCGAATTTAAAAGTTTGCCACAGAATTCTGAATTTAGAAATCTTTATTTAATCTGGGTGGCTGCAAAACTCCCTTTTCAGAATTCCCTGACCATTAATATTCAAAGATCATCATTTGCATATTGTAACATTTTAAGCATAAAATCTTTTATAAATGGAATAAAATAATTTAGATTAGAACGTAAAAATTGTAAATTTATCTTAACCGAAAAATATTACTTCTCTACTATAAAAGATGAGTTTTTAACCCAAAATGACGAATTTTCCACCAAAAAGATGCCTTTTAAAAAATATTTGAACTTTAAAACAAAAGAGACGAATTTTCAAGAAGACATTTGAACTTTTAACAAAATAGTTGAATTTTAAATATACAAAGATGAGTTAAACTAAATTGTCGAATTTGAAAACAAAAAATATTTAAATTAAACCAAAAACAGTTGCCCTTTCAACAAAATAGTTGAATTTTCAAGGCAAAAACATTACTTTTTTAGAAGATAGTTGAATTACAAACAAAAATATGACCTCTCAACGAAAAATGTAATAGTTGATATTTCAATAAATAAAATAATTTTTAACAAAATAGTTCAAGCTACAACCAAGCAGTTACATTTTTTACGAATCATGCAATAGTACATAATTCAACAAAAAACGATTTTAATTTTAAATAAAAAACAGTTGAATTCAACCAAAAAAGACGAATCTTTAATAAAAATTTTTAATCGTCAACCAAAGAAGATTAATTTTCAACCAAATACTTGCATTTTTATCCAAAAAAGCTAAATTGAAACTATAACAGATGAGCTTTTAAACCAAAACGACAAATTTTCCAAAGAATAGTTGAATTGTCAACCACAATAGTTGGATTTTAAATAAAAAACAGCTGAATTTAACCAGAAAAAATAAACTAATTTTCAACACAATAGTTCAATTTTTCATCGGAGATGAATTTTTAACTAAAATGATGAATATTCAACTTGAATGGTTAAATTTTTAGTTTAAAAACTTAAGTTGTTCCAGTCAAATTAAGTAGTTCAATTTATAAATAAGAAAAGAATTTCTTCAACGAATAATCTAATAGTAGACGAACTTCCAAAAAAGCAGTTGAATTTGCAACCAAAGGGGATGACTAACAAGAATATATCAGGGTGGTCGTAAAACTTAACTTTAAAAATTCCTTAATTTTTCTTTGGAACTTTTTTTCATTTTTCCTGACCATTAATTTAAAAGATTTTCTTTCAAAATCCCTGCTTAATAATAAAAATACGAATTTTCTTTGCAGAATTACTTACCGATCCAATTAAAGTCGCCCTAATGAAGCTAAACTTCACATCCAAAGGCCCCACACGTGGATTAGTTTCCCTTCCTTGCCAGAAGTCATAGATGCGATTATTCGTGAGAGCGTACATATTCAAATAAGCCACCGAAGTTTTTCCGCCTTTGATATAGAGAGCAATTGCCAAAAGCGCTCCATAAATCCATCCGACGATCGTCAACTGTAAACTCTTGTTCAAAATAAAGTCGCTGATCTTGTACCCTTTGTACTCGAGAACTCCAAATGCAATTAGTGCCACAATTCCAGTCAAGAAACCTGCAATCAGAAGATAATATGATTATTAAATATTTTGTTATATATTGTAAGAAACCTAACTTTAAATTGTAAAAACACAAACAAATTAATAAAGCAAGCAACACAAATTAGATCACAACTTTCACACTCCAGATATAATTCAACAAAGAGACAAACACAAAGATCGGCACAATGCAATCCTGGTGTGTGTTAAAAGATTTAATACCCATTCGTCACGCATCGTTTCACCAAAAGTCTTTTGTCTCTATGCAGAGGGAGCCTCCAAGTGCCATTATACTCAGCTAAATTATCCACTTACACAGGCCCAGGATAGCATTTTGTAAAGGTTTGCTTTCTAGAAAAATCTAGCATTGAAAACGAGTTTTAAAACTATAGACTTCTGGTGGATCGATACGTAGACTGGGAAGTAAACCACTTCAGAAGAAAAAAAACTTTATTCGGCGAGAGAAGAAAGTGAGAGATCGATGATAAATAGGGACCTTTTTGATCGATGAAAATCTTTTAATTATGCGAAGTGAACCATCGGCGAAGAAATAAGTTAAATTAACAATTAAGGTAGATTAGTAAGCGTTATATTTTGATGCATTGGATCGCCGATGATTCGTTTATAACCGTCTTATCATAATCGGATTATCAATTCCGTTGGAAAATTTTCCTTTCCAAGTAAACATTGTAATTATGTTGGAAAATTCACTGTACCATTTGAAAATTCTTTGACAGAATTTAGAATCAATTTAAATAAAAAAAGCAACAAACCTCACATCACGATTACTTAATTGACAAAATATCCTTACCCTAGCTGAATTAATAATCAATGTAGTACAACTGCTTGGAAAATCGCGGTCACCGAATCAAATTTCCGTTCTTTTCCCGATGAACAAAACCCCCAGCCAATGAGACACCCTAATAATTAAGTTTTTTTCGCATAATTTCAAGATTCTTACCGACAAAAAAATGGACTAATGACATTGTTAGATGTGTTGAATATGAAGTTACCATTAATTCGATATTGGAGTCTACCGATCCTGGTCTGTTGACCATCGATGACTCTACCGATAGGCAACAAATTCGTAATAGCGACGAAGAGCAGATATGCCGCATACAACAAGAATGCATTAGGATTTAGGTAAGTTTTAAAATCCTTAGACACGCGAAGCTGTGCAATGCTGCATCGGCCACTCGAGCAAGCGAACTGCGGTAGAAGAATGCCAAGAGGCCCAATGATTATTAGCAACAAAACCCCAAACCAGCCTCCCCACTCTTGCGGTTTACTGACGAGATCAATTTCTTTCTTGTGCTTCTCCAGAACTGTAGAGTCTGCATCCTCGTAGTTGAGGGTTTTTGGTAAATCCTGAAACAAATTGATAAACAATTTTAAAAAATAGACTAGGAACAGATTCCTTATTCTGCTAGCGAAAAAAAAAGACAAGACTCTTTTTCAGGAATAAGACATTTAAAGGTGTCTTACTTGTTCTCTTTGCATGGAAAATCCTCGTTCTTTGCTTTCCCTTAAGCTGTCGTATGCGAGACCTTTTCTATCGAGTGGAAGAGAAGCAGCTCGATCGATGGTTCTCGTCAACATAATTAATTTTTGCTCCTGTTCAGCTTTTGCAGTATTCGATAGGAGTCTTATCGATCGTCTTGTTGTTGGTCCAACATCGCGGAGTCGGGACTGAAGAGGAGCCGACTCTGCCTCTTCACCGCGAATACTTCCGCTAGCTTCGCTCGAACCTTCTGTAAAAAGAAAAATTGATAGTCAGTGGTGTAATTCTATTTTTTTACGCTAAATTATCTTTTATATACGTAATTATAAAAGTTTAATAATATTCTATTCAACAGAAAACTTATGAAGCTCTGCAATAAAAACGTTTAATTTTAGATTGAAATCTTACCTTTTCGGTCATCATCAGAAAGTGAAACTTGTGTAAGCCTTGAACTCCGAACTGGCAATTTTCTACTCTGGTTCGTAGGTCGACCAGGAGATCTTCTACTCGGAGAACGTCGACTTGGCGAACTTCTAGTAGGGCTCTTTTTCGGTGGTCGTCCTTTCGTTCTCGTTAAACTTCTTGATGTTCTACTCGATGGCTGAAATTGTTTTTGAAGTGAGCATTTTATACAACAAAGATTTAGATAATTAATCGATGGATGAAATATTATATTAAAGTAGATAACATCAGACTTTACCGCCCAAAATGCTTTCAAAGCAGGGGAAATAGGGTGATTGTTCACAAAAATAGGGGGAATAAATTCTTTTAAATAAAATTATTTCAGCTACCATACCGAATTCAATATGAAACAATTTTTTAACAAAATAGTTATTTTTCAACCAAATGAGATGAATCTTAAACAAACAAAAAATTAATTTTTAATAAAGTAGTTCAACTTTTAACCAAGTATAGTTGAATTTTAAAACAAACAAAAAATTAATTTTCTACCAGACGAGTTTTCAATCAAATAAATGAATTCTCAAACAAATAGTAGATTTTTCAACTAAAAAATAAATAAATGTTCAGTTAGAAAGATTAATTTTTAATGAGAAAAAAAACGATTTTTTAAACAAAATACTTAATTTTGCAACCAAAGAGATGAATTTTCAACTGAAATGATGAATCTTCAACAAAAAAATTGCATCTTTAATAAAGTAGTTAAACTTTCTACCAAGTATAGTTGAATTTTCAAAAAGTGGAACAGTTGAATTTTTAACTAGAAAAGATCGTTTTTCAACCAAAAGTGCAACAGTCAAATTTTCAGTTAAACATATTAAATTTGAACCAAGAAAAGACAACTTGTTAAACGAAATAGTTCATTTTTCAAGAGAAAAAAGTTAATTCTCAACCTAAAAAGATTAATTTTCAACGCAGAAAGGTTAATTTAAAAAAGGGCTTCTACAAAAAATGATGAGCTTTTAACCCAAAAGGGACAATTTTATATTCAAAAGGACGAATATACAACAAAACATTTGAATTTTTCACCCAAAAAAGATGTCTTATCAACAAAATAGTTGAATTTTCGACGTAGAAAGATCAATTTTCAACCAAGCAGTTGCATAATTAACCAAAAGAAATACATTTTCAAACCAAAAAATATTCAACAAAAGTTTATTTTTAACCGAACAGTTGAATTTTCTACCAAACTGCTGAAATGTCAATCCGAAAGACGATTTTTTTTACAAAAAGGTGAATTTTTAACGCAAAAATATAAATACTCAACATAAATGTTAATTTTCAACGAAATAGTTGAATTCAACTAAAATAGATTTATGTTAAATATGAGAATATTAATTTTTCAACAAGAAACTTAATTTGCAACCAAATAGTCGAATTTTCTATCGAAATAGTTCAATTTACTATACAAAAAGTTGATTTTTCTACCAAAGACGAATTTTCATTTTTTTTCAACATGAATTTTGAACCTAATTGTGGAATTTGCAACCAATAAAGATGAATTCTCAACGAAAAATGTAATAGTTGATACTTCAACCAAAAGACTGTAATTTTAAATAAAAAACAATTAAGCAAACAGCTGAATGTTTAACGCAAAAAGACGAACTTTCGACCAAAAAAATGTCTTCTTAACAAAATAGTTTAATTTTCAATGAAAATGTAAGAGGAAAGTAGAAGTATCTTGAAAACAGAGAGTATAAAACCTTCAATATTCAAAAGCACGATAAAGATTTTTCATATAAAAATTAGAAACCCATTTACTTTATATCCTTGTTCCGAAATATTCACATATTCTAATGACTCTTCAGTATTTTTTTAATAATCGGTGTCTGTAAGTATCAGCAAAAAATATTTCTTGCAACGCATGCAACTCTCAGAACTTCTTAATTGGAAAATAAACACCTCTACTAAATATTTGATCGTACCTTTCAAAATATAAGTTCATTTCTCCTAATTTTTTGGAAGGAAATTATAACATATTCACATTTTTTCAAAGACAATGAGATTTTGATTATTTCAGGTTAATTGATTTAAAATTCGAATATTTAAACTTGAAAAAAGTGGTTATAAAATATTTCGAAAAAATATTTTTAAAAATTGGACTAAAAAAAAAAATTTAGACCAAGTTTTTGGAGCAGCCCCTACATTTCGTACTTCAAAGATTTTAATGCAATATCGAGAATAAAAAAAAATACGGTTGATAATCCAGATTTTTCTCACATTTCTTGGAGTAAAAGAAATTTTAAAAAAACACAAGAAATTCAAGGTATACTTCTTTATTGCGAAGGCAGATAAAGAAATGCTCTTTTCATGCGTAAAGTCTACGTTAATCTCATGTAAATAAAGCAACAAACCTCTAAGACTTAATAAAACGCAGGAGGAAGTATCAGTGCGTATAAGCCAATCAAAAATGCACTGCACTTCAGGAATGCGTCTTTCAAGAATCAGGGAACGGCAAGTGGCTTGGAAAATTCCACAATGTTTACCAAACTTGGCAAATGCGCTCGGAAATGATAAACTGTATTCCCCACGCATCTGATTAACTCCGATGCGCTCGCGCTCGAACACAAACAAAACAACACAAAAAGGAAAATCAAGAATTACCTTAATATCAGCTTCCTTGAGTGTGATTTCCGATCCTCCTTTGATTTGAACTCGGTAATTGGTCCCCCTCACATTGACGACCTTTCCTTTTTGAAATTCTCCCGAAGCTGGCGTTTTTGCGAGGACTTCCTCGCCTTCATTGAACTTCATAATTCTCTGCACACAAACAACTTCTTTATTTCAACTGTTTCTCTCTAAAATTGCACTTTAACAGCTAACATTTATAATCTTCTATTTCTAATTCTAACACGGGTAAAATCGCGCGAAACCCTATTAATAGACGCGAAGCCGGGAGTGTTTATGTAACTGATTTGTCGAGGAATGCATTCGGAGCAAGATATGAAAAATCTTGTTTAGTATAACGGAAGACGAGATATTTTTATGAAAAAATGCAGTCAACACGTCCAAACAAGATGTTTACAGGACTTCTCGTTTAGCATAATGCACGAAAAAAAAGGGGATCAGTTTCAAACCAGATTGCACTCTCGGAGCAATAACCAGACTGTCGGGTTATTGAATTAAACTTGAACGTTAGATAACTCTAATCACATGGAAGGAAACTTACGATAAATTGTGCTCCGATAAATATATATTTTTTTCACTGCATACGTGACTTTATACACAACGTAATATCCACTGCACACGAGGTTATAACTAACACTGTTTTTTGCATAATGTACAGACGCCAACTAAACGATTGCGTTCCGAAATCCGATAATTTTAGACCACGCAAATGGCGCGTCGCGTCCCCAGTGCTGCCAACGCCCCAGCTTGGCATTCCAAACTCCACGCGCCAAATTTGAATCAATTTCAAGAAATAAGTTTACGTGATCTATTAACTTTCGTTTTATGAATATTTATTCAAATTGTGACTTATACTCGATGATATTATATTGAGTTACATATTCCAATTTTTAATTCATTCATGAACCACTTTTTTTTAATCAAACTATTCGTAAAAAGTAATGTTACAGTACTTTATTTACAATAAAAGTACCCTAGGAAATTTGAAAATTAAAATAGTTTTTAATTTTATTATTAATACACTTCGACTGATAATTAATAATTTCGATAGTTATCAAAAAAATCCGTTACAAAATTTAAAATCAAAATATCTTTGTTAAAATGAAGTGGTAGCCCTGTCAGATATTGTTCCAATTCTGAAAAGTCGATTTCTCCACGCGACGGTTGACGTCCAATGAAAATATAATGCCGATCCCAGAAAAGCTCTGATTGGTTACTACAACTTAGCGTCAGAAGCAGAAAATGTATTATTTTTCATAAATTCACAAGCGAAAGTTATAAAAAATTGAAATCCACGAAACATAATTTATTAATTATTAGAAATCAGTAGAAAATACAGTTCCACTATCTTTTTTTTTATTATCAAATTATTGATTGAATCGTTTCTTTGTTTCCCGCCCCTATGTGTATTTACGAACGCATGAACGCGTCACTTCCCAGCACCATCAATGGAATTTCAATTTGACAGTTCGTCTAAATTCAAAGCATTCAAAGATATAAAAGACTTTCATTTCATTGGTTATGAAGATATGAATTTGTGATTTTATAGAATTTTGTAGGACATTTTGATTACATTACACTTTGGAAAAGTAGCTTTTTTTATATAAATATTAAACAAGGATTTTAAATGGCATATTTTTATGGTTATAATTTTACGACACACGTTTATTGACTTTTTGTGATAAATGGATGGATTGTAGCTTCTCTGAAAAGTCGTTGGAAATTACTACACTTTCGCTATGGATACAATCGAACAGGAAAATGTAATTATTTTGAGAAGCTATTTTTATTTTACAGCTTACAGTCTATGCAATTCATGCAAGTCTATAGATTTTACAAGTTAACCTATAAATCATCTTTTTTGCGGAGAAAAATAATTTTTCATTATCGATCAAAACTTCTCCGAATTTGAATGGTTTAACTTGGTAATGGTGGAATTTGACAAAATTCCGTATCTTTATCTAAAATTTTCCGAAGGGAGGTCGAATAAGTTTTAATTTGCAGGGTGGCTGCAGGTCAGGGAAAATCTGGAAATTAGCGAATTGTATTTTGGTCAGAGAAAGTTAGAGATTTGTTATTAGATTATAATAAGTTGAAAGTATTTGAAAGATTTTAGTATATTTTTTACAATTCCAAAAAAAAATTCCAAGAAGTTTAAAAAGTTTCAAAGGATTTCAAAAAATTTTAAGGGATTTGAATTATTTTACAGAAGTTGAAATATTTTAGGGTATTTTAAAACATTCAACGATTTTTTTAATAGATTTCAATAATTTTAAAAGATTCCAAAGGATTTTAAAGATTTTATGGTATTTTAAAAAATTTTAAGGAATTTTTAAGAGCTTAAAAAAGTTTCAAAGAATTTCAAAAGATTTTGAAGGATTTTTAAGATTTTGTGATATTTTTAACAATTCCAAGACATTTTCAAGAAGTTTACCAAATTTCGAAGGGCTTCGAAAGATTTGAAAGAATTTGAAATATTTTAAAGTGATTTAAAAAAGGGCAAGAATTTATTTTCAGATTTTAATAAACTAAAGGAATTTTAAAGGATTTTAAAGATTTTACGGGATTTTAAAATCTGTTAAGGAATTTTCAAGAGCTTTAAAAAGTTTCAAGGAATTTTAAAAGATTTTAAAGGATTTAAAATATTTGAGGATATTTTAAAAGATTTTCAATAATTTGAAGAGATTCCAAAACATTTGACAGATTTTGTGGTATTTTAAAAATGTCAAGGAATTTTCAAGAGCTTTAAAAAGATCGGAAGGGGTTTCAAACGATTTTAAAGGATTTGAAATATTTTAGGGGATTATAAACAATTCCAAAAATTTGTTATTTAATTTTAATGAAGTGAAGTAATTTTAATGTTTTTTAAAGATTTGAGAATATTTTTTTAAATTCCAAGAAATTATCAAGAGCTTTAAAAAGTGTCAAGGGATTTGAAAGGATTTTAAAGGATTTGAAATATTTTATGGCATTTCAAAAGATTCCAATAATTTTTAATAGATTTCAATAATTTTAAGAGGTTCTAAAGGATTTGAAAGATTTTATAGTATTTTAAGCAATTAGAAGCAATTTTGAAGAGTTTAAACAAATTTTGAGAGATTTCAAAAGATTATAAAGGACTTCAATTGTTTTCGGGTATTATAAAAAATTACAAGGATTTTTAATAGATTTCAATAAAATGAAGGGATTCCAAAAGATCTTATTGCATTTTTGAAAATTTCAAAGAATTTTCAAAAAGTTTCAAAGGATTTCGAAAAATTTGAAGTAATTTGAAATATTTTAGGTTTTTTTTAAAGATTTCAAAATTTTTTAATAAATATTAATAATTTAAAGAATTTTAAAGATTTTAGGGTACTTTAAAAGATTGCAAAGATTTTTAATGGTTCTCAATAATTTGAAGAGATTCCAAAAGATTTTAAAGATTTTATGGTATTTTAAATAATTTCAATAACATGAAGGGATTCCAAAAGATTTGATTGCATTTTTGAAAATTTCAAAAACTTTCAAAGGATTTCGAAAAACTAAAATAATTAAAAATATTTTAGGGGGTTTTTAAAGATTTCAAAAATTTCTTACTAGATTTTAATAATATAAAGCATTTTAAAGATTTTAGGATATTTTAAAAAATTCCAAGGGATTTAAAAAGATTTTAAAGAATTTTAAATATATCAGGGTATTTTAAAACATTCAAAGAATTTTTAATAGATTGCAATAATTTTTAGAGATTCTGAAGGATCTTAAAGATTTTATGGTAATTTAAAAAATTTCAAGGAATTCTCAAAAAAAGAGTTTCAAAAGATTTTGAAGGATTTTCAAGATTTTAGGATATTTTTAGCAATTCTAAGAAATTTAAAAACTTTCAAAGGGTTTCAAAAGATTTGAAAGAATTTGAAATATTCTTGAATTATTTAAAAAATGCCAAAAATTTCTTATCAGATTTTAATAAACTGAAGGAATTTAAAAGGATTTCAAAGATTTTACGGTATTTTAAAATTTTTTAAGGAACTTTTAAGGGCTTTTAAAAGTTTCAAGGAATTTAAAAAGATTTTAAAGGATTTTAAATATTTTAGGATACTTCAAAAGATTCCAAAGATTTTTAATAGATTTCAATAATTTGAAGTGATTTCAAAACATTTTAAAGATTTTATGGTATTTTAAAAAATTCCAAGGAATTTGATAGAAGTTTAAAAATTGATTTCGAAAGATTCGAAAGAATTTGAAATATTTCAGAATTTTTTTTTAAATTACAAAAATTTGTTATTACATTTAAAAAATTTTAAAGTGAAGAAATTTGAATGTTTTTTAAAGATTTGAGAATATTTTTAAAAATTGCAAGAAATTATCAAGAACTTTAAAAAGTGTCAAGGGATTTGAAATGATTTAAAAGGATTTAAGATATTTTATGGTATTTCAAAGTATTCCAATGATTTTTAATAGATTTAAATAATTTCAGGAGATTCCAAAGGATTTGAAAGATTTTATTTTATTTTATTTTAAACAATTTCAAGCATTTTTTAAGAGTTTAAACAAATTTTAAGGGATTTTAAAACATTTTAAATGACTTTAAATATTTTCAGTTATTACAAAAAATTCCAAGGATTTTTAATAGATTTCAATAACATGAAGGGATTCCAAAAGATTTTATTGCATTTTTCAAAATTTCAAGGAATTTTCAAGAAGTTTCAAAGGGTTTCGAAAAATTTAAAAGAATTTGAAATATTTTAAGGGTTTTTAAAAGATTTCAAGAATTTCTTACTAGATTTTAATAATTTAAAGCATTTTAAAATGACAAAGCGAAATTAAAGAACATAAAAGTAAAGACGGTTCAATATTGTCTTCGTTGCTCAGACTCAAATAAAAAAAAATAAATTATAGTAAAAAATCAATAAACTTAATTGTTACGTCGTAACAAATGTCATTCAGACATTGACATTAAATAAAATGAATTTTATTGTAGACATATACCCAAATGATGAATCTGTCTATTTTTGTTTTAAAAATCATACAATTTATCAAATAATTATGAATGTTGCTCAAAAGATTATGAAGTTCCAAATTAAAAGGACTTTCATAAAAAAATCGAATTTTTCCGCCGATAAATGACCGAGTAATGCAGTTGTTTATTAAATTTATTTTTAAAAAACATATAATTTATATTAATAATTAATTTTACTGAAATTATCCTGGAATTTCTAATGAGAATAACTGACATTGAAAAAACGAGTTTTATTTTTGGCAAATGCCAAATAATGCATTTGTTTATTAAATTTGTTTAAAAAAGCATAGAATTTATCAAAAAATTATTAATTTTCCTGAAATTATCATTAAGATCGTAATTAAGTGGTCTGGCATTAAAAAAGACGAATTTTTCCGTCGAAAAATGGCCGAATAAAGTATTTGTTTATTAAATTTGCAATATTAAGAAGAATCATGTTAGCAAAAATTTTCTCTATTATACTATTGTTTCCATCAAAATTTTTCCAATATATGTAAATTAAGAAAATGTCAAATTATTGAAAATTAGAGTAAACACTCTTTCAACCAATAATTTGAGGGTGGCGGTTGTAGACAATTGCAACAATTTTCCTATTAATCGCGAGCACCGGGAACGTCGAATAGAACAAACGGTAACTTTCTTTGTCACATTTGTTTATTTATAAAAAATTTTCAAAATGCATAAAACTCGGGCTCGACATCTCTCTGGAAAATTCTGTCAGCTTTGTTTTTAAATTTGTTTACGTCTGAATCAGTCGAGATTTATCGGCTGTACGTTATTTTGAACGAAAAAAGTCATTGTTTTCGAACTGTGTGTCCTCACCACTTATTTTTCAGAATTATAATTTTTTTGTACATTTTTTTAGTTCAATAGCTTTTCCAGAATTTAAAAATTGTTCAAAGGCTTCGCAACTCACTGTTATGGTCCTTATACTCATAAGAAAAAAATATTATAAGAAATTTATTGTGGGCCTTTAATGATTTTCCTAGAATGAATTTCTTATAATTTTTTCGCAATTCTACAAAAATTATAATAATAAGCTCAGTATAGAAATAAATCCTGTAAAATATTGAAATACATAAGTGACAAGAGGATTTGAAAGATTTTAAGTTATTTCAAACAATTTCAAAAGATTCAAAAAATGTCAAGGAATCTCAAAGAATTTGGTTGGAATTCCAAAGATTTCAAATTATATCAAAGAATTTCACTCGATTTCAAGGATTTTATAGGACTTTCAATTACTTCAAAGAATTTAAGGGATTTTAGTACCTTTGAAGACATTTTAACAAGGTTCCTAAGAATTTCAAATGATTTCCAATATTTAAAGGAATTTAAAAGAATTTTGTAGGATTTCCAAAAATTTGAAATTCGATTTGAATGGATTTCTAAAAAAACTTAGGAAAATAAATGAAATTTTATGGGATTCCTAGCGATTCCAAAGATTTTAAAGGTTTTTAAGGTATTTCAAGGAATATCACAAGATTCAAAAGATTTTATTGAATCTCCAATGATCTCAAAGGTTTTCTAGGGATTTGAACGGGTTTTTAGAACTTTATTAAATAAGTTTATATTAATTTGCATTGAAAGGATTAAAATGATTCCTACTCATTTCAATGGATTTGTACGATTTCCAAAGCTTTCAATTCTTTAGAAATTTCTTTGAAATTCTCTAAAATCCATTGAAATCTTTGGAAATCGTACAAGTTGAATTTTGAGTTGAAATTTGATTTCAAGGGATTTCTACGTATTTCAACAATTTCAAGTTATATGAAATAACTTACAAAATTTTTAAGGATTTAAAGTATTTTAAGTTATTTTCAAAGATTCCTAAGAATTTCCAAGATATAAAAAAAATGTCAAACAATGTCAAAGAATTTTGTAGGATTTTCAAAGATTTGAAGTTCTATTTTAAAGGATTTCGAAAAACCTTTGGAAAATTAATGAAATTAAATTTTCAAGAAATTCCTACCGATTCCAAAGATTTCAAAGGATTTTTAATGGATAGTTTAATTTAACTTATATTTGAGGGATATAAAATGATTTCTACTTATTTTAATGATTTCCAAAGATTTCAATGGACTTGGAGGGATTTCAACAAATTTCTAGAGAAATTTAGGGAATAAAATAAATTTGATTTCAAGGTTTTACTACGGATTTCAACGAATTCAAGAGATATCATGGAATAAAAAACTTTCGAAGGATTTTCAAGATTTTAAGTTATTTAAAAAAATTCCAAAGAATTTCAAGAGATTAAACAAAATTTCAAGGTATGTCACAGAATTTTGCAAGGTTTCCAAAGATTTCAAGGAATTTGAAAGAATTTAAGAAAATTTAAGAGAATTTAACCTCCAAGGATCTCCAAGTATTTGAAAGATTTTTGGGGATTTTACAAATTTCAAGGAATTTCTAGAGAGTTTTAGGGAATAAATTAAATTTATTTTCAAGTGTATCAACTTCCATATGAGATTATGAGTGGTCTAAAATAAATCGTTCCTTTGTATTTTTTCTTTAGTTTTTACATTAGGTCCTTTAATATTTTTTTATTAATTATTCCGATGCTGATCATCCTATAATCGTATTCTGTGTAATAAATTTTCTAGAATCGCGAAATCGCGAGTTTGTTTTGATACTTCATTTATTTTTCAGAGGTTTGTTTAAATACTACATACTATAGGCTGTAGGTCCTTACATCATGCACTTGGCTGCAACCCAATTCAACATCAAGTTTAATTAATTTTGAAAGTTTCCATTTATAAAGCATATAATTTCCAGCATTTTTAGAATAATTTAACTTTAAATGGTCACATAAATTTCAAATTCTTCAACTTTGAACAGCGAAAATGAATTATAGTTTTGAATGCGTAATTCGAAAAGAGTTACATTTTTGAGGCCTTGAAACTAAAGTTTTTTTGCTTTAAAAGTTATTTAAAATTGCATAATGTTTTATTGGAAAATGTCAATAATGAATAATAATTCTAAATGAAGTGCTAAAAATTGAACGAATTGAAATTAAAAAGTTAAAAATTGTTTTGTTGAAAATCAAAACAGATAAAAATTAAGCTATGTATCTGAAATGCTTACCGCAGTAATTAAATAATTTATTTAATTTTGAATTGTTAAAATTTTAGAGTTCTGAATTTTCATCTGCAACGATAAATTTTCAATTTTTACTTTTATAAGTTTTAATTTTGCAATTAAAATTGTAATGGTTAAATTTGGAAAATTATAATTAAAAATTTAAACATTGTCCATTTTTTAAAAATTTGAATGGATTTAAAATAATTGAAATTGTAAAGGATTTGAGTATAAAAAATGTTAATATCGCAATTTAGGGTGACTAAAAATGTTTCAGTTTTAAATGAAGTTCGGATTCGTTTCAATATTTTCATTACAAAAAACTGAGAATATTTCTCAAATGATTCATCGCTTGAAAAATAAAATATTTTGTAACTTTTTCTAAACAATTTAGCTCTGCACGAAAAAAATAGGTTTTGTTTGGTGTGATTGTACAATAATCAGTTAAACAAATATTTTTTGTTCAATACTGCATTGCTCAATTTTCATTCCTGCATATAATTTTCACTTTAATTGGCGCGTAAAATTATAAATTGTTCAAATTAGCACTCGAATTTAACAATTTGTCAGGTTGCTTAGAAATTGTGAGATGAGAAAAAAACATTAAAAAAAAACAGTTTTCGGCATGTGCTCACCTCTACACACTAATCAATCTATCGAACTGATTGTTACCAAATTTCAGCGAGAAGTCAGTAGCAATAGATTCTCGATAGATCTTGCACGAATTTCTGATATCTTGAATGGTTTTTAAAATGTCACGTTTTTAGAGTAAAATAAGAAAATTCAGAGTTCAAAATAAATCCTTATAAAAATGACCACTACAAACATTGCTCCATGTTCAGAAGCTAGAATATATGTATTATCGGATAGTAGAGAAGCAACCGATTAACGTTAATATTTTTATACAGATGAATCACGCAACGAGCGAAGAAGCAAATTTTGAACAGGGCTAATATAAAATAATTAACGCAGATTCCAATGTGTAATTTTTCCTTCAATCAAAAGGTTTATTATTATATTTATAATAATACGTTGTAAATATCGAGTCAGATGGAGAAAAACTTATATTCTAGTATCTTATTAGCTTTTTTGTTGATTTTCATGGATGTGTGATGATTGGTGAACTTCGTATTGTTTTCTTTGGAGACTGTTTTATGGGTACAATATGTATTTGATGAATTCTTTTAGGATGTGGTTTCCAAGAAGGGTAGTCTATGTCGAATTCATAGCAGTCTGAAAAAAGTAATAAAAAATTATGGATACGTGATAATCAAAACTTTTATGTAACGCAGGCATGAAAAACACGTTTTATCAGTGCCTTTTTAGTTCTGAAAGAAGCCGCTTACGCAACAGGGGGAGCGACAGCGAATGCGCATGTGCGCAGTATAATAATGAACCCACAATACTCCTAAGAGTTTTATGGCTCATAATCGTACGATGATAGCCGTGTCAACATAACCTCAAATGTTAGACGTGATAAAACTTGTAAATCATACCTTTGTTACATAAAGTACCATGTGCACCAAGAAGGCAAACGTCTTTTTCCCTCCTAGGTACATAATGTACTATTTTATAGTTGCGTCAATCTTTTTTGAAATAGGTGGGGTGAAGAACTTCAGACTGCACCCCCCTTTCCTTTTTTGCAGCACTTTATCCCAATATTATTATTTTTTGAACATTAAATAATGACATAATTTATTTAAACCCATAGAACTACATACTTACACATATAAGTAAGCAAAACCGCCAAGATTAAAAAGAGAGTGCAAACAGCGATCTTCATATTCCTAAGTAGAGGAGCCTGATTCTTGAATATTTCCGTGAAGAGTCTACCTGCTGATTAATTCTGAACGACAATTTGCATATATATGCGTGTGTGTATGTATATATACTAGCCGTTATCTCATTTTCCTGCCAAATGATGACAAAAATATGCATAAGAGAGATATTAAATTCTATGGAAATGTTTACTTACTGAAACTCTTATCTAGGCACCGACAGTAAGCCTCACTAATAGTTTGGGAAACATAATATAAAGTTTGATTTGATGATGCAAGTATTTCCAGCATAAAATAATTTTTAATTTGTAGAGTAGAATGTTGTAAAAAAATCTTCGGAATGAGAGTACTATTGACAGAAAATTTTGTTTTTCGAGGTTGCAGTCGAAGTTGCTGTCATTTTCTCGACGACACATAAATGATCAAATTAGACTCGAATCTATACCACATTTTTCAATTTATTTTTCATTTGGATTTTTTATATATGGGTGAAAATAAAAAAATTCACAATATGCTGTCCGGAGAAAACTACTGACTTCCATTCCCCTAAATAAATTTTAATTATAGGATCTGATGGTACGCGACTCATTCTATAATACTTTGTGCACTCATTATTTAAATTTTATTTGGTAAGAGACAAAAATCATTTAAATATGCGAAAATGTCACTCGGTCGCATGTCCCCGACTAACATTTTGCCAAAATAGAATGCGTTTATTTGTTTACTTATTGCATATTGTATATTCTTTCAACTCCAGTGTTTTTGGGATCTTGTATACCTCTCTCCATAAAGTCTCTACGTTGTTGGGTTTGGGAGGATTTTTAACAGAAACAGGGAGATCGCTGAAGAGGCGCGATGGGTCAGCGAGAAACTGTTGATTCTCCTTGAACCACCTCTCCCTCTTCTGTATTCTCATCCTTGCTCCTTGTTCAGTTGATACATGCGTCTTTTGGTATTTTTATCCATCGTTGGTTTTAGCCTTCGATTTGAATCAGCCAAAGCCCTCACAGCACCATAAACTGAATAATTAATTGTCCAGAGGTCGGACTCCTCCGGGATATCCTCACGAACGGAGGCATCCATTTCAGCCAGAACTTGGGGCTTAGGAGGAACCTGTATGTCAATGTGCCTCCTTGTCCTGAAACCGCTATCATCTCTCCGAAAGTGTCAGCTTTCCGCGGTTGATCTTAATGTCGCTTCCTCATCTTCGTCTGCAGCTTGTTCAAGCAGCGTTTGGGGAAGCGCTCCGCGTACATATCCATTTTTCAAGAGGTAGGCGTGTTGATTTCGCAAAGACTGATGCGAAACGTGCTTAAGCTCTGGGTATTTATGTCACTGCAGACTGTGCATACGCGCCATAAAGCCTACACGAACAGGGATAATGCTGGCATCGTGGCAGTCTAGCACGTCATCCTTGAGTTGATTCGTCCACTCAATGTGGACCTTTCACCGGTACGTCGTCGGGTTTTTATTAAAATTATTATTTGCAGCACCCCGAACTCTGGGGTGATCGGCACTGTTTGCCAAGCCATTGTCGGGTGTTCTGCACGTTCGATTATTTTGAAACGCATCTACAACTTTTTGGTGATTTGATGGCGTTATTGTGGTTCCTACGAGCAGCTAGGGAAAAGGTTTGTCCGTCCTTGTAGAGTCCTGCATGCAAGGATAAGGCTGCATACTCTGAGAGGTCGCCCTGTATCCCCGAGACACCGTTTAAGACACCTCGCCCAGGTGCCATTTAGCTTTCGGCACGGTTGATACGCCTTCGCTTAGGGGTTATTCATTCGGCACCATCCCTGGACAATCGTCCGCGACCGCTTATGTCCGAATTTGACAGATTTTCTCACCCCGGGAGGGAAGTCGAGTGCAACCGAATCTTTGGGACCACCCAGGTGCAGAACTATCTGAAGGTAATTCACAGTGTGTAAGAAAGGAACAATTTATTAAGGTAGAAGCTCGCGTCGAGTGCAGAGCTTTGAGGACTATAAATTTTGTTGAACGGGCCTGGTAAACATAATGCAGGGTGTGTATATTCTCAAAATATATTTACTGCGTCGAAACTTGGTACCTTGGGTAATATTAACTGACTTTGGGATTACATTTGCGCTATCTTTAGTTTGGACCAATAGCAAACTGTTGGGATTCATTAAAAAGTTCTTGAATAAAAATCTGTTACGCGTATCCGATTACGTCACCATCATTGTCGTAAGCCACTTTCATTTTCACCAGCGCTTTCGCTTACATCAGCCTATATTAACTAACTCCTTAAGTACTATTTTTACGCATAACAAATTCCTATATTATATTTTACAGATTTACCTACACTAGTACCACCACACTACAACGCTTTAGCAGGGATGCCAATGGAAAGAGGGCCGATGCGTAAGTATATAATAATTTTTCGAACTAAGAAAAAGTTGCTGTAATTTAGAAAAAAACTCGGAATCGTAGCCCTTGGGATTTGTGAAAATCTATGATAATTTACGTCAAAACTGGTGATCACCTTCCTTAGGATTTTCTGTCTTACCTTCGCTTTTTTTATTTCATTGGAAAATAGAAAATAATTATAAAAATATGCAATTTCGTAATGACATGTAATTTTTGTAACAAATCAAATTCATCCAGCTTATGATATTGCTCAACTTAATTAGTCATAGCTGTCTATGCATATATGTTAGAGGAAAAGTAAATAAGCCAGGCATTATTATGTAATCCCTAGGTATTATATTATATTCTCGGCACAATGTAGGCAAAGTATATTATCTTTATTTTGAATGATGCAGTTAGAGATGGGCATGATAAATTAAAATTCACTCATAGAATTCAACACACGGTAACTCGCTTTTTATTACACTAGACCATTATACACGAGCGCACGAAAGCGCCAACTTTTATCATTTACCCAATTTTCGAATAACTGTTAATTGTTAAAAGTTTTTGACCACTTAAATTCTTGTTGAAATTAGATTCTCTGGAAGAATGTATTCAGTGAATTCATGTAACGTAGAATTATTTCATTTGCGATTACAGTGGCGCAGCCAAGGAGGGAGGTTTGGCTGTTAGAACCTCCCCCCCACCCTTTGACGATGAAACAGGCATATTCACTTAACTGTCCACTTACGATACTATATATGTATTATTGTACTGCGAGTGTAAGATTAAGTAAAAATTTTAACAATAAATTTTGTAATATTCATAATATAAAAATTATGATATATATATAACATAAAATATATATAGTATGATAAAATACAATAATTCGCTTCGAATCCTAGATTCTTCTTTAATCGATCTGAAATGACTCCTCTGTCCACGTGGACTTATTTCATAATTTATGAAAATTTTAATATTCGTGGTATTCAAAAGCAAGGAAGCCAAAAGAAGCGGTGCATTGGCTGAAAATTCGTTTTTTTTTTAAACAAATGCCTAATGATACAAGGAATGAAGTCCAAACAACATGTAGTGCACATTTTATATTTCCTCATGTTTTTGCTTCCTCATAAAGGAAGCTTTGTTATGGCAACATTTTCCAAAAATTAAAAATTCATTTAAATAAACCTTTCTCAATTTTGAAATCTCTAATACAATATTATAAGCAATCATTCGGATTTCTGTGTGTTTGTATGCAGATAAATAGATGAAATTTGGAGGGCTCAGTTTCACCACTAATATCTTCAAACTGGCGAAAGGATTTCTCAAAATAATTTTTGCATTTCGTCAGCACTGAATAATATTTTAAAAATCGGTTTTCAAAGTAAAATTTTTTTCATTTTCATGATTTAAAGTTGATGCGAGAATAGAAAAGATGTGTTGTTTCGAGACGAATCGATTGACCTATAATATTCATACATTTTATTGAAGAGTAAGAAAGCTATGGTAATGCATAATATTTGAAAATACGGTTTTTTATAGTAAAACTTCTTTCTTTAACATGATTCAAAGTTAATGCAAGAATAAAACAGATTCCTTGGTTTGAGACGAATGGATTGATTTGTAAT
Source organism: Andricus grossulariae (assembly GCA_011634705.1). Taxonomy (NCBI): domain Eukaryota; kingdom Metazoa; phylum Arthropoda; class Insecta; order Hymenoptera; family Cynipidae; genus Andricus; species Andricus grossulariae. Next base: position 69,099,501 of record JAABKJ010007545.1, on the reverse strand, counting down.
ATTATTATATTTTATTAAAGAGTAAGGAAGTTGTGGTCATTTATATTATATTAAAAATCGATTTTTATCGTAAAAATTTTCTCATACTCATAATTTAAAGTTGATGTGAGAATAGAAAAGATGTGTTGATTCGAGGCGAATCGATTGACTTATGATATTAATACATTTTATTAAACAGTGAGGAAGCTATGGTAATATATAATAGGGCTCCAGAGGAAGTATGAAAAGATCATTTTAAAATGAGTAAATAAAAAAACGTTAATAACAATTTCCATGAGTGTCTTCTGGTGGTGTTTCGGTGATGACACTTGCTCTATCGTCTCATGCGGACTGATTCGAAAGTTTCTGGTTTACTCAGCAAATTAAGTTCTTTAAGTGACGGATAATATCTACCACGTCACAACTCCCCCGGCCTTAGACGGTAATTACAGGTCGTTTGAATTTTAGCTGCTCAGGTCAGGCATGTAATTACCGTAAATATTAAACCAATTCCGACCACGGAACTTTCAACACCACCAAGATACCTCAGTTTAATTAGTTAGATATGAAGCCTATGAAGAGCTCCCCTGGCGCTTAATCTTTAAAGCCTATTGTATAATTTTCTCAGGTTCCATAAAATGGGGCCCGAGGGTTTGTTGCCTGAGCCTAGCTAATACCGGGCACTGGCATAATGCATGCAGGGATGTTCCTTTATCACTGCCGCATATCCTGCACTCTTTGTGGGGTTATACCCCATTTGGTTCATATGGTAGTTTAAGTGGTTGTACCCATTTAGGATCCGTACCACTGTCCTTATATCTTTCTTGGGCGAACCCAAGATTTATCTGGCTCTGTCCATCCCATAGGTATAACCGAGGATGGACTTCGCCTGACGGCAACCCTGGATTTGTTCCCAGTATTCCCTGTGTTTTGTTCGGATCCAGCTTTTGATGACCATCCCAACACAGCAAGACGCTATTCCCAGTACCGGTACCGATCATATGTGTTCACGCGCTAGCCTTGATCCTTGTATCACCAGGGACCTATATGAGAGCCAAATTGTTTCATTCTGCAAGTTGGTTTAATGCCTTTTTGCATTTGCAAACCAGTTCTGATGTTATGTCTGGTTGCCCTATTGTACTTAGTGTCACTTGGCTGTCGGAACAAATTGTAATCTGTCTGCCAGGAGCGTTTTCTTCTATTAGTGTTTCAGCACAGCTAAAGTCGCCCAGGATCTCCACCTGAAAGACAGTAGCATGTCGCCCAAGTGGGTTCCCCTTTTCCCGTTACACCCTTGCTGTCATAGATTCCTGCTCATGATCCTCCCTCTCCCCTTGTGCCATCTGTATACCAGATTTTCACTTGGAGGAGCGGGTTACCATTTGCTTTCCACAAATACCTGCTTGGAATGCAGACGCGGAAAGCTTTCGCAAAATTGAAGCGTTTTGTTATTTTACTTTGCCTCATCTCTAGAATCGTCAGTACGCTAATGTCACTCGGGAGCCTAGTGTGCCTAGCCCCCCCAGTCCATATATTTGCTCGTGTCAGGCGGCCCATCGCGTGTGCCGCTCTAGCAGTTATCCCAACATTTAGGGCTTCTTCACTGAGCATGAATTCTATCGTCGCTGTGGGCGTAGTCCTGGGTTTTAGGACAGAACAGTAGAGCCGTTCAAGCCCACTTCAGCTAAATCTCTAGGATAACTCTCAGATATTTAACTGAATCTGAAAACGTCAGCTTCCCACCACAGAATACAGGAGCGTCAACATGCGGCACTTTATAATTTTTCGTGAAAATGACAAGGTTAGTCTTTTCCGAATTCATCGAGAGCCCTGAGCTATGGCACCAGAGCTCCACGATGCGCAGCGAAAAAACTCGTAACACCCATCAACGTTTCCAGATGAGCCCCGTTGACTAAGATTATAAAGTCAACCGCATAACCCTGAGTAAAATACCCCTCTTTATTCAGCCTTCGAAGGAGGCCGTCCACTACAATGCACCACAGGAGGGGCGACAGGGCACCTCGTTGTGGGCAACCCCATGGATCTATTTCCCTTGCTAGGCCTTTACCCCATCTGGTTTCGAGTCTCCTCCGGAGTAGCATGCTTTCTATCCAGCATACTAGCTGGTCCGGCACACCACATCTCAAAGCCACTCCGACATATAACTTCCGGAGGTGTATTGTTGAAAGTACCCTCTATATTCAAGAATGTGCCCACAGCACACCCCTTTTGTTCCAAGTGCTGCTCCAATTTTGCCACAACAACATGAAGCGCAGTTTTTAACGAACAGCCTGCCTGAAAAGCATGCTCCCCTCTATGCAGCGGGGAAGTCCAGAACACCTCATCCCTAATGTATCTCTCGACCAGCTTTCCAAAGTCTTAAAATGAAACTATTTTAGTTTTTGTTGAAAATTGATCTTTTTTAGTTAAAAATTATTCTAGTTTCTTGAAAATTTGCATTTTTTGGTAGAAAATAACCCTCTTTGGTTAAAAATTCATGTAATTTGTTAAAAATTATTCTTCTTCGGTTAAAAATGTATCTTTGTGCAATAGAAAATCAGATATTTGGCTAAAAATGAAACTATTTTGTTGTAAATTTAATTATTTTGTTGAAAATGTATGCTTTCAGTTTGAAAATTTATATTTTGTGTTGAATATAAAACTTTTCTGCTACAAAATTCAACTGTCTTCCAAAATTTTTTTAGCATGGCAAATAAACTATTTGGTTTAACTATTTTGTTGAAAAATTTGAATATTTTAGGAAAAAATCAACTATATTGTTAAATCAATTTCGTTTAATCGAAAACTCAACTATTTGGTTGAAAATTAACCATTCTTGTCTGAAAATTAACATTCTCAGTGAAAATTCAACTGTCTTTGAAAAATATTGGTTTTTTGGCTTGATGATTTATCTATTTGTTTCAAAGTTCAACTGTTTCATAGAAAAATCGTTCCTTGCTCAAAAGTTGAACTGTTTAGTTGCTCATGCAAAAGTTTAGGTTTAAATAAAGTTTTCTAAATTAGAAATTCATCTTTCTTGGTAGAAAATCTTTTTTGGTTGTTTATGGATGGTCGAAAAAACACCTAAATAAGGCAAATAAAATTTGTTTTCTATCGTTATTTTTTCTTAACTTCAGAATTTTAATGTAATATCCAACGAAGTTGATTAATACATAATTTATGTGATTGTTATAAATATATGAAAAAGAAGTAAGATTTATGATTTTGACATACAAAACACTTATTCAAAACCTGGATGTCAGACACTAGATAATAATTTCTGTAATTGTTAATAACAATTTCCATTTAACTGCCATTTTGAAATTACCATTTTTATGCAGTTTAATTATAACTCACAATATGCTTTATGGAAAAAAACTTTTGCCGAAAACATTTTATTCTTTATGAAATTTTAGAAGAATCATAATTATTAAGTTCAAGCATGGTATTACGCATAACAATAATATCTACAACAATAATTAGCTATTCAATTTAGTTAGTTCAATATCACCATCAAGCTTACCACAAAAGTCATTAAAGTAAAAATAACTTTTTTCTGCTACTTCCCACTACTTTAAAAAAATTGCAATTCCGTATTTTGGACAAATGACAAATTTTTTGGGTTCGTTGAAAAAATTCATTAATAAAAATCTCTATATTATATCTTACAGATGGAAGTGATGATCAGTCATATGCAGCTATGACATCAAGGAGGCAGCATCGTAGAAGTTGGGTTAATCAAACACCAGATCCAGGTTAGTATTTTATAATTTTTATGAAATAACGAATAATCTCAGGGATTCAGAAAAAAAGCCAAATTTTATCCCTGAACCGCCAATAAATTGTTTTCGCTGAACGGGCGGCGCTGGACTCTGGAGATCTTTGAAACAAGTTTCAAATTTTTACCTAAAAAGTACATATTCTTATAGAAAAGTTAATTGCGCATCTTTTCATTAAGCAAAAATGTTATAGCTTTCCCCGTTTTCAAATTAAGCCAGGAAATCGCGTTAAAAAAAACTTTCTGTTAATTTTATAAATTCAAAAGAGTTTATGAAATTTGTGGAAATTATTGATAATTTATGGAAATGTGTGGGCATTTATGGAAATTCATGGAAATGTGCAGTAACGCACCGGTAACTTTAAATAACAGTTCTGCTGGACGCATAGGAAATAGTTCAGGCTATTACTTCTGTAATTTGGAAGAAGATCGTTAACTGCAGAATGAACGAAGTCGAGAAAATCAACAAGAACTGTTCGAATCTTTATTCGCGTGTATCGCGGATTCTAATTCATTTTCTAAACTTTTTTGATTTTTCTTGACTAATTTCACTATAAACTTGTCATACCTGCCAAAAATTGTTGAAAAATGTTAACTAATTATTGAAAATGCAGTTAATGGTGTTAGTTGGGATCTCTTCGAATTACGGACATCAGAAGTAGGCCTACCGTAATTTGAGAGAACACCGTTCATACCCGTGTGGAAATTGCCAAATGTTTGCCTAGTTAGAATTTTGGCCCCAACTTGGAAAATCATTTTATGGCTGCATCTGTTTTCAGTCGGGCTCCATCTTGAACCTCTTGAACACAAGTTGGTTGGTTTGAGGTTATGTTGGCGGGTGTTTTTGTGATTTCGTCTGTATTAATTATTAAAGTGTGATTCAAATGATCAAAAATGCGGAAAGAGAAAAGCACTTGTCGCGTTTAAAATTTTAGTTAAAATTTATATAATAACTCCTTGTTTATTTAATAAAATATACATTATTTTTCAGAATTACACTTTCTGAAATATTGTTTACAGAAAAGTAGCTGATCAGTTAACTGATCCTTTAAGGATCAAATATGAAAAAAAAATTAATATATAATGTAGATTACTTGAAAATCAAGCTTCAAATAATTAAACATTTTATTAATTAAATAATTGTAAATAATTTCATTTGAAATTAAGTTTATCAGTTCTGTCACGATCATCTTTGGTAATGCGGCAACTCCGCTATAATGAAACAATTGAATTTGTGGTTCAAAATTGCAAGCGTTATTCTGATTCGCTTTGAAAGAAGTTTATTTCAGTGCGATATTACAATGTGATTTTTTTTTGACAATTTGAAGTACAAAATAAATCATCTTGGAGAAAAATTAAGTTCCTCCATGTATTTTACCTGATTTTGAAGTTTGGAACACATGACCTCAATTAAGTTTCACATGTTAGCGTAGGTCTCCACTAATTCCAAAGATTGGGATGGCATCCGAAAGATGAGGCTGACGACGAATAAGCCGGTTCAGGAATAAGATTTTTCTTTAAATGTTCAGCTACTTGAAATGTTTCTTTTGAATAAAAAATTGTAATTATAATGTGGCTGAGACTAGAAAAATAAATAAAGCCAAGTTGGAGTCAAGTCGTTCGGTAAGTTAGGTTCTGGCCGAGTTAGGCGTTTCATTTGTGGTTTGGTCCTGTCTAAATTCCCTTCAATTTGAAATTCGAATATTTTGAATAATTAAATTTGAAAACTTTTGAATATTATTATTATTAATATCAACAATTCTTCTATGTTTTTTGAACTGGTATTTTAAACCGAAAATATGTAGATAAGAATATTATAACTCTTACTAATTTGCATGAATAAGGAATAACAAGAAATTCTAGCGGAATTAATTTATGTTCATTCATTAAATGTGCATAAATTCCGAAGACATGAAGTATCAGCAAAACTCGAAATTATTGACTAAAACGAAATTTTTTTAACATACGTACTTGAATTGTAATTAAATAGAATTTAACAAACGAATTAAATATTACAAAATAGATTTTTCAACTGTTAAATCAGAAATAAGTAACTGAGTTTTACATAAATTGAAATATTAAATAATAAATTTAACATGTTTAAAAACTTAAATAAATTATAAGGAGATCCTCTTAACAGAGGTTATTAGATCTGGAACACCATTATCGGTCATTGATGATAATTAATAACATAATACTCTGAAAATACACAATAGAGGGCGTCTAGATTCACAAAATAAATTTACTTCATCGAAATTTGGTACCTTGGTTCATATTAACTGACTCTTGGATTAAATTTGAGCTATCTCTAGTTTGAACCAATAACAAATTTTTGGGATTCGTTAAAAAAATTCTTGAATAAAAATCCCTATATTATATTTTACAGATTCACCTATACCACAACCAAACACTTTCGCCGAGCTGCAGATGATGCGTATGCCAGCATGTAAGTATATAATAATTTTTTGAACTAATAACAAATTTCTGTGATTTAGAGAAAAAAATCAAAATCGTTAGCCCTGGAAGACCTTTAGAACATATTTCGAATTTTAGCTGAAAAAATACATATTCTTATAGAAAATTAATTTTGAATTTTTTCTCTGGCTGAAATGCTGTAGCTTTTTCCGTTTTTACAGTGAAACTAAAAACACCATTTTACACAAACACACAAAAAACTTGTTTTTATAAATTTTGGAAATTCATGAAAATTTACGAAATTTGTGTAAATTTATTGGAATTTGTCAAAACCAGTGATCGTCTATCCCAGGATTTTTCTCTTACCTTCGATTTTTTGTATTTCATTAGGAAACGGAGAAAAATTATATAAATATGCAATTCCATGACGACATCTAATTTGTCACGATTTAGATGATAAAAAAATTGTTTAAATAAATGAAAATTTTTGAAAAAATTGCAAAATATCCTAAACAAAAGACATGAATTTTATCATTGTTCAATTGTGTAATTAACTCCAGAAAAAGAGTTTTACGATTAACATGGGAATAACCGTGTGAGCAAATAAAAATTGTTTAAACAATTGCCCAATGTGTTGCGTTAGAAATATTATTCTTGAAATTCATCAACTGTATCATTTATCCCGAAGAGCCTCGGTGGCTCAGACGATAGTGCGTGAGGATCACTTTGACTGTAACAAAGAAGAGCAGCGATTAATTTTGAGCCATAACTGGATTAGTCCAATTATCAGTTAAGAAAATTACTTCAGAAAAAATGCAAATGTAAAAAAAAAGGTCAATCCTCAACTATGTAATCGAGTTTTTAACCGAAAAAGGTAAATTATGAATTACTTATCAACGAATAATGATAATTATAATAATATATAATATGTGACCGTCCGCAAAGAAAGGGACCTAATGCGTCAAAGCTAAATTTTACAGGACGGACGATCGTAGCAGAATCTGCAAGCGAGAATGTGAGTAGTGTGGATGCATCTACGAAAAGCACCCCTTACACTTGCCACTACACGTTTAGGCTCTAACCCGTGGAGCTCAAGAACACGTCGCCTGCAGCTGTAGTGGTAAGTGGTGGGGCTGGCTTTCGTAGGCCTCTCGTTCGGTCTCAGCATACGCTCATCATGCCTATGTTTTTAGCTTGATAACAAGAAAAGTAATGAACTTAAAAAATTTCTGATTAGTGGAAATGAAAGAGTAACTCAGAAGCTATCGATTGGCGTAAGGAAATGAAAATCGATTTTTTCCGCATTAGATCCCTTTCTTCGCCGACGGCCACACACATACACACACACACACACACACACACACACGAATATATATATATATATATACAGTTTTCTGCATAATCTCGCAATTGCCTTGGCATATTTTTGGCATGTGGAAGTGGCTTTGAGGTTACGAACCAGCGATAGTTTCGCACCTCCGAGAGCACCGATCATAAGCAAAATTTCTTTAACCGAATATTTAGAGTACAGTCGTCAGACCTCGAGTGAGCAACCGAGACAGCTGTCCGAACATCGTACTTCCAGAAAATTTGGCACTTTTCGTTTTGCACAATTGACTCCATCTCCCTTAGAGCGCTCGGCAGGGCAGGGTTTCGGCCAATACCGTAAGAGCGACAAAGACGGTAATAAAGCACTATTAGGACCGCATTATGTCCGCAGATATACGTTGTTCCCACATGAATGGGACACCCAGTCAGTATGTGTTCTAGAGACTCTACGTGTACATGACACGCTCCGCACCTATCGCTGAGAACTTCTTGAAATAAAATGCGGTGACGGTTTACTGAGGTGGAAATGACACCGTCCTAACATGCGAAAGTGAAACACTCTGCACCTGAATTAAGCCTTAATGATCTGAGGCACGCAAAGGTTTGCTCCTTCGACAAAGACTGTTTTTTTTTCATTCCTTTGAACATTTCCGTGCATTCTCGTGTGGAATAGCTCTTGGTGGAATTTTTCAAATTCTGCTTTCTTCACTTCGGGTTTCAGAAGCGAAGCATCAAGATGGAGTAATGCACTTTCCTCACTTCTGATGTTAAGATTCAGGCCAAGAGTCTCAGCCGCCTGCTCCGCGGGTTCGTAAATGAACGCTCCTTTTCCATTTTTCTCGTGATTCCTGACCATTTTTAGGAGAGAATCTTTTACATTTCCAACAAAGCAAGCTCTACTTAGAAAAATTTGGTTATGAAAACATTGGAGATTCAGAAGTCTGCGTCCGCCTTGACGGCGTGAATGCTTAATCGCAGAACAGACGAATTGATATTCAAGCTTTTATGCATATGCATGATTTTACATGTGATGATATCATGGGCTGTATGCTCGTTATTTGTCCAGTGAACCCCTCCAAATGAGCAGAGTAGACCTGGGACTTTATGCTCGCGATGGTTAGTGTCGCCACAGAGGTATCCAGAAGAGTCTCGTAGTGCGAGAGATAGAGGCAGAACTGTAATGCAAAAAAAGCAAAAGGCTCATGGCAGCGCCCTGAAAGACGCCCCTCTTGAAGGTGACGTTGTTCGTTGTGACACGATAATTCCCAGATGAGATAGTAAATCTAGTATTCCAAAGGGGCATCAATCTCTCTATGCATCTCACTATGTGTGGATGCACCTTCAAGCTTTCCAACAGACAAATGATGAGTCTATGTTAGGTTGAATCGAAAACTTTCCAATAGTGAATGCAGGCCATTGACAGGACGCGCTGATGAGCTGCGACGTTTTTACAGACGCACCTGTCAATCAGCAGGTTCTCTCGACATCCTACTACACCCGTTTTCGAGCCACGTTTTTCGTACATCTCTCGCCACAAAAATAAACTTTTTTGTTGGATATTAATTTCTTTTTTGTAAAAAAATATTATTTTCGGTAAGAAATTTCAACTATTTGGTTGAAAATTCGTGTATTGTGTTGAAAAAAATTATTATTATGTAGAAAGTCCAACTATTTGATTGAAAAGTAACTTTTTTTGTTGAAAATTCCTCCTTTTGGCTTTAAAATTGAACTCTTGTTGAAAAGTGTCGTTTTTGGTTTGAAAATTTCATCTCTTTTGGTAAAAAAAAATTCTGTAGAGGATTCAGTTATTTTTTTGAAAATTCTTCTCTTCTGGTTGAAAATTTAATTACTTCATTGAAAGTTGAACTACTTTGTTACAAATTTATCTCTTTGGTTGACAATTTTAATTATTTGTTTAAAATATTTTTTGTTTGTGTAGAAAATTCAAATATTTGGTCAAAAATAAAACTTTTTGTTGGAAATTTAAGTTATCTATTACTCAATTTGAATTTTATTCTAAATATATATTTTTGTTAACTTGCCAAAATATGTTGTTTATATTTTATTTACGTTAACTAATGCCTTATTCTTTTTAAATTAAGTTCTCATAAATTATCGTTTCATTTTGATCTTTAAATGGTAAAATTAAGGAAGGGGAAAAGTAACTTTTTAGGTAACTTGAAATTACTTTAGTAACTAGTTATAGTTACAAGTAACGTAACTCTAACTAGTTACTCAAAAAAAAGTAACTTAGCCAACACTGGTCAAGGTAACGTTTCTTTAACTCGAACAAAATATTTTCCTGATTGTGTTTTTCAAATAGATAGTCCGAGAATTCCTGCTATGATGTTTTCATGTCCGACGTGACCTTCCTCAATAGCAATTAATCAACGTCGAGGTCAGGAAATCGAAAACTGTGATGCTTAGAAAGGTCGGCGATCCCTAATCACGCGGATCTGAGCCAACGCATGGCTTTGTCAGCGAATAGCATGAGTTGTTCCTTGTAATTAACGGTTGCGCAATTACTACTTAGTTGCGTCGGACAAGTAATTATTGATACCTACGCGTTGCTTATTCACGAGTCACACGTAAAATCATTCGATATATTTTATTATGTTATTTCTCTACCGGGTCTCGTTTAATTTTAATTAAGTCTGACTGAATTACCACTGAAGCTTGCTTTTATATGGAGACCAAAGTGAAACCTCGTTTTGCTTTTAAAAATTGTTACGTTTAATCATCGATCACACGCATGAGTAAGCAATGAAGCATATTATTCGTTCGTGTCCGTGTTAAGGTTCTAGAATGTTCTGGATTTCACAAAATAATATTGCGCAATTGTGACATCATCGAGAATATTCTAGAAACTTAGCAGGGACACGAACCACATAATTTGTGGACTGGTCTCGATGTCGGTTAGGTAGGAATTTACATTTAGAACGCAGCTTGCATATCACTCGTTTAGTACGATTTTTGATAATAAATCTTAAGAAAGTTTGCAACGGTACAGTTCAATAATTACTAAGTTTGAAAAATCCTAGTCATATTTGAGACTTCACACTCTTTCACGTATTCCCCTCTTTCCCCTTTTTTAAGAATATCTGTTTTTCTCCTCTTTTCAAGAAACTTTCCATTTTTATCGATTTTTCGTTTAAATGTTTTTTACATGTCGAGAACGTTCCACAGCTTAAGTGTTTCGTGTCCGTGCTAAGTTTCCAGAATGTTCTGGCTGTCACGAAATAATATTGCGCAATTGTGACGTCGTCCAGAACATTCTAGAAACTTAGCAGGGACACGAACCACTTAAGCTGTAGACCGGTCTCGATGTCGGTAAGGTAGGAATTTGTATTTAGAACACAACGGTACAGTTCAATAATAACGAAGTGAGTTTGAAAATCACATTCATATTTCAGACTTTATACTCTTTCACAGGTTCACCTCTTTCCCCTTTTTAAAAATATATGTTTTTCTCTTTTTAAGAAATTTTCCCCTTTTTCTCGATTTTTCGTTTAAATTTTGTTTTGGATGGAGAACGTTTCACAGCTGAAGTGTTTCGTGTCCGTTCTAAGTTTCTAGAATGTTCTGGATGATGTTACAAAATAATATTGCGCAATTGTGACGTCATCCAGAACATTCTAGAAACTTAGAAAACATTCTAGAAACTTAAAAAATGTCAAGAAACTTCGAAAATTTCAAGAAATTTTCCCTTTTTCTTGATTTTTCGTTTAAATTTTCTTTACACGTCGAGAACGTTCCACAGCTAAATTTGTGCCCTTGCTAAGTTTCTAGAATTTACTGGATGGTTTCACACAATAATATCGCGCAATTCTAAAGTCATGCAGAACATTCTAGAAACTTAGAAAACATTCTAGAAACTTCGAAAATTTCAAGAAATTTTTCCTTTTTCTCGATTTTTCCTTTAAATTTTGTTTTGGTTAAAAATTCTACTATTTGATTAACAATTTAATTATTTTGTTGAAAATGACAATATTCGGTTAAAAACTCAACTCTTTTGGCTCAAAAGTTGGTTGCAAATCCAACTATTTGGTAAAAATTAATTTTTTTGTTGAAAAATTCATCTCGTTGGTAAAGAATTAATGTTTATTGTAGAAACTTAATCCTTTTAGTCAAAAATTCATTTTTTCGTTAAAAATTAATTACTTTAGTTCAAAATTTAACTATTTGTTTGAAAATTCATTTTTTTATTGCATTCAACTGTTTTTGATTTAAATTAAAATTTTTTTTAGTTGAAGTATCATGAATTACACTTTTCGTTGAGAATTCATCTTTTTTATTTGAAAATTCAACTAACTGGTTTACAGTTGAACTGCTTTGTTCAAAAACAATTTTTTTTTGAAGATTCATCATTTTAGTTGAAAATTCATTTTTAGAGTAGAAAATTTAATCAGTTTTTTTTTTAAACTGAAAATATAGCTTATTCCGTTTTTGGTTAAAACTTTATATTTTTTATTGAAAATTCCAATATTATAATGTAAGCATTCCAGTTGAATATTCTATCATTTCAGTTAAAAGTTAACTTTTTTTTGGTTGAAAATTAACCTTTTAACTGAAAATTTAACTTTCAATTTTTTGTTGAAAATTTACTTTCTTTAGTTGAAAGTTCCTGTGTTTTGTTGAAAATTAGTTTTTTTATTGTTTAAAATTCAACTATTCAACTGAAAATTCACGTATTTTGTTGAAAATTCAACTTTTTGATAGAAAATTAATCTTTTTTTGGTTGAAAATTAAACTTCTTTGTTAAAAATAAATTTTTTTGTTTGAAGATTCAACGTTTTAATTGAAAATTCATCTCGGCGGTTAAAAATTCGTTTTTTTTTCGTCAGAAAATCCATTGTTTCGATTGAGAATTCAACTTTCAGTTGAAAATTTATCATTTTAATTTAAAATTCATCCCTTTGGTGGAAAATTGATCTATTTTGTTTAAAATTGTTTTTTTTTGTTTGTTTAAAATTCAACTATTCCAGTTGAAGATTCATCATTCTAGTTGAAAATTGAACTATTTGGTTGAAAATTGATCTTTTTTTAAATTGAAAATTTAACTATTTGGTTAAAAACTTATCTTTTTTATTTCACAATTCATGTAGTTTATTAAAAATTCATCTTTTTTGGTAGAAAATTAATTTTTTGGATGAAGATTCATCGCTTTGGTGGAAAATTTCAGTATATAATCCACAATTAACATATTGTTGTTAAAAATTCAACTGCTTTATAGAAGATTCTTCTTTTGGCTTGAAATATCAACAATTTGGATGAATTTTTTGTTCTGAACCGAAAAATCTGCATTTGTTGAAAATAAATTTTTTTAAAAAGAAAATCAATATCCGCTAGTTAAAAAGTCAACTGTTTTATAGGAAATTCGTCTTTTTTGTTAAGAATTTGAACTATTTTATAGAAATAATCTTTTTTCGTTGCAGATTCATCTTTTTAGTTGAAAATTCAGTGGCTTGACTGATTATTATTCAAGTCATCTAAAAAATGCAAGTATGTTGGCTGAAAATTCAACAATTTGATTAAAAATGTATTTACTTTGTTGAAAATTAACTTTTTTGTTGAAAATTCATCTTGTTGGATTAAAAATGCATCTTTTATGGTAGAAAAGTGATCTTTTTTAGTTGAAGTAAATTTCAAGTTTTGCATTTTAATTTAAAATTGTTTTATTCTGTTTATAAAAGATTCTGTTAACAATTTTACAAGATAAAAATTCTAATTTTGAAAATGAAGTTTTGCGGCAACCCTGTATATAATTTTAATTTATTGAATTATTTAGTTATTCAATTTCGCCAATCATTTGAAAAATGGCATTGAATATTCATTTTTTAGAGGCTGAAGTTACGCTCATTTTTTTTTTTTTTTTTCTACAAAGTTAGTTCGAGAAAGGGTGAATATTTGAGAGCGGAAGCTGTTTTGCGTATATGGAAACGTAATACTGACGTTCTACCCTAAATAAGGGAAAATCAATACCAACCCCATGTAGTTACTCTGCATCGAGTGTACTTAGACTATACTCTATATTTTCTTCCTGGTCCTTTAAATATTTTAAACCCCCAAGTTCTGCATTCTACTTCAAAAAATATACTTTTTTATTTAAATTATTCAAGTTTCCGTTATTAATTATAAATATTATTGGAAAGTTTGGATTAGTAAATCCAGTTTCAATATTCCAGACTTTACACTCTTTCCCCTATTCTCCTTATTTCCCCTTTTTTAAAGAATCCCCTTTTTTTTACTGTTTTCAAGAAACTTCCCCTTTTCACGATTTTTTCTTAAACGCGGACTGAGTTGATAAAGAATTGGATTAAATAAGAAAGTCAAACTATTTTTGGTTAAAAGCCGAAAATTCGTTCGTTTTTTGTTGAAAATTAATTTTCTTCACTGAAAATATAACTAATTCCATTTTTGATGGAAAATTTATATTTTAAATTGGAAATTGATCTTTTCTGGTTGAAAATTCATTTATTTGATTGAAAATTCGTCTTTTTTTAATAAAATATAAATATTTTTGGTTGAAACTTTATCCTTTTTGGTTAAAAATGCAATTGCTTGGTTGAAAATTAATCTATTTTGGTTGAAGATTGGAAAATTTGTCTTTTTTGGTTGTATCTAACTGTTTTTGATTTCAAATTAAAATCCTGTTTGGTTGAAATATTAACCTAATACATATTTCGCTGAGAATCCATTTTTTTAACTACTTTGTAAAAAATTAATTTTTATTGTTGTTGCAGATTCATCATTTTAGTTGAAAATTCATCTTTATAGTAGAAACTTTAACCAGTTTTTTTTTTAAATTGAAAATATAACTCTTTCATTTTTTATTGAAAATTTATATTTTTCATTGCAAATTTATCTTTTCTATTTGAAAAGTCAAGTAATTTATAAAAAATTCATGTATTTTGTGAAAATTTATGTTTTTGGCTTGGAAATTCGATAATTTGGTAGGAAATAAAAATATATAGGTGAAAATTAACTTTTTTGTTAAAATTTTTTATTTCCAGGTGGAAAATTTAATTGTTTTGTAGAAAATACGTGTTTTTTTTTGCTTGAAAATTCATATCTTCGTGTATACCATTTTTTTTTGTAAAAATGCAACTATTTGGTTGAATATTAAACTATTTATTTAAAAAATTAACGACTTGGTAGAAAATTAACTTTTTCGTAAAATTAATCTATTTTGTTGAAAATGCGTCTTTTTGGTTAAAAAATTATTCTTAATGGTTTAAATTTTATCTTTTTGGTCAAAACTGCAACTATTTAGTTCAAAATTATTGTTTTTATGCAAGTTGCATCATTATAATCTAAAATTAATTTATTTGGTTAAAAATGTAACTATTTTGTTAAAAATGCTTTCTTTTTGGTTCAAACATTTTTTTTTTCAATGAAAATTTAATTACTCTTTAAAAATTCAACTGTTTTGTGGAAAATTCATCTGTTTTGTGGAAAATTCATCTAGTTTTTTTTTTAAATTCGTCTTTTTCGGTAGAAAATTAATCTTCTTTTTCGAAAATTCATCTTTTTGGATGTGGATTCAACTATTTTGATAAAAAATCATCATTTTTGTTCAATTTAACTTGTAAAAAATTTTGGTTGTTTTTGAAAATTAATTTCTTAAATTGAAAATATAATTATACCACTGAAAAAAATTTAAATCCGTCTTAAAATCTGTTAAAAATCCGTCTTTTTTGTTTAATTCATTTGGTACGAAACTCGTTTTTTTTTTTGTTGAAAATAAGTTTTTTAAACTAAAAATTTAAGTATTCCATTTTTGGTCGAAAAATTTTCTTTTTTTGAAAATTCAACTGTTTTGATAGAAATTTCATCTTTTTTCATTAAAAATGCAACTTGTCGGTTGACAATAAATAAATTTTGATTAAGGATTTAACTATTTCGCTTGAAATTCGTCTTTTTGGTTGGATTCAACTATCTTTGATTAAAATAAAAACTTTTCTTGAATGAAATATGAAATATTACTTTTTTTGTTCAGAATTAATTTTTTTGTTTGTTCCGAATTCAACTAATTGGTTGAAATTTGAACTACTTTATTAAAAATGCAGTTTTTTGTTATTAAAGATTCATTGTTATAGTTCAAAATTAATCTTCTTGGTTAAAAATTTAACTATTTGGTTTTTTTAAATTTATTAAAAAGATATTAAAATTTAATTTATTAAATTTAACTAGGTTTTGTTTAAAATTAGTTTTTTTAACTAAAAATGTAACTATTACATTTTTGTTAACAAAACTTTTTTTTCAAAATTGATCTTTCTTAGTTTAAAATTCAACTATTTAGTTAAAAATTTATGTATTTAGTTGAAAATTCGTCGCTTCTGGTAGAAAATTAATCTTTTAGGTTAAGAATTCATCCTTCTTGGTTAAAAATGTAACTTTTCGAGAATTCAACTATTTTGGTTGAAAATTTGCATTTTCAGGTCGAAAATTCAATTGATTTGTAGAAAAATGCAACTGCTTGGTTAAAAATTTAAGTATTTTGTTGAAATTTTGTTGTTTTTTTTTTTGGTAGAAAATTAGTCTTCTTGATAGAAAAATTATCTTTTTAGTTGAAAATGCAACTATTTTGATAGAAAATGTAACTACTTGATTGAAAATTTAACTATTTGGTAAATAATTAACTTTTTGGTTGCAAATTAATATTTTAGTGTTGAAAATTCAACTGTTTTGTCGAAAATTCGCCTTTTTGGTTGAAAAAGAATTTTTGTTGTTGATAATTCAAATATTTGTGTAAAAATCCAACAGTTTTTGGTTAAATTTTAATATTTTTTTGCTGAAAATTCATCTTTGTATGTTGAAAACTCAGCTCTTTGTTAAAAGTGAAAAGTCATCTTTTTTGGTAAAAAACGCAACTATTTTGTTAAGTTAATTTTTTTTCTCGAAATTTCAACAGTTTTGTTCAGAATTCGTCCTTTTGGATTGCAAATTTATCTTTTGGGGTAGAAAAGTCATCCTTTTTTGTTAAAAGTTCATGTTTCTTGGTTGCAAATTAACTTTTTTTTTTTAAATTCAATGGTCTTGCAGAAAATTTATCTTTTTAGTTTGAAAATTTAGATGTTGAGTTGAAAGTTTATTTTGTTAAAAATTCTTCTCTTTTGCTTGAAAGTTGAACAGTTTCATTGTAAATGCAAGAATTTGGTAAAAATTAATTTTTCGTTACTACAAATTCGTCTTTTCTCGATCGAAAATTAATTCTCTTGTTAAAAATTAATCTTTTCGGGTTTAATAAACTTTTTTTTACACATTTGACTTTTTAGCTTGGAAACGTAACTCTTTTGTTGAAAATTCGTCCTTTTTTGGTCGAAAATTAAATTAAAACACTAACTAAAAAGTTTCTTATTTTATGAAAAAATTGCTAGTTTTTTATTTAAAATTTCAATTTTTTTGTTGTTCAAATATTGTAGTATGTATTATATTTTTCGATGAGAATTTATATTTTTTTGGTCGAAAATTCGGTTAAAAGTTGAACAACTTTTGTTAAAACTTCATTTTTTTTTTTTGAAGATTCATCATTTTAGTTGAAAATTCATCTTTTATGGTAGAAAATTAATCTTCTTGATTGAAATTCATCTTTTTGTTTAAAAATCCATATTTACTGCTTAAAAATGTAACTGTTTTGTAAAAATTGTTCTTTTTGGCCTAAAAACTCAACAACTTGCTTAAAAAACAACCTATTTTCTTGAAAATTTTTGAACTACTCTCAAACATTCATTTTTGTTGTTAAAGATTCATAATTTTAGTGGAAACTTCGTCTTTTGTTTGTAGAAAAATGTTATTTTTGGTTACTTTTTTCTGCCAAATTGTTGTTACTGCCCTGAAGTTGTGTTTGTCTAATTTGCAAATCGTATTAAATTATTCTCTCTCATGTTTAATAAGCGAGTTTTGCGGCTGTGTAAATTAAACTCGCGTATTTTAATTAAAGCGATAGGGGAAAAATGGAGGTTCGTTTTTCGACATTGAATAGAGTTAGTCAGTCGATATTCGTGCATATCGAGCGTGTGTGAAATGGAGAACGCTTTGCTTTCTCTTTTCAACCCTTGCGAATTCCTACCCTTAAAAGTTCCCTCCATGGCAACCTGGCTGAGTATATAACTGTGGAGCATATACTCATTCCCCGGAGGGGTTGAGCTCTCGTGGACCCCATTCGCGATGCGAATTACAAAATGCAAGGGTTGCTTTTTGCGCTCTGAATAACGATGCAGCCCTTGTGCCAACGCTGAACACTGAACGCTTTGAAGCAAAGATCGACGCTCTGAATTGGAAATCTAGGCTGCTTTTTAACGCCCCGATTCCACATCATGTCGACAGTGTGGGCTTTGGAAAATACGAGACGTTGAACATTTTCAGACCTCGGACTCACCACACTATTGACACTATTGGACACTTTTTTCTGAGCGATTACACTAATTTGCTACTACAGTGAAACTCGGATACTGTGCCAGTTTTGGGGCTGGCGGTGGTAGGGGAAAACCTTGAAATAGTGCCGGGTGGCGTTGTATTCGAGTTTGGCTGTATTTCGAAGAAAAGGACACGGAATACACTGTTTTTTCACAATTGTCCTCTAATACAGACCATTTGGGAGGTGGGGGATTGCCGAAATCTTACTGTTTTTTTTTGTGAACTAACGAAGTATTGAAATTTGCAACCTATTAGTTGTTTCAAAAAAAAAAAAAATGATGACTACTCAACAAAGAATGCAATAGTTGATATTTTAATCAAAAACAAGTCATTTTAAATCAAGAACACTTGAATTGAGTAAAAAAAGACGAATTGTTAACGAAATAATGAATCCTCAAACCAACAGATAAATTTCGAACCAAACAATTGTATTTTCAATAAAAAAAGATGAAATTTCCACCAGAAGAGATGAATTTCCATATGAAAAAGACGAGCCTTCAACCAAGATTATTAATTTTCTACCAAAAAAGGTGAATTCTCAACAAAATGTATACATTTTTAACCAAATAATTAAATTTTCAAACAAGAAGATCAATTTTATACCAGAGAAGACGAATTTTTAACAAAATACATACATTTTTAACCAAATAGATGAATTTTCAATAAAGAAAACGAATTTTATATAAAAAAAGTTTAATTTTGTACCAAATAAATGATATTTCAACCCGAGAATATGAATTTTCAACAAAGAAGTAAATTTACAACAACTAATCAGTTGAATTTTCAACAAAATAGTTAAATTTACAACTAAAATTATGAATTTTCAACCTAAAGAGACTTGATATTTTACCACAAAAAGACTTTAATTAAAAATAAAAAGCAGTTGGAGTAACACAACAAAAACAAATTTTCAAAAAAATACATAAATATTCTACCAAATAGTTAAATTTTCCATCAAATTGTTGAATTTTCTACAAAACAGTTGAATTTTCAAACCGAAAATATGAATTTTCAACAAAAAAGTTGATTTTAACTAAAATAGGTTAATTTTTAACCAGAGAGTTGCATTTATACAATAAAAAATTTACAGAAAAATATGAATTTTAAAACCACAAGATGAATGTTTAACAACACAGTTGAATTTTTAGTCAAATAAAAATTTGTTAGTCAAGAAAGAAAAAAAAATTGAAATCAAATTGTCCAATTTTTCAGCAAGAAAATTAATTTTCTACTAGAAAAGATTTTTTATTAAGAAAGTTAATTTGCAACCATCAGTTAAATTAACAACAAAATTCATATTTTTAGTTGAAAATTTTAGTTTTTAACAATAAAAAAAACGAATTTTTAATTAAAATTTTGATTTTTCAAACAAAAAAATGACTTTCAAGAAAGTAGTTCAACTTTCAACCATGGAGTTGAATTTTCAACCGAAAAAGATGAGTTTTCAACGAAAAATGTAATACTTGATATTTTAACAAAAAATATTTTAATTAAAAATAAAAAACAATGATATATTTGACCAAAAAACTGATTTTGTACCAAAACAGAAGAATTTTCATCAAAATACTTGGAATTCTCAACTAAAACAGATTAATTTTCATCAAAAAATGTAATATTTTATATTTAAACCAAAAAATATTTTAATATTGAATACAAAGCAGTTGAATATAACCAAAAAGAATGAATTTTCAACAAAATACTTGAATCCTCAACTGAAACAAATTAATTGTCAACAATACAGTTGCATTTTTAACAAAAAAATTGATTTTCTACCACAAAAGATGAACTTTCAACAAAATTCGTAAGTTTTTAACCAAATAGTTAAATTTTTGAACTAAATATTTTGAATAATGTATGTGGTAGTTTAAATATTTTTTGAATAATTTTTAACTAAACAGTTGAACTTTTAAACTAAAAAAGATAAACTTCTAACCAAAAATGGTGTAGTTAATTTTATATTGAGAAGAATTAATTTTAAATAAAACAATGCATTTTCTATAAAACAGTTTAATTTTTCATTAAATAGTTAAATTGTGTACCAAATTGTTTAATTTTCTAGCCGAAAATATGAATTTTCTGCAAAACAGTTGAATTTTTTACAACAAAGTTAATTTACAACAAAAAATTGCAACTAAAATTATGAGTCTTCAAAAAAAATGATCTTTTTGAAAAATTAGTTTAACTTTCACGCAAGAATTTTAATTTGAATAGATGAATTTTTAACGAAAAATGTAATAGTTGATATTTCAACAAAAAAGATTTTAATTCAAAGTAAAAAATAGGTCTTAACCAAGAAAAATGAATTTTCAACAAAATACATCAATTTTTAACCAAATAGTTAAACTTTCTGCCAAACTATTTAATTTTTGAGCTAAAAATACGAATTTTCTGCAAAACCGTTGAATTTTCAACCCGGAAATGTGAATTTTCATGGAAAAAGATAATTTATAACCGAGCAGTTGCATTTTTAACTAAAAAAGATAGAATTTCTATAGAAAGAGATACATTATTCAACAAAATAATTTAATTTCGAAACAAAAAATAAAATTTTTAAATGAAAAATATAAATTTTTAACGAAAAATATAATAGTACATTTTTCAGTAGAGAAGAATGAACTTTCAACCAAAAATACAGTCGAACCTAGATTTAGCGCCGGTTTTGGGGCTGACCTTGACGTTAAATCCAGAAACTCGGAACTATTTTGTCTCTCCTGTTTTATATCTCTCCTGTTTCTCTCTCTGTCTCGGAAGGGCAACATCCAGGGGAGCTAAATCCAGGTTTCACTGTAGTTGGATTCTATTATTTCTGTTTACATTTAAGTAGAAAAACGGAAAAGACAAGCCTGCGATAAATAAATAAATATAAATTTTGATAATTAAAGAATGACATTTTAAATAAACATTGAAGTTCATTTTTAAAACTTTAAAAATGTTATTACACTATTTTGACACTATTGATTTATTTACACTATTCGACATTTTCTCTACTTTTCCCTAGGAAAATTGCCTCGGCTCTCTTAATATGTATCAAGCCTCTCGAGGGAAAAGTAGAGTGACTTAAATTGAAGTTTTGGAATACCTTTCCTCAGTTAAAATAAATCGAAAAGGGTGGAGCTGGCATGATTCATGGTAGCTGGAAAGAAAGGAAAAGTTTTCCGGGAATTCTTGAGAACTGGAATTAGAATTGTTGTTAAAATTTTGAAATATCGCGGCTGCCGCTTCGAATATTTAATGGGTAATTAATCCGGCGCCTCGGCACGATGGGAGGAGGATTATAAGTAATGAAAATTACGAAGTGGCGTGCAGTACCTCCGTAACTCGTCGTGAAGCCGTAAAAGAGCTGTAGCTGTCGAACAAAGGAGTGGCGGTATGCGGTTGTCTGGCGTCTTACGCCTTCTTTCTCCACATTCATGTCGAACTTGGAAGGAATCACATTCGAAAACCTATTTCCACTTTTTTTCTCTCACTTTATTTAAAAACTCAGCTTGTGAGGCATGAAACTCCCATCATTATTACTTTTTTAATAGTCTTTTCTATGAGTCTCTCTTCCCAATCTTCCTCAGTTTCTTTACCCTCGTCGCCTCTTTTCTGTTTCATTTATATCGTCCTTTCAGCCTCCAGTCCCTTCAAATATACCCCTTAACACCCTGATCATCTTTCCCCTCTCTCTGTGATCACTATCCTCCCTTAACTCATACTGCACATACCCGATTCCCTTTCGCCCATCCATCCTGACGGCTTTTTCAACCATATTTTTTTCTAATTTCTCCACTTACGAATATATCATTCCCTTTTTCGGTCCTCCATCCTTAACTTGTTTCCCTTTCCTACCATCTACATTCTACATACTTCTATCCTAGTGCTGACTCCCCAACCAGCTTTACTATCCTCTCCCATAAACCTCCTTTCTCATAAACTCCTTTCTCAAATACATAAATATTCTATTTCCCTTATTTCTAGCTTTCTTTTTACCATCCTCAATACCCCCTCCTCTTACTATATCCTTTACTCACTCGGCCCTCCATCCCTAAGTTATTTCCCTTTCTTACAATCCAGATTCTACATACTCCTATCCTAGTGCTGACTCCCTAACCAGCTTTATCATCCTCTCCCATAAACATAAACATAAAAAAGTAAATACTCCTTCCTCAAATACTTATATTATATTTTCTTTATTTCTAGCTTTCCTTTTCCCATCCTCTATACCTCCTCCTCTATACGCCCTCCTCTATACCACCTCCTCTTACACCCTTTCCTCTCTCAGCCCCCCATCCCTAACTTATTTCCCTTTCCTACCATATACATTCTACATACTCCTATCCTAGTGCTGACTCCTCCCCAACCCGCTTTATCATCCTCTCTCATAAACCTATTTACTCCTTCCTCAAATACTTATATTATATTTCCCTTATTTCTAGCTTTCCTTTCCCCATCCTCTATACCACCTCTTCTATACCCCCTCCCATTACTATACCCTTTCCTCTCTCGGCCCTTCGTCCGAAATGCGGATAACCTTTAACCTCTCACTCCTACACTCAATTAATCCGCCCCTCCCAACACTCTACCTTCTTTTGTATCTCTTCTTCAATCTGCATGCTTCTATCCTAGGACCTAGTGCTCACTCCTCCCCAAGCAGTTAGCATCTATCATCTCCCATGAACCCGTATACTTCTTCCCCAAACGCCCCTCAAATTCTATATTCCTTATTTCCATTTCTTCGTTTCCCCTCCTCTATATTCCCCTCCCACGATTTCCCCTCTGGCCCCATGTTTCCTTCTTACTGACCAACTCTACCCCTGGGGGCTTTATTAGGGGCCGTTAAACGGTATCTAACCCCCCCCCCCTCACTTTTTTCGGTGTAGCACAAGTAAAGGCTCCTTTCAAAGGTATAATTGAGTAAAAAGTACTGAAATTTTGTAAATATTTTGTCCTTTTCTAATGAAATAATAAATAATCGATAATGACCATACATTAGGGTGTCCAAAAATGCATGGGATAATTTTTATTTTATTTTTATGAATAACGCCCGGAAATTTGTTGGAATCCACATAAAAATAAATCAATGATAAAAAAATTATATTTAGAGGTGGCGCAAGTCCCATAAAGTTTAAGACGTATTTCCCATAAAAAAAAGAAGTTTTTGTAAATTTTATTCAGAATCATCAATATTAGCTAAATCGAGTTGAAACTTAACATTCATCTTCACAATTAGCCATAGAATACAAATAAAATATTACTTTTCAAATGTCACCACCATAAGTCTTTTTATAGGGTCCCAAAAAAACCCCATGAGTGAAAAAGTGGGTTTTGCGAGTTTTTGGCGCTCATTATGATTTTTTTGCGGTTTTTTAAATGCAAATTGTTTCTCATACATAAAATACTACTTTATACTGATAATTAGATGTTTACATAAATTGTTTAAACAATTTCTTATTGTTTTTAGCAATTTTCTCTTAGAATGGAGATAGAAAGTCGCGGTTTTTTCAAAAATTTTCCACTTTTTGTCCAATTGTCAATTAGAGAGAGGTAATAGTTCATTAATGTTAACAAACAGAATTGTTTAAACAATTTTTTATTATTGTTAATGATATTATATTTGAATAAAACTAGAAATTGCGGGGTTTTTCTGAAATTTTCAACTTTTTGTTCACTTTTCACTTGGACAGAGTTAATATTTAATTTAATATAGCAAAAATAACAGCTTAAACAAATTATTATTGTCTATAGCTATATTCTATTTTAATACTAGAGATAGTTGCGGTTTTTTTTCTAAATTTTTAAACTTTTGTCCATTTGTCAATTAGAGTGAAGCAATAATTAAATCAAGTTAAAAAAAATTGTTTCAACAATTTATTATTGTTAATAATATTCTTTGTTTAATGATAGAAAGTTGCGTTTTTTCTTAAATTTTTAACTATTTGTCTATTTTTCACTTGGAGTGACTTAATAACAATTTAAGATAAGCATAAATAATTGTTTAAACAAATTATTATTGTTAATAACTATCTTCATCTATAATAATGCCAGATAATTGCGGGTTTTTCTGAAATTTTTATCTTTTTGCCCACTTTTCACTTAATGAGGTAATAATTAATGCAAGTTAATAAAAATAAATGTTTAAACAATTTATTATTGTTTATATATTTTTTCTTTTAGATAAGTGCTAGAAAGTTGCGGTTTCTTCTAAAATGTTTAACTTTGCTTTGCCTTTTTAGTTATGAACAAATGATAAATAAACATTAGAGAGAAACATATTTTAAACAATCTCTTTCTTTCTCGTAAATATATTTTGCTGGAGGGGGGCTCATATAAAAATATGTTCAATTCTAAATTTTTCTTTCACTATGCAAGATAGCTTTTTTGTATAAATTAATTTTTTTTAACATTTGGAAAGGAGTCAAAATAATTCACTTAAAAAGTAAAATACTATTTAAAAAATGATTCTTGTTGAGGTTCACTTATTATTTATTCATAACTGAAAAGTTAAAGCAAAACTAAAGATTTCAGAAAAGAAACAAATTTCTAGCATTACTCTAAGAGAATATAGTTATAAACAATAAGTAATTGTTTCAACAACTATGTTTGTTAACTTGCATTATTTATTATTTTACAAAGTAAAAAGTGGGGAAAAGGTTAAACATTTCAGAAGAAACCGCAACTATGTTGCATTAATAAAGAAAATAGTTAAAAACAATAATAATTTGTTTGAATAATTAGTTTTGATAAATTGAATTAATTTTTAACTCGCCCTCTGTAAAAAGTAGACAAATAGTTGAAAATTTAAGAAAAAACCGCAACTTTCTAGTATTACTCAAATTGAATATTATTTAAAAAAATAATAAATTGTTTAAACAATTATTTTTGTCAACTTTAATCAACTATACCTCTCTCTCTAATTGAAAATTGGACAAAAAGTGAGTAAAGTATTTAAAAACCAAACTTGATAATGAATATTTAGTTACAGAAATTTACGAAAAAAAAAAATATATATATGTAAGGGTTTTTAACTGACTTTTTTTTTACCGTCACTATTTAAATAATAATGAAAAGTCACTTTTCTTTTGTCTATATTTAAGACTTAGTCTTATTTTTTATTTAAAAAAAATTAATTAAATAAACATTCGACTATTAGTTACTATTACTACTTTTTTGAAAGTCACAAAGTAGTGTGAGGCCTGATTTTGAGATTTTGTGGGAATCATATTTTTAACAGAACCCATTATTTTTCTGTGAGGGTTTCTGATGGATCAAATTACTTGATTTATTTTCAAGGGAGGACCTAATTCCGAAGTCTCGATGAAATGGGTGTTTTACGAGTATATAAAGTTGTTTTCGCAGAAGATTATGAAATCAAAAGAAAATATTTTCCTGGAATATTGTGAAATCAATAAACACCACTTATGCAAGAACATGTACAAATAGCGATGAAAATAGAAATATATTATGTAATTTCACGTTATTGAAAAAGTTTGTGAAGCTTTTAAGTATTGTCCTGAGGGACTTTCGCTGATCCCTCGCGAGATTGAGGGGCGCGAAGATTAATTAAAATCCTGCTCTTGAGCGGAATAAAATATATAGAAAGGACGACGAAAGCCTTCGCTGTAATTCAATGGGCTGATGAGTTGGACTCGACTTGAGAAGAATTGCCGTGTCGTGAGCACGAGTAGACGTTGATTTCCAATGAGTTGACGCTGATGTACTACAGGACTTCGACCGCTTGCAGTTAATAGAAAACGCCGTGCGGAATTTATTGCGCTCGGGTTCCGCCACCAATCTACACGCCATAACACGATTTCATACGATAAGCCAATGCGATTATTTCACCCTTTTTACAATACACGAGAGAAATCTCAGATTGCTGCGCTGAGTTTAAAGAGAAGTCTTTGAGGAACTCTCGACGAGGGGCTGGACACTGAGAAATCTCAGATTTCTGCGCTGAGTTTAAAGAGAACTCTTTGACGAACTCTTGGATGAGGGGCTTATCACTGAGAAATGTCAGATTGCTGCACTGATAAATCTCAGATTGCTGCGCTGAGTTTTAAGAGAACTCGTTGAGGAACTCTTGGACGAGGGGTGGTCACTGAGAAATATCAGATTGCTGCACTGATAAATCTCAGATTGCTGCGCTGAGTTTTGATAGAACTCTTTGAGGAACTCTTAGACAAATGGGGCTGGTTCGTGAGAAATCTCATGTTGCTGCGTTAAGTTTAGAGAGAACTATTCAAGGAATTGTCGACGAGGGGCTGGTCACTGAGAAATCTCAGATTGCTGCGCTGAGTTTTAAGAGAACTCTTTGACGAACTCTTGGATGAGTTGCTGATCACTGAGAAATGTCAGATTGCTGCACTGATAAATCTCAGATTGCTGCGCTGAATTTAGAGAGAACTATTTGAGCAACTATCGACGAGGGGCTGGCCACTGAGAAGTCTCAGATTGCTGCGCTGAGTTTTAAGAGAACTCTTTGAGGAACTCTTGGACACGGGGCTGTTTCGTGAGAAATTTCAGATAGCTGCGCTGAGTTTAAAGAGAATTCCTTGAGGAACTCATGGACTATGGGCTAGTCGCTGAGAAATCTAAGATTGCTGCGCTGAGTTTTGAGAGAACTCTTTGAGGAACTCTTGGACGAGAAGCTGGTTTGTGAGAAATCTCAGATTGCTGCGCTGATTTTTAAGAGAACTCTTTGAGGTACTCTTCGACGAGGGGCTGGTCACTGAGAAATTTTAGAGCGTCCTGGAAATACTTGGAAACCTGGAAAAGTCCTTGACTTTTTTTTACCTAAAAAACCTGGAAAATTCCTTGAATTTTGCTCATGGTCCTGGAATTTTCATTTCCCTAAAGAAAAAATAGTTTTGACTGAGTTATTTTCATACTATTTGTACAGTGTGGCCGTGGGGTCAGAAAGAAAATCAGGGAATTTTATTTGACTGGGAAAGTCACGGATTTTGAAAAAAAAATCTTGCAAAGGTTAGGGAATTTCAATAAGAGGTACTTTAACTGCCAAGGATGATAAATTTGAAACTTTTTAATTTTAATTTG
This sequence comes from Andricus grossulariae, assembly GCA_011634705.1. Classification (NCBI taxonomy): domain Eukaryota; kingdom Metazoa; phylum Arthropoda; class Insecta; order Hymenoptera; family Cynipidae; genus Andricus; species Andricus grossulariae. The sequence continues at coordinate 69,072,545 of JAABKJ010007545.1, read as the reverse complement.
AAATTGTTTTATTTCATTCATAAAAGATTCTATGTTGAAAATGTAACAAGATTAAGATTGTGGTATTTGCATATTAATTGTCAGAGAAAATGACCGTAAATAATTTTTTTGTTGAAAATTCATCATTTTAGTTAAAAATTCATCTTTTTGGCTGAAAATTAATTTTTTAAATTGAAAATTTTCGAAAAAAATACATGAATTATTATTAACTAAACAGTTAAATCTTCAACTCGAAAATATGATTTTTCAACAACAAAGCTAATTTTTAACTAAACAGTTAAATTTTCAAAAAAAATGGTTAAATTTTTATTTTTAAAATTAATTTGGTACCAAAAAAAAAGAATTAAAAAAAAATACATGAATTATCAACTAAACAATTAAATTTTCAAGCCGAAACTACGCATTTTCAACAAAAAAGTTAATTTTTAACCAAACCGTTGATTTTTCAACAAAATTATTGAATTTTTATTTTAAAAATTAATTTTGAACGAAAAAAAAGAATTTTGAAAAAATACATGAATCACTGACTAAACAGTTAAATTTTCAACCCGAAAATATGCATTTCCAACAAAAATGTTATTTTTTAACCAAACTGTTGAATTTTGAACAAAATAGTTAAATTTTTATTTGAAACAATTAATTTTGAACAAAAAAAAAGGAATTTTGAAAAAATACATGAATTATTATTAACTAAACAGGTCAATTTTTAACCCGAAAATATGCATTTTCAACAAAAAAGTTAATTTTTAACGAAACAGTTGAATTTTAAATAAAATTGTTAAATTTTTATCAGGAAAAAATAAATAATTTTTAACAAAAAAAATTTTTTTTAAAATACATAAATCATCTTCTAAACAGTTAAATTTTCAAGCGTGAAATATGCATTTTCAACAAAAAAGATATTTTTTAACCAAACAGTTGAATTTTCAACAAAATTGTTACATTTTAATTTAAAAAAAATTAATTTTGAACAAAAAAAAAAGAAATTTGAAAAAATACATGAATTATTATCAACTAAACAGTTAAATTTTCAACCCGAAAATATGAATTTTCAACATCAAAGCTTATTTTTAACTGAACCGTTGAATTTTCAACAAAATTGTTAAATTTTTATTTTAAAAAATTGATTTTGATCAAAAAAACTAATTTCGAACAAATACGTGAATTATCAACTAAACAGTTAAATTTTGAATCCGAAAGTATGTATTTTCAACAAAAAAGTTAATTTTGAACCAAATCGTTAAATTTTGAACAGAATAGTTAAATTTTTATTTGAAACAATTAATTTTGGACAAAAAAAAAGGATTCCGAAAAAAATACATGAATTATTATTAACTAAACAGTTCAATTTTCAACCCGAAAATATGCATTTTCAAAAAAAAAAGTTAATTCTTAACCAAATAGATGAATTTTCAAGAAAATTGTTAAATTTTTATTTTTTAAAATTGATTTCGATCCAAAAAAAAAGAATTTCGAAAAAAATACATGAATTATCAACTAAACAGTTGAATTTTCAATCTAGAAGATTAATTTTCTACAAAAAAAATTATTTTCCACAAAATATATGAATTTCCAACCAAATAGTTAAAGTTTCAACTAAAAAAGATTAATTTTCTGTCAAAAATGCAATATTTAAATTTCCAGTTGAAAAGTTAATTTTTACACAAAAACACGTATTTTGAACAAAAAATGTAATACTTGATATTCTCACCAAAAAGATTAAATTCCTACCAAAAAATATGAGTTTTCAACAAAGTACAAAAATGTTCATCAAAATATGTGTTCAATATGTTTAATTTTCGATCAAAGAAATAGATTTTTAACTAAAATTATAAATTTTCAACCAAAAAAATGAATTTTTAATAAAGTAGTTAATATTTAGACTAAATTTTTTAATTTTCTACCAAATCGTTAAAGTTTTGTCTTTAGTGATAGAATTGCCCCTTGGCAATTTTATTATTTCGGGAATTTTCTACTTCGAAAATATTCTTTTTCTAGAATTTTACAGTGTCAGGAATTTTATTTTTTGCGATTTTTCAGTCAAACCAAACAATTTTCTAATTTTTCACATTCGACAATTTTATAAATCGATTTTATTTCGGGAATTATCTATTTTTGGGAATTTTAAAACTCGGTAATATTATAAACAGTCAGGAATTTTATATTTGGAAAATTTTTAAATCTCAGGAATTTTCCAGTGTTGGGAAATTTAATTTTTCGAAATTTTTCCATAGTTGCAGTGTGATTCCAAAATGAAAAAAATGAAATAATATAGAGAAAAATTCTTCAAAAATGCAAAATAAGTATAAAAAAGATTTTATTTAGTGTCAATAAATTGCCAAAATCAACTTTCAAATGATGGTTAATCAAAAAATTCAACAGAATTTTTAAAAATGTTTATTTTAATATTTAACTCTTTTACAAATGTTTAAATCAATGAACAATAAATCGATAATCGATGAAAATGCGCCTGTGTCTGAGCAACCAAATCAGCACTGATGCTCTTAATTACGAAAATTTTTTGAAAATTAAATAAATAAAAGCGAAAAAATATGCGATAAAATAATATAGTCTACTTTATTCTATATTTGGAAACTTGAAATTATTTTTCATATTATGAAAACCAATTATAAAGAGAAATATTTTATTACTACATTACTGAATAATTGGTTGCGCATCAACAGGCGTATCAAAATAATTCGAATTTTTTGTATTAAATGAAAAACGCTATCGAAATAAAAAATTTCCGAAAAATGAAACTCGCGACAAAAAATTGGGAAGACTGAAAAATCACGAAAAATAAAATTTCTGACACTGTAAAATTCCCGAATTGGAAAATTTCTGAATTATCAAATTCCGGAATTTAAACATTTAAAAACATTTTTTTGAAATAAATATTATTTATTAACTGAAAATAAAATAATGAAATATTTTTCTAGAGAAAAATAATTTTTTTAATGTCTAAAGTTTTTTTTTAATTATTGTTTGAATTTAAAATAACAATAGTAGAAAAATTATATACATGAATAAAAAATGTTTTTTGAAAATGTGCATAGTACAACATTTGAAAAAATTAAAAGAAAAGGTTCTCGAAAATCGAATTTTAAAGTTGAAAACAAAAATTTGAAGGAAACTTGGAGATAAATTAGTGTTTTTAAATTAATTTTTTTATACAATTTATATATAATTATTTTTATTCTAAGTTCAAAGAATATTCTTGAAAAACTTTAAACATTAAAGAAAAACTTTTTCTTCGATGAAAATATTTGATTTTTTTTAATAAATAAATAATAGTGTTTAAAAAACATTTTTTCAATTGTTTAAATTTGGGAATTTCCTCATTCGGTAATATTATAAACTGTTCGGGAATTTTATTATTCGGAATTTTCCGATTCGAGATCTTTATATGTCGGAAATTTTATAATTTCGAGAATTTTCTATTTGGATTCTTTTTTATTTCCGAAATTTTACAGTGTCGGGTATTTTATTTTTCGGAATTTTCCAGTCGTCCCAGAAAATTGCCGAATTATAAAATATCCGGCACTGTCAAATTCCCGAATTTAAACAATTGAAGCAATTGTTTTTTAATCAATATAATTTATTTATTAAAAAAACAGTAATGAAATATTTTTAATTAAAAAACATTTTTTTTCCATTTTCAATGTATTTTTCTTAATCATTGATTAAATTTAAAATAACGATTACTGAAAAAAATTTCTCAATGCTTATAGTTTTATTTTACATTATTGTTCTTTTAATAAAAATCTTCTTCTTGCATTATTCTTTTGCATTGAGAAATATTTTTTTTTTCAATTGTTATTTCAAATTCAAGAAATAATTTTAGGAAAATACATTATGCATTAGAAAAACTGTTTTATCAGAATACTTCATTATTTTATTTTTATTGAATAATTATATTTCATTAAAACAAAAAAACAATTTTTTGAGCTATTTAAATTGGATAATTTTTTAGTGTCGGGAATTTTCACAGTATCTGATATTTTGTAATTCAAGAATTTTCTGTCGGAAATTTTCAAATTCGCTAATATTATAAATATTGATAATTAAATGATATTATAAATTAATAAATAAATTTTTCGAATAGGGATTTTCATATTTCGAGAATTTTCTATTTTCGAAAAATTGAAGCAAATAAACTAAATCGACAATCAATAATTAAATCACGATTAGCATGCAATTTTTTATTTGTTGAACTTAAGAAAAAGTTTAACTTCTAAATAATTATATTTATTTATATTTATTAATAAATATTAATTAAAATGTACAAATTTACGTAAAAAATAACGAAAATACTATTTTTCCAGGTGCAAATCTTCTTTGGAATAATATGTTGCAACCAGTCGGGAACAAAACTGACGCTGGGATGCCAAAAATTCTCGCAACAGTATTATGTCCAAATGAAAAAAATCCGTACATTTTTACAAACATCAACTCCAAGTTTTATTTGAAATTTGGGAATCAAGAAGGCATGGAGCCAAGATAATATTTTTGACTGTGAATGGATTTAGATTAAATAATTTTTATACCCTCTCATAGAAATAATTTAACATTATACTGCAGCAAAAATGTCAAAATAGTTATAATAAATAAACTATTTTTTTTACAATTCAAGCTTATTCCATCATCTCTCTCCAAGAAATTTAAAATAACTTCGAAATAACTTTTCATAACTTCTTCCGCCTCTATTTTTCCCTCTCCTCACTTTCCTAGCACTCCCCTTCCCCAATTTCTCTCACCCCTCACTTCCCCTTACTCCCCAACTTATAATTTATCCTTCTTCCCCAATCCAGATTTTCCCCACCCTACTACTTCTACTACTTCCACTCCCCTCATTTCCTTATACTTTACCTATTTCCCCTCCCGCCGTTTCCTATCACTTCCCCTTTTTCCCCTCTCTACATTTCCTATCACTTCCAAGTACTTCCCATGACCTCGCTACGCCTCACTTCCACTACTTCTCCTCCCCTAAAACCTCCTCACTTACTATAATTTCTTTCCACCAATTCCATAACCTCCTCAGTCCCCCTAAATACGTGATTACCCCTTCCTTACCATAGTTACAATCCCCACACTTTCCCTTGCTCCCCTTATCGCCCCTCCCCTCACTTCTCCTACTTTTCCTTCGCTCACTTCCTATCCCCTCATTTCCTATACCTTCCCCTCAACACTCTAATATCCCACCCTTACTTCCCCTACTTCCCAACCCGCAATTCCCCAGACTTTCTACTCCCTCATTTCCTGTTATTTCTCCATCCCTCACTTTCCCTACTTCTCCACACCCATTTCCCTCACTTCCACATCCCTTATTTCACTTCCCCTTATTTTGATTCACTTCATGTCCTATCATTTCTCCTCACCTCCCCTCACTTCCCCTCATTGGAAAAAATTACGGTGGGTGGATGGACACCCGACCGAAACTATACGGGTTTCTGCCGGGGGCTACGAAACTCTAAAAAAAATTCACGCCCTCAGAAACATTTTTATAAAATTAGAAAAAATAGAAAAGGTGGAGTTTTCCTGACAGAAAACGAATTTTCAACCTGAAAAGATGAATTTTTAACATAAACCAAACAGTTACATTTTTAACCAAAAATGCAATCGTTAAATT